>CM060939.1:549434775-550681025 GCA_030765085.1 Allium cepa | reverse complement strand
AACTTTTGTTTCGAAAACCTTTTTAAATCATTTTAAATTTGAAAAGAAATATTTTTTGGCCAGCCGAAAGCATATACTTACATCATATATAATTTATTTTAATTGCAATATATACATATATATTCATGTTTTATGTTGACAGCACACATATGTAGGGATTCATGATATCATAATCAAATCTATGCATATGTAATTCAAAATAATTATCAAATAAATATATAAAGTTGTAAATATAATAGTTACCTTGACTATAGCCTAATTAGTAAACATTGAAAGCAAAATCGATCAACCCCATTTGAATTTGAATTCAAATCCTTCCAAAAATAGCTACTGACCAAAAGCACGCACCATTACCTTGTTTTTATTTATATTTTTGTTTTTGATGCTTGAATTAATGGACGAGGAGGGGGTAATAACCAACCATAAATGAATGAAGGATAAGCTAAAAGAGAGAGAAGCAAATGAGGAGTTTAGGCTGTTTAAGTAGCAAAGCGAGAAAAAAGCTAAAAGTTGATTCGAATCCACTATTTCCTCTAAGTATTTCAAACCTTTTATTTGATAAATTTCAACCTCTTTTTCTAACATCTATGGTCGGCCATTCTCCCTCCCCTTTATAGGCCTCTATGTTGCTTCACGCTCGATTGGAAAATATACATTTAAACATACATTGATATCGTATATCGATGCGTGTATGTATAACTTTTATACAAGGGCATATCAACAGATCTTACAACGGAATGATAACATATAAATATAGATGAACATAATAGGATGAAACAATATATAAAAACTAAGCTAACGGAAGTAATTGATAAGTAAACATCAATACAGAGAGTCAGAATAGAACATTTGATACAATAAGTCTCATATATAAATAACATCTGTCACATACTACTAAAATATCAAGTATATATATGAAGTATCAACCTCATCTCCACAAAATGCTCTAACTATCCTAAAAGCGCATCCCTAAAAGCATCTGACTCCCAAACTACTCAATTGAGTACCTGAGAGTTGTCATGATATAAGCAGATAAAGACAAATCGTGGGTCGGATATAAAGCCTAGTGTGAAGAGAACTATCTCAAAATACTGTATATTAAAACTATATACAAAAATTAGGAACTACTAAGGCACAACTGGTCCTCTCCACGATCATGGTCCAGGGGTTATTAGGATATTTCATAAACAAATAAAGTAAACCTATCTAAAAGATAGAAAATCATACCATAACCTACTCTTCTGCTATAATCAACAAGTCATCACAAGTAATGTAATGTAATTGAAACGTAACAATCATATTATGATAATGGAAACCTAAATCCAAAAGTAAGGTGATTGTAATCTAAGTGTATAGCGAAGCACAAAATAATTGTAAATGCAACAATAACAAAAACATCAACAAATAAAACACATAACACAATAACAAAGAAATACAAATCAATACCCATCATTACTGATGGGTGGAGTCAACAATGGACATCCATAGTGATCCAATGATTCAAATAAGTATAGTAAGTACACTAATGTACACATACATCTATCATAATCCAATAATTCAAATAAATAGAATCATTACACTAACATACCTAGACATCTATTGCGATCCAAATGATTCATACACATAGAGTTAGTACACCATTGTATCTAGACATCTATTGCAATCTAATTGATTCCCTTCGAGAGTTCAAGAATATAGAGTCAATGTATGTATATACAATAGAGCCCGAGCCATGGGTCTTGTGTAGATCTCACTGTACATCTATATGAGCATAAGTTATGTTTTACTATATATACTCTAAATGAGCATAAGTGTTCTAGTAAGTGTTATATGATCTATTCTATATACCTAGGACCTTTGTGGATCCCATTGTACCCATATAATGAGCGTAAGTGTTCTAGGATCCTATAGTAGATGATCATCGACCCCCTCTAGGACATCAAGGATTTCTCAAATAATAAGTGTACGCCTCTCATCAAAAAGAGACTGAAAGTCATGCCTCTTATAATACGCTATCAAGGTGATAAAGGAACATTAACGTTATATAAATATATGCACACATCAAATATAACTTTGCATAATCAAATACGTCCATCTCACGGTCAAAGCCAAGGGACATTGACTAACTCCGCTCATTGTACACGCTCACCAAATATGACCATGCGACTAAGCCACTGCAACGATACTACTATACATTGCATCTGAATCTTGAGCTTCACCTAACATTCTACTTTCCCGAGTAGCCCGAAGCCTCCCCGAAGTTATGCCGAAGCCTCACATTGCTTTGCATCCGGGTTCGGGGGGAACCCCGATTGAATAGCACCAAACCTACGCTCATTACCCAGTTTAATACACCTCCAATTGACTAGGAAACCAGCCTAGTCGATTGGCCTTAGTTGACTGGTGGTACATACTAGTTGATTGAGACTGATAATTCCTAGGCAGTAATCCGAGGCCAGCGAGCTAAGTCAGCCATCGCTTGCCTATTCGAGCCTCGTTTTCTCCATCGGTTAGCCCAACGAGTCGTCTAGCTCTCGTAGTCTGCCTTTGTGGTTACGGAGTTCATTGGTTGACGTTTTGAAAGTGGTTTTTTAAGCATTCAAAACCCGATTTCAAAATCAAAATCCACTTTCTGCATGTGTAGAGTTCTACGGGCGAATATAATGACCCGACCTTCTCTAACGTGCTAAAATGAACTCAATTGACCTTCTCACTTCACATGATGCTCGCATGTGTCTCTATATACCCACTCTGAAAGCATATGCACACACATATATGCAAACACGTAAAACTTCACAATCACGTTTCAAGCTTCTCCGGAGCGATTACTCGACACAGTACTCTCTCATGCAACTTAGCGCACCCAGTGGTCGCTATGGCTACATGAGTTTCTTCATAACTTGATTTATACACAAATGGAGATATCTATATTTATACGGTAGAATAGGTAATTCGATTGTTTTGATAACCAAATCTCACTTTTATTTACTAAAGCATTTCGATAAAAGTCAAATCTCTTTTCTATTATTTTATAAAATCATTTCATCATTTCGTAAAATATAATAATAACTTATAAATCATTTTTAGAACCTTTATAATATTTTGAAAGACATGCTCTTATCTTTGATTAGTAATAAAATGTAGAATAATATTTTTATCACCAATATAACGACGAATTAGAGTTTAATTAATTTTTAATCATGTTATAAAATAATATCATTGCTATCATGATCCATTCAATACGAATTGAACATAATATAAATATATGGAATTTTAATCAACTATCCCAGATATTTTCTCAAATAAACCCAATCAAATGATGAAATAATTTCATAATATATTTATTTTCTACCTCTACCAGGTAATATTTTTCAGTATATAAAATTACGAGGATTTATACCAAAATATAAATTAGGAGTTATAATTCCGCTCCCCTGAACCGTAAATTCTTAAGTGTTTGTATCTAGTCGAATCCCATAACATATCGTAGGTAATCCCCACCGCGTCTCGATCGGACCTCGTATGCAAGAGATATAAATTAATTACGAAATATGATTACATAGAATTGCTAACTTAATTAATTATCTCAATTAAATACCTTTCTTATAATTTCCTTTCGTCCCTCCTGCATACTTACATGCATAGGAAACTATATTGCTATGCACTTAAATCCCCCTAAGTCAGTCAGGCTTTGGTTGATGAAAACACGCACGACTCTTCTGTTCTTCACGTTGAGCGACATCGAACTAAGCGACACCTGAAACTTAAGGTCTAACTCCGCCTATAGTTTTCCAACCTAATGCTGAGCCACCTCATAGCGCAATGTCTCGTTGCACTCCAGAAAGCTGGAGCTTCAGCTGTCGACTCCAATAGGTGCGTGCCGCTACGAGAAACTCAACGGCGATCATCGTTTTGTCTCACTCGCTCCTAATTTCCATTCATGCTGAACCCTAGTCGACGACGAATAAGTCAAGGTCAACTAAGTAGCGTCATGCGAGCCAATGTACATATGGATTTGATTCCTACTCAACCACGAGTTCAAGATATTTGGCACAATCCTCCATCGTAGCCCGAATCACTTGGTTTAATTCAAAATTGAGGAGCATCCTTTTATTTTATGTCTATAGAGGAAGGGAGAAAATAATGAAGTGCCAGAAAGGGAATGTGGCATGTAGGTATAAGTATAATAATATATATTTGTTGATTTAATTTCTCTATTAAATCATCTCACGTTTTGGGCTCATATGATTATGCATCATATCGGATCGCAACGAAACTCATCGGCGCACATCATCTCATTTTTCCAGCTCCAATGGTATAAATTTCATTGCTATTTGAAATAACACTATGGGATAATAATTTCATGCATCTCGATACTGTTTTAGCCATCGGATCCCCAATTCCAAATATATCAATATTTATATACATTTTAATTCGCAACGTCGATCCGGACTCAATGGAAGTGGTCTTGATTTCTGACTCGATGGTATACGAAAAGTCGTATTTTTAGACCTTCAATGCAAAAAAGATTTAATATTCAAGTTATTTATTAAAAATTCTCATCGTTAAATATGCGGGTTGTTACCTCATTACAACCCATAAGATAGCTTTAGAGGGACATGTACTGGTGCAAGGTGGGAACAATGGAAGGACATGTTTCCTTATGCATGCTAGGCACTGATAAGGAAACTTGATATTGGAAATGTAAATCTTGGCCAGTAACAATATGATTTATTATGCTTTACTATTTTGCTTCCTGAATGTTACTTCTATGTTGGAAAAAGGAATTTAGGTGAAAAATTCTAATTCCTTACCACCCTATAAGCAACCAATTCCTGTCCTACAATGGAAATTTCGTCGCTGCTCCAGATTTCTCCAAATATTTCCACGTACAAAATGCATATGGAGGCTTGTTTTCAAGCTCTAAAGTGGAAATGAATCCTAAAATGGGTTCTTGTACGTCGTAGATAAGGTATAGAAATAAAATTTCCAAGGCTAAAATAGCTTTTCCCTTGTTACTGTTTGTGTTTTATCGTATCGATGACCCTAATGCTCCGCTAAATTCACATTTATTAATTTATTTACCTACCCTATGCTTAGCATATGGATTTCAAAATCAAAAATCCACAAAAACCTCTTTTACTTTCTAAATTTGTACGTTGCTTGAAAAATCACTTTTCAAAAAGATTTAGATGCAAAATCTTCCTTGAGATCGATTTGGACAAAAGTTCCAAAAACTATTTGTGCACTAAGAATATTTCAACTTTTTTTTAATCAAGCAATTTTTAAAATATTTACCTTTCAAAAATTTGAATGGTTCAACCCACATTTCAACGTAGTCGTAAGTTAGTTATACACTAACGCATAAACACCACTCTAACACTTCTCATTTAACCTTTATCTTAAAATTTAACATTTTTATTTTAAAAATGTCAGCACACTTATTATTTTATTGCATCAACTCCTAAAAAAAATTGTAAATTTTAGCACTTTTAAGGAATAATAAAATTAAATGTAATTGTACAACAACCTTTGTTGTTCTTCGCTTTCTACCAGTCTTACATTACTTTTACCGTTAGTTAAGTATCATTGTGAGATTTTTTTTTCCTATTTACACTGTTTCTACTCATAATACATATAAAAGCGGTCTACATTTCTAGAAACAATAGTAAAATAAATAGAAATACTCTCATAACATACCATACGCGCCTTTTTATACATATACAACCAAAGGTTACAACCCAAACAAACCCTAAAGAAAGAAAAGAACAAATGATGGAAGAAAACAACAATGTAACACTAAAACTAGAACATTACCTACGAACTATATGACGACCCCAATACTCTATGGGAATTAGAGCCATTTTCATGGCCTCGGTATGGGTGCAACATAGCGGTTATGCACCTAATCTCGCAGCTCTGGCGTTGCTGCTTAGCCCGTACCTCTTGGATCTTTGCGCGGACTTGCCGAATAGAAACAAGCTTAGCGTTAATTATACCTCAATGCCTTATCCTTGCTAGGCCTCCTATTGGGGCTGCTCTACTACTGTTGACGCTGCCATTTATGACTCAAGAATATCCATCTTCCTAAGGAAATCTCTATCAAATGCAGGGAGAACCTTCTTCTGGAATAGGTTCCTAAAGATTCACTATGAACCGCCTAAGGACATTGGTGAGAAGATGACGGTAAGGAAAGTAGTTCTGGGGTGTGCCAACTCTGGGACTGATGTAGTTGCTCATGATAGAATAAGCCCAGTTAATAGCTATACCACCTATGATGGTGTGGTGGCCTTCTGAACTAGCAGATAAATCTGGTCAAAACTTCTCATCTTTGGAGTGATATCGTGTTGGATTATCCAAATGACGAGGCAAGCGGTAGGTCACAAATTGCTCAACCTCTAAACACTAACATCCCTAACAAAGATCCGCTGCAAAATCTTTGGATCTATCATCACTGTATCATCCAAATTTGCTCCCTCAATGGGTATCCCCAAAATATCGCTGAGATCGTCATCTTAACATTTGATAGAAGATGATAGACATTCCCCTCAAAATTGTACAATATATTAAGGTCGAACATATGAACATAGTGCAGGTGGCACTCCCACTCAAATGTGTCATGGGGGAGGATCGGTGCTATTCCTATTGCCGTGAATGGATCCTCAAGGCCGAAGGCGGAAAATCCCCAAACTTCATTGGTCACCCCTGCAAAAAGGTGTTGTTTGAAGTTGACATGTAGGCAGAAATTTTTACCTCACTTTGGTCGAGCCAATTTAGCTCATGTAGGGAGACGCCTGAATGGCGCGAGGAGGATTCGGCGTTGCAGGGTGGTGCCATGGTTTGATTAGAGGAAGAAAGAGTTTTAGATCTAGAGGAGGAGGAGGAGGATGGAGCTAGATCTGGTATTGCAGTGAGAGTGAGAGGAGGAAAACATCGCTTGACGTTGAGGAGGGATGGGCAAGCAATGTCGGTGGCGATGGCCTGGGGGAGAGAGGAAGAGGGAGCTAGGGTTTCGGTTGTTTGAAGTGAGAAGAGTCGAAAGGGGCGGTTGAATGAACGAACATGACTTATAAAGTCATATTTTAGGTTTGGACCTGATGCGCTTAGGCTAGCGAAAGTCTTGACAGTATTAGTAATAGCAGCTGCATCTTCTGTAGTAAGTATGGCTTTTCCATCCTTAAGTTTTGCTAGGTCATCATCATCGAGGTACTTAGCCATGAGCCTTTCCTCGGTGAGGCCCTCACTGGCTGCTTCAAAATGGTGCAGTAGTTCTTCCCAGGCATCGGCAAGAGTTTCAACACATATGCTCCCCAGCCACTTTAAATTCTTATATAGAATCATACCTACAAAGAAGTGCCAGAGTGTGTTGTTCAACTCTTCCTTCTCCTTAGCCTTTCCTCCTTGAGATCTTCCAATTCTTATGCAATGATCGTGTGCTCAACTTTGCCATCTAGTTTCTTAACCTTAATCAATAGCAGATCATTGGTAGGTTTCTTATTCTTCTCACGGAGCTTTTGAATTTCAATGGCTAGCTTTGTAATGGTTTTTTGTATAGCCAGAATATTCTCATCTTTTGCAGTAAGGGCCAGGTTTTTCTTGGCAACTTGAGTTTTTCAGGGCTGCACTTTCCTCGTAGGCAACCTTGAGAAAAACTTTCAACACAAGCTTGGTGTCAATATAAGACAACTTAATCTCCGTTACAAGACTTTCTACCTTGGCCGTGGATTTTAGGGCATTGTGCCACTCCGTCGTTACCTTCTCCAAGTCTTCCTTATACCCTGTAATAAGGTCATTGTAAATACTTTATCGAACTCGATGGACCGGATATCAATATAGTTGATTTTATTGACCTTGGAGTGGGCGAAGGCTAGCTTTTCCATTTATAGCCCTAATTAACTAATATTTGGATCTTCTGAATATCCCGATATGCTTCTTTCTTTGAAATATTTTAGATGCAATGATAGAACTTAATGCCACGAAGGAAGAGATTAAGAAAACAGCCTGCATACGGAATGATGAAGTAGGAAAAGTAATTGAAGAAGCAGCGATTCCTTTGGAATAGGGAGGAACGGTTATGGCTAAGGAGCGAGAAGTGGGAGCCTGATGATCAATAGGAGTTTGAGATTCAGAGCAAGGAAGAAGAATTTTGGATGAGGAGTTGAGGCGATCACGTGAGTCTTTATGTCGCTTGCTTGGATCACTATGCAACCTCTCTTCAGCTTGCCTTTTCTTGTTCTCTCTCCTAATATGGCTATCATATTGCACCCTATGCTCACTCTTTTCGTCTAGCACTTTCCTTTTTGTATTTCAGACCTTAACGATAACTGGAGTGAGATGGATATGGATCAGGAGTTTGTCTTCTCATTCATGCTATATTAAAGCTTTCAGTATCTATCTCTAGCTATAGAACCTGAAATGAGAAGAAAGATAATATAAGTATTGGAATTTTTAAATATAAGTGAATGTAGGGATCTGTGTTTGTGATCCTAGTAAAGTGTAGAGTGCGCATCATGAAGGATAAGCCAAAGGGGAAAGATATGCGGTGATGCATTGTTGGAAGATAATTTCCTTCAGAGCTATTAAAGTGTCGATATGTACGTTGCAAATGTCTTGAGTAGGAATGTCTGTGAGGAAGTAAACAGTAAGTTAAACACTTGAGAAGAAGGAATCCAAGTACAAAAAGAGAAAAGAGGAAGGGATTTTACTCCCGAAAAGCCAATGCTCGTTGAAACCTTAGGGGCATCGAACAAAGAAATATTCATTCTTGAAATAAGAATCTTTATTGTGGAGCTTCTCGATGACCTTGCACCTGCCCCAGGCCTCGACAATCAAGTATGATGGTGAAGATAGGTTAGCATGTTAAAGTTTGGAGGATATTGAAACCAATTCGCGAAGAGCACGCACAGGGAACTCGGGAGAGAATACCCATTGGGGTGAACTTGGGATGGAGCCAACCCAAGCTCTTGAAGAATCATGTGTAGAAATGGATTGAATAGTGAGATAGCACCACCTAGGCACATATACTGATTGAAAGCTAAATACCCCAATGGAGGGTTGCGTGCTCGTTGGCCTTGAGTAGGAAGCATCACATTATCCTTAGGAATCTCATGTTGTCCACATATGTTGCAAAGCATTTGGTGGTAAGAATAGTTGGCACTTGTTCGAGAGGATTATCGAGAACTCGGAGGCTAATATACTCATTTACTGGAGGAGGAAGCTCTTGAATTGGGGGAACTATCCTCTATAGCTCAGCAGTTATCGTCCGTCTATTGGTAGAAGGTGTAGAAGCGAGAGTTTAAGCCATGGTAGACCCAACTTTAGGAGGAGTAGATATCCTGGCACCGGTTTGTTAGCAAGAAGAATGGTGAGTCATTTTGAATATGAAAACTTGGCATTCAACATAGTTAAGAATACTTTATTTCAATATAAAATCCATGTGACCGATTCCCGGAATCCAATGGAAGCCGACGTGTGTCTACCAATTGGACTCTAAGCATTGACCGGGGCAAGTGAAATTGTTAATCTATGCAGTGTGAGTCCCGCTTCCCATACGCAACTAATGGACCATCTTATATTGATAGCTCGCTCATGCTAGAAAAATGAGCGACGTCCCTTGACAGAACCCTGCAACGAATCTTATTCGTTATCGTCAGATGATCAATAACGAAACCGTTATTCAAAGCAACGTGGAAGTTTTTCTTTTATAGGAATACAATAGGTGTAGGAATGTAATGCAATGGAACCGCTCTATATGATCGTTCTTCGGAAGAAAGCCATCGCATTAGGCTTGAATAGAAAATTTGGTCAGGCAAGTGTTGGTCAAAGCAACTTAAAGGGCTTTGCTGTCCAAGAACTTAAGTGATGGTGTTCAAATAATTCACCCAAGCACATCCCGATCCACATCAAATCGAACCAGAGCATGACATTGGGAAAATCAAGAAGTTGCTTCAACCAAATACTCAGCACGACCACCACAAATCATCATCACTATTGAGAAGCTATCACCAATGATGGCCTAATCACCAACCAAACCTACAAACTTACCTTGCCTTAATAGGAACTGGGGCTTGGAAGTAGGGAGGGTTCGATGTTGAGTATTTGAATTTGATGGCCTAGATCTCATGATAAACTATTGGAAGCAGTGGCGACTCCGAATGGTCTATGGCAATCTTGGGTGAACTTAAGCCAATGGTGTGAAGCGGCAAGAGGTAGTTGGCGACGAACAGATCATGAAAAAGGAAATCAAAGCTTGGAGTTCTCGGTATTAAAGCAGTCAATGCAAGTAAAAAGAAGAAAGTAAGAAAAGAAAAAGCTCCTCCAAGTCCTGAGCACTTATAGTACTCGAAGTCGAGTAAAAGCACTTTATACCGAGTGGTATTTTTAAACCAAAAGTCAAAGAAATATCGAGAAGGAAGAAGAGAAAGTTTAACTAAGGCATGGAATGGTCTCCAAAGCGTAGACCTTGTCCTTATCATGAAGAATGAAATTTTGGTTATGTAGAGCAGTTGAAAGGATATCTATAGAATGAAGGTAATGCTTCGGAGTAATTCTTGGATGACCAACCATCATAGGGGATAGTAAGTTAGTACTTGTCTTATTCCAGAGCACACTTTATTCTAAGTGAAAGCATATTCTGGAAGGCAAGTTTTATCTAGCTTTTTAACCAAGCAGATTTTCACTGGAACCAGAATGTCAGGATAAAGATGAAACGATTCACGATCTTGGAAACATGCTTAGAAGGACAATTGGAACACACATGAATTTTTTTAGGAGTATTTGAGAAAAAAGGACCACTTGGTACCGAGCCCACTCGATACCAAGTGCTTTTCGTTGCACTTTGGACCCCAAAGCACTTGTACGAGAAGCTATGACTGAAAGAGATTATCGTGACATGCTTTGCTCAAGTAATAGACGAATAACCCTAAGAATTTTTTTGGAAGAAAGCAAAGAGAGCAGAGGTGAGCAAGCAGTATCAGGAACTATCAGAAATAACTCAATCTCATAGGAAAAGTGCTCGAAACATAAAGGATAAAGATGGAAGACCAAAAGGAAGAAGTAGGAGAGATTTCCTCCCACAAAAATTAATCGGTATCGATTTGTTTTTGTTGGAATTTAGGCCTTGTTTTACCATTCTGCATGTGTGAACTTGAACGTGGTCCTAATGCTTTAGGGGCCTCTCATTCTACTAAATGATTTCCCTATTAATACAGACCTATGGCTACTGAAAAAGGAATTTTTGCTCTTTTTTCTTCATCTTCTATCTCCCTTCTCCATAGTCACTAAGGCAGACGCTATTGGCTGTTCTAAGCTTTAAGAACTTGTCAGTCCCTTGTACTAGTGATACTCTTAATCAAATAATAATAAATTATAGTGGACTTTGACTTGAGATTGCTGAACCACTATAAAATTTTGCCATTCTCTTCATTTTTCTTATAGTTTTTGCTATATCTCTATCATTCTACAAATTTTTGGGTGTTGTGCCATTTTTGCTCCAACACTTATAAAAAGAAATAACTTAATTTCACTCATTATCAACCGTATTTTATTCAACAGAGTCCAATTACTCTTTTTCAATACATCATAATGTAGCATAGGAGGAGTGACTTTGATAGTGAATCCTATTTGCTTTTAGGTACTATTGGAACTCTTACATAAAATACTTACCTAGTTGATTGTTTTATTCTTTTGCATGTTGCAGTTTTCCACTTTCGTTTTATATTTTATGAATTCATCATAGATATCTAGCATATGTATCAAATAAACATATTATATCTAAGAAAATTCATCTGTGAATTTAGTAAAGTAAGTGGATCCATTTTCGATGTCATTAAACCTTGGGCTACATATATCTATATGTTAAGATGAAGAGTTTGTTAACCCTTTTGTCACTTCCACTGAATGTGTGCTTTTCCCTTAATCATTTCAGATATAATTCACAAGTACTATATGATTATTAATAGTATATTTAAGAATTATTTCTCAAAAATACGACTTAGAAAATTAATTGTAAAATATTTTAGATGCTTCTATATTTTCTATAGCTAATACATCATTATTGTTATGAAAACAAATGCCATCGTAGAAATGTTAAAAAACAGATTTATTTTTATGAGTATTCATATTAAAACAAAACTGCATCTATGTTTGATCAAAATCGAAATAATTATTATTTTGTAAAAGATATTTGTCATCTGCGAAAGTAACCTTTCAAAACTTGATGTGTCACTAAAAGGTGTCATATGGTATGCTCCCACTTTTTCTGTTGTTACAATAATAATGTTTGAAACATAAAGCACCATTTAACCACTTACTATAGGCTATTTTTTTTACCATAACAAATTTACAATTGATAGTTTTTAGATCAAATATCCTAAAATCAAGAAATGGAACTTAAAGAAAATATTTTTTAATGTGAAAAATACATTTGAATAGAAAACTTACTTAATTCCCTATTAAATATCTATAAATATTTTAAGTAATTCTGTTTCAGATGCCACATCGTAAAGCAAAAGTGACCATTCACTCTCTTCATCCTAATAATTTCAATATTATTACCATTTCTAATCTTTTTTCCTCCTTTAATAGGTCAAACCATTCAAAAAAGAAACCTTTTACTACAAAATTGCATCGAATTCTTTACAAATATGCATTTGATCATCCTTAATATTTTAATGATTTCAAATAAGTTACACTAAAGTAAACATGTCAAAACTGACATTTCAGTGTTCGCATTTCCAGGCTTATTTATCGTCGTTGGTTTGGTGTTGTTTTAAAAATATTGAGATCCTTATTGTATTCAATCATATTGAACACATAATCTCGCATTAAGATTTACTTGCTCATTTTGAATGAAACTCATTCATCGAGATTTCATATATTACAAACATGGCTGTTACAACTTTGGTACGTGAATGAATATGGATCGAATATCCATACCCTTATGTTGATTTAGAGTTCTAAATTTATATAAGACAATATACAATCTTGGAAATATTAATACTCAACTGACCAAGGCACAAATGTTTTTAATAGTTGTATGATTTGGTTCTTGTATAGGCCTTGAAGCAACACCATGCCCAAAGATTTGTTGGTAATTATATTTTACATTTCTTCATCAATAATTTACTTCATTAAGTATATTATAATTGATAAACAATTTTATCAATTACCATAGCCGTGCAAATTTATCGTGGTAGATTATTATAATATTAATATGTTCTTATGCTTATTACAATGGTTTGTTATATTGTTCTAATAGGGCTCCCACTAAATTCTGCATCTCTCAAAAACCCTAAAAGATGGTGGGTGCTAGGACCCATTTATTATGTTACTATAACCCTTGAGGCCCTTAATAAATCGTGGTCCCCTTAAATGGTAAGTAACACTTTACCAATTATATCTTGTATATAACTCTTAACCATACTTTTACTTAATCCTAATCACCTTTTTAACCTTGAGGGTGCTCGATAATCATAAAGTATATTAGATATTCTAGACTCATCATTTTTTGATATCCTAAGGGTAATTATAAGGGTGCTCAATAAAGTGACATAATATTCTTACCAATTTAGAGATAATATAAACATCTCTTTAGATATCATATGGCTTGAGGGTGCTCAATAACCGTATGTATGTACATTACTCTATTTATAATGTAATGATGGAGAATAATTATTTTGAATTCAATTAAAATAATATTAGCATAGTATCATCAACATTATAAGGGAGATAAGCATATTCTTACGAGATTATACGTCTCTACATCCAATGTACACTCCCTTATATCATATGGGTTTTTATCATTTAAACATCTTATTTTCTTTAGATATATATATGTTTGTGTATGTTAATTTATCATAACATTTATAATTCATTAAGTTATATATATTTATATGTATCTTTTCATTAATTGAACATGTTAACTAATTATAAATATAACATTTACATATATTTAAATTTACTTATTTATATTTTATGAATACAAGTTTAAAACAATCTCAAATTATACTCATAACCGTTATAAATTTTTAATTTTAATTTAAAACAATTTGAAATTAATTTATTTATAACCTTTATAAATTTAAATTTGAATTTAAACAAAATTTTAAATTCATATTTTATAACTCTTCGTAAAATTTTATTGTATTCAAATAGGCTTATTTGAATCAACCTAAGGTGCAAAATACTTTTGAGCCATCCAATTGGGCATACCTTTGAAACAGGCCACTTCGACGAGCTAGGTAAAGGCCAAAGATCTAGAAATTTTTTGTTTATAAGAACATTTCTTAATTGGAGTAAAATTCTTCTTAGTTAAAGAATCTTTTCTGTAACATCCCGTATCTAGAGGCTAAGTGCTACAGATGCTACAGTCACCCATAGTATTAATTTCTGGTGACAAAATACGGCAATACTAATGGTATCCATAATATTAGAAGCACTTGAATATGAACAAAATTACAGATTTCTAGAAATAACATTTTACAGTTTACATTTCAAAACAATTTCATATCCAAGTTGCATATCCTATATCGTTTCCCAAGTAAAGATTAATTATAATCATTACAAATATACGCCAAGAGCGATATATGACGATGCCTCCTTGGTTGATTAAAGCAATATAGTCATATCTGACTTAATACACAGTGGAAACAAACAAAATAATCTACAACCCCTAATTAGCAATCTGTTAGCCACACGCTCGTCTCCAGAAGCTTTATTCGCTAAAATTTCTAAACCTGAAAACCTTAACCCACAACCTACTAAAATCAATTTTTGAGCCCTCGAGAGTTTAAGGGTAAAAACTTCGAGTCCGACATTAGGCCTGGTGTGAATAATTCTATTACATCTCGGTTTTCCTGTATTAAGTGAGACCACGTTGTTTAGCGGAACGAGTTTTCCCTCATTAATATTCTCTTTAAAACTTATATTTTGTTAATCCTTTCTCGCAACCAGACTGGTTAATCAAACTGATTATACCAAAATAGAAATATGCTTTATGCTAACAAATGGACTATCCATCCATAAAATAGGTAATAAGTGGACATCTATCCGTAACACAATAGCAAAGTCCGTTATGCTAACAAATGGACTATTTGTCCATAAAACTAAGTCGACTATCGGCAAGCTGGACTAACTATCTGGATCAAAATGGACTAACTGTCCAAATCATTTTCATAGGGTTGACTACCTTTTATCCTTTTCCTTGAAAACATTTTCAAAATGATTTAACCTTTTAAATCATACTTATACAAGTAAAATATATTCTTAACTTTACTCTATGCTATTTTTCCATGTTATATATACTTTACTCAAAATAATGTTGATGGATTGTAATAAGCATTAGCTATCCTCCCAAAACAAGTTAAAACCCTTTTTAACTTGAAAATACTTAGGCTATATTTCCTATTTAATACATTCGAAACCTTTGTTTAAAATCTTTAAACAACCCTTTAGAAACCCCTGAAGGTTACTCCTTTGAAACCTTTGAAAGTGACCCTTTCGAAACCATTAAAAGCCTTTCCTTCGAAAGCTTTAAACTATTAAACCATGCCTTTCGAAAACATTGGAAAAACCTTTCCTTTCTTTTCTTCAAAAGCTTCAAAACATTAGACATCCCCTTTAAAAACCTTTAAATATTGCCTTTCTAAAATATAGAAAAAAACTTCTCTTTCTGCCTTATCGATACCCTGGGAACCACCCCTTTGAAACCATTCATTAAAACCCTTTCGAAAGCATTAAAATACTAAACCTTTCAAAAGCCTTTGGGTTCAATTTATAACATATGGAAACCTTTCGAAACCATTCAAAAATTCACCCCTTTGAAACCTTTGAAAATCGTCTCAGTCAAAACCACTTGGATTATGCCTTCAAGTAGAGCAAAAAGAATAGAAACCTGTTCAAGTCGAAAGCATCTTTTTCGAAACCATTTAAAACTGTCTCTTTTGAAACCATTTGGGTTTTACCTCAATCGTAGAAAAAGAGACTTTAAAACATTTAAGTCGAAGCATCTGTTTCGAAATCATTTCCTAAGTAAAGAAGTGATGGTGTCGAAACCATCCCGTCAAAAGCATTGGAGAAGTGGCCACATTTTAAAAACAAAGTAAATAACCCTTTCGAAACCATCTGGGTCGAAAGATAGAAAGCAGCAGTAAAAAGTGTAGGATCGTTTTCACCCTAGAGGAGGGGGAATATGGTGGTACTATTAATTATAAAAATTATTGCGTAAGTTTAAAATAATTGCAACACAGATATAGTAGAGTAAAAGCAGCACAGATAATAGCAGGATAATAAAAGCAGACAATATAACACACAAATATACCCAGCTTCGGCAAAACCCTACCTACGTGCTGTCCCCAAGGTTTCTACTAGAAATTAAGTAGTCCGACGCTTACACACATAAACTTGCGACACCCGCTATCGACTAACCTTAACTCTATGCTCAAAATCCTGCCATAACTCAGCCACTGAGTTGTGAATTATCGAACTACACCATCGCAGTTCGTATCCCAGTCGCACGACTAGAAATTAAAATGTTTAAAAGAGAAAAATACAAATTAAACACAAATTAAAATCAAAACCCTAATTTAAAAAATTTAAAGCCCAATTCCTATCTTTAATTAGCAGGCCCAAAAAAAATTATCATAGTGAAAAACTCTGCCGGCCCTTTTCTCTTTTATCTCTAACCGGCCAGACTTCTTTTATCTTTGATCTTTGAAAAATGGCTTCGGCCTCCTTCCGTTTGCTTGAAAATTAGAGCTTTTCAATTGAAGAAGCGCCGACTTTAGTAGCTCGATCGAATGATGATTTACATGCTTACTTTGTCGATCGATGCTCTCTTATCTTAGCACACGGCTTCTCCAATTTGGATCGAGTTCGTCTACAGTGGAATGTGAATTATTCGTTTTGCTTTACTGATTGATATGCTTGAACTCGATCCTGATTCGAGTTGAATGATTATTCCTTTTTGCTTGTACTCGAATGCTTAATTTTGGCCGATGATGATCGGATTTTAAAGGATTGGAATTCCTATACTTTCGTTCATATAAATTTGTTTGAATTCGTCATTTAATATAGCTCGGCCATTGATTTTCATATGGATGATGGTGATTTTTTCCGACTTGTTCAAAATCGTATATTTTTGCTTTGTTGTCACAGCTTCGATTTTGAGCTATTCGATATCCTTAGCTATCACGGTATTGAATTGATTTTGTTGATGTTGATTTCGTTCTTTGTTCCCTTTAACTCCAGTCAGTTGTTCACGGCTTCGACTTGAACTGTTCGATCTCGTTCTCATTGACTTCGGCTTTGACTTGGTTTTTGATATAACTGACTCTTCACGGTTTTGATTTTAACCTATTTGTCTTTAGCACTGTCACTGCTAGATTGAACTTGTTACATGACTTCAACCACTTTGAAATTTTTGTGCCAATTTAACTTTGTTTGAAACTTCACTTGCTTTTGTACATTTGTGTTTTATTGTGTATGCTCTGGACGTTCTACTTCCTCTTGGTTCCATTCATATATGTTCACGCATGTGTACATTCTTCGAGTTGCTTTGATATGCTTTCGAGGCTTTGTTTTACTGTATAGCTACATATGTATATAGTTGTCTGTGTGATATTAATTTACTGGTGGTCTTCTGGTTCATGCTAGCCGAGTTGTCACTGGTTCAAGATATTTGTGAAGCTGGTTCATTGATCTTGGTTAAGCTGTTGTAGTTGAGTTGCTTTACCACTCACTGCTGCACTGATATCACTTCTTTGTACATCTCCTTATAGTCTTCATTACACATTGTGTATTCATTGTTGCATTTGTTTATATATATTTGGGTCTAGTTTAAACCGCTATGTTTCACTGGTGCATAGGTTTTCATTTGAAGCTACATTGTCATCTTAAAATCTGGTCTAGACATTTCGTTACTCTGATGCTTGTATCCCATAGTTCCGCTGAAAATGTTGCATGCTTCTGATGTCTGGTGTTTTTTGGAACATGTGACTTGTTTGCATTTGAGTACATTCATGTTGTATTAATTTGGTATTTGCTTTTTGAGTTGTAGCCTCGAGCAGCTGTCTTTACTGCAACCATATTGTGACTGTATGTTGTATTTGCATGGATGTGTATGTTAAGATTTTCATTGTCTTCACATTTTCCTTTTCATGTGTGGTCTGGACTTTCTCGAGTTGGTATCTTGACTTGATTCACTTGTTCCACATGAGTCCATTTGCATTGCACTGTCACATGTAGTCTTGCTTTGGAGTTGTAGTCTTCATGTTTTAACATATGCATATGTTTTGTTGACAAGCACATTCTCTTGAGTCTGGTTGGACTTGAGACTGTAGCATTCATGTGTACATTACTTGTGCATGACACTTCTCATTTTTGTTTTCACTTGAACTTCATCTCGATTTTTGGAATTGCACCTATGTTGAATCCAGCTTAAAGCTCGGGTTTGACCTTGTGCTAATATTGTGACATTATTTTTATTGTGCTTGAGTTGAACCCGGCTTTTGATTTGGGTTTGACCTTGTGCTCACCTGTCCCTATAACTTTATCAAGTGTATATCGGTGTGCACGGCATTGTGGCATGTACAGTGATACACTGTGCATGTCACATGCTGTTCGTGTATGATGAATTCAAAATTAAATGATGACGAACAACCCAAATAACTGAGGCAAATATTATTTTCAAAATACACATTTTATTTTATATTGCAAAATATTTTCTTTTCAATTTTACCGCGTCAGTATTTATTTTTGTAGGTTGCTCAGATGCTGGATTCAAGTTGAAGATTAAATACAAGTGAATGAGTGAATTATAGTGAGGTACATTTGTAAATGATAAAATGCGGTGTAATCGAATTTGTATTATCATTGAATTTTTGTGTGTGTGTGTGTGTGTGTATATATATATATATATAGTGAGAGCTCAAATTTGTACTATTCAAAATTGTAATAAGTATTTGTTTGAATAAAATATCCATTTGAATTCAAATTCTGTGTTATTTATTTTGTTAAGAAAATATTTATTTAATTATGTGAAAAATATAATAGTACATTAACAAATACATATAAATGAATATATATATGTTTATTATCATCAAACAAAAATCATATACTTGCTTATTCAATAAAAAGTCTTCGACTTAGTCGAAAGTGATCCCTTAAAACAAAAGCGCAACCCAACCGAAACCATTTCTTTTAATCCATTAAACCCAGTCGAAAGCTAATTAAGTCAAAAGCTAACTGAATCAAAAGCTACTCAGTCAAAAGCCATTTATTCGAAAGCAAGCAGGTACATTTTTGATTTAAAAGAAAAGTAATGCCTCAATCCCTTCGAAATCTCTGGTTTTGACTCCATACCTTCCGCCCACATCCAATTCACTACGTACCAGTTCCATGATACAATATGCATTGATTTCGACTGTGTCAAAAGCGAAGATGAGGAGGCGGAACCTAGTGCCGAACGCCTCGAAACAGTGAAAAGCATGTAGCAAATAGTTCTTTCCACCTAACCTGCTTTATGTGTCTAATTTTGATTGGTTACCTCTTTTCTTTACCACTAAAAAGTACTGCAATTTTTAGAACTAACTATCTGGATTATTTGTAAAAAGCCCATTCTCCTTCATTAATTATAAAAAATATTGAAGTCTCATATCTTAAATAATTTTATGTAACCATTAAAACACTTAGGAAACTTCTATGAAAATTCTAGAATATCTCTTTTGATATGTTTCCAACATATAAAAATTTCAGACCCACATCTTTTATAATTTACCGTAAATAATTTGTAACCCAAAATAACATTTTCTTCACTAGAAATTTATATAAATTTCACAAAAATCTCTAAAATATCATTTATGATCTTCATAATAATTCGCAAGGCATTTGGATGTCATTTAATAGGGTTTTCATATCAAAAAATATCATAAAATCTATATGAACAACCATAAATCATCAACAAGTATATATACTCATTCCATCATTCAAAAGCATGGAAAATCAATGCAAAATATCAGAATTTATCTGTAAACTGAAAATAATAAAAATTTAAGATGTAAAAATTATTCTCCTTAGCTTTAGAGATTAAAGAGATTGAGATGTGAATGGATTTGATTTGAATTAGGTTTTCCTGCTCTTCTTCCCCTTTTCCTGGTTAATGGTGGCCGACCTTAGTTTCAAAAAAATTCTAAGTTAAATGAACATGTATAGGAGAATACATGATCAAGTTTAGGGGATATAGGAATGGCCTCTTTCCTATTTTACCCCTCTTCCATTTCAATTTAACTCTTATTTTAATTTATAGGTTAAATGGCATCGCTACCTTTTGATTAAATCAAATCTTAAGCTCCTAATCAATACATTATTTTATTTTATTTAACTAATTAAATATACTAAATAATGTTACCAAAAATATAGGGTGTTACAAACTCCCCTCCTCAAAGAATTTCATCCTCAAAATTACGATAAGGTACACAACAAATCAAATAAGAAGGTAAAACATACCGCCAAACAAGGTAAGATAAGTATCTCTAATCCTGCTCTCAATCTTCCAATTACAGTCCCCGTCATCGTCGCTACACTAGATTTTGACTAATCTGACTGTCTTGGTTCTTAGCCTCTTTTCGTCTCTAGCAACGATACGAACAAGCTTCCTCACTATAGTCAAATATGGTTCTACTACTAAGTTTTCTAGCATAGTAGGTGCAATAGTAGTCTCCGAGTCTCTAACACACTTTCTGAGATGAGAAATATGGAAAACACCGTGGATTCCTGCCAAACTATTCGGTAACTCAATTCTACACGCGAGCTTCCCGATCCTCTCAACAATAGGAAAAGGTCCAATGAACCTCGGCACTAACTTTCCTGATTTTCCAAATCTGATCACACCTTTCATCAAGGACGCCTTGACGAAAATGTGTTCTCCAACTGAGAATTTTAAATCTTTTTGTCTCTTATCTACATAACCCTTCTGCCTAGACAGAACCTTCTTCATTCTAGCTCGAATGACCTCAACATTTTCTGCAGCTTCTCGGACCAAATCTGGACCAAGAACCAACCTATCCCCGGTCTCTAACCAACATACGGAAGATTTGCATGGCCTTCCATACCAAGCTTCAAATGGTTCCATCCCAATACTACTCTGATAACTATACAAAAACACGACCAAATGAAGATGGTCCTCCTATGATCCCTCAAAATCAAATAAACAAGCTTTTAATAAATCTTCTAAGATTTTGTTAACTCTTTCTATTTGCCCATCTTTCCGTGGACAGTAAGCGGTGCTCATCTTGAGCTTGGTTCCCAAAACTTCCTGCAGACTCTTTCAGAACTCACTAGTGAATAAAGGATCTCTATCACTTACTATAATACTAGGAATTCCATGCAGTCTAACTACATTCTTCATAAACAACTTTGCCAATATAGGTGCCCTTTTGGTTGACTTAACTGGAATGAAATGGGAACTCTTAGTCAATTTGTCCACTATGACCCATATACTATCATTTCTTAGGTTCGACCTTGGAATCCCGTCAATAAAATCCATGGAGATAGAATCCCACTTCCTTACCGGAATATCTAATGGCTGAAGCAACCCACTTGGCTTCTGGTGTTCGGCCTTTGCCTATTGGAAATTCAAACACTACTTTACCTATAAATCAATATCCTACTTTATACTTTCCTAGAAGAAACTTATCTTTGTATCCTGATACATCTTAGTACCTACTGGATGAATAGAGATCTTCGAACGATGGCATTCCTCCAATACTTATTTCCTTATGTTTCTTACACTTGGAACACATAATCTTCCTTTCTTTCTCAACCTCCCATTCTGATCAAAACCGAAATCTTTCAAGTCATCGCTCCCGGTTCCATCTCTTAACTTCCTGATCCGTTCAGCTAATACCGGATCCTCTTCCTGTTTAGAAGCAATCTTTTCGATCATCACTGGTCGAACTTCCAAACAAGATAACACTATGGTTTCTCCGCTAGACCAGCCTCAGATCTCCACTACACCTTGCAATCTGCTAATGTCTCCAAATCTTTCCACTAATTAATCATCGCTAATACTGCATTCTGATATTTCCTATTAAGCGCATCTACAAACTTATTGCCTTTCCAGCTGTGTATTCAATCCCAAAATCATAAGTAGCGATACACTTTAACTACCTCTGATGTCTTATGTTTAGCACCTTCTGAGAGAACAAATACTTCAGCGACTTATGATCTATATATACCTCAGCCCTCTCTCCCAAAAGGTAATGTCTCTACACCTTCAATGCAAAAATCACTGCTATCAATTTCAAATCATGAATCAGATATTTGACCTCATGAGGTCTAAGCTGGCTAGAAGCATAGGCAATCACTTTACCTCTCTACATCAGCATAGCTCCTAATCCTATTCCACATGCATCCGTGTAAACCGCCAAATCCTAATTCCATTCTCGAACAACCAAAACTAGTGCATGGGTCAATAAGTGTTTCAAACTCTAGAATGCTTCCTCACACTTATCGGTCCACACATACTTTACATCATTTCTCGTTAGTTTGGTCATCGGCGCCGATATCCATGAAAAATCCTTAATGAACCTCCCATAATAACCGGTCAACCCAAGGTACTCTTTATCTCTGTCACTATCTCGGGTCTCTTCCTGTTGAATATGCGCTTATATGATTTTTGTTTGATGATAATAAACATATATACATTCGTTTAAATGTATTTGATAATATACTATTTTATTTTTCACAGATTAAATAAATATTTGCTGAATAAAATAAATAACACGAAATTTGATTTCAAACGAATATTTTATTCAAACAAATATTTATTACATCTTTGAATAGTACAATTTCAAGCTCTCACTATAACTATACAACCTTGATTACAATTACATCACATTTCACATTTACAATTCACCTCACTACATATCACTCACACTCGTATTTATCTTCAACTTCCTTCCAGTTAGAATCCAGCATCTGAGCAATCTGCAAAAATATTCACTAACGCAGTAAAATTGAAAAAGAAATATTTTTGCAATATAAAATAAAATATGGTTTTTTGAAAATAACTTTTGCCTCAGTTATTTGGGTTGTTCGTCATAATTTAAATTTGAATTTATCATACACGAACAACTTGTGACATACACAGTGTATTACTGTATATGCCACAAGGCCGTGCACACCGATATATACATTTGATTGATTTACAGGGACATGTGAGCACAGGTCAAACCCAAATGAAAAACCGGGTTCAACTCACATGCAATATATCACAACACGAGCACAAGGCCAAACCCGAGTTTTTGAAACTGGATTCAACACAAGGTAGTTAACATGTCAAAAAACAGTCGCAACATGGATATCACAAGAAATGAAACACCAATCAGTAGCATGCTAATGAAGACTGCATCAAAATGCAAGCACAAAAGTGCACAGCAACCAGAAATGCATGCAAGTGCCAACCAGAATGAAGACCACAAGTAACAAAACTCGAATGCAGCAATGAAACCAAAAGTGTACAGCAATGCAAGTAAAGATGACACAAACTCAAGCAAATGCAACAAAGATGCAAGCTACAGCATACCAGAAGTACACAGTGAAGACCACAAAGGCAAGTATGGACAGAGCTAGAGCACAGTTAAAACTCAAGCAAATGAAAACATCACAGTGACATGCTACAACTTCAAACAGGCAGTGCACATGTGAATCAAGTGACCAACCAGAAGCTACTGAAGGTAACCACAAGTACAGGTTAAACCAACACAGAAATGCACAAGCACAAAGTAGTGGAACTCCAACATATCCAACTAGAAATGCAGACAACAAGTGTCAAGTTGCAAACAAACATGACAGGAAACAAATAACATTGAACATGGTGAAACAGTACAAAAGACAAATTGCAATTCGAACCAACATATCCAACTAGAAGAGCAACCATCAAGTACAAACAGTGGCGCATGGATACAGCAATGTGCAGAAGCAAGAACACTTGGAACAGTGAAGTCGAAATCATGGAAAGTGGCACAGCAATTTTTGAGAAGAGCCAACAGAAATCGCCATGTCAAGTTTGAACAAATCAATAATAACATATTGAAGCATGTTCATGGAAAACAGCAAATACAAACTGCTACAACACCAAGTAAAGGACATAGCAGTATACAAGAACAAGTCAACAATGTAAAAATGCCAGAAATCAAAGCCGTGGTTATCATGAAAATAAATTCAAAACCGTGTCAACCAAGGAACGCAAAAGATACGAAGTTGACAAAGTCAGTTCGATCATCAATCGTTCAAGCATAATCAAACGGCCGATCAAAAGAATTTGACAAATTCAAATGATTTTATACGAACGCAAGAATAGGATTTACAAACACTATATAAATCAAATTCACATCATCGGTAAGGGTATCGAGTTCGAGCAAGGAAAAACCAGCAAAGAAAAAGGGAAAAGTACATACCGAAAACACAGAACAAACTCGATCCAAATTGAAGAGCCGTGAACAAATCGAAGAGCATCAAAGCCTACTATGGAATCATATCAAGTGGCGACTTCAATTTGCACAACCCTAGTTTGAATCGCAAGGAGCAAAAGCAAATTTGCAGAAGCCCTAATTCGCAAAGAGGAACGAAAGAGGATCGGCCATAATTTCACAAGCAACAGGAAAAAGGAACGGAGCAACTAAAAGTCAAACGGGCTAAAGAAAAAAAGCGGACCGGCCTTGTTTATAAAAGGGCTTCTTATTTTAGGGTTTAAGTTTTAGGGTTTTTAATTTACTGTTTAAATTTGTTTTTATATTTTAAACCGTTTTAATTTCTAGTCGTGTGACTAGGGGACAAGCTACGTGGCGTAGCTTGAGAATTCGCAACTCGGTAGTTGAGTTGTGGCAGGGTTTTGAGCGTAGAGTTAGATTAGTCAATAGCGGGTATAGCGAGTTTACGTGTGTAAGCGAGGGACTATCTAATTTCTAGTAGAAACCTTGGGGGCAGCACGTAGGCAGGGTTTTGCCGAAGCTGGGTAAATTCTGTGTTGTTCTGTTATTTATATTCTGCGATATCTGTGCTGCTATTCTGTGATCTGAATTGAAATTAATTTATAAGCTTCCGCGATTAATTTTTAATAATTAACACTATCACCTTATTCACCCCCCCTCTAGGGTGAAATCGATCCTACACTTCCAACTGTTCACCGTTTCAATCTTAGTCGGATCTACTGATAACCCTTTCTCTGAGACTACATGACCTAGAAACTTCACTTGCTTCTTCCAGAAATGATACTTCAAAAACTTCGCCTTCAGCTGATGCTGCCTCAGCATTTCAAGCACCACTCTAAGATGACCTTCATGCTCTATTTCATCCTTAGATTACATCAAGATATCATCCATAAAAACCAATATGAACCTATCTAAGTGCTTTCGGGAAACTCAGTTCATCAAATCCATAAAGAATGCTGGCGCATTAGTCAGTCCGAACGACATAACTAACCATTCATATGACCTATATCTGGCCCTAAACGCCGTTAAAGTTATACTTTCCTCTGCTACTCCGAGCTAATGGAAACCTATCGCTATATCCAACTATGTGAATACCTTGGTTCCACTCAACTGGTCAAATAAATCATCAATCCTCGGCAATGGATATCGATTCTTTATCGTCCTATCATTCAACTTACGATATTCGATACATAGCCATAATGATCCATTCGACTTCTTAGCAAACACCACGCCTGCTCCCCAAGGCAAACTACTCAACCTGATAAAATTCTTGCCTTCCAGTTCCACCAACTTCACCTTCAACTCCCTCATCTCTATAGGAGTCATCCTGCTTGGCAGCCTACTTATTAGTTTTGCTCCCGGGACCAAATACGTCTGAAATTCAATGGCTCGTTTCAGTGGCAATCCAACCATAGGTTCAAAAACATCCGTGAATTCTCTAACCATGAAAACTCGATTCAACTCTTCTTCAAACTCTATAACATCCAACAAAGCATTCACCTCACCACTAGAACCCTCTATAGTGTAAACTATTCGATCACTACAATCAGGGTGTTTATGTGATATTTTCCTATCCTGGCAAAATATCATAGCATCGTACTCACTTAACCAATCCATCCCAAAATAATCCTGAACCCCACAAAATCAAACATATGCAAACTGCAAACAAAAGTATGACCTGACAGGTCAAACTCTAACTGGTCACATCTCAACCCTAGAGTTTCATACCCTCCTATTGGATTCGCAACCCCTAAGAAAGTAACTAAATATGTGGGTTCTAAGTTAAGTTTATCTATCAAACATCTAGATATAAAAGAATGCGATGCACCAATATCAAATAGAACGCTAACAGATTTACCATGAATCTGAAGCATACCTCCCAAAACCGCTTTTCCTTTCTCCTGAGCTGTTGGCTTCGAAGTAGTAGGCTTCAATGTATACACCTTGCCCTTTCCATCCTTAACGGGCTCCTTGCACTGGTTCCTATAGTGGCCAATTTAGTCACAATTGAAGCACTTGTCATTCTTCTTTCCAGCTACCTCCTTTTCCTTTCCTACATGACACTTATTAGCGAAGTGCCACTTCTTGTCGCACTTGAAGCAAACAATCTCAGACTTCACTTTCTTAGCCGCTCCACCCGTCTGAGCACCTTTCTTAGGAAAGAATTCCTATTCTGATTCTGCCCAACCTGGACTTTTTTAGCCTTATTCTTCTCTAGAGAATCAAGAATCTCCTCATGCTTTAAGGCCATCTTAACTACAAAGTCAGAAGGATCTTTAATATGAGGTAATGTAGCCCTGGATAACTTAGGCTTCAACCCCTGATAAACTTCTCATTCCTCTTCATTACTCTATCCACTGAAGCATACCCATATTGGGCCAACTCCTCAAACTTTCCAGCATACTCTAGGATAGACATATCTTCGTATTCTAACTCAGCAAACTTTCTGATCAGGGCAGACTTTGCCATTGCAGACATGAACCTCTCCTGAAACTCTCCTTGAAATCTGCCCATGACATGGTTTCCTCATCCATACCAACCGTCACACTGTTCCACTAAAACAAAGTCGCTCCCAGAAGCTGTCTCTAAGCAAGCCTCCTTTTCCACTCATTATTGATCCCCAAGTCTGCATAGATTCTCTTATAGTGCAGCAACCAATTTTCCACCTCTATAACATCCTCTGTCCATAGAAAAGGCTTCCATCCAAGCTTAGAGTAATCTTCGGTCAGCTTAGCATAATGGTTAACTACCAAAACTTTCGGAACTCCTGCCCCTACAACATCTCCTCCTAACACTCCAACTGCAATAGCAGCTTGAATCATATTCACAAAAAACAGATACATAGCTCCCATGTCCACTTGCATGACACTAATACATACATTCTCTACTTGTGTCGGACCTTGACCTCTCCTCGCATTAGGTCTGGCATTCCCATCGGTGCCCTCCTCTCCTGGTCCAACTCTTCCTCTTCTACCATCCATGTCTGTATTCAAACCTTATGAGATATAGAAAAATAACCTAACGAAGATAGGAGACTAGGGATAAATCCTATACTTATATATAGCAAATACATGTACATTACTATAATGTTATCCCATACACCAATTTACTCTAATTCCTAAGGATTATGTTTTAAAAACCACTTTTAGTTTAAATTTTTTCATAAACTACGCTCCGATACCAAGTTGTAACATTCCGTATTTAGAGGGAAAAAGCTAAGCACTACAGATGCTGCAGTCATCCATATTAATTTTATTGACAAAATACGATAATGCTAATAGTATCCATAACATTTGCAGAACTTGAATATGAACAAAATCATAGATTTCTAGAAATAACATTTTACTGGTTACATTTCAAAACAATTTCATATCCAATTTACATAATCTCATATAATTTCTCAAGTAAAGATTAATTATAATCATTACAAAAACACGCCAAGAGCGATATATGATGATGCCCTCTTGGTTGACCAAAGCAATATAGTCATATCTGACTTAATACACAGCGGAAAGAAATAAAATAATCTGCAACTCCTCATTAGCTATCCGTCAGCAACTTGCTCGTCTCCGAAAGCTATATTTGCCAAAATATCTAAACCTGAAAACCTTAATCCTCAGCCTACACAAATCAATTTTTGAGCACCTGAGAGTTTAAGGGGAAACAAAAACCCGAGTCAGACATAAAGCCTGGTGTGAATAATTCTATTACATCTCGGTTTACCGATATTAAGTGAGACCATGCCGCTTAGTGGAATGGGTTTTCCCTCACTAATATCCTCTTTAAAAAATATATTTTGTAAATCCTTTCCTATAACCAAACTGGTTAATCAAATTGATTATATCAAAATAGCAATATCCTTTATGCTAATAAATGGACTATCTGTCCATAAATAGGTAATAAGTAGACTATTTGTCCGCAACACAATAGCAAATTCGTTATGCTAACAAATGGACTATTTGTCCATAAAACTGGGTCGACCACCCGCAAACTGGACTATCTGTCCGGATCAAAATGGTTGACTGTCCAAATTATTTTCATAGGGTTAACTACCCTTCATCCTTTTCCTTGAAAACTTTTTCAAAATGATTGAACCTTTTAAGTCATACTTATACAAGGAAAATATATTCTGAGCTTTACTCTAAGTTATTTTTCCATGTTATATATACTTTACTCAAAATAATGTTGATGGATTGTAACGAGGATTAGCTGTCCTTACAAAACAAGGTAAAACCCTTTTTAACTTGAAAACACTTAGGCTATATTTCCTATTTAATACATTTGAAACCTTTGTTTAAAACCTTTAAACAACCCTTTTGAAACCCCTGAAGGTAACTCCTTCGAAACCTTTGAAAGTGACCCTTTGAAACCATTAAAAGCCTTTCCTTCGAAAGCTTTAAACCATTAAACCATGCCTTTCGAAAACATTGGAAAAACCTTTCCTTTATTTTCTCTAAAAGCTTCAAAACAGACATCCCTTTTTAAAACTTTTAAAATATTACCATTCGAAAATATAGGAAAAACCTTGCCTTTCGGCCCTGCCGAAACCCTGGGGAACCATTCCTTTGAAACCATTCATTAAAACCCTTTCAAAAGCATTAAAATACCAAACCTTTCGAAAGCCTTTGTGTTTAATCTAAAACATACAGAAACCTTTCGAAACCATTCAAAATTCACCCAGTCGAAACCATTGAAAATCATCTCCGTTGAAACCATTTGGATTATGCCTTCAAGTAGAGCAAAAGGATCAGCGACCCATTAAAGTCAAAAGCATCTATTTTGATACCATTTAAAACTATCTCTTTTGAAACCATTTGGGTTTTACTTCAATCATAGAAAAATGGTCTTTAAAACATTTAAGTCGAAAGTATCTATTTCGAAACCATTTCCGAAGCAAAGAAGTGATGGTGTCGAAACCATCCCTTCGAAAGCAATGGAGAAGTGCCACATTTTAAAAACAAAATAAACAACCCTTTGAAACCATCTGGGTCGAAAGGTTCAAAGTGATAGTAAAAAGGCTTCAACTTAGTCGAAAGCGATCATTTAAAACAGAAGCACAACCCAATCGAAACCATTTCTTTACATCCATTAAACTCAGTCGAGAGCTAACTGAGTCGAAAGCTAATCAGTCGAAAGCCATATAGTTGAAAGCAAGCACGCACATTTTTAATTTAAAAGCAAAGTAATGCCTCAACCCCTTCGGAACCCCTTGTTTCGACTCTATACCATCCGCCTACATCCATTTCACTACATACCAGTTCCCAAATACCATGTGCATTGGTTTCGACTGTGTCGGAAGCGAAGATGAGGAGGTGGAACCTGGTGTCGAAAGCATCGAAACAGTGAAAAACATGTAGCAAATAGCTTTTTTCACCTAATCTGCTTTACGTGTTTAATTTTGATTGGTTGCCTCTTTTCTTTACCACTAAAAAGTACTGCAATTTTTAGGACTAACTATTTGGATTATATGTAAAAGGCCCCTCTCCTTCATTGATCATATAAAACATTTAAGTCCCATACCTTAAATAATTTTATATAACCATTAAAAAACATAGGAAAATTCTACAAAAATTCTAGATAATCTCTTTTGATATGTTTTCCAACATATAAAAATTTAAGATCCACATCTTTTATTACTTAACCGTAAATAATTTATAACCAAAAATAATATTTTCTTCACTAGAAAATTCATAAAAATTCCATAAAAAATTAGAAAATTCTGAAAATTAAAACCCATCTCTAAAATATCATTTATGATCTTCATAAAAATTTGTAAGGCATTTGGATGTCATTTAATAGGATTTCATATCAGAACATGTCATGAAATCTATATGAACAACTATAAATCATCGATAAGTAAATATACTCATTCCATCAATCTAAAACATGGCAAATCATTGCAAATTATTCAGAATTCATCTTACTGAAAATAATAAACATTTGAGATGTAAACATTATCCACCTTAACTTTAGAGATTAAAGAGATTGAGATGTGAATGGATTTGATTTGAATTAGCTTTTCCTTTAGGTTTTCCTACTCTTCTTCCCCTTTTCCTGGTTAATGGTGGCCGACCTTAGTTTTAAAAAATTCCAAAATGAAATGAACATGTATAGGAGAATACACGCCCAAGTTTAGGGGATATAGGAATGGCCTCTTTATTACTTTATCCCTCCTCCATTTCAGTTTAACTCTTATTTTAATTCATAGGTTAAATGGCACAACTACCCGTTGATTAATTCAAATCTCAATCCCCTAATCAACACATTATTTTATTTTATTTAACTAATTAAATACCCTAAATAATATTACCAAAAATATGGGGTGTTACATTTTCCTAAGACACCCATCTAATTGGTTTTTCCAAGATTAGCCTATGCATCGGTTAATTATTCATGCAAACACAATGTGGACCCTAACACCATTATGGATCATGAGCATTGGTAGTAGGGTAAAAAAATGGAAATTTCAAAAATGTTTCCTTTTAGTAATTTGCACTAGATATTATTTTGCATTTACATGAATAAACATTTTTCTCTAAAACATGTTCAGTAGTGATTAATAAAAGAGTTTGAGATTTCAATTTTACTTTAATTGATTTATATTAAAAAAATTATGTTTATGTTCTATAATTTAATTATAATATAGGTTATTATTGTTATTATTATTTTATTTTATAATACGTTCGCATTCTGTAATAACCCTCTTCAAAACGAGCTTAATTTTCAATCCAATAAAAGCCCATCAAACCTTAGGTCCATTCCAGAGCTGGTTGTTGGTTGGTATAATTGATAAAACAATATGAAGAGATATCTATCTATGCTTTTAGAGCCTTACATCGGTAGGAACAATATATAATAATAAAATAAAGTAGTCATCTCATAAAACCAAATCGTAGATGTAAACTGTCTCAATAGTATATGAAACATGTCTGATACATAGTCTAGGTACATCATAACAACATAAATAGATAACTATAATAGATAAATGCCCACCAAGTCTCCACCATCTTCTCCACACTCATCACGATACCTAATCTGTAGGTTGTAATGAGAAGGCAGTCAGAACAACAATGTTTAGCGAATAATAACCTTAAGTTTTACAACAATAATATACGAGCCGTAAGCATTCAGATAAGTATTATGTATTACATATTTTTTATACTTCTCTAGGTATATCTCTAATTGTTGGTTAATGGCCTTACAAGCCTAACTTCATAACTATAATGGTGGGTATAACACAATTATGGAGTATACCGGGTTCAACAACCCACCTCTCATCCAATTATATCCTAACGATGCAAGAGAAATTACCCGGACCACTTAATATCTTTTTAACGAGGATAGGCAGACTCTAGTCATTTAGTACTTATACCCTACGCAGAATCTCCAGCCATTTAATGCCTAAACCCTTGTCGAATCCCTCCTGGTACTCCCCAACTAACACCATAGAAAATCTCTTATACACCACTTAATACTTCTTAGATTAGGAAGAGGCAGATACTCCAACCATTTAATACCTCAAATTTGAAGCGGCCCCAAGGAGATTCTCAATGGTGCACCTAAAAGATAATCCCGACCATTCAATACTTCTTAACTAGAAAAGAGGCAGACCATAACAGACATTTAATACCTCAATTTTGAAGCAAGCCCATCCTGGAATTACCAAACGTTGTCTATGAGAAATTCCTTAAGTCGTTTAATACTTCTAAATGGGGAGGCGATAGATTCTAAACCAGCCATTTAATACCTTAACATTGAAGTAGACTTCTCCTAGAATTTCCTCGTCCTTATGGCAGTAACCCAACTATGACGTCCTATATAAGTTGGATTATTTATAGGTGTTGATAGCCAGATCAGCAGGGCAGACTTACCCTACAAATTTGGGACTAAACTCGTGTCTACCATGAGTACTTATTATAGGCAATATCCCACATCAGTTGCAAAATTTACAGTACGGTAGTAAGATTAGCTGAGCAGACTTCTGTGCGCTTTCAACTGACCTCGCATCCCTATAACTTAGCCATATTCCCACTCCTTGAAATTAAATATTGAACTATGCTAACATATACATAATACATATACATATAATATATGTATACCACACCCGTATTAAAAATTTAAAGGCTTTATAAGGGAATTTTTTATCACGCCTTTTGTTTATGGACTAAATTCCATAATTGTTGTTAACTTATTTTATTAGATTTATTGTTGATTGTTAATTGTCATTTGTTTGTTGGCTTCTTTATTAAATTACTTATTTATTATATATGTCACAAAATTTAAAAGAATACATTATTATTACATTTATAACTAACATTAAATTATGGAAAAAAAATTCTATATTCATTCAGCTAATTTGTCCATTTCTTATTAGGGATAATATGTTATTTTTATATTTTGACATCTGCAATTTATATACAAGTCCCAATCTAATGCAACAAATTACATAATAGCTAATTTTATCAACAAATTGGAAATAGGCTTGTATATATTCAAATTGGAATCCAAATCATGCAATTTAAATTTATACATTAATATAGTAGAACCACGACCACTTTTTCCAAAGGAGCTAATTTACAATTCTAATCTTTTATACTGCGTCCAATTTTTTAAATGGCCATCGCTAAAATTACAAATAAAATGTACTTATTTTAACTGTTGAAATAGGTGGTGTAAACTACGTATAAGAGGAAAAAAAAATCCCCTTTTCCCTACTTTGCACAGCCATTTCTATTTTCCACATAGAATTCTTTGTCATTACAGTCAAAGCTTGAGAAGTAGATTTAAATGGAATACAAAATATTCATATTGTACTAATGATAAATCCAATTCCATAATATTTAAATAAAACAATTAGGATTCCAACAAATTTCACAATTCACATTTTATGGGAAAATTTTAGGGTTTTGAATTGATAAGTTTTTGTATTCAAATTTTTCCAAGGCATGGTACAAAATTAAAAATAAACTATGCAAGATACTATTAAGGAAAAATTAAGATTTCCATTCACAAACAATTCCCAATAAATCTCCTTGGATTTGATTTGTGTGATGCATTATCTCTTCCTCCAATTTATCCTATATTTATTGTATAGCATATAAGCGATTTATTTATACATATTAGATTTAGAATTTGTAGATTAGGAATGAGGTGTGTGTATATATATGTGTGTGTGTGTATATATAATTTGTTACCTTTCTCTTTGGCTTGCTTGCTTCTTTCAAATCTTCTTCTGATCTTTGAAGATATATATTTATTTTTGATTTTGAGTTAAAGAGATTTTTGTAGAGGAAGCGACTCGGTAGAGTGTCGTCCCAGGTTTTAAATTTGTATGAAAAGAATAAGGAGGCTAGCTTCTTATTTATAGTTTCTTGGATGTGCCAAAACCATTGGATCGAGAATATATTAGTAGTTTAGGATCCGAGTTATTCAGGCCGAGGAAAACCCTGGCCGTTAAAACAATGACCAATCATCCACTCCCTATGGGCGATCGACCGGTGGTCCCCCAAACATTATTTTTAATGCTTACTCAAATGTCAAGTTTATATTTAACGTCTTACTTTACCATTAAGTTTATTAACATTTATTTCCTTAATACGTTTTCAATTATTTTCGATCCAAATTTTCAAATGTCGTTAAATTCTTTGTTTGAACTTCGATCGTAAAGTTTTATATATGGAAGTTGTTTAGAAGATTGCCACGAACACAATGGTGTAATTTTCGTGGTCAAATTTTGATGTTGGCTAAATTTCCATTTTTAGAGTTATTATTAACTAATTGATTTTTCTTAATTTATTTACTATTAGTTTTACGGGGCGTTCCACATTCACAATGACATTATAACTATACTAACTATGGTGATGTAACCTAAGGTATACATGATTAATATATGTCATATGTGTATGATTAACCTTTAGATTTATGGTTAATAAATATGGTTTAATTTCAAAGGTTACTAATGATATTACATAAGCTTATAATGATTTCATATATATATATATATATATATATATATATATATATGTATGTGTGTGTACATATATGTTTATATACTTTACATAAATAACTATTATATATTCGTTCATTTAAATATTTTTTTGTATGTGTATTATTTTCTACAATAATAATTTATTTTTTCTTTCAATGTCAAATTCGTATATTGTACGTATATATATAATAAATATTAAATTAGTATTGAAATATAAATATCTTATTTATAATTTGAATTTTAAATATTTTATTCTACTAAACAAAGCCATAAGCATTGAATGTAAACAATCTTTTTATTAAATTATAAACTATATACATTTATAAAGATTTGTGCGCATATATAAAATCCGAAACATAATTTTTTTAAACCAAGAAAGAAAAAAACTTAGTTTTATTTCCATGAATAATAATTAATTTTAACATTCTAAAATTTGAAAAGCATTTATGTATACATCAGATCTGAAAAGAAAAAATATGTTTAAGTTTTAAACTAAATCACAGTTATATGCATTTATATGTTGTTGATATCAAAAATGGCACCAACATCCTGAACAGTATGAAAGCACCAAAAATCTAATTAACCAACACCCAACAGAATGAAGTAGAGAATAAAATATGATGAACAACAAATTAAAATTGAAAGAAATGAACACAGAAAGTTTTATAGTGGTTCGGCTGACTCTGGCCTACGTCTACTCCAATCATTTTCCTTTTACTATACTATAGACTAATACAGTCTGGATGATAGCCTAATACTAATAACAATGGAGGAAGAAGACAACCAGAGGTAGATCCTAATATGAGTGCCATGCCCGCTGTATTTATAGGGGAAGACATGTAAATATCCAACTAAAAACTCGCATACAAGACCTCGAGACCAGACCATCCCTACTCAGCAAAAATGGGCTACACTAGGCCCACTTTTTGGGATAGGTGCTGATCCCTATAGGGGGATCGGTGCAGATCTCCAAGTTAGGGAGTAGGGCCCATCGATCCCTCCGAGGGTTCCTCATTGATGTTAGCTTCATGTTTTTGCAGTTTTTTCTAATGTTTCCTAGATGAAATTTTGCGTAATCGATCGATTTCTATTGAGCTAAGCTGTGGAGTCAAGTGTTCATAGCCATAGTAATCTGATCCAATCCCTTTCCTAGGGGAAGGGATAAGTACCGATCCTCTACCTAGGTGAAGGTATAGGTACCGACTCCTTGCCTAGTGGAAGTACCAATTCATACTTAGTCATTTATGGGATATCATTCGTCTGAATCCGCTTGACTATCATCCATAAACTTAGTTATACTCGATTCCTAAACTCGACAATCATCCCTACAGGCTTCCTGCCTTGATGATCACGAAATCTGTTTAGTTAAATTGCTCATATTCTGCTTGGTCATAAGGCAGGTTAATATATATATATATATATATATATATATATATTGTAATTAAATAAATGTTATTTTAAAATATATGAATTAATTTTGAAATTATTTTCTTTTTGGTCAAATATAGGAAAGGGATGAATACAAAATTATGGATTAATTTTTAAATTGGAACTTATCTTTTTCATATCCCGCTGATTGCCGACACCTTGGTTGTTAGTGATCTCCTTCTCTAAACTTCTAGATCTATATCATTGACCATGAGATGCATCTCCTTCTACAAGGATCACCAATTTTAGATAGTGGAGATTAGGTTTTTTTAGTGTTTGAAGAGAGTGAATGCGATGACTATTTATAACCAACTAGATTATAAATATCTAACACTTTCTTCCCAGACTTTAGGCTTTCCTAACTTAATTATTGGTCTATTAAGTATGCATTTCAATTAAATCAACATATAACTATTATGCATCTTTGTAATTAGTTTTGAGGCTTTAGTAAGTAATTAAAATGCCATAAAATTAAATACATCATTTATATCAATTTTATTATTAATTTATAACGTTTATAACTTAATTTTAAGTTGGTTGAACTCGAAAATTAACTACTAATACGGTTATGTTGACTCTCTAGAGTGAACTCGATCTTCAGTCAATATTTAAACATTTTTAGTATCGATGCCTGAATGGACTTTGCTGAAGTACAATATCCGACACCAGTTAAGTTTCTTATAGATCATTTAGGTAAAATACCATTTCTAATATTTTTAAGCTATACTTTGTAATGGTATTTTGTGCATATTTTCTTTTCATCCTTACTATATCACTAAGATACCATGAGTTTGGTCTAAGATCAAAAACTCTATTGGCATATGTAGTTGGAACCGGCTCGGTATGTAATGAGTGAAATGAGTGAATTTCAAAAGAATTTCCCTAGTTGGATCTTAATGGGCCTACAAAGTCTAATATCTAAATTAGCTCTAATCTACTAATTTAAATAAAATCACGTTTTATTTAGTTGATTTAATAAAGTAATAGATATTAAGTAATTATATTTAATGTTCATAACTGTGTAAATATATCATGTATATGTTTACATAGGTTTATGACATAGGATATAACTTGATGACATTACAGATAATAACATAGTTAATACATATGTTAATTGGGATCTGTATCTCCGTCGTCCACACACTCACTTAGCGTTTAATGTAAAAATATATACATATTTATACTTTTCAAAATTATTTATTTATTAATTAAATTTGGAATATCTAATTTAATTTTGACTAAGTCAATAAATTTAGAATTCAAATTTTAAAGTTGAAAATATCCAAGTATAATTAGTAAAACATTTTCAAATTCAAATTTGGATCTAGTAGATTAAATATATTTAGTTAGTTTAATATTAATACTATAATTGTAATTTCGTATAAAATAATTTATAGTTGAAAATAAAGAACTTAAAATTTTAAAATTCCCAAAACTACTTTAGTATGTATATAAAAAATACCTACACACACACACAAATATATATACACTATAAATTAAATATATAAAATTATATGTGTATACATGTAATTCCACCAGAATTTTTTTATTTTTTTGGTCCAAAAATTATTTTAAATAAATAATTACGTATATACTAATATTAAATATAAACGTTGTATTTCAAATAATAATTAATATATAAATAAGATAATTATATCCAAAAAAAATTCAGCCAAAAATACATTCTTTTTTTAATTTAAAAAGCCCAAAGCAATTTTAAACGATCATATATATTTATGTTTATTTTAATACAGTTTTAGTTTTTTTTTATACTTTAAAATTCATAAATAATTATATAAAATTTAATATTTTATAATGTTTAGGAAATTATAACATACACTTTATAATATATATATATATATATATATATATATATATGTGTGTGTGTGGCCAAATTAAATTTTATACATATATTTTGATTTTAAATGTATAAATTGTTAAATTTTTTCAACCGCAATAATTGTTTAAAGGGTTTTAATATAATAATAATTATTATGAAACAAAAATACATATATAAAATCATTCAAACAATAACTAACTAAAATATAAATGTAAAACAACCTTTTGAAGATTATGCCTTTAAACACCTTGTTCAGATAATCTCCTAGACTCCTTAGACTCAATAATCCGATTATGCAATAATCAGATGTACCACTACCTTTTATTAATTTGATGTAATATGTGCTAAGTGGTTTCGTCCAAGAGGGAAGTGTAGATGATGTTTCAAACTATGTAGAAGGAAAAGAAGACATAAGATATCAAGTGATCAGTTTGGATTTTATAGAGAGTAAAAGGGAGAAAACTTCTCCACCTTTTACTACTCCTTTTACCAAAGAATCTTAGATCTAGACCTAAAATTCAAAGGTCCCTACCTCTTCTTTTGTCGGCGTGCCATGATCTTAGACCTAGATCTAGACCCAACTATAATTGCTTAATGGTCGCCAGGCCATGATTTAAATATAATCAAACTGGAGCATCAACATTGAAGTTTAACAATATTCTCAAGCCGATTAAGGTTTTCTGTTTGACCGAGTTCTTAGTAACTAACAGAAAACTCTCGAGAGAGTCGTTTTATAATTATCCGGTAACTACGACTATGTGACCCCTTGGTGCTCAAACATTTGTGAGTAAATTTGGAGAGTGTTACGAACTCTGGTCCTAGCAAATGTATCGATATCCTTTCTTAAAACATCTTAACCAGGAATATTCAAAACAACGTGCTATTCTTAATTGTGATAATTTTCTCACGATTACAACTATTTATAATTATTATCGCATTAAATCAATCGAGCCTGCCCGCAGCAAAGTTAAAGGGTAAATTTCAGGAAAAAGTTTTTTATTTAATCTTTAGTGGGCCTACGTAGTATGTTATCCTGCCTTTTGACCAGGTAGTATCTAGATAGACCAGATGAATAGAACTAGAATTATCAAGGCACAAAGCCGAAGGGATGGCCTAAGAGTCCAAAAACTAAGCATAAGCAGAGTCATGAGGAAATACAAACCAACCCAAGAAACCAGAAGGTGGGATCCACCAAAGCGGCGGATCGATACCAATATAAGATTGTGGATTGATATTGATCCCAGTTTCTCCAACCAATGGAATGCATCTTTTGCCAATATACTCAATTTGATGTTAGAATTCAACCCCAAGTGTTTTTTTGTTATTTCCGTGCAATCCTCTATCGATCCCCATAAGCACTCAAAGTCAGCAACTTTATTTCTCCGTAGATCCACCATTTGAACTCAGAAACAAGTTGATGTCAATGCAAACAACTATGGAATCACAAAGCTAACCACAAGACAATCAAATATAAAGAGTTCAAAGTAGCCAGTTTGGCCATCTCTTGGATCGGTATCGATCCAAGCCCATGGATCGGTATCGATCCATATAAGTTGCTGAGGTATCTCCCTATTTCTTTGGAGAAATGGTCTATGGCATGGAAAACGATGTGGAGATCCTCTGGGCGAGATTTTAGGCTTCCTACGTCTATAAATAGAGGGACATGGCTCATTTCTAATGATCTTTTTGTCTCTTGCTCTTCCTTTTTCTATTTTCTTGTAATCACTATTGGATTTGTACCAATCCGTAAGAACTCATGCTTATAATCAATAAGATAATCAATAAAATCACTAATTGGATGTAGGCCAAGATTAGCCAAATCACTATATATTGTTGTGTGTTCTTTTTTACTCGTTTTCATTTAAATTTCTTCACCTTGTCTACTTAATCTTCTGGATGTTTATGCTATTTTTGATTCAAAAATTTAGGTGCTTTCACTGAGAAATCCTATTCTCAGGCTACTTGGATTCAAAATCTACTACTGGGTTTCATAAATCCAAGAGATAGATCCAGTTTTCCAACCTTATAGTTCTACTATTCAAATTTTCAATAATCTAAGAGAAGTTATTCACCATGGCCCCATCAAGGGGAGAATGTGCTACAACATCCAGAGCTACTAACGATGATGAGAACTAAGACATTCACTATGTGGATAGAGCTGCCCAAATAGAACAACCAAAGATCCCGAATCTAGAGGATGTCGTGACCATAATGGAAATGGATCGGATGATGAAACAGATTCCAGGAGAGCCACAATCGGATGAACCGGTAGATGCAGCAGAGCCTGAGGCTGTAGAATGAACTAACATAGAATAAGCGAAGAAGGAGCAGGAGGGATTCAAGTTTAGAACCTAAAAGTTCCTCATCATCCAACCAGAGATGGAGGGTAGAAAGCAGACGAGGCTCAAAACACCGCCGGTCTATCATATCAAGGAAGAAGGCATACCCATGGCTTGGGTTTGTGGATCGGTACCTATCCAAGTGGACGGATCGGTACTGATCCAATTGATGGTGGGCCTAGAGCTTGCCCTTTGGATGTTGGTGTGGATTTGACTTCTGACCGTGCTATTGATGATCAGAATGCTGAATATCGAGCTGCTGCTACTAATATAACGTATAGGAATCAAACAGGGGGGACTTCTTGATAAACGGATCTCCTAGAGTCTGGATGACCCAGTTATCGAGAGTATTCCCGAGAGTGTTCGCCAGGCCGAACACTCAGAACATATCTCGATCACCATCATTCAGCCAAACCTGTGGACTTAAAGTACTTGGAAGACATGGTCAGGAGACTTGTAAGTGAAAACCGATTTAGAAGCAATGATGAATAGGGTACTTCTCCTAATCAAAATCCATTTACTAAGGACATTCTGGGCGTGAAGTATCCATGGAGGTTTGCAATACTAACAATGCTACTATACGATGGAATGATAGATCTAAGGCATCACTTAATGAAATACGAATGGCATATGGACTCTGCCAGAGCCTCTGATGCCGTGAGATGTCGTTGTTTTCCAATTTTCCTAGAAGGAGTAGCGACAATGTGGTTCACTTGACTCTCACTGAGGTCCATATCATCATTCACTGAGTTGTTGCAAAAATTTCTAGAACAATTCCATTTACACACTGTGCGTCTAAAATATGAGATGTCAATATCAAACCTCTTCAAAGGAGCCGAAGAGTCGTAAGAAGATTTCTTGAATCGGTTCCATATGGCTGTAATGGAAGTAACAAATCCCAATGATGACATAGTGTTGATGACGCTGATTAGGAGGATTCATCCCGAGACGGATTTTGGGGAATGGTTGGAGAGGAAACTTCCATCAACGATGGATGCTTTTTATAGAAAAGCTAATCGGTACTTACGCTTGGAAGAAGAATGCAATCGTCCCTGGATTAACAGTGCTGGAAATTCAGATGAAGCGAAACAAAGAAATATTGTTGTAAAGAAATCTGGAGGAAGTTCTGGGAATATGGATGTGAATATTAACAACAGGAATGATAGCCAGAAAAAGAGCATAATAGGGGTCAGGAAATGAAAGCTAGATAATAGAAATCGTTCCAGGATTCCTAAATATGATAATTATATTGAACTGAATAACTCAATCGAGGACATCTATCTGGCAACTCAAGGTAACAAGTAGTACATAAAGCTGGCTCCGAGAGAGTCGACTGAGAATGAGAGGAGATCTGGCAAGTTCTGCAGATTTCATGAGACACAAAGTCACAATACCAATGAATGCAAACACTTACGTGATATGATTGAGGGGCTGATTTGAAAGAAAAATTGCAACAATTTGTGAAAGCCCCGCAGAATGGTGGGCAAGGCAATTCAAATCCTCTTAGATCGCCATCCCAATGGAGACAAGCAAGTCCTAGTGGTGAGGAGCCTAGACGACTTGAAGAAACATTTGGTGATAAACACAATCATCAATGGACCACATCCAGCTGGCAAGAGTTTGAATGAGATGGATATGCATGCTGGTGCTTTAAAGCATACTGAGTACAAGAGCTGTTTAGCACTTGAGGATGGAACTGCGACAAAACAATTCAAAACCATGACAGATGGCGTTGTTTTCCGAAATAGAGATGCCGATGGGGTGGAAGCCCCAACGATTAATCCGTTGGTTATAATGGCCATGATTGGCTTTGCTATTGTAGGAAGTACTGGTTGATTGTGGGAGTTCGATCAACATTCTATTCAAAAAATACTATGAAAAAATGCTTATGGAGGGCAAGGACTTGAAATTTTGTAAATCTTGGATCCAAGGATTTAACGGAATAGCTACGGAGCCGGTTAGATATATGGAATTACCGACGGCACTTAGAGAGGGCGACCGCTGGCGAGTGGGGTCATGCCTTCCATAGTGTTGGATATTTACTCTGCTTATAACGCATTTTTGAGCCGATCGGCCTTTGCTGAGTTCAAAGTGGCTATAGCTCCTTGGTATTTGACGCTTAAATTTCCTATGGAAAACAGTGTAGGAGTAGTGCACGAAGATTAAGGTTCAACAGTAGATGTTATGTCGCCGAGCCAAGCAAGGTGAGGTAAAGAGAGAAAGGGAAAGGTGTAGAGGGGACGCTCTACATTAAGGATTTGAAAGCATAGCAACCAATTCCTAAGCCCTGGCTCAGGCAGCAAAGTCAGTTCCATAAGGGTATGAACCCATGAAAAGAACCATTGGATGAAAGAGTAGCTCTAACCGAGCTATCGGTTAATGTCCAAATTGATCGGGATGACCCAACACGGACCTTGAAAGTCGGATCATAGCTCGGTGTCAGGATGATGAAGGATTTAATTGGTTTTCTCTGGGAAAACTTGGATGTGTTCACATTGATGCACTCTATGGGATCTCGCCGGAGATAGTGAGCCATACATTGAACATAAATCTCCAACGCATTCCTATGAAACAGAAGCACCGCAGCATGGGTCTAGAGAGATCCACTGCACTCAAAGAAGAAGTGGGGAAGCTGAAGGACAATGGCTTTATCCGTGATGCCTTATACCCAGAATGGGTATCCATTCCAGTCTTGGTAAAGAAGACTAACAGGAAATGGAGGACGTGCATCGATTATTATGACTTGAATAAGGTGTGCCCGAAGGATAGCTTCCTGCTTCCAAGGATTAATCAGTTGGTGGACTCAACAGACGTACATGAATTGCTTTCATTCATGGACGCATATTCTAGATACAACCAGATTCCAATGCATGTCCTAGACCAGGAACATATTAGCTTTATTATCGACTTAGGACTGTATTACTATCTGGTCATGCCATTTGGGTTAAAGAACGCTGAAGCAACCTACCAAAGACGGGTAAACATGATTTTCAAAGATCAAATTGAACGCTCAATGGAGGTTCATGTGGATGACATGCTCGTGAAGTCATGACGTTTGGGAAACCATGTCGACAATTTTGGCAGAGACGTTCGGTGTTCTTCGAAAATGTAGGATGAAGCTTAACCCTTTGAAATGATCTTTTGGCGTTGCATCAGGGAAATTCCCGGGCTTCATTATGAACTCCCGAGGGATTGAAGCCAATCTAGAAAAGATAAAGGCATTAAGGGATATGAAGGCCGCGAAGGTAGTTAAGGAGATCTGAAGCTTGAACGGGAAGGTCATAGTCCTAAGTCGATTCATCTCCAGAGCCATGGAAAAATATATCCCATTCTTTGATGTAATTAAGAAGGGTAAAAGTCCAAAGGGAAAAAGAAACTTCACATGGATGCAGGAGTATGTAAATGTATTCTAGGCTTTAGTGGATCACTTGGAGAGACCACCTATCCTCTCGAATTCGGTAGATGACGAGGACTTGTTTATATATCTGGTAGTGTCGGTACATGCTTTTAGTGTCGCACTAGTGCATGAGGAAGCCCGCATCTGATGACTGGTCTATTACATCAGTAAATGATTGACAGAAGGAGAAGGGAATTACTGAAGCTGGAAAAGCTTACATACTGCTTGTGGATTGCTTCAAGGAACTTTCTAGCTCATCCGATCAAAGCTTTTACGGACCAGCCTTTGCGACAAATCTTGGAATGACTTGAGACTTCTAGAAAGCTGTTGAAATGGAATATTGAATTAAGCTAATACGATATAACCTATCACCCTCGGAGAGCTATCCAGGGTCAAGATTTAGCGGATTTCATAGCTAAATTCACTGCATGAGACGATACTCGAAGAGTAGTGGTGAGTAAAATGTTATGTAGATGATGTACATGGATGGTGCATCAAAAGAATGCTGTTCCGGTGCTAGAGTTGTACTTGTCACACTCGAGGAACATTCAATCCGTTTGCTTTGAGACTCGACTTTTCGACAAAAAACAATGAAAAAGAGTACTAATCATTGATTTCGGGACTCAAGATTTCCAAAGAACTAGAGATAAAAACTTTACATATTTTCTATGATTTTTGGCTAGTGGCGTGTCATGTGTAGAAAGAGTTTTAGGCAAAAGGAGAAAGGCTAGCCCCTTATCTAAATTGAATCCTTTAGTTGCTTAATGGCATTGAATATTATAAGATAAGGCATGTTACCAAAGAGGAAAATGCAAAGGCCAACTCACTGGCTAAGCTGGCTAGTTTAGAGATGCTCGACTTATTGGCTTGGTTCAAATGGAAATATTGTCAGCACCGAGTATCAATCAGATGGATGTTGATTGGATCTTAGAGATTGAATTTGAAAGAGGGTTATAGATGAATCCGATAAAAGACTACATGCAAAGAGGAATCCTTCTCGACGGGAGGAACGAGCGACGTAAAATGCATTGCCAAGCTCCGATATGTATCATACAGAAAGGATTGCTATACATGAAGAGTTTTTCTATCCTTATGCTTCTGTGTGTCGCTTATGATAAGGCCAAAAAATTCATGAGAGAAGTGCATGAAGGTGTCTGTTGCGACTAAACTGGGGGACAAACCCTAGTGAAGACGATTCTTCGCTATGGATACTTCTGGCCAACTGTCAATCGAGACGCAGCTGATTACACTAGAAAGTCCAAAAGGTGCCAAAGTTTGAAAAGATTTCAAGAGCCCCATAAAGGAGATTACTCAAATGGTCAGTCCTTGGTCATTTGTGGCTCGGGGGTTTGATATTATCGGTGTGTTACCGATATCTAAAGGTGGCAGAATACACCACCGTCACGGTTGATTACTTCACCAAGCGGACTGAGGCGGAACCATTAACCATAATTAATAAAAAGAGTGATCAACTTTGTAAACCAGAATGTTATCTTTCGTTTTGGAGTTCCACAAGCGATCGTTACCAATACTGAAACCCAATTCGATATCACCGAGTTTAAGGATTTCTATTGTTGACAACGCATAGAGAATAGATTTGCTACGGTGGCACAACTCTAGATGAATGGACAGATTGAAGCTGTAAATAGGATTATTAAGTCCATTCTCAGTAATTGATTGGAAAAGGCTAAAGGAAATTGGGTCGATGAACTTCAATTGGTACTTTAGGTTTATCGAACGACCCATAAGTCAGCGATTGATCATTCTCCATTCACCTAGCCTACGGATCAGAGGTTATGATTCCATTTGAAATGAAAGTACCTTCTCATCGCGTTATTCATTACCATCCACAAACGAATGAGAAACTCTTGATGGAATCTCTTGACATGATCAATGAGAGACGAGATGAAGTTGAATTGAGAGAAGTTGTGCACCAAAACTAAGTCGCCCTGTATTACAACACCAAGGTCAGGAACTGGACCTTTGAAATCGGTGACCTGGTTCTCAAACAAAACTTTCCAATCCCTGCAAACTTAGGTCTTACTTGGGTAGGTTTGTACGTGGTAGAACAAAAGCTTGGGGATGGCATTTTCAAGCTTGCAATGGTTGATGGGATCTTACTCCCAATGCGTGAATATCGAGCATTTGTGACACTATCTGACTTAGAAATAAATTTGTACATATTTAATTGAAGCTATGCAATAAGATAGAATTTGTCATTTTCCATTTTCAATAAATGGCTTTCTGTATCTATCTTTACATTGCTGAAAGAGTTGTGAAATGTGACCGACTCGAATGAATCTGCATGTGTGTAATGTAGGTATGCAAGTACCCGGAGATAGGTGCCAACCAAACTTCTACAGTCCATGATCAGGTCCTTGAAGTTCATTCACTCTCAGTCTTCAAAGATCGATATCAGCTAACTCTTACCCCTGGCGTGGGGGCATGAGTATAAACTCGAAATGGACGTGATATGACCGCCCTTATGCAAACTCTCACCCTTGATGTGGGGACATGAGTATAAATCAAAAGAATATGACATGACCTGACATGATCGTTCATCTACTAACTCTTGTCCTTGGATTGAGGGTAGGAGTGTAACCTAAGTGGACGTGATTTGACCGTCCATCTGCTAACTCTTGCCCTTGTTGTGGGAGCAGAAGTATAAACAAATTGGACATAATTTGAACATCTGCTAACTAACTCTTTCCTTTGCAATGAGGGCATGATTATAAATCGAAAAGGACGTGATTTGACCGTCCATCGACTAGCTCTTTCCCTTGATAAAAAGGCAGGAGTATAATTCAAAATGGATATGGTACGACCATCCGATCGCTAATACTTTGCCCAGAGTAGGCAAAATGAAAGATCCATGCTTAGTGTAAGATGGGATCTTACTTGTAAGTTTTCATCTATACCCAGAGTTAGGTGTGGATGAAAATAAACGCCTTGGATGAGGATGTGCAAACTACGATCTTAAGTAGTTAACTCAAACCAATGACGGGAGCTTGGCGCAATCAGATGTCATTATCCTGGAAAAGGATACCTAAACCATTACATTGAAGGATTTACCCCAATCAATGCCCGAAGCTTGGCACTTCAACTACACTCACTAGAATGATAAAAGGCCACCAAGAATGGACTAATGATTTTGTCCAATAATGACCATGAAAAGAGATGGATTACGGGTACATATAAAATACTTGGATACATATACATAAAGATTTGGCAAATAAAAAGTCTTTATTATTCACAGTCGAAATAAGACTTGGGAGAAAATGCTTAATTTTTATTTACGACTAGGCTAAAAAAGCAAAGGTGGAGATCGAGTCCGCACAAATACCGACCGGGAAACAAAAGCAGGCAATCAAAATGAGCCTAAGTGCTGCTATACGTCCAAAAAGCATAAAGAAGGCGGATTATCACTTCTTAATCATCTTCTTTCTCTCTTTCCACTCCTTCTTCTCTACAAAAGATGGTGTACTGGATCTTTTCGATTGTTTTCTTACCTTTCCCCTGCTTCCTTTGCCTTTAGATGGTGTGCTCTACGATTATCCAACAGGCATGCTCTGGGTGGTTCTAGGTAAAGGAATGGTTATGGGAGCAAAGATAGTCTGACCGGACAGAGCTATGAATAACGGAGGAGGAAAGTCTGTATTTTCTCCATCTTGACCTTTTTGGATAGGACTAGTTCCTGCTTACGGGTACATATGGCGGGTCCCCACAAAGGCTTAGAGGACCCAGTAATGACGACGTCATCGTCAGTCTGAGCTCCTTAAAGCTCTCTAGTCTCTTCATCCTGTACATCATCTATCATCTTCTTACTAGACGTAGGAGTCTCACTAATTGAGATAATGAACATCTTCATCGAGTTAGTCACAGTCATCGATTCCATCGCAATCGCTTGTTGTCTCGATTGGAGACCACTGTCGGGAAGTGGGATAACCTAGGGCTGACCTAAAACTTGAGAGATGTAAAAATAGAGATTAATGATGTCAATCGGAAACATATGAAATCTTTGAAATATAGGTGAGGTCCACGAGATACCTCCTTGAGTTTGGGTTTCAATGTGGGCATGAGTGCTGCTAGATTTCCCTTCTAAGATGGGAAAGAGGATGTGGACTTTAGCATTTGTGGTTGATCTGGATTGTACCTCAGGACCGAATACGGATCTTGAGCAGTTTTCGGTTCGTTTATGAAGTTGAAGACAAGGGGCGATTGTGTTAAGTCTTGAATCCATAAGAAAATGTATCAGATCTATGGTGATGGCTTGAATTCAACCAAGCGAGGCAAGCAGCGTTACTTTCAAATAAGTGTCAGGCGACAGCGGTCCTAGGTTCGATTGGAGGTAGGGTTCGATTGGAAAAAGTGAAGTCTCTTTAATGGCAGCTCGAAGCTTTGGATCAGTAGGCAAGATAAAGTGAGAAGGAGATGGAAAGAAATGGGTTATATAACCCAAGACCCTATTTTTCAAGCATCAGAAAAGGACTCCTCTAAATCTTGGATCAGTACTAAACCATGATTCTTAAAAAAAGAAAAAAGAAGAGAGAAATGCAATGCAAAATAATAGCGACGATGATCCATGTATATGCATTTGTATGTGTATCTAAGATTATTCAAGAATGTGCACGTGAACATGTGTACGTGTACATATCTAATACCCGATAGCTAGAGTCAAAGGCAATCAGATTCTAACCAAGAAAATCCATAAAGGGAACCGGTTCAGAATTACAGAGTTTGGAATGATGGATCATGAGAACATATTCCATTTATAATGCCAAATTCTAATGAAATGTCACGACGGATGACTATGGACATAACTTTTCAAGGAAACGATTCGTAGGAAGGATAACGACCATTCAGATGATAGAGTGGAATCCTTTGTAACAATCATGACTTGTCTCGATTCGAAGCACATCAGGTTTGAAACAGGATGTACTTTGGGGGAAAGTATTATCCTGCCTTTTGACCAGGCAGTATCTGGATAGAATGGACGAATCGAACTTGGGATTATGAAGGCAAGAAATCTGAAGAGATGGCCTAAGAGTCTGAAAACCAAGCACAAACATAGTCACAAGGCAAATATAAACCAACCCAAGTAACCAGAAGGCGGGATCCACCAAAGTGATGGATCAGTACTGATCCAAGTTTCTCTAACTAATAAAGCACATCTTTTGCCTACACACTCAACTAGATGTTAGAAGCCTACCCCAAGTGTTATTTCCATGTAATCCTTTATTGATCTCCACGAGCAATCAAAGTCAGCAACTTTACTTTTCCGTAGATACACCATTTGAACTTAGAAACAAGCTGATATCAATGAAAACAACAATGGAATCACAAAACTAACCATAATATGTTCAAATATAAAGAGTTCAAAGCAGCATGTTTGGCCATCTCTTGGATCGGTACTAATCCAAGCCCATGGATCGGTACCGATCCACATAAGGTACAAAGGTGTCTCCTTATTTCTTGGGAGAAATGGTCTATGGCATGGAAAACGATGTGGAGATCTTCTGGGTGAGTTTTAGGCTTCCTATGTCTATAAATAAAGGGGCACAGCTCATTTCTAAGGATCTTTTTGGCGCTTGCTCTTCCTTATTCTATTTTCTTGTAATCACTATTCGATTTTTATTGATCTGTAAGAACTCGTGCATGTAATCAGTAAGATGATCAATAAAATCACTAAGTAGACGTAGGCCAAGATTTCGAGCCACTATAAATTGTTGTGTGTTCTTTTCTACTCGTTTTCATACAAATTTCTTCACTTTTTATTATCTACATATTCTTCTGGGGTTTGTGCCATTTTTGGTTCAAACATAGCCTAAAATTATGTTTTCTAAATTTTCCTTTTAAAATTTCTTCATATTATTATAATTATTTAAAGTTAGTTTAATTTAATTTTAATTAATTATATATAATGATGAGCACATCACATGTACTTATGTTTATAGTATGAGTGCAACATATGAAGAGTGTACATAGCTAATATGCTTATTGTTTAGGTGTTGAGATTTACATTGCAACAGACATATTTCCCTCTATCTATGCCTTTGTCATCCAAAACATGTAATTTTTTAATGTATGTATGTATGTATGTATATCTATGTGTGTGCGTTTACACGTATAAATGTGTGTGTGTGTGTGTATACATACACGATAAATCTTTTGGATAGTAGTTTAAAATAAAATAGACTTCATTTGTGTTAGATGCAATAAGTCGAAGAATACTAAGACTATTTAATGGAGTTTAAAAGTTTATATGTTATACAAAACCCTTTTGAAATTTTAGCTTAAATACAAATACACATACACACACATAAAATATATTACATAAATATGTAAACTCAATTACACACACAACCAAAACAATATTTGGAACCTAGTAAATAGTATACAAGTGGCTTGTGAAAGAGAATGTTTCCTTTTACGCAAAAATATAATGCTAAATCAGATACAATTGTAAAACATGGAATAAATCATTAATTTAATGTTTCCTTTTTTCTTTAATTACCAGAGTTTATTTTTGAAAGATTTAAAACATGACAATTAGGTCACAAAATTCGTTGATGACAAAGATTATTTAATACAATTATTTCCAACTTGTATTTACATAGCAATTCATGTGCAAACATTCAAATCTAAATCTTTTGATATGAGAACTAATTTATTAACAAGAATATTCCAAAATTCGGTTTCTTTTTTAGTTAACAATAACAAAATAAGACAACATAGGCATATATAGATTCGTTATAAGAAGATCTAGATTGAACAAATTGGAGGAATAAACACACAAAACAGAGTAAACGAAATTAAAAAGGTCTAGATCTAAATTAAAAAAGTTGAACAAATAATCTTATAGAATAAAAAAATGAAATTATTATTGTTCATAATAATATAGCAGAACAAAGCAAAGGTTCTATATTTTTAACATGAAGGAATATACAAATGATTCAAGCAGGGGATTTAAGATATTCAAATCAAAATCCAAATTCTCATATATGCACAGAAGGGAGAGATAGAGAATCAAGGAGACGTAAAAAAAGGAGATATGTAAATATATATCTATATAATTAACTTAGGATGAAGCCTGGAGGAACACCTTAAATGATGGAACAATTCTCAGATCTGATTGATCACACTCTAGATCTGCAACAATCAAGAGACAACCAACCTCCTTATGTAATATTTCTTGATCAAATTTTGGAATTTTGAAAAATTTCCACCATTAAAATTTTCAACCTAAATGTTTCTCTAGAGAGGAAGAAAAAAAATGATAGTGAGATATCTAATTAAAGGAGGAAATAAATGAGAAGTTAAAGATATAGTCTTTTTTGTCCTTTTATTGAGATTGTTCCTTTATTTCAATTTTAAAAAATCCTCCCTTTCTCTACATCATAGCTGCCTACAATATAGGTATGTGAGTCCAAAATTTTTCCAAAATCCAATTAGTATCATTTCTATTTAAATCTAATTTGAATTTCCTATCGATATCGTTTATGGATGTGTGGGTTTATAACCTTTTATATATGCAAATTTTTAAATACTAATGGAAATCAAACAAGTAAAATAAGAAATACAATAATTTCGTAACAATTAATATTTCACAAATACTTACTAGTTTAATTTATTTAAAGTCTATTTCAGTATTTATTTCATTTAAATCAAATTTAAATATTTGTTCAGTTAAAGCGCTTATCGGTTCCATAGCGATGGAGGTGCAAAAAATTATAGCAGGGACAAAGTGAGGATATAGCGGAAAATAGAAAAGGTTCGAAAAGCTTCATTAGATAAAAAACCAAATATTTATAGTCAATTCTTTCTCATTCCTACATCACTTAGGTAGGAAAGAGAAATATTATTTAATCTTATGTAACAAAAATGAAGAATATTATGATTTATGTAGTCCAAATTTGGTAGCTACAATAGATTTCTAACTTATATTGAGCATTTATGTCTTAAAATTAATTCTTTACCTTAAATTTTTTGATTCTGTTCAAAAGAGAACTAGTCAACTCAACCTTTTCATATTAATTTTGCTATAGTGATGCTAAAAATCCTTGATTTAGCGGGTGTAGAAGAAAATAGTGGGGCTTAAAGCGGATCTACCGTTTAATGGCACAATAGTGAAAAAGCATAGCGATCGAAGAGCGCTTTAGGCTATAGCATAGATTTTGCGGAGCTTTAGCAGAGCTTTAACTGCACATGCCTTGATATATCTTGACTATGAATATTTGAAATGATATATTTATTTTCATTGTGATAAATTACTCTAATCGGTATATAATTAAAAAAACATCTTTTATTTTGAACAAGTTTGGTTATTAATTTAGATATATGTAACAAATTAAATAATTATACCTAGAGCATTCACTAACTCTATGAATCTCCCGTTTGCATTTGGAGTCAATTATGGAATCTCATTCCAACTTCTCTAATCGATTTTCTCAAAATAAATTGGGTCAGTCCCTTGGTGAATGAATATGCTACAATGTTTCAATTTTTTCTCTGTCAACCAACTCTCTTCGATGTTGATAAACAACCTTTATTATGTGGAACACCTCGAAGTGTATATCTTGACTTCTAATGAGCTCTAAGTTCTGATATGAACCATATCGTGAGATTTTTATCATATAATTATGGTATTCTCAATATTTGGAATCACCATCAGCTTAGTTATAAATTTATGCATTTATATTTATAGGTATTGTTTTTACTGCCACGCTATTCAAGGTGATGTACTTAGCTTTTTTCATTCAATCAACCACGGTCTTTCATTTATAACATTTCCAACTTAAAGATTCTTAACTTGAATTTATTATTGACATATTATAATTAATATCACTTATGAAAATTTGAGTCTGAACGCTCCTTCATGAGGAATTTGATGATTCAGTAAACAATTCTCTAACAATAAATACACAAGAAAACCTCAAACAACCATTTAGTAATATCAATTCGATTTAATATTTACTTTATGCATCAAATATACGAACAAATCACGATACGGTAAACAAAATAACATGTATGATAATTCCTATTGCCAATACATAAGGAATCCTTCTTACGTGTTCCATATTAAAGACTTTAACAAGGTGTCCTTGCATATCGTTTAGAACATTCTCAATATTTATTATATTTACTATAAAAGACATCATTTACAAATCCAACGTCGAGTACTAAAACAATTAGGGCTAATTTTAACATAAGCACTTGTCAAAAAAATCAGCAAAGTGTTGTTTACTTATAGTTTAAAAATATCAATGCACCTTTTAATGCTCTTTCTTATGAACACACGCTTCCCCTGCATTTTGACTGACAATCAAACTATTAGATATTTCTATCAAAAAAACTTTTTCAATTTTGATGCATTTCTAAATGATACTTTCGTATCCCTTCTCGAATCGTTGAAAACTCACAAACTCAATATCGCTCCCACTGATTTCGTGGCACTTTGGTTATTATATATAAACAATTTACTCTAAATCATTTACTAGAATTTTCTATTTCAGCACATATATACCAAAATACAAAGTCATATTAAGCGATAATTTTGTAAGTATATCCGAATTAATTAAGCACTTGAATAACGAATTGATTATGCTAATTTCAATAATTGAATTTTACAAGAATATTCTTATCACTGCTACTCATCAAATTCCAACTACATCGATCTTGCTCTTAAAGACACAATCGCTGCCGATGGATCATATTCCTTCGGGTATGGGTATTAAAATTATATTTTGTTAGCTTACTTGAAATCGTTTTCGAATTTGCACATCAAACCATATCATGGAGTGAATACTCTTAATTGTTTTATTAAAATTAAGGATTATCTATTCTCAATTAAGAAACTCATAGTCCCTCTTCAATGTGGGAGAATATTTATTAGACATTCTAATGCGTTATGTTCATTCAGGTTTGGTTAATATCAATTCATACATTGTAATCAACTTCATCTTTGGATCATATCCAAATCGATTTAACTACCAATAATTTCTCAAAGAAATTCCTTCGCTACGATGGTTCTATTTTGAAACAATATTTGTTTCTCATTGTAGTGGAACAGGTATTCATAAACATTTTATGAAGCACCTTATATATAAAACAAATTTGGTTTTAATTTACAAAACTAATGTATAAAACATAAATAGGTAATCCAATGACAATCATTCCTAAACTTCTTTTAGGGATATTTATAAAAAATCCCTTACGAACAATTATTACATGCAGCTTTTCGACTCGCAGAACCCAGCATCTCCTTGGCCTAAGATATTTTGGGTTTTCTTATAAAACTTTTATGTTGTATGGTTTTGTAAATTATTCTTTGGATGATATTAATTTTAACCACGTATACTACTCTTAAGTACACACCTTATAGAAAGAATTTAACTTAAGTTCACTCATCATTAATCGTGTTTTATCCAATAAAGTTTGAGTACTCCTTATCAATTCATCATTATGTATTATAGAAAGGAGTGAACTTTCAGACCGAATCTTTATTCATATTAGGTACATACGAAACTCTTTCCAATATACTTACCTATTTAATCAAATCGAACTATTTATGTAGCATGTTATATTATTTGCTTATGTTTTATATTCTATGAGCTTATCATATGCTTATACATGCGTATAATATACACATTCCCATGTCTGTGATAATTCATAGGTGAATACGATGAAGTACATGGAACGATATTGGTATTAATAGACTTAGATTGTATTCACATATATGTATTAATCCGAAAAGTTCATCAACTCTTATGACTCCCACTAAATGGGTGCACAAACCTAAATTGTTTGAGATTTAATTACCAGTACCATACAATTTAGAATCATATAATAAATATTATTTCTCAAAACTATAGATTAGTCTACAATTCCAAAATAATTGTAAATAATTTTAGATACTTCGGTATTTTTAATGCATCATTTTTGATGTGAAAACAAATACCACATTATAATTTTATTTCATTAATACGTGGTACGTTTTACAAAAACAATTTTCGTAACTTGATGCACTCAATAAGTGTTATATTTCATGCTCCCACTATTATCGCCACTACTATAATAGCATACCGAATGCGAAGGTCCATTATCCACTTAGTACAGACCATTTATTTTATATACTGCAACTAGTTTATAGTGGAGTGTTTTGATTAAATATCTTAAACTCAAAGAAATAAATCTCATAGAAAACAATTTTCTATACGAAATACATTTTCAAAATAGAAATCATATTTCTTATTCCAATGTTAACTATCAATCATTACTATTATAACTCTCGTTTTTCATGTTTTTTATAAAGTAGAGGTGACCATTTGCTCTCTTCATCCCAACCGTGCCTTAAATCACATCTACTCTTATATATTCATTTTCCTTTTTGAATGGTCAAACCATTCAAAAGAATGTTGTTACTATAACGTCATAATGAACTCTTTCCAAAAATACATTTGATTTTCCTTAACATTTAAGGACATCAAATATGATACACCTTATGTAAACTGATCAAAATGATATTTTAATGATCGAGTTCTTAGGTTTATATTATAGTTTTAATCTTACGTTAAATTTAACACAATACAATCTTTATTATAATCAATCAAATTGAATGCTCGATCTCACGGAATGGTTTGTTTATTTGCTTTGAATGGACTAATTTTATCAAAGTATTGTACATTACGAACTATGACTGTTCACCATATAACACTTATATATGATAATTTATGGATCAAATATCCATAGTCTTGCATTGCTTTGAGTTTGGAACTCATCGAATGTAATACATAGTCTCGACCAAATAAACACATAAGTGACCAAATTACAAATGTATTAAATGGTTGTAAAATTAGGCACTTGTACGGGTATAGAAAACATTTACATGAAAGGAGTATTTAATAGCAAGTATATGTTACATTTCTATTTATCAATCTTCAATTCGGTTCTGTTAGAAATGCGGAATACGGATCTTAAGGCTAGGATTAACACTAGAGGGGGGTGAATAGTATTTAAAGTAATTACTATATCTTTTTGAGTTTTTGTTAATTTGAACACAAATGCATGCAATATTCAAATACAGATATGATCATAGAAACAAACACAGATGTAGAAATAAAGTAAAAGCAGTAAAGGAAAGAACACACCGGATTTTATACTGGTTCAGAGTTACCTTACATCCAGTCCCGCACACAAGTACGGATTTCCTTTCAAAAGCAATTGTATAATTACACCCTCGATTTCAAGGCTATGAAGTACACCCTCCAGATTCACAATCCTCTGGGTAGAGATACTTGATTCAGGGGCAACAAGTTCATCCAATTGATTTCCAAGGCTACAATCACACCTTTACTTAATTGATTTCCAAGGCTATAATCACACCTTTACTTGATTGATTTCCAAGGCTGCAATCACACCTTTTCTCGGTAAATTGATTACAAAGGAGTCTACAGCTCTGAATAGCACTAAGATCTAGTTGAGATAGTGATAGAGAATCAAACTAGAAATGATCTACTTAGATTCAATGTTGATTTTGGCAGAGTAATGGTAAGAATATGTATAAAGAAATGTGGAAGAAGAAGAGGAGTGAAAAACAGAAAAATATCAATTAAAATTCATTCAAAATAGACCCTATATATAGAAGAATAACAGCCATGCCCATTCGCGAAGGGATATGACGAATAGACACTTCTTTTGAAATTCAAAATTTTGAAATCAACTGCCACTATGTCGACATGGGTATCTTGGGTATATCGACATCCCAACGAAAATTTTGATGAGTTGTTTTTCTTTGAAAATAACATCTATCTTATATTAAAAATATTTTAAACTTTATAAATATACTGAATTATAGTTAAAATACATAAATAAGTATAGAAAATAATATTTTGGTATATAAAATTTTACTATAATTTTATATTTAAATCTAAGTATAAATATTTAAAAGTTAAATATATTATTATTAAAAGATAGTTTAAAAACAAGGATAATTTGATTTTGAAAATAAAGAATTATTTTGAGGCTAAAATATTTAAAATCAGGATAGATATTTTTGATTCTTTTAAAAGGAAGGTTTTGAAATCATTTTGAAAATAGGATATAATTTTGTAAAAACATTTGAATAAAAGGTTAGCAGATATAAAATAATGTTCTACTAGATTTTTCGTAAGTTCCATCCTACTTAGGGTTCCATCCCTTTAACAGGCTCCTAGTGGATTCCATTCCACGAATAAATTGGATTTTAAGATGCTAGTGCTTTTCTAGGAGTTTTAAAAAAATTCCTAACTAAATTACTTATTATTGAAATCTTGAACTCTTGATAATCTTGATACTCATGAGTCTTCAATCTTGATATCTTGAATCTCTATACTGTACAGCCTTCATTCTTGGTACCTGCATGGTTAAATCCTGCATATACATATATATATCTAAACTATAATGTTAGTATTTATATTTTATAATCTTATTCTAAGGTTGTTGTCATCAAAACCATCATCTCAAGGGCTAACAATCTCCCCCTTTTTTATGTTGACAACCTTTATTTACAAAATATTACTTCTATCCCTAAAACTAAAAACTCCTCCTTAATCTATGCCTAACTATCCTATTTTATACTTCTCCCCTTTTGTCATCAACAAAAACTAACTCAAAACTATATAACTCCAAACTATATAACTCTCCCTTATTCTTGTACTAAAGTACCTGCATTAATAAACTATATAATGGAATATATAATAGATAAATTAAGAGATAATTACACAGATAGACATGATAATTAATCAACGATCATATAAATATCAATGCATATTTATACATGTTTTGCACACCAAATATCAATCCAAACCAAACCAAATCAAATCAAATCAATCCAAGCAAACAATTCAAATTAAACAAAGCAATCAAATGAAATCAAACATTACGAGGAACTTCCACCCATCCTTCTTCTTCAAATATAGGGTCTGCTTTAATGGCATCCCAATTTTCATTGTCATTGGAGAGAGACTGGAGGATGTGCTTCATTAGCATCCTTGTGTAGGGAGGAAATCATCCATCGTATCGCATCGAAATGCTTTTCTTGCTCCTTGATCATCTGTATTTGACTCAACTCTAAGTGTCGCTGGTTACGAAGAATGAACGAAAGAATATTCTTGAAAGAATTAAGAGTTTCTTCAAGATCCTCGGTTAAATTATGAATTGCATTGGCCATATTTGAGTTTGTGAGAAGAATGAGAGATAAAGCAGATAAGGAATAATATTGAGTGATGAATTCTGGAAGAAATAGGTATTTATAGGTGTAGAAATTCGTTTGAAATGAATAGACATAAGGTAGTTATTCAAATTTCAAATTTAAAATGAAATGTCATTTCTGACCAGTATATGTCGACATGGCCATAGGGGGGATGTCGACATGGTGTAGTGAATTTTGATGGCTTATTTTGTTTTTGTGGATTATTGTGTATATATATATTTATATAGTATACTAACATTTATTCTGGAGATAAGATAAGCTTGATAACGGATAGGAAATTCAATTTCATTGCATAATAGAATGATACAATGATTAATCATAAAGAACTACATGAACTTTCAAATCAAAACAAACTAAACTAATACAACACGACATAAAAAGATAGAACTAGTTAGAGGATGAAGAAGATGAAGATAATCCAAGCTTCTTGCTGACTTTGAAGAAAAACTTGTTAACCTTTGATGTCATTTTATCCAATTTCTTACTAATGGATCATTTAAGAATCCGTTGATTCTCGACAATAGTCTTTTGATTTTTGAGAAGGGTTTTGTTGGTTGGATTGGGAGGATAGTCAATACTTTCTAAAGATGTTTAACCTTCTTCTTCTTCTTCAATTTCCATTTCATCCTCTTCTTCTTCTTCCTCTTCCTCCTCTTCCATCTCCTCATGAGCCAAACGCTCTTCCTTTTCTGCAAGAGTCTCATAAGGTTGAAAAACAAATGGAATTTTCATAAGAGAAATGTTTGAGTGATTAAAAACCTTTCTTGAAACAAATTCTTCTCCTTTGAAATCCACTCCAAAATAGTTAAAAATCCGAGTGAGATAGATTCCATGATACAAAGTGTTTTCACCCATTTCAAGATTTTTGGGACGAAATTCATCCAAAATAACTTGCACCCAATTAATATCATAATTTCCAAAAATAGCAAAAAGTGCTTTGCAAACTGTTGAGGTAGGATTGTTAAAATTTCCCGATCTTGGGGTCAAAGTATGTTGTAAAAGAAGATTAACAATTCTAGCTTTTGGTCGAAATTTCAATTTTTGAATTCAAAATTATCATTTCCTTCGAAAATGTGATGAAATGTCTCACGATCATTTTCATCGATTTTGAAACTAGAAAGATTCATTCCCATGCTTTTGCAATTGAGAATGGTACCCAAAAGATCATAATTTAAAACGATTCTAGTGCCTTTGACACTACTCCAAATTTCATCATCATTTCCAATATAAAATCCACGGTTTAAATTTGCATAGAAAATTTTAACAAGATTTGGATGACAAACGAAATCATTTTGAGAAGCATCAATAAGACTAAGAATTTGATTGTTTGCAAAAAGCGAATCAATTTCATAAGAAGAGAAATCCTGAAATAAAGCAAACTTTTTCGGGATGAACTTTTCCATAGTTAGCATAATTGATGTATGCTTTTATGGCCTCCGGATCGTTAAAGAGTCGCTCTTTTATCTTTTTGGAAATTCTCATTGTGGAGAGGTTGCTTGAAGAATCCATTAGAGTAGACAGTAGAGAGCTTGAAGTTTCGAAGGGAGAGTTTGAATTTGAAAATGAAAGTGAAAAGATGTGATAAAAGATAGTGAATAGATTCTCAAAGGACATGTTCTCTGGTCAAAAGATGCATTTTTGGAGAACTGAATGAAGTGAAAAGGTGGAGGAAAATTCAACCATTTGAATTCAAATTTTGAATTTCAAATTCTGTACCCATGTCGACATCATAGTGAGGACCATGTCGACATGTGTCTATGAATTTCTATGATTTATTTTTCCTAAGTATTCTAATATATATATATATATATATATATATACTTATTATTTTTAATGTGTGTATATATTTGGAATAATTCTGAAATTATAGCATATTCTATGAAATATTATAATACTATTAAAATTTAATAATAATAATAATAATAAAATAATGGTAAAAAATTTAAAATTTAAAATTCAAACAACACACCAATTCAAAATCAATCAATCAAGCAATCAAGCATCCAAATCTAAGCATGCAATTTCAACTAATTGTATTGTAAATGTGTACCTTTTTCTGAGTCTGTTTCTCTGAATTCATCGGAGTCGTGAACTGCTATGAAACACATATTTGAATTATCTGTCTTCTTATCATCATCGCTTGAGCACGAGTCTGAATCATCTAGAGTAGCAGTAAATGCACGTTTTCGTTTCTTTATGGAATCACTGCTTATAAGAGGATTTTGCCTATCTGGATACAGACAGTCTCTTTTGATATGGCCTGGTTCATCACAGTTGAAACATTTGATATTGTTTGGTACTACATTCTGATTTCCAGAGTTCTTATAGTTGTTTCTCTTGAGATTGTTCATCTTTCTGTATTTCAGGAATTTTCGAAAATTCTTGGTCATAAAGGTTATCTCTTCATCATTATCGCTCTTTGAGTCTGATCCATCGGTCAATGCATTGAATGCCATTGATTTATTTTCAGATGCTTTGCTTTCTCTTCTTCTAATCATTTGGACTTCAAATGACATTAGATTTTCAATTAATTCTTCTATGTTTAAGGTACTGATGTCATTTGCCTCTTCGATCGCAAGTGTCTTTTGATCCCATTCTGGAGTAAGAGAATTTAAGATTTTTCTAACTTGATCTTCTTTCGAAAATTCCTTTCCCAAGGATATTAGAGAGTGCACAATGTTCTGAAATCTACTATACATATCTAAAATAGACTCATTAGAATTCATTTTAAATAATTGAAACTGGTTTGTGAGCATGGAAATTTTGGCATGTTTAACTTTGCTTGTTCCTTCGTGAGTAACTTGCAAAGTTTCCCACATTTCATATGCAGACTTACAAACTGACACTCTATTAAATTCATTTCTATCAAGTGAAAAAAATAGAATATTCATATCTTTAGAGTTATTTTGTGCAACAGTTTTTTTCTCAGCAGTCCACTATGCAAAATCAGTTGTGGGTTCAAAATATTCAGTTGTGACATTCCTAGTGTCTAGTCCTATAGATTGTAAATATGTTTTCATCCTACATGCCCAATATGCATAGTTACTGTCATTAAAAAGTGGTGGTCTGACAGTAGACTGACCTTCTACAAATGAACTAGTGACAGGGATAATAGAACCAGTGTTGGTAGTGTTAACAGTACCAGTGTTGGTAGCCATTTTGAAAAAATTTCAAAATTCAGATTATGAAAATTTTGAAAACCTTGCTTTGATACCAAATGTTAGAAATGCGGAATACGGATCTTAAGGCTAGGATTAACACTAGAGGGGGGGTGAATAATGTTTAAAGGAATTACTAAATCTTATTAAATTTTTGTTAATTTGAACATAAATGTATGTAATATTCAGACATAGATATGATCACACAAACAAAAACAGATGCGGAAATGAAGTAAAACCAGTAAAGGAAAGAACACACCGGATTTTATACTAGTTCGGAGTTACCCTACATCCAGTCCCACACACAAGTACGGATTTCCTTTTAAAAGCAATTGTACAATTACATCCTCGATTTCAAGGCTACGAGGTACACCCTTCAGATTCACAATCCTCTGGGTAGAGATACTTGATTTCAGAGGCAACAAGTTCACCCAATTGATTTCCAAGGCTACAATCACACCTTTACTTGATTGATTTCCAAGGCTATAATCACACATTTTCTCGCTAAATTGATTACAAAGAAGTCTATAACTTTGAATAGCATTGAGATCTTGTTGAGATAGTGATAGAGAATCAAACTAGAAATGATCTAGTTAGATTCAATGTTGATTTCGGCAGAGTAATGGTAAGAATATGTATAAAGAAATGTGGAAGAAGAAGAGGAATGACAAACTGAAAAATATCAAATAAAATACGTTCAAAATATCCCCTATTTATAGAAGAACAACAGCCATGTCCATTCGTGAAGGGATATGACGAATAGACACTTCTTTTGAAACTCAAAATTTTGAAATCAACTGCCACTATGTCGACATGGGTATCTTGGGTATGTCGACATCCCAAAGAAATTTTTAGTGATTTGTTTTTCTTTGAAAATAACTTCTATCTTGTATTAAAACTATTTTAAACTTTATAAATATACTTAACTATAGTTAAAATACATAAATAAGTATAGAGATAATATTCTGGTAGATAAAATTTTACTATAATTTTATATTTAAATCTAAGTATAAATATTTAAAAGTTAAATATATTATTATTAAAAGATAGTTTAAAAACAAGGATAATTTGATTTTGAAAATAAAGATTATTTGGAGGCCAAAATATTTAAAATCAGGATAGATGTTTTTTATTCTTATAAAAGGAAGGTTTTGAAATCATTTTGAAAACATGATATAATTTTGTAAAATCATTTGAATAAAAGGTTAGCGGATACAAAACAATATTCCACTAGATTTTTCTTAGGTTCCATCCTACTTAGGGTTCCATCCCTTTAACAGGCTCGAAGTGGATTTCCATTCCATGAATAAATTGGATTTTAAGATGCCAGTGCTTTTCTAGGATTTTTAACAAAATTCCTAATTAAATCACTTATCATTGAAATCTTGAACTCTTGATAATCTTGATACTCATGAGTCTTCAATCTTGATATCTTGAATCTCTATACTGTACAGCCTTCATTCTTGGTACCTGCATGGTTAAATCCTGCATATACACAGATATATAAACTATAATGTTAGTATTTATATTCTTATTCTAAGGTTGTTGTCATAAAAACCATCATCTCAAGGACTAACATATTCATTTGTATATCTTAAGTGATAAATATTTTATCAATCATATTAAATGCATTAATTTATCAATGTAGATTATTATAACATTATATAACATATATTCTTACAATATTTGAAAAGTTAAACGTTGTCATTTCATATTTTAAATAAGGCTTCATTGGTCTTTTATGTTTCACCAAACCCTCAGCGAAACATAGAAGTCTTTCGACTTCATTAGTGGGTGTTAGGACTCGTATACCTTGGGATTCCGATGTTGAGGAAAGCTCAATAAATCATAGTCCCGCATACGATGGATAACTCCATATCAGTTGTATTATATGCAACTCCTAATTCATAGTTTCTTCTCCTAATCTCGCGTTTGCCTTGAGGAAAGCTTAACAAGTAAAGTGAGATTATTCACTCAGACCTATCATTTAGCGAAGGCCTAAGTACAATGCATATACCTTGAGGAAAGATCAACGAGTATATGTAGTTATCTTACCGTCTATTCAATATATTAATAGTTCTACACATTTCATCCCTAACTTGAGGAAAGCTCAATAACTAAAGAGTATGCGAGTAATCTATTAATATATAAATAACAAAGGACAACTTTATATTAAAGATTCATAATCTTTAATATATTATAGCGAGTGATATCGACTTATGGAATAATGTATTTTTTATGAAATATCCTCATGATTCAAGTGTCGGACACATGAGAAATTATGGTATACGTATGTATTTATTCCTCAAGTCTATTTAGGATTTCTTTAATGTTCCACACTTAGTGTATGCATTCATATCATATAAGTATTATTATTATTATTATTATATAACTTTTACATTTCATATCACTTGTATAATAGTCTTATGTATAATATTAGATTAATAAAATCATATTTAATTAATTAATTTTTTAATTAATTTTATATTATTATTCCAATACAACTGTTACATTGGACATGTTTACTACAATCTTTATAGTACAATACTATAACCTTTATAGTAATACCTATATATCATATATGTGTGTGTGTGTCTGTGTGTGTATATACATACTATAACTTTTATAGTATAATACATATATCTTATATTTGTTTATTTCTTACTTAATTAATTAACCGTTAATTCATCTATTTAATTAAAAAAAATTAGTTATATATTAGTTTCGAAAATTCATTTTATATACATACATGTATACTTATGTTATCCTAAACACTTTAAAATAACATAACATATCTCAATAAATATAGTACTTGTATATAAGTATTAATTAATTAACCTGATTGATTTATTAATTTTATTAAAATATTTTAAAAATTGAAATTAGTATTTAAATATTTTCAAACATTTTGAAAACTTATGTTGTATTATAACCTTTATAATAAAATTGTTTTTATTTTAAACTTAACTTTTAAATTTAAAATCTTTTATTTAATTTCAAAACAATATTGAAAATTAGCCAAGGACGAATTCAAATTGGCCTTTTTCTATTAGGAGCAACCTTTGGGTTCACTTTACCTTTTAGGCCAGACCGGTAACCAGGTATGACAGGGTATTTAATTACCTAATTCCAATCACAGACATTACCTTTCTTGACACCGTACTAAGTCGGAAAGCTTAATTGGTTAGCCCTAACATGACTGATTTAGACCGCATAGACTATTAGGCTCTGATACCATTGAAGATACCTGACCAGCTCGCAGCAGGGTTAAAGGGTAAATTTAATAAAATTCCTTTATTTGATATTCAATGGGCCCATGTAGTCTAAATATATTTAGAACTTTTCTAAATTTTCATTTTAAAATTTCCTCGTATTAGTATAATTTTTTAAAGTTAGTTTAATTTAATTTTAATTAATTGTATATGATGATGAGCACATCACATACACCCTTTGTATAGTGTGAGTGCAATATATGAAAAGTGTATATAGCCAATATGAACATTGTTTAGGTGTTGGGACTTATACCACAACATTTACATTTCCCCTCTATATATGTCTTTGTCATCCAAAACATGAAAGTTCTTTTAATATATATATATATATATATATATATATATATATATCTGTGTGTGTGTGTGTATGTATATACATATGTGTGTTTACATGTATAAATGTATATATACATACACAATAAATGTTTTGCATAGCGAATCAAAATAAAATAGGCTTCATTAATGTTACATGTAGTAAATCAAAGAATACTAAGACTATTTAATGTAATTTAGAAGTTATTATTATATCTTATACAAAAATCCTTTTGAAATTTTTGGTTAAATAAAAGTATATACGCACATAAAAGATATTACACAAATATGTAAACTCAATTACACACACAACCAAAACAAAATTTGGAACAAAATAAATTGTATACAAGTGGTTTGTTAAAGAGAATGTATCCTTTCAAGCAAAGATTTAATGCTAAATCAGATGCAATCGTAAAACATGGAATAAATCATTAATTTAATGTTTCCCTTTTTTCCTTTTGATTAGTGAAGTTATTCTAGAAAGATTTAAAAAATGACAATTAGGCCATCATATTACGTTGATGACAAAGATTAATTAATACAATTATTTCTAAGTTTTATTTACATCGCAATTCATGTATAAATATTCAAATCTAAATCTTTTAATATGAAAACTGGTTTATTAATAAGAATATTCCAAATTTTAGTTTTGTTCTGTTTCTTGAATTAACAATAACAAAATCAAACAACATAGGCATATACATATTCATGATAAGAAGATCTAGACCGATTAAACAAACTGGATGAATAAGCATACAAAACAGAGTAATGAAATTAAATTGGTCTAGCAAAGTTTTACAAACTAAATAAACAATTATAAAGAATATAGAAAATGAAATTATTATTGTTCATAATAAAATAGCAGTGAATAAAGGAAAGGTTCTATATTTTTAACATGATAGGTATATAAAAATGATTCAAGTAGGGGATTTGAAATATTCAAATCAATATGAATAGAAGGGATAAATAAAGAATTAAGAGGATGTAAACAAAATAGAAGATATGTACATATATATGTATATAATTACCTTAGGATGAAGCCTGGAAATATACCTTGAATGATGGAACAATTCTTAGATTCGATTGATCGCTCTCTAGATCTGCAGCAATCAAGAGACAACCACCCTTTCTTATTTAATATTTCTTAATTTTATTTTGGAATTTTGAAACCTTTCCATCATTAAAATTCTCAGCCTAGATTTTTCTCTAGAGGCGAAGAAAGTAAATAATATAAATCTAATTAAAAGGGGAAATAAATGAGAAGTTAAAGATATGGTCCTTTTCTCTCCTTTTATTAAGATGGCTCTTTTATTTCAATTTTAAAAATTCATCCTCCTCTCTACATCATACTCGCCTATCATATAGGGATGTGAGTCTAAAAATTTCCAAAATCCAATTAGTATTATTTCTATTTAAATCCAATTTAAATTTCCTATTGATATCGTTTACAAATGTGTGCGTTTATAACCTTTTATATACACAAATTTTTAAATACTAACGGAAATCAAACAAATCAAATAAGAAATATAATTTTCTAACAATTAATATTTTTGAAATATTAATTAGTTTAATTTGTTTAAATTCCATTTAGTATTTGTTTCATTTGAATCGAATTTAAACATTCTACTGATATCGTATGTTGGTACGCATATTTATAACTTTTATATATGCACTTTAATAACTACTAATGACATCTAATAAATCACAAAACTTCATAATTACTATTTCTTAAATATTGATTAATTTTCAACATTTAAAATTTAAGTAAATCATGAGGTTGATTCTGAATGTCCATTATTTCGGTTATGTAACTCAAATGTGTAAATTCAATCCGCGATTAATATTGAACAATTCAAATATTAACGTTCACACGTCACCTTAGCTAGTGATGTGAAATTTTGGCTAATTTTTATCGCTTACACATCCATTGAAAAAATCTAATTTGCTTGTTATATGCATTATCCATTAGTGACAATTACTTACACCAACCTTCTTCGTCAAAACTATATCACTTTGGACTTATGGAATTTGGTAATGGTCAAAATTCCAATATTGTCCATATTCAACTTTATATTCTAAAAACAAAGTCATTAGTTCAATAATAAAAATTATTATTAACTAAACTGCTCTGGTCAAAGACTTTGACTTTGATTTGACTTCAGTTAACCGTGATACTAACCTCATATAACTAAGGAGACGAATCCTCTCATGAATAGCGCTTCACTTCCAATGCTTTTACCTGACCCAACTGTTTGATGGACACCATGCAACGATTTAACTATAATCAAAGCAAAGCATTCATATTGAAGATCAATAGTATTCTCAAGTCGAGAGGACTATGTAAATTAGTCACATTGATATTTTCTATTTGACCTTAGTTATATTAACCAATATAAAACTATCAAGTGAGTTATTTATGGTTTTCCAATAACTATCAGTACATAACCCCTTAGTGCTCCCAACAGCCATGAGAAATACACTGTCTAACATTTGGAGAGTGTTACATACTTTAGTCTCAATGGATATATCGATATCCAGTCACTATACATCTTCAGTTGGAATATTTAAAATGGTATATTTATTTTCATTGTGATAAATTACTCATGTTTACACTTTGTAACTATTATCACAAAAATACCATTTATGGATTTTCTATTAGATATACTTTTAATTATGCATAACGTATTATATCAAGAATATAATAGAAAGAAAACACCTTTTATTTTGAACAAGATTGGTTATCGAGTTAGATATATGTATCAAATTACATAATTGTCTATAGGGCATACCCCTAACCGTATCACGAATAACATATTGTTTAACGATTTTCTAAATTAAATTAATCACTTAATTAATTATATCATAATATAATTAAATTTATTATGAAATCAAACACCTTTATTATGAACAAGATTGGTTATCGAGTTAGATATACATAAAAAGTTACATAACTGCCTCTAGGGAATACCCCAAACTCTTTCAATCTCTCACTTGCATTTGGGGACAATTATGAAATTTCAATCTTATTCCTTCGATCCAGTTGCTTAAAACTGAACAAGCAAGTCCCTTAGTGAACAGATATTCTATATTTTCTTAAGTATCTACAATATTATCAACAACCTTCCATTGTCGATAAACCGACTTTATCATGTAGAACCTTTTTTGAAGTATGAGTCTTGACTCCTTATTTGTTCTATGCTCTTTCACGATCTACATCGCAACATATTATTGTAAACAATATTTTAGGGTTCTTAACATTTGGAATCTCTCTAGTTCAGTCACAAATTTATTCATTATATGTATACAGCTTTTGCTGTGGTTCTATTCAAGATGATATACTTAGCATTTTGGTTGAATAAACCACAACCTCTTATTTGTAACATTTACTACCTAAATCTCTTTAAATAAGGTTGAACATAAATTTAGGATAACATATTATACTCAATATCACTTATAAAGTTCGAGTATGAAAACTCCTTCATAAGGTGATCGCTATTTCTATAAACAATTCACTAATAATTCATAAATACTCGAGAATACTCTTAACCATCATTTAGCAATATTCATTAGAAATCGATATTCGCTCAAAGTACCAAGTATAAAAGTGAAATGTAATACAGTATACATAATAGCATATATGATAATTCATATTCCTAGTACATAAGAAATCCATCTCATATGCTCCATATTAAACAATTTAACATTGGGTTTACATTCATTTGGGACATTCCCACAATCCTTTTACACCGACTATAAAGGATGTCATTTTCAAATCCTATAAAATTAAACAACCAAAACTAATTATAACATGGGTACATCGTTAACAATCAGCAGTACGTTTTTTTACTTATAGTATTATAAATATTTTAGCATATTTAGTGTTCTTTTTTACAAACACACACTTACTTTGCATATTGATTGAAATAAAAATGCTTGATGTCACTCTTGAAATATGTAACAACACTAGTCGAGATTACCTAAAATCAAAGATAAAATATGATTTGATCTATCTTAATTAATTTAAGATGAAAGTGGGGAATTTCATTTGATATTGTTTCCAATTTGAAATAAATTTAGAATTAAATAAATAAGAAATTTGTAAAATTGGTTTCTAAGTGAGATGTGTATTATTGGTAAATTTATAGTAAAATAGTTAAATAAATTTCTGAGATGAAATGTTAAATTTACATACCTAAATATAATATTTTTTTTCATTTTTATATAAGTTATATGAATTTATATACATATATTTCGTATTATGTGAAAAGAAGCACGAAATTGTATTGAACTATTAGGCACATTTAAATATGTCAAATGGATATAAAATTATTTTATGAAGTTTTATATGATGGTATTAGATCTAAAAGTATTTTTGGGGAATTTTATTTAATATGTATGAATTTATAAAGATGCGATTTCATAATATATGAAAATCAACCTGGTTTTGTATAAAAATGATTTGGGATATAAAATCACATTAAAATAGGATATAAATGATTTCTAAAGTTAATATACATATATATGTGTATTTATAAATTTAATTATGGATTTATAGTTACATATTCTAAGAGATATGATTTATTTAGCGAGAAATGAAAAATAAATAATGTTTTCAACTATGAAATGAATTATATCAAAATAAATAAATAAAATATATATATATATATATATATATATATATATATATTTACAAATTGCAATTTGATATATCAGGTCTTACTATGATTTTATTTTGAATTTATAATGAATTCTAAGTGTAGTTTGAAGATATATATGTGAAAATGCTATATTTCTATTTTCTGGAAACTAGCTTGAAAACATCAATATGTACAACAATTTTGAAATAATTTCTTTTTAAACTTTTTGATGAAATGATAGTATAAAGGTAGTATAGAATGATATCCAAAATTTAAAAGAAAATAGATAAAGAATCCGATTAAAAATGAGTGAGAAACAAATGAAACAAAAATCAGAAAAATACATACAATAGACTGTTTGTTTCAACCAGCCACCACAGGTGCACCGGTAGGGCATATTTTGATCAGGTTTTCTAATTAAAAAAGTCCAAATTGAAGGGGTTTTGTTTGGGGTTCTTCTGGCGTATTTAAGCAGCGATTAGACTACGTACTTGACTTAGAATCCGGGTTTGATTTGATTTAATTTAGTACGATTTGAGAAATCAATTCATAATTTTGTGAGTCATTATTTATATGTAAAATGATATTTTATAAATGATAAAACAAAGGAAATAAGCATCCTGCTTCTTATTGGGTCCAAACTATACCCAAAGCCCATGTAGAAGTGAATAAGTGAGAAGAGTAAGGATATACGCTCATTCCTTCTCATTTTATTTGCAACCAAAAATTTGAAACTTCTTCTTCTTTATTTCTAAAACTGTTGAAAACTAAATCTTCCCCGAATCATTACTAAATCAAAGGTGAGAAGACCCACCTTCTGACCCTTAAAAATTGACACTAGTACGTCCTCGGTATTCATGTGCTGCAAATTCAAGTGCCGAAAAGACGGATTGATCAAGGGTAAAAAGAAAAATAAAGATAGAACATAATATTACATGATTGGAATAAGATATATTATTTCAATATGTAATCTTTACAGTGGAAATTTTAGATATATACATCAGAGTCTATCCTAATCTCAGTCTGGAGAGTTATAAATCTCTGCATATACTAATGCTGAATATAAACAGTAAACAAATGCAGCGAAAAAAGGAAATGGATAACTATCTATGGAGAAACTCCAGCTCCCGCTCCAAGCTGCTCTAAAATGTTCGAAGCTAGACGCGAACTACTTGGCCGCTCAAAAAAATGGGACATTAGAGTTTAAGGGAAAAGAAAATAAACTTTGGATCAGTCATAGAACTGGTGTGAGGAACTCAAAACACGGATATTTTTGAAAACAAAGGGTACCTCACAAGACCATGCCATACATAAACACAGATGAGTTTTTACCTTACGATAAACAAACCATTTGCTATGAAAAATTAGAGATATTATTTTTAATGACATTCTTTGAAAACTCTTTCAAATAAATATATATAATCTCAGTCAAAATTGTTAGATTTATTAAATTCTAGCATAATAGGTTTACGACTAAAACCGTAAAAGCTCATATTGGAGAATGGATTCCATACAATGACAAGGAAAGGAACTACCTTCCAACAGTACATCTCTAGAGGGATGAATCGAGGCAAAGCCTCCCTACTCTATGACAGTACAGAACCGGCCTACCTTTACCATAGATAGTACCGAGTACGTCATCACCCTGGTCGTTCCCGACCTATCCGTGACCCCAATATACACAACAAACCCAAAACATAATCTAGAAAGGCGACGAACATATCCTAATGGGTGTGACCCACTTAGGCCTACCTCATCTGCCTTGTTTTTTCCATTCTTGATATGTGAGGCTTAAGGCAATGTTTTACCTTTCATAGAACTAATCCCACTTTAAACACCACATTGCCAATTTCAATAACACACTAACTAATTTTCACAAAAGTACAACGCTCGAGTTCATACGCCTTAGGGAAGGGTGTTAAGTATAAGAGAGGTTGCCTCCTACATCACCAAACAGATGTACGTTTATAAATACCAATGTACATAGTCTTAGAAATGCAATGTCAGACATTTATACATACAAGTTGTCCAGAAATAAGAAAAACTGAAGGCACTGTCCTACTACATCCTATCAAGAATCAACCTTAGGATTAGTAATGAGTAGTCCTTACATCAATGATTCTTCAGAATGAAGCACTACTGCCACCATATATATATATATATATATATATATATATTTGCAAGCAATCTCCTATCATGAAGATCTCCGCTTTCAAAAATCATTGTCTTCAACATTTTCACTTTCGAACGTATATTGGTTCGAAGCTGTTTTCAAATAGGAATCACCTAAATATAACCCTGGTTCCTCCGAACCAATTATCGATAAAATATGTCAAGTATATAGGTGATTAATATTTAATTAATCACTATCTTTTATCTTAGTAAAATATCTCTCTAAGAGATATACATCTTTAAATCATATTCTATTTCAGTGTATACGGGATAATTAAACCTCTTTTATCAAATCCTTTAGTTAATTAAAACCTCGTTCTAACTTTGGAAATACCAAAACATTTCTTCTTTAATTACTTAGAAAACGTATAATTCAAATCTTAATGAAGATTTCACATTTCCAAAATATATCTTTAATGGTCAAAAACAATGTTATTTAAGACATCATTTACTAGAAACCCAAACCAGTTAGTATTGAATAAAAGGGATCCATAAATTTTAGATCAATTTTACCCAATAATAATTTCCGTATTCAACACATACAATTTGTTGAATAATGGTGAAATCACTTTTTAAATTCATACGGATAGTATGAGTTCCCTCCTCGGAATTTAATATAAGTTTAACTAATATGTTTCATATATCACTAAAACCTTATTATTTAAACTCTTGTTTAACTTGTGGAAATCTTTAAATCTTTTTTTATCTTCAGAAAATATGGTTTGAATAAATCAAATTCACTATCTCCTCCATCGGGCCAGTCTGGATAGCTAGAGAGGAACCCAAACACTGGTTGTCCAAGCTAAGGTCTAGAGACTATCTTTCTGTCACTCATAAGGTGGTCAAGTTATTTGATCAACGCTAAACTCTATAAAATTCTTGATTTATTATTTTAAAAACATTGTAAAATATCTGGGAAGAAAATTCTAAGTTTAAATATTTATTTCAAAAGTTACTGGAAAGTGCTGCGAATAGTGTTTCTAAAGTCTCTTTGATAAAAATGTTCCACATATGTCCATTTTAATAACTCAAATTCTTTTTAAAATATTTATGGAATTCATTTCATATTTTTAAAGAATTAAAAATATCCATTTTCAAGATTTTTATCACTTTAGTTTCTGAACTGCCAACGATGTTTTTGAAAACTTGATTTGGATATATCTAAAATTTTACTAAATGAAATCTTTATTTTCTTCTTTTGTTTGAAAAATATATTCATTATGGTTTGGAAAATTATTGATGCAAAGAATTCCGATTCATATTCCATTTTACACGTCCGTTTAACATTTTAGGCCGTGAAATTGCGAACTACCAAAACACGACAGCTTATTTTTACTCCATTTTCCAAACTTTTCCAAAATCAATTTAAATGTTTATGAACCATTTATAAACCATTTTAAAGAGATTTAACAATGTTATATATAACATTTAATTTTTTAAAGGAAAGTGATTCCTTGGTGTAAATTCGATTTTTATTATACAGTGAATCATTTCCATATCAAACGAGCATATCATCAACATCCAAATATGATAAACAACCATCTTAAACAAGCATAGAAATCATACCATATCATCATCAATTTTATAAAATAAATTAGTAGAGTTTCTCACCTTCATTGGTTTCTATATTTTTCAAATTTGACTATAGCATTGATACTATCTCACTGAAGCTTATGGAATCAACTCTGTTTTCTCTTAATAAGTGAATGGCCTATGCTAGAGAGGGTGGATGCTCGACCTTGAGTAGTGTTTGAGGGTGACCGAATGGATAAGAGGGGAGGAGAGGGAGTTTGAATTTGTTTTTGAAGTGGGTTGATAAAACACACACACACACGCATATATACTTATATAAATTTACTTTCTCTTTGCCATAATTTTCACCATTATTTATCTAAGATAAGTAGCCTTAAAACAGCTTGAGAGGATGGAGAAGATGAAGAAGATTTGTGTGTTAAATTATGAGAGAAGGGTGGGTATTTTTTGAAAAAAAATGTGGGCGAAATATCTAAAGGTAAAATTACCAAACTATCCCTCGCCTACAACCCTCATATCACCTTATGTAGGGTCTTGCCTTCCTCCCCACACCCCTCCCATGTGCTACCCCCATGTGGTGTGTAAGGTGATGGGAAGTTTTGTTTTGTTTTTGGTCAAATATCTTGATATATTTTCTTATGTATATATGCATGCATGCATGTGTATTTGTATGTGTACATGTGTATATGTATATGTTAGGACACTCATGTGTAAATTATATATGTGCACAAGAGAAATAAACGATGTTGCAATTACTTTGAATAACTTCCGTTTGTTAAACCATTGAAAATATAAAAGTCGATTTTCGGTCACATTTTCACTTTTTAATTAAGTTATATATAAATGTAAAAAAAATTGAAATAAAATTTCTATTCATTATTAATTAATTAAAATGATCACATTTTAGCTATAAGACCATATAAACCAATATTAAATAAGTGTTTACAAAAAGTGCTGTTATATCGATAAAGCGTTATGAATTTTCGTATATTTTCAAATCAAGTATATATTTTTATAAAAGTATTATAAATGATTTATTATTAATATCTTACTAATTAAATGAATTATTATAATTTTAAAACAATTATTTAATTATTTAAACTTAATTTTGATATTACAGCAAAAATATATAAACTGATGACATCCCCGATGATGTCATAAATATAATTTATTTTCAAAAATAAAATAAGTGAGATTTTTTATTCTTGCCTAAATGGATAAATAAGTGTATATATCCTGTTCTGTGTACGCTAATAATTGAGAAAATCTCACTTTTCTCGAAAATTGATTTTCGTCATTTATTCGATGAAAATCCCAAATATCTATATTTGCTAATATACCTTTAAAACAAGTGTTTCATGATTATGTACGGTTCAAAACATTATAATTTGTGTTATTTGTACTATCTTCACTTCAAAACATTATAGGTTGATTCGATCTTAAATTCAAATGCACAACTTCACTTCTAAACTAGTATTGATCCCTTGGTCATCTAATGTGGACTCTAATCAGGCTCCTTAATCTGAAACCCTCACTTCCTTTCCATAGCTCTCAACTATGATAGAAAAAGCAAGTATCCAATCACAAATCCACATCAATGTTATCGTCAAGAATCTAGTGATAAATTCTTTTTCGGATCGATGTAAACATCTTAATTCCGTACTCAAATTTTAGACCAAATCATGCAACGAAATGATCTACGTATTTCATACGTGCTTAGTTAAATCAAATTTCATGTTCAAAGTTATTTATGAAAACATTTCATTAAACTTTCATTTTTTATACAAACATTTTTATAAAGAAGCTTCTTTATATATAATCACTTTAAAAATTTATTCACCAAAAGTTTCTATCTTCTTTCTAAAGAAATTATTTCAATTTCAACACATATAAAGTACTTCTATATACTTAAATCCATAAAAATCTTTTAAGGAAAGCTTCATATTTTTCAAAATACACTTTATTGGGTCAAAACGAATGTTGTGTAAAATATTGTTACGACAACCCAAAAGCATTGGTATATGGGTGATTTATTATACTTAAAACTAATTTTTGATGTCGAACTTAAACTATTATTTAACAATAAAGTCGATCAAGTTGGGGTATCATTACATCTCAAACCTTGAATGGATGACATTCTTTTAAAAGTAGATATAAATTGCCCACCTTGAATCAAATATAGGGTATGTATAAATCCTGTACACTATATAAAATAACTCCTTTCACAAATCACTTGCTATAACAATAGTGTTATAGTCTATGTCTTTCTCACTTTCCCGAAAACATTTATTTACAAAAGTGATGTCGAAATCCATGTCTTCTTCCATTTAAGCCTTTTTTAAATCACCTTTAAAAATATAGTTTAAATCTCATTTTAAATATCACTTTGAAATCCTTTCTCTTAAAATATATTTTAACTTTATAAAAACTCTTTTATAAATATAAACTTTCCATTTGATAAACTCTACTCCTAAAATTTAATCTTCTACCAAATCATTTTAAAATTTTCAAAGCTTTTCCAAAATACCAAGATTTAAAAACTCAAAATATCTTTTTATAAAACATATCTTCTAAATCCATCTTTTATGGAATCATTTCATTTTTGTAAAACACACTTTTATACAACATGCTCATTTATTATCTTATATAAATTCATTCCTTAACACAACATTATTATCAAACTCCTTATAGTTAGATCGTGAAACTTAATTCACAAGGTGTTCATTAAATCAACAAATGATACTAACTGAATTTTATTACTTCCAATATTAAATGCAAACACCATAATAAAAATTAACAATAATTAATCAATCTATAAATTAATGATTCACATTGTCTTTTCAACTTTATAAAATTATACAGATCGCTTAACTGAAAAATGAAACCAAGTAACTGGGTACTACCAATATTATTGCATATTCCCTTAACAAGAAAGGGAATACTTAAGAGAAGTGTTTACCATTCGAACACAACTTCTGCCCATTTTTAGTTACTTTCGAGCCATTTGAACTAGTTAATCATAAGATTCTTTTCAAAAATAACGATATTTCAAATTCTCAAAATTCTCTTTATAAAACACATTTTATAAATCCGATTTATAAAATCACTTATTTTTATAAAGCATTCATAAAATAATTCATCTTGAATAAATTATATAAACCAATATATCTATTGAACACCACATTATCAAATTGTAAAACTAAATTCATAAGGTGTTTGTATTTATTGTTTTAAATCAAATAACCAATCAATCAGTGAGAATAACTTAATATTATCTTTTCCTTAACAATCAAACACTACATAAATAACTACATCTTTTCAAAAGATATTATTTGTATTCAAAACATAATCCTATGTAAAATTATTTCATTTACCAATTTTCCAAAATAAAAATCATGTATGTATAGCATTAACAAATGCGCGCTCATATATAATACTCTAAAATCATTCTAGGGTGTCACTTACCCTATCTCTAATAAGTTACTTATCCTAGGGTATTACTAACCCTATCTCTGATGGGACTTTACCCCTATCAAGCTTAGGTGTTCGCTCAACTGAATCTCTTATACCAAATGTGACGACTAAGCCTTCGGCCCTCCGACAATGGGTACAACCACCATGGCTTGTACAGGTACCTCACCATTTGCTTTTATGGCCAGCATCTCGGCTGCACCAACCCGAAGGCTATGTAGGAGTAAGAGTCAACTGTTCGCCACCAAATACTAGGTAAGGACGCCCTATCATGTTGTACTACATGCTAAAGCAAATCCGATCCCGGCTCTCCGAACCAATTATCGATAAAAGATGTCAAGTATATAGGTGATTATTATTCAATTAATCACTATCTTTTATCTAAGTAAAATACCTTTCTTAGAGATATACATCTTTAAATCATATTCTGTTTCAGTATATACAGGATAATTAAACCTTTTTTTATCAAATCCATTGGTTAATTAAAACCTCCTTTTAACTTTTGAAATACCAAAACATTTCATCTTTAATTACTTAGAAAAAGTATAAATCAAATCGTAATGAATATTTCACATTTCCAAAATATATCTTTAATGGGTCAAAAACAATATTATTTAAGACATCGTTTACTCTAAACCAAAACCAGTTAGTATTGAATAAAAGGAATGCAAAAATCTCAGACTAGATTTATCCAATGCTAATTTCTGTATTCAACCTCTACTATTAATTAAATAACAATGAAATCACCTTTAAATTCATATGGATAGTACGAATTCCCTCCTCGAAATTCAATACAGAGTTTAATTAATATGTTTCATATAACACTAAAATTTTATTATTTAAAATCTTGTTTAACTTATGAAAATCTCCAAATCTCTTTTTATCATAGAAAAATGTGGTTCGAGTAAATCAAATTCACTATCTCCTCCATTAGGCCGGTACAGATAGCTAGAGCAGAATCCAAACACTGGTTGCCCAAGCTCGGGTCTAGAGACCATCTCTCTGTCACCCATAAGACGATCAAGTTATTTATTAACCTTAAACTCTTTAAAACATTTGATGTATTATTTGAAAAAACATTTGCAAAATATCTGGAAAGAAAATCCCAGGTTTAAATCTTAATTTCAAAAGTTGTTAAAAAGTGTTGAAAAAAGTGCTACGAATAGTGTTTTCATAGCCTCTTTGATAAAAATGCTAATTTCATTCCACATATGTCTATTTTAGTAACTCAATTTCTTTTTAAATTATTTATATAATTTATTTCATATTTTTAAAGATTTAAAAATATCTATCTACAAAATTTTACCCTTTTGGTTTTCGAACTGCCAAAACGCGACGTTTTTGAAAACTTGATTTGGACATATCTCAAACTTTACTAAACGATATCTTGATTTTATTCATTTGTTTGAAAACTATATTATGGTCCGGAAATTTCTTGTTGCAAAGAATTCCGACTCATATTCCGTTCTACACGTTCCTTTAACTTTTCAAGCCGTGAAATCGCGAACTGGCGAAACACGTTGGCATATTTTTACTCCATTTTCCAAGCTTTTCCAAACTTTTCCGAAATGGGTTTTAATGTTCATAAACCATTTACAAATCATTTTAAACTATTTTAAAGAGGTCTAACAATCCTATATATACCATTCCATTTTATAAAGGAAAGTGATTCCTTGGTGTCAATTCGACGTGTATTATATAGTGAATCATTTCCACATCAAACAAACATATCATTAATGTCCAAATATGATAAACAACCATCATAAACAAGTATAGTAATCATATCATATTGTCATGAATTTTTATAAAATAAATTGGTAGAGTTTCTCACCTTTATTGGTTTCTATATTTTCTAAATTTGATAATAGTTTCGCTACTATCTCACCGAAGATTATGAAATCAACCCTGGTTTCTCTTAAGAAGTTCACGGCTTATGATAGAGAGCGTGGATGCCCGATCTTGAGTGGTGATGGAGGGTGACCGAATGGATAAGAAGGGAGGAGAAGGAGTTTGAACCTGTTTTTGAAGTGGATTAATAATACGCACACACACACACACACATATACACACGTATATAAATTTAATTTCTCTTTGCCATAATTTTCACCATAATTTATCTAAGATAAGTAGCCATTACAATAACTTGAGAGGAAGGAGAAGATGAAGAATATTTGTGTGTAAAATTATGAGAGAATGAGTGGGTATTTACCGAGGAAAAAATGTGAGAAAAATATCTAAAGGAAAAACTACCAAACTACCCTTTGCCCACACCCCTTCTCTCCCATCATGTACGACCATGCCTTCCTCCTTCCACACCACCTCCTATGTGCTACCCTATGTGTAGTGTAAGTGTGTAAGGTAATGTGAAGTTTTGTTTTGTTTTTGGTAAAATATCTTGATAATTTTTTTCTTATGTATATATGTATGTATGCATGGGTATATTTATATGTTAGGATATGCATGTGTATGTTATATATATGCACAAGACATGAACAACGTTGCAATCGCTTTGAATCACTTTCGTTCGTTAAATTGTGGAAAATATAAAAGCCGATTTCCGATCACATTTTCAATTTCCAATTAAATTACATACAAAATGTAAAAAAAATTTGAATTTTTTTTATTATCATTATTAATTAATTAAAATGATCAAATTGGAATTATATAACCATATAAACAAATATAAACATGTATTTACAAAAAGTGTTGTTATATCGATAAAGCGTTATGGATTTTCTTATATTTTCAAATCAAGAATATAATTTTATAAAACTATTATAAATGATTTCTTATCACTATATTACTAATTAAAATGAATTATTCTCATTTTAAAACAATTATTTAATTATTTAAACTTAATTTTAAAATTACATTAAATATATAAATGGATGACATCCTTGATGATGTCATAAATATATTTTATTTCCAAAAATAAAATAAATAATTTTTATTTTATATTCTTGCTTAAATAGGTAAATAAGTGTATGTATCCAGTTTCGTGCACACTAATAATTGAGAAAATCTCAATTTTCCCTAAAAATGATTTTCGTCGTTTTTCTGAAGAAAATCTCAAAAATAATATTTGTTAATATACCTTTAAAACAAGTTTACCATCATCATTTACAGTTTAAAACATTACAAATTGTGTTATAGAATCTTGTATTTAAATATTTCAAATATAAATATTTATCAAAGTGATAAATTTATAGGCCGTTAAAAAGGGGCCTTTGAAAGACTATTGCATAAATCAATCTTAGGTAATCTCTGCCACATTCTAGAATGTGTAAATCGTTAATTAATTTCAATTTCATGAAATTCTATAATTTTGTTTGCAAATTTCTAAGATTAACTTAAGGTCAATTTTAGAAGCCTTTGGCCTAAGAGAATCCAGATAATGACCACTGATTCAAGCTCATATAGGTGAGTTAAACTCACACTTCTAGACTACCTTTGAATGCTTGTGGTTGTTTATCGATTTAGACAAATCTTGTGCTTAAATAAACTCAATCTTTTGTGTTATTTTCATCAATTGTTGTGATACTTTCTATTTTTTTAACCCTCCTTATATGGTCTCAATTAACATCCATTAGTAGATGTTTTTGTGCTTGTGTGAGAGATAAATCAGTACCATATAAGTTAAGAGAAGCAATGGCAAAGAAACGAGCGACGACGGACCACCGGAGTTCCCCTGAAGCCACTTAGAACTCATTATAGGCGTGCCTATTAGTTTGAACGGTCCCACCAAACCAATGCACCGGTGGTTATCTAGGCTGATCCTCAAGTCACTTTGTTCGGTCCTCCGGTTCGCGTTGCTCACCCGTTTTGCTCCTTTTCGCTATTAGATTGATTTTTGTGTTGTTTTTCATGCCAATCTCATTGTTATTTTAGGATTTTGATTTATAAATTTGTGAATTCATCTTAGATGTTATTATTCTATAGACTATGGATCCATGTTACAATACACAATCTTATTGCATGTTTTTAACTCAAGCTTTCAAGAGAGTAATTTCCAATTAAAAATCATTTTCCTATATTTTCAAGTACAAGTATATTTTCTATGCAAAGGATATTTAAATATACATGTTAAATAATACATTTCTTTGTATTAATAATGGTCTTAAATTAACTTGGAATAACGGTTTAAAAGTGTATTCAAAAATTTCGATGTATAGATTTACAAAGGCTTTCTTAATATATATATATATATATATATATATATATATATATTTATGTTTATGTATGTATATATTCTTGTTTATAAAACAATATTTTCAAGAATGATTTCAAAGTAAACTATTTTTATAATATTGCACGACATTGATTGAATGTGGAATCGATTTAAACGGATTAATAAAACAAGTGGTATTGAAAGCTCACATTTATTTTTCCGATTCCCGAACTTGTTCAATTTAGCCTCTTATACATAGAGTGGAGTTTACTAGCTTATAGTAAATGTTTAGGTAAACCCACGTGGCATGGGACACATGGTTGTTACTTATTCGGTTGCTATTTAAGCGTTTATGACATGTCTCTAAAGTAATACAAGTGCCGGTATAGCTCCGTAGTACTGCACAACAGAATATAGGAGATTGTAAGCTCCAAAGTATAGATATATAAAAGTGCATCCTTTGCTCATACTCCATACAACTCCATGTTCAATCCTGACCTGTTATCCATAATCTACTCATTTTAGAGTAATGAGATGATAAGAAGCAAAACATAAAACCTCGGATCAACTAATAGTTTGATATGGGCGATACATCATCTTAGATACTATAAAAATCGTATATATTAATAAGGGCATAGGTTATGTAGAGCCACATCTGACTTGTCCCCACATTCAAAGAGTTAGCACATAATAATCAATATATGCTAATTTACCATCAAAGTCATTGTATTGGTGTACTACCACCAAAATACTGTATCTAGTGCTATGTATGCAAGTCGATAACACAAACGTGGTACACCCGAGAGTGATAAGCATAGCAAAACATGGCATCCATCAAATAATCCTCACCTCACTCAGCTGCGTTTGATATATGATAACTCGTATGGCCCAATCATTGGCCGAAGAACCAATCAAATCTCTATTTCTCGTTGCTCGAATCCATTCCACTTTGTAAGGCTAGGAACCAAACTCATAATTGTAAAGTATAGCATAATCCACAGTTGTAAGATCTGAAAGAAGTCATAATCCATGTGGGCGTCCCTACGTACCCCTCAGTATGGGCACTCTAAATACCTCTGAGTTATCATCGATCCCTTTGCATACATCTCCATATAGAATCCAATCACTGTTCCACATCATTTACCTCTATGGTAGAATATGATGGTAACTTTTCTCACAAGTTCTCATCGTTGAACTTATCCTTATGGTTCATCATCACAACTCTTGTTCCGAAGTTACCTTATGGTTCGTCATATAAGTCGTAGAGTTACCTTACCAAAGTTCCGAAGTCATAATATTGACACATTATGTCATCTCTTCATTGGTTATCGTATAAACCCCAAAGTCACCTCGAGTCATCCCAAAGTCATCCACATCACTCCATGTCGACTCATACAAACCTTGGAGCAAGCCACCAAAAAACCCAAAGCAAATCCAACTCTTGCCGAAACATTCCATGCCCGAAGCACCTCTGACACCCCAAGCCCTATCCCATTACATCCATGACCGGATCAAAGTCGTGCCACCAAAACCCCAAAGAAAAACCCTCATATGAAATATTTATTCAACGCCTTAAACCTCAAGCCATTTCCTCGTCTGACACTCAGACCGAAGCATTCTCCTTGCCTTCGTATGTTCACCTGAAGCACCATTGGATAACATTTTTTGTTTGGTTCTTCCATCAAAACTGAATCAAGCACCAACCCGAAGCCATCTTCTTGCCTACCCGAAGCCGACGCTCGAACATGCCAAGCTAGACTAGAAGTTTCCAAACAAAAACCTGTAGCCCTTCCAACACTCTAATTTTTGGTGATTCCATCGCTACGCTCGACTTTTCGACTAGTGTGCATCCCATATGCATTAATACGACCCCATACATCCTAGAGACGATCCATTGAAGTTCGATTCTACATTTACAAACTGCCTTTTGTTTGTGCATCAAATCGAATAGCATATTGCTACTCCTTCTACATGGTGACCTTCGACCATAGAATCGCCCATCATGTCCATTTTGCTCCGATGAGCATTTACAATAATTCAAATATACATACACTACCCAACAAGTAGTGAACAACATACTATTATCATCCAAACAAACATCAAATCGTGGCAAATCATCCAAAACATAGCCTAATACCTATAGAGGCAATCATATATTAAACTGGCATGATTGAAACACTTTACACCATTTAAATCTTGTTTCTACTTAACTTTGGTTTTAAACAGTATAAAAACATATTTTTGATTTTAAAAATGGGTTCAAAACATGTCAAGACATATATATACTTATTTATTCTATTATATATAAATTTTAATATATGATATTTCGTTATCTGCTCTCATATTCCTTCTCAAGCCGTGTATTGAATTCATTTTTGTTTAAGTTTCATTTTACGTTTTCACCCTTTAATTATTTTAGTTTCGTCTTAAACATTAACAAGTGTTGATGGTGTCCCCTCAACATACCATTTTCTTATCAGCTTCTTTAAATATATTCATTTTTTAACATGGGTCTTCTTTCATTATTTATCAACTCACTAATTCCTCAATTAAACACCCTATTTCTAAGCCTAATTTATGATCATTCCAATTATCATCATATTTTATTAGTTTTTCTGATTCAGTATTTCTAATCTTTCTCAATTTTGTGAGAAATATCAAAGTAATATGCATTGTTTTCAATGTAATGAGATAATGCATCTTTAGAAGTCAATTAAGTTAATCTTATTTGTTTTTGAATATTTTTTGCTTTATCTTTGCACAATATTATCTTTTTTAATTGATTTGGCTTTTGTATTTTTTTCAATTGAAACTTCTTCACTGTTAGGTATGATGACATGATATATCATGCTGAAATAGATTTAATCTAATATAAATAAATGATGCAAACGAATAATATGAGGGCTTCAATATCATTTTTTGAGGTTTTATTTGATATAGGCGAACAATTTCATTTTGTCTATAGTACTTTTTATTTAAGCTCATGTCTTAATTTGTACAGGACTATGAATTATAGCTGATGAAGGAAATGAAAGGTCCCATGTTGATGAAATGTAATTCCATTCCATGATCATCTTATTATATTTTACCTTCAGGGTTTCATCTTTTAAAATAACGCATAAGCTAAACATGTTTATGAGCCCACGCTCATGTAGAGCATGCATCAGTTTCAACTGATGACTTGCATTCTTTGTGCTTTGAAAATTTTAATTCTTTCCTTTTCTACAACAACATTTATTACGTATAAAATACATTATATTTCATACAAAAGAGAATATTTAATCGTTTGTACATTTTTTTCACAATTCATCTCAAAACGCATGTTGATTTCCCAGTAATTTGAGGGATCATTAACATTTACACTCTTATAATTTCATTTTCATAAATCTCAGATATTAATGACATCGTAAATAGATATAATATAACATAAATTTCACGTAACCTTATTCCATTTATTTATTTCACTCTGTTTTCATTTTCCATTTTAAAATATAACAATCAACAAATGTTTTTTTGGTCGCCATCAACTAATTTTGATTAGTTTCTTATTTAGGGTTGAATTTTTTATTTACATATAAAGGAGATATTTGACCCTTTTCATACTATTTTCACATCTCATTATGTATATCGAATTCTCAATGATTTGAGAGATTATTAACATTTGCACCCTTATAATTTCATTTTCATACATCTTAAATATTAATTATACCATTAATGGCTATAGTATAACATTAATTCACTTAACCTTCATTTGTTTATTTCATTCTGATTTTTGTTTTCCTTTTAAAAAAGTAATAATCGACGAATGGTTTTTGGATCATTATTAACCAATTTTATGTAATTTCATATTTGGATTGAATTTTTTGTTTGTATCAAAATTGTTGTTGTATTAAACAAAGTAAATGGACTCGATAATTTAGAAAATTAAAAGATTGATTTTTATGCGATTTTTAAATTATGTGATAACTTATCTCTATTTTTCATTTTAAGATATTATATTATAATATCAAAAAATTGAAATAATCTTTGTTTATTTCTTTATTAGGGATTGACTTTATTATTTGTATTTAAATTATTGTAGAGTTTAGATAAATTTATGTAATCGATAATTCAAAGAATTGAAGGAATAATTTTCATTTTATCAAAGTAATAATTTCATACTGTTGTAAAAAATTTATATAGCATGTATCATTTTCAAGTCGATGATTGTGTTTTAGAATTTTTAATTCTTTCATTTTTAGTAACAACTCCTTTTATATATAACATTTGAATGCTTTGTCCAAATATCATGTCGTTTAGAGTTAGTTTGATCATCCATCTTCATGGGTCATATGGTCAAAAAGAATCGTCTATAACTCATTCAAAACTTAACAAAATCAGATGAAACTTTGCAAGTATTCTCTCTAAAGTTTATGGGACCTACTATTAAAATTTGAGGTGGTAGGGCCCACTCTACATGGGTCACAAGCGATCCATCTAGTTAGGTCGCTAGCGATCCATCAAATCAAATCCAAATGACCTCATTTTCCCTGGGAGCCTTCCATTATGTCTTTTAAATGCTCTTCAAAAATTTCAAGTCAATCCGACTTTGTATGAGTTTTACAGGTCCATTTTAAGTTACTTGCTTTTGGTCAAACAGCTTACATCAAACGAGTCTTCACTTCTTGAGCTAGATTGTTTAGCATGGTATGAAACTTGGAAAGCGTCTCTAGGAGACATATTAGATCATGATCCAAGAGGTATGGAGGATCCATGAGAGAATCTTATGGATCACTAGCGATCCGTAGGTGCTGAATCGTTGGTGATCCATCTTCTAGGCCAAATTTTGGTTTCTTCCTCTTGAGTCTTTCTTCATTCCTTCTTCTGGTCCTCTTGGTTGAGTTGTTTCAACTTATCATTGATGTTTTGACTTTCTTTGAGTTCCATTGATTAAAAAACCCAATTAACACTTGCTCCTCTAAAGTACGCCTTTTGGTTGAAAGGTGTGCTTTGCTCCAGAACAAGTCCACGTCTCCAGTCTTCGATAATTGAGCTTTCCAGTTGCTTTAGCCTTGGAGAATCGTCCAGTTCCTTTGAATTCTCTTTCAATCAAAATTCGTTCCAAACCCATTATATTCTAGGACTCTAACTCTGCTTAGGTGTAATCTATACATCATAATCATTCTGATTTTATTCGAAGATATTACATCACATATCTTTAACTAAATCAATGTTTCCAATTACATCAGATATCTTCGTTTACATCACATATCTTCGTTTACATCACATATCTCTAATTGTCTCATGTTTATTCGGGATTTACATCACTATCAACTTTTCCTTCTAATTCATAGTTTTCACATCATAAATTAAAATCACATTATATATTAAAACCACATCACATATCAGAATCATATCATATATCAGAATCACATCATATTTCAAAATCATCCTGTGTTTATTTAGGATTTATCAATTTTATTCTGTTTATAAGGCATTCAAATCCTTTATTAAATCAAATCTGTTTTAAGGCTCGATCTCCCCTGATTGTTTAAGTCTAATGCATGATCTCTCCAGATCGTTTAATTTTTAGTTTGACGTGCGATCTCTCCGTATCGCTTAATGTTTTAAGTTAAAGAGGTGATCTCTTCGGATCTTTTGTTTATTATGTTAAGGGGGATGATCTCTTAGGATCATTTTCTTATTAAGTTAAGGGGGATTAAGCAATCCCATCCACTCACTCTTCGGTGATGGGACTTGTGATGGGACTTACTTTTTGCACTCCGGTCCCATCTCTTCGGTCGGGACTCTGTGGCCTTCGATATCGTACAAGTCCATCCACTCACTCTTTGGGAAGGGGACTTGCACCTTGCACTTTGGTCCCATCTCTCTGGTCGACCTCTATCGCATTCAAAATCAATCATCACATTAAATACAATTTTACAAAATTCAAAATTCAAATCAAAGCAAATAAGTAGAATTCCCGAATGTTATCCCAAACATCCGACTCAGAGCATGGCAAGGGACCAATCTAGGTTTTGTGCACGTCTAAGCAGTCTGAGATTATTATCCTAAGCAATCAACCTAGATATCCGACTCAGAGCATTATTTGGAACCAATCTAGGTTTAGTTTACGTCTAAGCGGTCTAGGGTCATTATTGTTCTAAATAGTCATCTCAGGCATCCGACTTAGAGCGTGCTTAGGGACCGTTCAGGATCCCGTACACGTATAAGCGGCCTAAGATTATTGAAGGCAGATAGTAAGGGATGAACCTACCCCATGTTTCAACTGTGGGATTCTGGTTTTGACTCATGCAGTCATGTATTCGTAGTCTGATTTTCTACTCTAGCACCAACATCACCCGTTCCAGGCATTAAAGCTCATCATCGATCCAAATCTATCGAACCCCTAATTCGTGTGGGCACTATTTTAGTTTGTTTTGTTCTGACTCCAGATGCTACTGCATTGGATGTTATTGTTTATTCCAGCATTGCTCCCAATTATCGGTTGTTCTTGGTGGGGAGGCAATGTTCCAATCTATTCCAATCCAACTTCGGCTTCTCCTGCATTATTTCCTAGAGTTTGATTCCTATTCCCTATGGATCTTGCCATCCCTTGCTGCTCCATCCTCTGGAAGAAGCTATCCATCATCTCTTGTTACCTAGGAATGTTCCCATCTTGCATCTCCTTCATAGTCCTTTCCCTTTCTTCTCTAATCACATAGATGTGTGGATGAGAAATTGAGCACACCTCCTAGTCGCCTCTAGGCTCCTGTTGACTTGCTACAGCTCTAGATCTAGTATTAAGCCTACTCATCTTCTCTAAATCTTGTATTCAAACTTAATTCTTTAAATCTCATTCAAGGTTCTCAATGAAAGCACCAAAATATTAACCCAAAAAATGGATCGAAATCCTAGATCAAGTGTGAAAGCACCAGTGTAGATAATCAGCAGCACAAATCTCATATAAACAACAAATAAAAAGTGGAAGTAAGAAAAGAGACATAGAATTTTTATAGTGGTTCGACTGATTCCGGCATATGTCCACTTTAATCAATCTTTATTATGATTATCTTAGTTCCTTCTAGATATCAACTAGCTAGTCCTTAGATCTAAGTTACAATGAGTCAGAATAAGTCACAAGTACGAGGGCTGATTGGAGAATCACAGCGACCCATTAGATGACTATTGTATGGGAAAAGAAGAGTGAAGAATAATCTCTATTGAGTTCCTGCTTCCAAATCTGAAGATCATTTTTATGTTGCAAGTAGGACTCTATTTATAGGGATTTGAGAGCTATTGGGCTAGGCCGCTTTGCCAGAAGCCTACATATGATGCCACGAAGGTGTTCAAAGAGTTTGAAGACGACCCAAGCTAACCTTGTGGATCGCTAGCGATCCATAAGTGATGGATCTAGCGATCCATGTACTTAGGGGATTTTTGAGTGATCTCCATTTGGTTGCCTTCCTATCTTCTATTTGAGTGCTTTATCCAAATATCAAGTCGTTTGGAGTTAGTTTGATCATCCGTCTTCATGGATCATCTGGTCCAAAAGAATCATCCATAACTAGCTCAAAACTTTACGACATTAGAAGAAACTTTGTAGGTACTCTCTCTAAGGTGTGTTGGACCTACCATAAAAATTTGATACATTGGTTGCTAGCGATCCATCTAGTTAGGTCGCTATCGATCCTTCAAATCAACTCCAAATGATCTCATTTTTTCTATGAGCCTTCTATTATGTCTTCTATTATGTCGTCCAAAAATTTCAAGTCAATTTGACTTCGTATAAGTTCTGTAGGTCCATTTTAAGTTAGCTGCTTTTGGTCAAATAGCTTGAATCAGAGGAGTCTTCACTTCTCGAGCTACTTTGTTTGGCATGGTATGAAACTTGGCAAGTGTCTCTAGGGAACATATTAAATCATGATGTAAGATGATTGGGGGATCCACAAGCGAACCTTATGGATAGCGAGCGATCCATAGGTGATGGATCGTTGGCGATCCATCATCTTAGCCAAATTTTGGTTTTTCTCCTCTTAAGTCTTTCTTTATTCCTTCTTCTAGCCCTCTTGGTTGAGTTGTTCCTACTTTTCATAGATATTCTGACTTCCTTTGAATTCTGTTAGGTTAAAAAACCCAATTAACAGTTGGATGTATAGAAAAAATTATACAAGCATTCATATTAAATTGGATTAATACTTTTATCAAAATTCGTAGACAATATACAATTTGAACTCCAGAAAAGTAATGGTCAATGTTTGGAGCTATGACATTATGTATAGAGTGAAAAAGAATAAAGATAGATTAAATGAAAAAGACAAGATGAAATTTAGAAATAAGTTGATAAAGAATTGAATTTTAATCAATTATTTTTTAAATTTAGATTTGTGTATATGTTGTTGTTGATTTGCTCTAGGAGGATAGTTGTAAAATGTTTCTCTTTAGTTAACCATGTTGGAACATATTAAAGATTTTTAATCAACTTAATTGATATGAAAGTTTTATCTTAAATTTTTGTGAAAGAAATGCATAATTTAATCTTTGAGTAAATTATACTTCCTATAAATTTAGTTCACAATAAATCGAATTAACTTTGGGTACTTTTGGCATTTCGCTTCATAACCCTCCTATTTTCATTTAAGTTCTATGCTTTATGAAAATATAACCTCATTTTTTTTGCTTTACAATATACCAATCCAGAATAAATATTTTCTCTTAAAATAATCTATTTCTAATATTTCTATTTGTCAATTGTGTTTCCTTACAACATTTGATCTTATTGCTATTTTCTGTAATGAAATGTCATTTAAAATTTAATGAATATGTATCCACAAGTATTCCATATTATGGTGATATACTATTTCACATTGAATTATGTTAATTGTACTGTTTAAATTGTTGTGTTTGCTTGAATATTTGAAGTAATGGAAAAAGATTGTTCAGTTAGTCAAAAAATTTAGCCCTATAATATTTATACTCCACATATATTTTTCATATCATATTATGTTGTGTATTAAGAAATATAATGTGTCAAAATAACTTGTTAACCTAAAATATGGATCAACATTAGGAGTATGATGTGAAAGCACAAGCCCTGTAAGAACAAGGCAAATATAATAAAAAAATAGCAGAAAAGAAAATGAGACACAATGATTTTTAGTGGTACAACTATTAACTAAGCCTACGTCCACTTTATAGCTTTGATTATTGGTTTGATCTAGGTTGAATGAGATTACAAGGTGACTGTGAAAGAATTAGTCATAAGTACAGGGGTTAGACTGATTCTCCTAGAATTGCCTAGAGTAGCTGACTAGGTGACTATGGTGTAGAGGAAAGAGTTGAAGAAGAGATGGAGATCCCACGTAGTGATAGAAGAATCCAAATCCTTTCTTGGTTGCATTATGGTTTGTATTTATAGAGGTATTAGTCATGTTATATCAAAAGCCCGCTACTAGAGAAGTCCAGGATCTAGCCTAAGATAGCACAACAAATATCATGATGAACCGAGTTAAGGTTTAGACTCGGTACCGAATCAAGCCATTTTCATAGGGTCAATTATAATCCTAAGCTAAAAAATTTCTAAATCCTTTTGTTATGAGCTCCTTACTCATCTTGATGTCCTCAATGAAATTTGGTAGATTATCGATGAGTTTTGATTATCATTATTTCATGACTTGGATTATTCTGTCATTTGGACTGTCACATCTTCATTCTTAATGATGACTCTCTAGAACTCTACGAAACTCTATGGTTATGCATAGGACGACAAGTGGATCACTTGTTAAAAATATGAGGGTGCTATGATTTGGCATTTAGACTCAATACCGATTCAGGGGGGTTGACTCGAGCCGAGTTAGCTACTTAGCTTATTTCTGGCTTATACTTTGTTGAGACCTTCCCTTTGTCCTTCTGAGTATCTCTACCAAGTTTCAGGTCATTCGATCTTCATACCAACGTTCTGACCCCTAATGATTTCTTCTTGGTTAAATATCCAGTTAACATCTACCTCCTAGAGCACACTTTCATTGGAAACAAAGTGTGATCTGGAACAAGATAAGTCTTGAATTGTTATCTTATGATTTTAAGTCGATTGTTGGATCCCATTTCAAGACGTTGTTTTTAAATGGTTAACTTCTGATTTGCTATTTGTTCTGATTTCAACTTGGATTTCAATTCTTTGTAGTGATGGTGCAATCTTCACTTTGAAATTTACATAAGGCTTTAAGTCGGTATATAGGTTTATTGTGGTGAGTTGGTGCTGACCCGGGTTGGAACTATAAACCCGATACCGAGTTTAGAACCTAACTTATCCTGAATTAGCGACTTAAGAAAATTTTGAGTAAAATTTTCTTTTATTTACACTCTTTACCTAGCTTAACTCCTCACTTGCTTCATTTCCTTCAAGCAGACTTTGCTCTTCTCATCTCCAGCCGATTTAAACCCTAGCCAACTATCGAGCCATCCTTGTCCAAGATTTGTTGTTCTCACCTACTGCCGCCGCTTCCTGGGCCGTGCCCGCCGCTTGGTAAACTCATGTCGCTCAATTCGCCATTCCAAACAGTCGGACCCGACTCAATATGAACCCAAGGCCAACTTTGTTTTCCACACCTAGATTTGAAGGTTGGCGATGGTGATTCACGCTTAAGTAGTGATGAAGATGATGATTCACATTAGTCGGTTGCAATTTTGTGATGGAGGTGGTTGAATCCAAACACGATTTGTTAGTGGTGTAATTAGAGTCTGTACCCTCTTTAGTTGCGTGACTTGAGAGACAAACATGCTTCCTAGTTTCGACCATCTCTATTTACGGAATTAAATAAAGCTAGATTGTCAAATTGACTCTGATATGATGATTCAATCCTAGATCTGGATATCAGATAGCTCCATTTCTTTGCATCTCTTCACATCCAGTGTTCCTGAATAAAAGAACTTTCCGCACTACTTCGGACAACTGATCCGCTATCGCTCATTGATCGATAATGGATAAGTACCAAAAAAATGATTTTAGAGAATGATACAGATCGTTTTTTCAATACGAGCGAGCTAGCTACACAAGATGGTATGTTCGTAATGTTCGGGTTACTGGACTCATTCCATATAGTAAATACGCTACACTTGCCCTAGTCAACACTTGGAATCGGATTAATCAGCACACACCGACTTCCTTTGGATTTCAAGTGTTAATCACATAGGAAGTTTTATTAGAAATAACATACCTGACTATTCAATGATTTTTATTTTCTAGAACGATGTGCTAGTCGGCACGTCGCAAGTCCATTGATTGAGCGTCCACGTCTTCAGAGTTTGAGTTAACGACTGCCCCAGTCTCTCCATCCATTCCCATGGGGCTAAGCCAACTTAAAACTTTTGATTTCTATGGCCTACTAGTTTAGGTAGGACCTATATTTGACCAGTTACCTCCTCAGTTGAAAATTCTAACTGACCCTTCGGAGCAAGCGCCTTCAATCCCGATAGCTAAAATGCTTGGAAAGATATGCGTATAGCATGACATCCCCGAGGGTGACATTCGTCAGCCAACTCGGACCGAATTTGCATATAATCCTCCCAAGGCTTTGCTGCTTGTAGCTGATACATGTGCGTGAGTGGTGCCGTGTAACCATTCAATCGGTTCTTGTCCATGGTACTTTCAGATTTAGGATTAGCGCAGTTTCAAATTCAACTAAACGGTTATGCACTCTTAAGTACCCTGTACATCTTATTCATGGCTAGGCTTAGGCGACCCCCGAGGCTAAATGAACTCGTATATCTCCTACACATCAAGAGGAGACAAGATTCCATATCCTTTATAATTATTAAAGCCTGGAGGTAATGTAAGTTGATAAAGGGCCTTCACAATAAATGTTCAGCCTTCAAGAATGATTTCTTCTTCGTCCAACGTCCAGAGGGCTTCAATCGCTTCTGGTTATCTTAAAGTAAACCTTATTCCTTAACTTTTTACATTCAGCGATTTTCTAGTTTCATAACCTATCATATGTCTTATTACAGTCATCTCGAGGCGGGATAGTAATGACGAGCTCAAAGCATTGCTTGAAACTCTTAAGGCTATGAGAGCTTCCGAGCGCACATTGGGTTTCCTTTTGACAAATGAGAACCTCCCGCAGTTTGATTTACTTTACCTTGATAGATTTGCTGCAGATGACGAGCCGTCAACGTCGAGTGGCCCTAGAAGAGACATACTCGTGACTCTATCGAAGAGGCTAAGAAGTAATGGCTGGTCTGTTAGAGGAAGCGTAGCCCAATGAGATTCCTAGAGCTGATATACACTTACCCTCCGGAAAGGACATTATGTAGGATAAGGATGAGGACCATATGATGTCTCCAATCCCCGAGGAGGAAGTAAAAACTTTCTAGAGGAGAGATGGGAAGCAACTTATGGTTCAGGAAGAAGAGAAAGAGGTTTCAGATAGTGATGATAGCGATGAAGTTGGAGATATGCCCTAAGGGTAATTATGTTATTTGTTATATATGTCTAACTCACTGACCAATCTTGTTCCAAATAAAAGGTATTTTCTTTCTGTTATATACTTGATATAATGTGGTTATATTAATTAATCAATTTAATTAAAAATGTATTTAATAGAAAACCCATAAATGGTGTGTTTTATGATAGCAGTTACAAAGTGTTGTAACTGTGAGTAATTTATCATAATGAAAAATTATACCATTTTAAATATTCCTAGTCAAGATGTATCGAGACTAAATATCAATACATCCCTTGAGATTGAAGTACGTAACGCTCTCCAAATGTTGGGTAGTGTATTACTCATGACCGCTTGGGGAACCAAGGGGTTACATACTGATAGTTATTGGATAACTATGGAATGACTCACTCGATAGTTTTCTGTTGGTTAATATAACTAAGGTCAAGCAGAGAATATCAATGTGACTAATTTACTTAGTTCTCTCAACTTGAGAATACTGTTGATCTTCCATGTGGAAGCTCTGTTTTGATTAAAGTTAAATCATGGCATGACGTCCATCGATTGGCTATAGTTAGGTCGAGTCGAAGCATTAGAAATGAAACCTATTCAAGAGAGGATTCGTCTCCTCGATTATATGAGGTTAGTATCATGGTTAACCGAAGTCAACTCAAAGTCAAAATTTTCAGCCAGAGCATTTCTATTAATAATGATTGTTGTTATTGAACCAAGAAATTTATGTTTGGACTGTAAAGTTGAATGTGGACGATATTGGAATTTTGACCATTACCAAATTCCATAAGTCCTAATGTGATATAGTTTTGACGAAGAGAATTGGTGTAAATAATTGTCACTATTAGGTACCACTTATAATAAGTAAAATTGGATTTTACCAAAAGACATGTAGGTGATAAATTCGGCCAAAATATCACACCACCTGCTAAGTGATGTGTGAACGTTAATATTCGAATACTTCGATATTAATCGCTGACTGAATTTACACCTTTGAGTCGCACAACCGTAATGATGAATTCTTCGAAAAATCACATGATTAATTAATTATAAAATGTTGTAAATTGATTAGATTAATTGATGTTTGAGAAATATTAATTATCATTTATTTGATGTTTGGAAGTTATTTTTATAATTATTTTAATGCATTTATAAAAGTTATATTTGCATGCATTGATATATGTTACCGATGTAATTTAAAGACAATTGCATGAAATAATTATTCAAAATTTTATGTCATTTAATGACATAACTTATTAATGACATGATTTATGGAAATTTTATGTCATTTGATGATATACATGTAAAGAAAGAATTGGAGAGAGAGAGAGAAATAACCAAGGGAATTAATTGAGGAATTTTAATTAAAGAATCTGAAAAGTTTCATTCTTTCAAATAAAAAATATTCTCTAATTCATTTTGTACATACAATTCATTCTTTCTCTTTCAGTCTGTTTCCTTCTCTCCTCCTAACTTTTCGTAAAAGAATTTTTTTAAAATCTTTCAACTCCAAATAAAAAGATCAAATAAAATAAAACAAAAGTGGTTCATCCATCTCTTGCAAGGATATGATATGGATTTTGAAGATCTGACGAGATATCATCATTTAAGGTGTGATTTCTAGGCAACATCCTAAGGTGATTCAATCGAATTTATAAGCATTCTTCATTCAAGATGCAAATCAAAGGCAACATCAACAAGGTGTATTTTAAGGATTGGGTTTCAAGGTATGTAATTTTCTATATATAGATGGTGATTTTGCAATATATGATGGAAATCCAATTTGACTTTCATAATTTGTATGATGTATTACTCTCTTGCTTAATTAAAAAATCATTTATGAAAATTGAATTGTTTATTGAATCATATGATTGAGTTTTCATTTGATAGGTCAAAATTGAATTATTTGTTGAATGATATGATTGAGTTTTCATTTGATAACTCAAAATTAAATTTTTTTATGTTTTAAAACAATATTTAAGTGTATATCTTTGTTTTTAAACTTTCTAATTAAAATGTAATTCTTCATATCTAAATGTTTACATATTCGAATTGATTAGATGCTTTTCTTTTGTTAAATTGAAACTAAATCTATATATTTTAAAATATAATTTTTTATTTTAGTTCTATGTTTTAACATTCAATTTAAATTCCATTCTTTAAATATGGAAATTTACATTTTTATGTTGGTTGATTGAATTATATTTAAAGTTAAAAATGAAATTTATATGGAATCAATGCAATGTTTCAATTGTAGATCTATGTTTTAATCTTTCGTAACAAACTGTAATTTTAGTTTTAAATGTTAGTATATGTATATATGTATGTGCGCATGTATTACATGCATTTTTATTGCATTAGATATTTATATATCAATAAATGGAATTTTGACAACTAACCAAAGTTTCGAAATTGGCTGTAATAAATATCTAATTTATATTATTAGAAAGCTTTGATTGAATTCCATATATACATATAATCTACTTGTATGTGTTCATATACAATTTATTTTTCTTTACATATATTATCGTAGCATGAAATCATTTCTATTTATTAATTAAGATAATAATGTATACATACAATTCATTGTTTACCTTCTATATTCTTACATTATGGCACCTATTGATCGTCATTAATATGTTGCATTGCTTAAGTTAAGTTAAAGGGAAACTTTATCAATCACCCATGTCATCCCTTATTTATTTCCATTTCAATTCTTATGTAATAACCATTCAAATTGTCCTTGTTTATTTTATGTATACATATCAATTACCGCTGACTATGCACACTCCTTCTATATGTTACACCTGCACAATATTTACTGTGAATATATTTAAAATTCATGTCATATTTAGATTAGTCATTAATGTTATTTTATTAATTAATTATTTAATTTAAGTAAGAGAAGGAAATGAAATGTTTCTTTCTCTAACTAAATTTATGATCCCTCATTAATTGAATAATTTAAGAGAAAGGAAATGAAAAGTTTCATTCTCTAAATAAATTTATACCCCTCATTAATTGAATAAGTTAAGATAACGTGAATGAAATATTTCGTTCTTTGAATAAATTTGAAAAGTAAACGTTACACACAAATTTGTATATAAGAGTATATTTGATATACTCCAACTTACATACACATTAAATTAAAGGAAACTATATTTATAAAGTTAAATAAATATTGATTTTATTTAAAAGAAACTTAGAAAATTTCAATATGAATTTAGACTTTATAGGCCCATTAAAGATCCAAAATGGTTAATTTTTTTGAAATTCATCTATTTCTTCCAGTACGCGCTGGCTCAGTTCTAACAGATAGCGAATTTTAAATCTCCGTAGAAAGAGGTGAATCTTTTGATGAGTTGCGAGAAATAAGTCCTAATCTTCCTAAGCATCCTTCACCATATTTATTAACTACCGAGACATTAAGCCTCAAGTATTTGATTTTTCCTCCTTAAGAACGACTAGCTATCGAAATCCCAAGATCTGACGAAGGCCCAGTCACTGAGACCCCCATTTGGACCACATCATCTTCTGATTTCACGAGAGGTGTTGCCATCTATGTAGATGTACATAGGGATATTTCCACTAGCAAAATGATAGCAAAGATCGGCTCGGAAGTTGACATTTCCTCAAGTGCATTTGTGAGCAGTGGTGAAAAGACTTCGCTCCTTAAACCTTGTCGATATGGTTGGTAGACTATATATGGGGTTATCGATACTACATACTGTTGAGACTTGGTTTTGATTCATGACACGAAGCTATCACTATGAAATACAGATTTGACGACTGCTACGACAAAAAGAGACAAGGAGACGAGACTTTAAAAACCGATGCATCAACTATGGTATTTAGTTTTTAAGTCTTAGTTCAATATTGTTAAAATCTCTCCTTGATTTTGTCTGCATTAGCTTATATATTCAACCATTATATTTGCTAAATATATTATACATATATAAGCATATATATAAATTATAAAATTATTTTAAAACTACAGAAATTTATATACATATGGAAACTATGCTTACTGCACAAAATTAACCAGGTCAGTCGACTGACCACCTGAGACAGTCAACTGACACTGGGTATTTTGTGCAGCATGCACAGTTACATAAATATACGAATTTTAAATTTAAAAATCACTTTGAATATTCAGTCGACTGACCCATAGGCTCAGTTGAATGAATTTCTATAACAACCACTTTTCGAAAAGACACGACTTTGCGAAGAGTTGCGAACCTTTAACGAAAAGATTTAGAGACAACGCTCCGATCGAAACTCTTCACCAACAGTCATTGCTTTCTAACCTGTATAAATACAAACTTCAACTTGATTTAAAATCACTTAATCACAATCGATTTCTCTGATTCTCTAATCTAACTTTCTGAAATCTATTTGCTATCATACTTTCAATTATTCTGCATTAAAGCAATACTATACCTTTTTATTCTTCATACACTTCAAATATATATATATGTATATATGTATATATTTATACTTAAGGAGAAGATTATAGGAAGGGTGTACTATAAGTGACAAATCCGTGTTATCAAAACACACAAAAGTCAAAACTATTTTCTGTATTTGTTGAAGTCTTGTTCTGCTACTCAGGCGAGTGAAGTCCTCTTCGGCTGTTAAGGCACAATCCTGTTCTGCTGCTTAGGTCCCTGTTCGGCTACTCAGGGGTGTATAAACCTGTTCCTCCGGGTTTAGTGAGGGTTATTGTTTTAGTGAAATTCCAGAAGGAGTCTGGGACTGAACGTAGGACGGTGCTCCGAACCAGTATAAAAGTCTCTGGTGTCATTTTACTATACTGCTTTTTATTCCGTACTATTTACGGTATTATTATCATCGTTATACTCTGTATTATCATATATCCATATTACACGATCCATAGCACACTTTCATTTGGTATCAGAGCGAGGTCATCATATAACCATAACATAGTTATCTGATAATCTACTAATATGTACACTAACACTAGCACTAACACAAACATTAACTCTAGCTTCGTTGAAGGACAATCCACTGCACGTCCACCACTATTTAATGGTATGAATTATAACTATTGGGCCACATAAATGAGAATATATATGCAAGCAAATAGTTTTGATTCATGGAATAAAACTCGGACAGAATATACTATTCCTACTGAAGAATATTCCACTTGGTCAAATACACAGAAATTAGATGCACAGCTAATGCAAAAGCCATGAATATGTTGTTTTGTGCCTTAGATAAAAATGAGTTTAACCATGTTAGCATGTACAATACTGCAAATGAAATATGGTGTACACTCAAAGTTACGCACGAAGGAACTAATAAGGTCAAACAAAGCAAAATATCCATGCTCAAGAGTCAGTTTCAAAACTTTAGAATGAAAGAAAATGAATCTATAAATGACATGTACTCGAGATTTCAAGGTATCTATCGTTCATTATTAGGACTAGGAGAAAAATATTCAGACTTTCATATTATATCCAAAATCCTTAACTCTTTAACAGAAGAATGGGAAATAAAAGTTCTCGCTATTGAAGAAGCGAACGATATTTCCAAAATAACTCTGGAAGAGTTGATAGAAATCTAATGTCTTATGAAGTGAATTTGCAGGCAAAAAGAGTTCAGGCTCAAGATAAAAAGAATATAGCATTTTATGTAGAACAAGAAGAATCAGACTTAGACAAAGATGACTTAGCCTTTGTTGCCAAGAACTTCAAGAAATTCTTGAAATATAGAAAAGGAAACAGAAATAATGGCAAGAAAAGCTCAAACAGCAATAAACCACTGTCTTTATCAGTTATGGAATGTTTTAATTGTCACAAAAAGGGCATATGCAGAAGGACTGTCCAGATCAAAAGAAAGAACATCGAAATAAAAAGAAGGTCAAATTCAAAAGAAACAGTCACATGGGATGATTTCGATTCCTCATCTTCTTCTTCGGGAAGTGAAAGTGATAGCGATAACGAACAAGCTAACGTATGTTTTATGGATAAAGCTAATGAGGTTAGTGATTTTACTTTTGATGATATGATAGAAATAAATTCTGAATTATTAGATACCTTAAAAAGTCTCAAATGAAAATATAAAGAGGCTGTAGAAAGTCAGAAAAAGGCAGAATTTGAAAGAGATATGCTTAAAGATGAGAAGAAAATATTGAAAGAAGAACTTGGAAAAACTCAAGAATCTCTTTCAAATGTTAATTCTTAACTTATATTATTGAGTCAAGAAATTGAAACTCAAAAAGAAAAGAATGACAGTCTTGTTTCTGAAAATCATATTTTGAAAACTAATATTAAAATGGTAGAACTAGAAAATTCAAGCCTAAATACCAAACTAGATGGAATCACTAAAAATGTTTCAAATTTTAATAAAGGAAGAAAAAATTATCTTGAATTATTGAGAATTCACAATCTGTTAGTAATAAAAATGGTTTAGGATATGAGAAGAAAGTTAAAAAGTCACAATCTAGTAATTTAAAAGTTAAAAATGATAAAACACCCACATCTTCAAACAAACTAGTTTCTAAAACTATAAATATATGGGTACCTAAAACTAATAATAAGTTAATAAGGAAAAAGTATATTAGTTCATTCATAGAAGATGTTCATAATAATAAAAATTACATTTATAAAAGGGATACTAAACCCTCTTGGGTTTGGTTTCCTAAGATCTAACTCTTAGGACCCTATTAAAAATTGGGTACCAACGTTATCTTATTTTTTTGCAGGTCCCACTCAAGAAAAAAGGAAAATTACTCGACAGTGGTTGATCAAAACACACGATAGGAAACAAAGATATGCTGATAAATATTACATACTCAGATGGAGGTTCTGTCACTTTTGGAGATAATTCCAAGGGATATATCATCGGCAAAGGCGATGTGAGCAATTACGGTACATCTAATTTACCTCTTATTGCAAACATTTTATTAGTTAAGAATTTGAAACATAATCTGTTAAGTATAAGTCAATTATGTAAAAAAACTATTTGTAATAATAGAATTAACAACATATATAATATATTAACTTACAACATTCAAACAAAATTCACTGCAGAAAAACTTACGGTTCAGTCAACTGTCTCAGACGGTCAGTCGACTGTCTCAGACGGTCAGTCGACTGACACAGCAAGTTAAATTTTTTTTTATGCATGGCCAGTCGAATGTCCCAGAGCCTCAGTTGACTGGACCGGAAGGTTGAATAATTTTGACCTTCAGCTTCAGTCAACTGAAGCCCTAAGCTAGTCGACAGACGCAGCAATATAAATTTTTATATAACATGGCCAGTCGACTGTCTTGGAGCCTCAGTCGACTGGACCTGAAGATCGAAAAATTTCAATCTTCAGCTTCAATCGACTGAAGCCCTGAGCCAGTCGACTGAGCCGTAGATCTGAATTACTTTTTAACTTCTACCTACCCATTTCACTCCTTTTATCTTTCACAATTTTACCTTCTCTCCTCATTACCATTTCAGATTTCGAAATTTTCAAAAACCCTAGGCTCTCCAAAACTCAATTTTTATTCTTCAAAATTAAAATTAAATGACTCCTAAACGAAAGGGACAAGCTTCCTCATTATCTTAACCTCCGTTGAATGAACAAATTCAAAGGTTTCTATTTAATGACAGCGCGATGAGGAGGTGGAGACGAATGCAAGATTCAAGGATTTTCGAAGGTTCGTTTTTCAAATTCCCTGATTTTCTCCATATCACATCCAAGAGTTAGCTTGAAGAAGCAATTTAGAGTGGTTAATTAACATTGACGATAACAAACATAAAATCAACCAAATTATGGTGAAATTGTTCTACGAAAACCTAAATTTGAGTCACCAAGACGTTCCAAATCAACAAGACTGTGTATGGAGTCTCGTTTGTGGGAAACCCGTCTTTTTCTCTCTAGACCGCATGGCTCATATTTTACAAACAGAAAATGATGGTGTGGAATTAGCTACTATTGATGTTGATTTGGTTGTTTGAGACAATGTAAGCTATTTGTTTCTAGAAGACGACATGCGTCAACTAAAATCGATGTCCTTACGACCAAAGGCACGAATTATTCATCGCGCTCTAATGAAAACTATAACTCCTAGAACCGGGAGTTATTAACTTGTCTACGAAAATAATTTTAAAGCTTTGTATGCTGTCTTTGGGAACATCAAAGTAAACTGGCTCCATTTAATTCCTGATGAATTTTTAAGCTTCAACAATGGTAGAATGAATATAATTTACTACGGCGAATATATTATGCGTCTTCTAAAAGCTTGTGAAGTTCCGGAACCGGATTCACCAGTTTCTACCGTTGGATGTTTGAACGCTTGGACTTTAGCCTTGATGAAATTACCGGTTGCCCGAACCCCTCATATCATATCTTTTGAAGAATGGACCAAAAGGCAAACAGCTCAAGACCAACCATAACAACATGGCGAGCCATCTCAACAACCATCTCGTCAATGATCGACCCGTTATCAGCAAGAAGAAATTATGATTCCAAATGAAGGTCTTCAACTACGTGAATCCATCAATATAATTTGCTGTAATCAACAAATTCTACAATCCAACATCATCAAAGTTGATAAGAAGCTCGATAAGTTCAAAATATTTTTTACCAAATTATGGCAAGCAATCTCATGCTCTTCCGGGGCATCTATGGCTACTATAGGCGATCCGGGTAAGCAACCCGTCTTTACATGGTCTTCTTCTAACGATGATGAAGCAAGTAGCAGTGATGATGATAGAGATGAAGGTGACAGTGGTAGGGGTAAGCTACCGATGGCATGAGATGTTATCTTTCTTTTTATCCAAAACATTTGTTTTTAATTCATATGGCTTGTACTAAAGGGCCATTCTAGTTTATTTATTTTGAACACTCTTGACTACGGAAGTTAAATGTGTGGATGATTGTTCTTGTTTTTATCTCATATTATCTTTCACATTATAATTTCATATTACTTATTCTTTTTTGTCGATGACAAAGGGGAGAAATATTATTGCTACTAATAAGAATGCAGGATATAGAGCATCAAAGATTCAGGGGGAGTAAGTATTTATGTTATACATATACAATCGAAATCTATATCTATTTACAGGTTGTCATCAATCAAAAAGGGGGAGAATGTTGAGACTTGGTTTTGATTCATGACACGAAGCTATCACTACGACATACAGATTTGAAGACTGCTATGACAAAAAGAGACAAGGAGTCGAGACTTTAAAAACCGGTGAATCAACTATGGTATTTAGTTTTTAAGTCTTAGGTCAATATTGTTAAAATCTCTCCTCGATTATATCTACATTAGCTTATATATTTAATCATTATATTTACTAAATATTTTATACATATATAAGCATATATTTAAATTATAAAAGTATTTTAAAATTATAGAAATTCATATACATATGGAAACTATGCTTACTCCACAAAATTAACTAGGTCAGTCGACTGACCATCTAAGATAGTCGACTGACACTAGGTATTTTGTGCAGCATGCATAGTTACATAAATATACGAATTTTAAATTTAAAAATCACTTTGAAGATTCGGTCGACTGACCAGATGCTCGGTTGACTGAATTTCTATAGCAGCCACTTATTGAAAAGACACGGCTTTTGCGGAGAGTTGCGAACCTTTAATGAAAAGATTCGAACACAGCACTTCGATCGAAACTTTTCATCAACAGTTGTTGCTTTCTAACCTTTATAAATACAAACTTCAACTTGATTTAAAATCACTTAATCACAATCGATTTCTCTTATTTTCTGATCTAACTTTTTGAAATCTATTTGCTATCATACTTTAAATTATTCTGCATTAAAGCAATGCTATACCTTTCTATTCTTTATACACTGCAAATATATATATTTATACTCGAGGAGAAGATGATCGGAAGGGTGTACCACAAGTGACAAATCCGTGTTATCATAGCACAGAAAAGTCAAAGCTATTTTTTGTATTTGTTGAAGTCCTGTTCTACTGCTCAGGCTAGTGAAGTCCTCTTCGGCTGTTGAGGCGAAATCCTGTTCTGCTGCTCAGGTCCCTATTCGGCTGCTTAGGGGTGTATAAACCAGTTCCTCCGAGTTAAGTGAGGGTTGTTGTTTTAGTGAAATTCCAGAAGGAGTCTGGGACTGGACGTAGGACGGTGCTCTAAACCAGTATAAAAATCTCTGGTGTCATTTTACTATACCGCTTTTTATTCCGCACTATTTACAGTATTATTATCATCATCATTATACTATGTATTATCATATATCCATATTACATGATCCATAGCACACTTTCACACACTTCATACTAGGATCACAGACACACATCTTTACATCACGTTAAGTTCCTAAGTTCGAGTATTAACTTCATTCTTGTTTTTGTTTTAGGTGCCATAGGATGTGGGTTATATCATCAGTTACGTCAAGGCACCGACTCCCGTAAAGGAAAAACTTCTGATATGGCTTATCGCCCTCCTCATGAAATGGATGAGGAGAGAAGGAAAAGAAAGGAGGATGAGGCCTGCCACCTGGAGCGAGAGCGCAAGAAGGGAGAGAAGAGAACAAGAGATGATGAAAATAGTGCCCCTGACGACATGCACAAGCGCAAGAAAGACATTCACCATCACCGCTAGCCTTCATTATTAATTTCTCCTCCCCGCACTGATGCTTGGACTGCTGAAATGCCAACAATTCCATCTTCTCAAGCATGACCTTTGCAATGGCCCTACTTCTTCCAAACAAACCGAGAAATTCATGCTTCCGTCAGGTCCACCTATTGTTGAGTCACAGGTTCTATGAAGTTTTTGATTTCTGACAAAGAAATCAAGGCGATCGACAAAACACAGGCATCATGACTATAAAGAGGCACAAAAGAGCTACATATGGTACTCTAGATTATAGATTGATTATTTGATATTGTAATAGTGATAAACTTGTTAAAATCTATCCTCAAATAATCATGCACCTCAATATAATCGATATATATATATATATATATATATATATATATTTGAATAGCACTACACATTCATTGTGCAACTTGACAGTAACCGGTCGACCGGTATTAATATAGGCGGTCGACCGTTTCTGTGTAAAATGCACAATGAACATGCACACATGCACATAACGACTATATATTTGAAATCCGGTCTACTGGCCAATTTTTGACCTGTTGACCGTTTTTAAACAGAGAGCAACCTTTTCAAAAGACACTTCTTTCTCCAATGGTTGCATCTCTTACCTTTCATCAATGATCATGTCTATTAATGGCTACTGTTCACAAAGAGTTACAACCATTTTTTCTCTATATAAACTCATCTAAATCATTAATTCAAATACATGAAAACATATTCTTTTTACTCTAATTTCTGATCTTACTATCTAAATACTCCTGCATTCTAAAAGCTCTCAATTATTTTAATTGCTTACTGAATCATTGAAATTATTTCATATCTATTGATTCAATAAGTAATATACTTCCCTTAATCTTCACAAAACATCATTCACATATTTTGAGGATAAGATTATAGGAAATTTGTACTACAAGTGACAAAACTGTGTTAGCAAGAACACATACCGTCAACAAACAATTATATTCATCATTGTTGAAGTCCTCGGTGTTGTAAGAGGCAAGTGTTGAAGTCCTCGGCGTTGCAAGAGGCAAGTGTTGAAGTCCTCAGTGTATTAGAGGCGTGAAATCCCGTTCGTTTGCTTGAGTGTTGTAAACCTGTTCCTCCGGGTGAAGCGAGGTAGTTAATAATGAAAATCCAGATAGAAGTCTGGGACTGGACGTAGGACGGTGCTCCGAACCAGTATAAAAATCTCTGGTGTGATTTTTCTATTTTTATTTACTGTGCTATTATCATCTATTTCCGCATTTATATTATATTCCATATTACACGATCCGTGTGTACTATATTTGTACGTGCACTCGTACACTATCACTACTGCACACTTTTCATTTGGTATCAGAGTCCGGTCATAATATAACTGTAATACAGTTATTTAATATATTCTTGTAATATGGCAAATAACGCAAGTACTAGCACTCAAAACACCACTTACATGGAAGGTCAATCGACACAAAGACCTCCATTTTTCAATGGTCTTAACTATAGTTATTGGGCAACTCATATGTCATTCTTTATGCAATCAAATAGTTATGATGCTTGGAATGCAACTCAAAAAGAAATAATAAATCCAACAACTGATTATTCAGAATGGACTGCGGTTGAGAAAACGGCAGCAGCCGTAAATGCAAGAGCAATAAATATGTTGTTTTGTGCATTAGACCAAAATGAATATAACCGTGTTAGTATCTGCACTACTGCATATCAAATTTGGCAAACGCTAAAAATCACTCATGAAGGTACTAACAAGGTTAAACAAGCCAAAATAGCCATGCTGCAAAGTCAATTTCAAAATTTCAAAATGAAACCAAATGAGACAATCAATGATATGTATTCACGGTTTCAAACTATCCACCATGCACTTATTGGCTTAGGACAAAAGTATTCTGATTTTGATGTTGTTTCAACAGTCCTACATTCTCTGACTAGTGAATGGAAGGAAAAGTATTAGCAATTGAAGAAGCTAATGACCTTTCCGTCATGAAGCCAGATGAATTGATAGGAAATCTAATGTCCTATGAAGCTAACTTGCAGACTAGAAAGGAACAAAAAGAAGAAAAGAAGAACGTGGCATTCCATGCTGAAAAAGACGAAAATGAATCAGAATCTGAAGACGAAGATCTGGCTTTCATAGCAAAAGGTTTCAAAAAATTCCTAAAACAGCGAAAAGCCAGTCGTTATAACAAAAAGAAATCTGGATCAAATAAACCAACATCATCCTTTATAGAATGCTTCAACTGTCACAAAAAGGGGCATATGTAGAAGGATTGTCCAGAACAAAAGAAGAAGTCAGAAAATGACAAATTCAAATATAAGAAGGACAAGACAAAGAAACGAGCCTTCTCAGTATCATGGGATGATTCAGACTCATCTTCATCAGAAAGTGAAAGTGATTCGGAGAATGAACAAGCTAATGTTTGTTTTATGGCAACAGAAGATGAGGTACAAATTCCTACACTTGATGAATTACTTGATATTAATGCTGAATTGATAGTCAAATATAAAGACATAAAACGACAGCTAAAAGAAACCAAAGCAGATTTGAGTAGAGCAGAATTTGGACGAGATATGTTAAAAGATGAGAAGAAAATATTGGAAGAAGAACCTGAAAATTTTCAAGAATCATCATCTAATGTTGACTCTCAACTAGTTCTTTTGATTCAAGAAATTGAAACTTAAAAAGAGAAAAATGATGCTCTCACTACTAAAAATCATGAGCTTAAGGCAAAAGTCAAAATTCTGGACCTAGAAAAAGCTAGTTTACAAACTAAGTTAGATAACATTACTCATAATGTCTCTAACTTTAACAAAGGTCGAGAAAATTTGACAAAAATCATTGAAAATTCACAATCTATTTCGGATAAACAAGGTTTGGGATATAAGAAACAAGAAACCAAGAAACATCTTGGAAATAAAAAGAAGAGGAAAGTACAAAAAACTGAAGCTAAGAAAAATCTTAGTTTATTAAATTCCAAACCGAAACCAGTTGTGAAATTTCAAAAGAAAATATCAAGACTAACAAAATATGGGTTCCTAAAACAAATAACAATTCGATTAGGAACAAATATATTCAGAATTTCATGAATACTGTGCATCATAATACTAATTATGTATATAAAGGGGATACCAGACCCGTATGGGTTTGGACTCCTAAGACCTAACTCTTATGACCCTATAAAAAGTGGGTACCATGAACTTAATTCTATTTTTTGCAGGTCCCACTTAAGAAAAGAGGAAAGTGGATATTGGACAGTGGTTGCTCGAAGCACATGACTAGAGACAAGAGCTTATTAACAAATATTACATACTCAGATGGTGGATCTCTCACTTTTGGAGATAATTCAAAAGGCTATATCATCGGCAAAGGCGATGTGAGCAATTGCGGTACATCTAACTTACCTCTTATTACTAATGTCATGCTAGTTAAAAATTTAAAACACAGTTTACTTAGTATTAGTCAGTTATGTGACAAGGGTTTTATAATTTCCTTTTCGAATAATAAGTGTAGAATTTTAGATAAAGACCATAATTTAGTTTCGAAGGTTATAGAGACAGAAATATATATATATTCTGAATATGAATATTAATCATAATTCAGATGTGTCTTGTGGCTAATGATAATGATCCATGGCTATGGCACAAACGCTTCTATCATATAAACTTCAGAACTATTGACAAGCTAGCCAAAAACAATCTAGTTAGAGGACTACCCAAAATAAGTTTTAAAGCTAACAACATTTGTGATGCATGTCAATTAGGAAAATTGACCAAATCATCTTTTAAATCCAAGAAAGTCATATCAACATTACAACCACTTGAGTTACTACACATGGATTTATTTGGACCTACTAGGGTTCAATCAATAAATCACAGTCGATATGTGCTTGTAATTGTTGATGATTTCTCTCGTTACACATGGACAATTTTTTTTAAAAATAAAAGTGACACTTTCGATCATTTCAAATCTTTCGTCAAAAGAATTCAAAAATCAAAAGGAATTAAAGTTAAAAATATAAGAAGTGATCATGGCGGAGAGTTTGAAAATAATGAATTTGAACATTTTTGTACAAAGAAAGGTATATATCATAATTTTTCGTTTCCTAGAACTCCACAACAGAACGGAGTTGTAGAACGGAAGAACCAAACTTTACAAGAATGTGCAAGAACATTATTGAATGGAACCACCTTACCAAAACATTTCTGGGCAGAAGCCATCGCAACTGCCTGTTATGTTTTAAATCGTGTGTCCATAAGACCTCTTACCAAGAATACTCCTTATGAATTATTTAACAAAAGAAAGCCTAAAATCTCATACTTCAAAGTTTTTGGTTCCAAGTGTTTTATCTTAAATACGAAAGACCAGCTTGGCAAATTCGATCCAAAAGCCGATGAAGGAATATTTGTCGGTTATTCAGAACGAAGTAAGGCCTATCGTATATTTAATAAACGAACCAAAACTATTGAAGAATCACTTCATGTCTCTTTTGATGAATTCTATCAGCATCCTCACACTATATCAGATGATGACGAATCAATGGTCACTGACAATGCAATCATCACGAATACTGGTTCTGACTCAGAAATAATTATTGTGAATATTCCTCAAATATGTGAGTTACAATCACCACCAAGGATATTAAGAGACCATACGGCCCAAAATATAATCGGTGAAGTAACATCACAAGTCAGAACAAGGAGTCAACTCAACCAAATGGGTCATGTCGCTTTTCTCTCAAATATCGAACCTAAGATCCAAAAGAAGCTGCTACAGACGATTACTGGATCATTGCCATGCAGGAAGAAATAAATCAGTTCGAACGCAATGACGTTTGGGAACTTGTTCCAAGACTAACTGATCAGTCAGTTATTGGTACTAAATGGGTCTAATAAAATAAGGCTGACGAACAAGGAAATATCACCAAAAATAAAGCAAGATTAGTAGCACAAGGGTATAATCAGGAAGAAGGTATCGATTATGAAGAAACTTATGCACCAGTTGCTCGACTAGAAGCTATTAGAATCCTATTATCTTTTGCTTGTCACCATAATTTCAAACTTTTTCAGATGGATGTCAAAAGTGCTTTTCTCAATGGATTTATCAAAGAGAATGTCTATGTCGAACAACCTCCTTTGTTCGTACATGAAAAATATCCTAACCATGTGTTCAAACTTAAGAAAGCTCTGTATGGTTTAAAACAAGCACCTCGTGCTTGGTATGAACGATTACGTAGTTATCTTATTAACTCAGGATTTCAAATAGGCAAAGTCGATCAAACTTTGTTTATTAAACATTCTCAAAAGGATATTCTAGTTATCCAGATATATGTAGACGACATCATCTTTGGTTCAACAAACGATAAACTCTGCAAGGAATTTGCAAGTATTATGACCAAAGAGTTCGAAATGTCTCATATGGGAGAACTGTCATATTTTCTTGGACTTCAAATCAAACAACTTCCGAGTGGTATCTTTATCAATCAAGAAAAATATTGCGGAAATCTTATCAAACGCTTCGGATTATAAAATACATTTGGTAAACCAACTCCTATGAGTACAACTACACATCTTGAAAAAGATGAAAATGGTAAGACTGTTGACCAGAAATTATATCGAAGCATAATTGGTTTCCTTCTTTATCTTACAGCTAGTCGTCCAGATATAATGATGAGTGTTTGTCTATGTGCACGCTTTCAAGCAGATCCAAAGGAATCACATCTACGAGCAGTGAAACTTATAATTCGTTATCTTAATAATACCAAAGATTTCGGTCTTTTTTATCCAAAAGAATGTCCATTTGAATTAGTATCATATAGTGATGCTGATTTTGGCGGCTCGCGAATGGATAGAAAAAGTACAAGTGGTACGTGCCATTTTATTGGAAAATCACTTGTCTCTTGGTTTAGTAAGAAACAAAATTGTGTTTCACTATCAACATGTGAAGCTGAATATATATCAGCAGCTCTCGCTTGTACTCAAGTACTATATATGCAACAAACACTTCAAGATTTTGATATTCATTTATCAAATTCTTTTATATACTGTGATAACACAAGTGCTATAAATCTCTCTAAGAATCCAGTGAATCATTCTAGAACCAAACACATTGATATCCGTCATCATTTCCTTAGAGATAATATTGAAAAAGGATATATATGTCTTGAATATGTACAAACTGATAATCAATTAGCAGACATTTTTACTAAGCCTCTGCTCGAATCTAGTTTTATTAGATTACGAAGAGAGCTTGGTTTAATTTCAAGAAAAGATCTTGACTAGTAATTACTAATGATTGTCTTTTCTTTTAATTATATTTTAACTATAGCATTTTTTTTCTAAGAAAAGCTATTTATTTTCTTTAAATAAGAGCCTTTGCTTGCTTTCACGGTCATATTTCTTTATTCACTCTCATCCACAGGCTTAAGTTTAAGGAATTTGTTTATAAGCTTGTCAAAACTTCTCTCTTTATTCATCTTTTCTTATCTGAGCATAAGGTTCTATACATAATTTTCTATGGCTCACATTTGTGATAAGTGTGCTCAAAAATCACACATTTCCGTTACAAGTTCCGAGCCGGAGGAGTATTATTCTCCTGAAGCACCAAAACAGAAATCGAAGTATCATCACCAATACAATCGTACTCCTGGTAGTACACCAACCTCAAAACGAGTAAAGAAGTCGCTATTTTGTTCTCCTCGTACCAAAGTACAGATCGATGAGATTCACCACTATCAGAAACATCAAATAGATCTTCAAAGACAGCTCCATTATGGACAAAGCCAGCTTTATCATGAGCAACAACGAACATCGGCACGTTTATCTGTTTTAGAAAAGATGGCATCATTCTTTTGTGGTTCAAACAAGCATGATGTGCATGAACCGATGCCGTCTAAGTCGTCAACATCTAGGAGTCCTAACTCTTGGGATCGGAATTATAACAGGAATGAAGGTGCTCAGAAAAACCGAAGTCCTTGGTCACATCGTATTAAAGATAATAAAGAAAATTCTAATGACGATTCTTCCACTCCTCATTAAATTAATATATATATATATATATATATATATATATATATATATATATATAGACACACACACACACACACACACTTGTTGCATCGTTTTCCCTCTATAACTCTTGTAATAACGTTTGTATTTTATAATAAGAGTAAAATATGAATTATATATCTCGACATATTCTCAAAAAACTGCAAAACATACTGTTTTTCATCAGGCAACAAAAACGGGCGACCACTTATAATATGACCGGTCGACCGTTTAGCCTCTGGATGAAAACGGTCGACCGGCCATATTATAGCGGTCGACCGGTTTACGTATATTTAGTTTTTATATACTGGTTGCGTCATTTTTTTTACCCACCTCCTCACTTGTCTCAGCCGGTTATTTATCCCCAAATTCCAAAAACCCTATTCTCTCAATTTCAATTTCCAAATCTCCAAATTTTCTACCAATGGCTCCTCCGCAAAAGAAACCCAAGAAAGGATCATCCTCCGGAACTTCATTACTCAATATCTCCGCTAAGAAGTGGCTCGAAAATCCGGTAGCTATCACAAGATGGAATCAAATGACTAACTACAAGTTTCATCCGGGTTCTTTCATCAAGTTTGATGATTTCACATCTTATGGAATCCGTAGGTTAGCAAATAACTCCAATCTTACTCCATTGATCGATTTTTCAGAAAATAATGTGGAAATAAATCACTTGATGATAAAATTATTCTATGCCAACATGAACCTGGACGAGTATAAACCTTATGATCCGAACGGAGTCATTTGGTCTGTCGTATGTGGCAAATAAATTTTTGTCACTCATGATAGGATAGCTTCTATACTGGGTATTCCAAATCAAGGGATGAGTTTTCATCACATTTCTGTGAAGTCTTCACTCGCAATAGCATCAGCAATCAATTCATGGAGGACAACAGTGATGGCACAAAATCAATTGGACTTCGACCCACCGCCACGCTACTACATCGCGTCTTGATGTTTTCTTTGTTTCCTAGACTAGGAAACTATGACGCTGTATACAAAGAAAATTTCAAGGCCCTTTATGCTATTTATGGAGATATCCAAATCAATTCGGTTCATATGCTTTTTGACGAGATTCTCAAGGTGAACAACTCTACGCGACCTCACTTTTTCTATAATGAATATATCATGCGTATTTTGCTAGCTTGTGGCGTACGACCTCCTGACTCTGCCACCTCGAAACCAAAATGTATTGATTCTGTAACCATCAAACGCATGAAGCTCCCTCCTCCTTACCTTCAGATTATGTCGTTTGAACAATGGCAACAAAGAGGTCCAACACAACAAAAAGCTACTTCCTCTCGACCTCGTTCCGAAAAAGTTAAAATGTTGAAATCAAAATCCACCACAAAAGAATCACTTGAAACTATTGCGCGTAACCAATTCTTGCTTGAATCAAGACTCAAGCGCATGGACACAAAAATTGATAAACGCTTCAACAAAGTCAAGTCATTCTTTGGTATTTTATGGGATGCTATTTCATGTAGCACATCCATCTCTGCTCAAGACCCAGGCAAACGTCCTGCTCCTCATGCTTTCAACTGGTCATCAACTGAGGAGTCTGCTGGTACTAGTGGACATGGTCGTGGAGAATCATCTAGAGAGGACGATGAAGAGGAAGATGATGATGATAATGAGGAAGAAGATATTCAAGAGGAGACAGCTTCTGACTCATCCTAGTTTCTATTTTCTATCTCTATATTTTGGATTAGTAATTTAAAACATCTTTCGACACTTGTACTAAATAGTGTCGTTACTTTTATTCGTATGACATTATGGTGTGTATGATACTCTGGTATGTTTTGGATATGTTATATTTTTTGCTATGCACTCCTATATTATTCCATTATCTATTATTCCTTTTTGTCGATGACAAAGGGGGAGAAAGTGCTAACAATTATTTGCAGGAATATATATATATATATATAAAGAATACAAACATAATCTTAGGGGGAGGTCACATATTCAGGGGGAGATTCAGAACTTCAGATATATGTTGTCATCAATCAAAAAGGGGGAGAATGTTGAGTCACAGGTTCTATGAAGTTTTTGATTTCTGACAAAGAAATAAAGGTTATTGACAAAACACAGGCATCATGACTATAAAGAGGCACAAAAGAGCTACATATGGTACTCTAGATTATAGGTTGATTATTTGATATTGTAATAGTGATAAACTTGTTAAAATCTATCCTCAAATAATCATGCACCTCAATATAATCGATATATATATATATATATATATATATATAAATAAATAGCACTACACATTCATTGTGCAACTTGACAGTAACCGGTCCACCGGTATTAATATAGGCAGTCGACCGTTTTTGTGTAAAATGCACAATGAACATGCACACATGCACATAACGACTATATATTTGAAATCCTGTCTACTGGCCAATTTTTGACCTGTCGACAGTTTTTAAACAGAGAGCAACCTTTTCAAAAGACACTTCTTTCTCCAATGGTTGCATCTCTTACCTTTCATCAATGATCATATCTATTAATGGCTACTGTTCACAAAGAGTTACAACCATTTTTTCTCTATATAAACTCATCTAAATCATTGATTCAAATACATGAAAACATATTCATTTTACTCTAATTTCTGATCTTACTATCTAAATACTCCTGCATTCTAAAAGCTCTCAATTATTTTAATTTCTTATTGAATCATTGAAATTATTTCATATCTATTGATTCAATAAGTAATATACTTCCCTTAATCTTCACAAAACATCATTCACATATTTTGAGGATAAGATTATAGGAAATTTGTACTACAAGTGACAAAACTGTGTTAGCAAGAACACATACCGTCAACAAACAATTATATTCATCATTGTTGAAGTCTTCGGTGTTGTAAGAGGCAAGTGTTGAAGTCCTCGGTGTTGCAAGAGGCAAGTGTTGAAGTCCTCAGTGTATTAGAGGCGTGAAATCCCGTTCGTTTGCTTGGGTGTTGTAAACCTGTTCCTCCGGGTGAAGCGAGGTAGTTAATAGTGAAAATCCAGATAGAAGTCTGGGACTGGACGTAGGACGGTGCTCCGAACCAGTATAAAAATCTCTGGTGTGATTTTTCTATTTTTATTTACTGTGTTATTATCATCTATTTCCGCATTTATATTATATTCCATATCACACGATCCGTGTGTACTATATTTGTACGTGCACTCGTACACTATCACTACTGCACACTTTTCACCTATAATTCAAGCTACCTTTCCAAATCTGTTCTTGAAGAGAGTCAAGTTTGACAAGAAAATAGAGTCCTTTAACAAGGCTACTTTCTCAATAATCTAGAGACAGTCCGCAAGGACTTGGAAGCTAGGTGTGATATGCAGTATTTAGTGAAGGCCCTTTCGGATGTAGATCACATCAACTATCAGATCCTCTCATTTGAGGCTGAAAGGGAAGACCATTATAAGGCAATCAAAGACTGTGATGATGAGATCGTCCAGTTGAAGACTAAAAGGGATGCAACCCTAAAAGGGAAAGCTGCCAATGACAAGTGTTGACTAAAGCAAACCAGGCTCATTGTAGATCCATTATTGTGATAAAGGATCAACTCAAAGATGCTCGTATTGAATCAGAGAGACTTAAAGAGTAGCTTACCAAAGCAGAAAACACCATTAAATTTCGAAACCAAACTATCACGGGTCATGCTGCTATCATTACTAAGCAGGATAGTGAGCTCACTCGTCTTCATGAGGAGAATGCATGGCTAGTGAAAAAGAAGGAAGAGGCTGCATCTGACAAACTGGCAGAGAAGATCGAGCATCTAAGCACCAAGTTAGAGCTTACAGAGCTGCGATTAGAATATGATGTTGCAGTAAGCTAAATGAATGCTAGCATGCTTCATCTTTATACAAGCTGCACAATGAATAAGGGCAGCTTGAAATGGTTAGGTAATAACTATCTACGGACTCTTACCATGGTTTGGATGGAGGTATTGGTCAGGTCCATGGAGGCTAAGGATACATGCTCTAAGGAAGAACTAAAGGCTGCTTACCTTAGTCTTGAGGACATAAGCTTCTTGGCCACCGATAGAGGGATCTTTATAGAAGAGAGGGAGAAGGAAGTTGTCAATGCTGCAACCAAAGCTCTTGCATTCCCAAACTCTTTAAGTAGCACCAAACACTTATTCCTACTTTACAAGTGCAGACGAAGACCATCCCCGTATCCACGGCTATTACTTCTAAAGCCTCTCATGCCCATGCAAATTTTTTAACCTTGGGTGAGCCATGCCCTTTTCTAGCTGTAGTATGACCTTCAGAGATAGGGACTGGCGGTGAAGCCTTCGAGGTTGAAGTTCATAACCAAACCTCTAGCTCTGGTATTTATCTCATCTCTCTGATGCTCCAAACACTTCTATTTACTCCGAATCCTTTTCTAAATTATGCACCTCTTTTTTCCAACTTGTAGGTCAGCCAACTCCCCCGCCTCCTTCTTCTGCTGTTAATGGTTCATGAAATGCTGCAATTTTCACTGCTTCCACCATCATCTCTGCAGCGGCCTGTGAAAAAGTTCCTATCTCTAGCTCCGGGCCTAGGCCCGATTCTGAACATATAGAGGTGCAACAAAACTTGGAGGACGTCTCAGTGTCTATGGATAAAGAGGCAATAATTACCAGTGAGTCAGGGCCAATAGATAAGACGACCATGGCAGAGAGATTAGAGGAGGAAAATAAGGGCTATAGATAAAGAAGGAAAAGGAAGAGTGGAAGAGCAAGACTCCCACTATCATCCCGTCGAAGGTGTTGAAGGAGGGGAGTTCGGCTACCGGAGGGTCAGAAGGGTCCGACCCCCCTACAAGAGAAGAGATCTACAAGGATGGTAGGAAGAAGCTGTCGAGTCTCTCAGCTAAGGGCTATAAAGGTGAAGGAAGGCAGAAATGAAGTTGGGATGAGCTTGATCCCGGTGGACCACGGTACTCATTGTCTTTTTGTGTGTTTTGTGGTGTCAAAGTATTTACAAGTATGGAATATGTGCTTAGCGCCTTTTTCCTTTTGTTGTAGCATCGGTAACATATGTACTTTTGCTTTTTGATGTTCGAAACAGGACGATATTATGCGGGTATGGCCCCCATAGTTTGATATTGTACATAAAATGATATAAGTAATGAAAAAAATGAGCATTTCCACTATAATCTCTTATGTGTACTTTTCTATATTTTCTGTACTATGCTTGTTTATATACCACTATATATGTACATAATACGATTTCTTGTCTCGCAATTTTCATATTATATACTGCTGTATTATGTGACATTTGATGTGTTTAATTACCGCATTTATGTGCATGTAAATAGTGTAAATAGTGTAAATTGTAGTTATTTAGCGTACTACTTTACTTAGCTATGTTGCCATTTATAAAATTCTCTATTCAGCATAACAAAACCATGGAGTGATTTTCACTCTAACCAAGTGTTAGTGTGTTGTGTGCCCCTAGTCCATGGGGTTGGTTGCTCCAAACACCTAACATGAGATTGGATGCTCTAGGCAGCTCTCTAGTTGCCTCTAGTCCACGATGTATTGCAGCTACTATCTCTGGCAACTTGTAATTTGAATGCTTGATTCCAAGTACCCTGTACTTTGATTGCAATTGATTTCTCTCAAGCTCGGTACTGAGGTTATATCCGCGCATCAGCCTCTATTTCCAAAGACCAATGGATAGCTCAATCCCTTAGATTCTCTTTTGACTTCACCTTTCTCTGAGCGATGCCGAGTTTTAAGAGGTGGGAATTGATTTCTACCAATCCCACAACTGATGAATTTCACGAAGTTGTCAGAGCAACGTCGTACTTAAGAGATTTTGATAGACCGACGATGTTACCGGTGTAACATCGATGATTCAGAGCGCACTTGGATGCGGTTAAATCAATTTAAGTGGTAATAGAATGGATGCTTACTTGGATGTGATTCCTCGGTCCAAGGAGCGAAGAAATGGAGCACACTTGAACGCAGTTCCATTAGTTCAAGTGGAAAAGGAATGGATGCTTACTTGGGCGTGGTTCCATCGATCCAAAGAACGAAGAAATAGAGCGCACTTGAACATAGTTCCATCGATTCATGTGACAAAAGAATGGATACTTACTTGGATGTGGTTCCATCAGTCCAGAGGCGCGGCAATGGAGCACACTAGAACGTAATTCCATTAATTCAAGTGGCAAAAGAATGGATGCTTACTTGGACGTGGTTCCATCAGTCCAAGAAGCGAGGCAATTGATCCCACTTAAACGCATTTCCATCAGTTAGAGTGGTAAAAGAATGGATGCTTACTTGGATGTGGCTCCATCGATCCAAGAAGCAAGGCACCATGTTCTTGGACCGGTGGTTTGAGTCGATTTGATACCGTCGACTCAACGGGTTGCTTACATCAACGTTATTCCGTTGGTTTAAGAAGTGAAATGGCTTTACTGATAAAATAAAGAGAAAGGCAAATCTTACTTATTTAAAATGCCAATAGTATCCCTGGGTGGCTCATTTGCAAAAATATGCAATTCACAAATAAGTACTAAATAAAATAGTGCCGCAGTGAGTCACTATTCCAAGCATGGGGAATCGAAATTCCATCTACCGTCATGAGCTTGAATGTTCTTTCTTCATGTTTCTGGCCAATAAAGTAGGTTCCTTCCCAGTTTAGATCAAGTGCTCCCATAACCTGGAAGATCTATTTCAGGATGGGATCTCCCACTTTGAAGGTGCGGTTGTGAACTTTGGTGTTGAAATGTCGTGCTACCCTCTTTTGGTGAGCCGTGACCCTTAGTATTACTTCTTCCTGCTTCTTATCGATCTAGTCAAGTGACTGGTGCAGAAGCTTCTCATTTTTTTGATTGAAGTGTCATCTCCAATGAGAGAGGAATTGTAATTTCATTGGGATCGTTGCTTTAGAACCACGTGTCAAGGCGAACGATGAGTGCCTAATCGCATATTTATGTGTTGTTCTATAAGCCCATCGTGCAAGTGGAAGTTTATCTACCTAGTTTCCTTTCATTGGTCGCTTCTTAATGGTAGATTTGATGATTTGTTCGCTGATCTACTTGCCCATTTGCCTACAGGTGCGCTACCATGGAAAACTCTTTTTGATCTAATAACGCTTTCATAAACCTTGAATTCACTCGATCCGAGTTCTGTTATCCATGATGATTTTCTATGGTAATTCAAACCTGCAAATATTGTTTTTTGTTACAAAGTTAATTAATTTTTTAGTTGTAATGGTGGTGAGTGGTTCTGCTTCAGCCCTTTTGGTGAAGTAATCAACTTCAACGATAGCATATTTAGCTTCTCCTTTGGCTATTAGTAGTACATCGTCTGGATCTATTCCTTGGATTACAAACGGCTAAAGGCTGACCATTTGTGTAAGTTCCGAGGATGGAGTTCTTAGAATCTTTGAAAATCTCTGGCACCGATCATAGCACTTGGCATAGTTTGCTTCTTCTTGGTTGATTATGGGCCAGAAATATCTGTAACGTAAAACCTTTTTTGCTAGTGTCTGCCCTCCAGTGTGGTCGCCGCAACTGCCTTTGTGGACTTCCATTAGAATCTTCTTGGTTTCATCTTTGGTTACACACCTTAGTAGGGAGTGGAGAAGCCTCTCCAGTATAGCACTCCCACTTGTAGCATGAACCGCAGTGTCTTTCGAAGGAGCTTCTTTCGTTCATTCTGTTTTTTTTGGAAGCATTCCTTTGAGTAGATAATCCTCGATTGGCGTCATCCATGATTCTTTCTCTTTCTTGGTCTCTAGAACCTAATCCACATCCATCTGATATATGCTTAGAGCTGTTAATACTTCAACTGGAACCAATCCCATTGATTGTGTCTGGCCAGTTTGGCTAAGTAATTAGCCTTCACATTCTATTCCCTGGGAATATGGGTTATTAGACAGTGTTCAATATCATTGAGCAGTTCCCATGCTTTGGAAAAGTATGGAGCAAGACTTGCTCCTTTAGCTTTATATTCCTTCTTCACCTGACAAATGACTAGTTGAGAGTCGCTGTAGATATGCACAACTTTTATTCCCAGTTCCTTCATAATCTTCAATCCCGCTGTCAATGCCTCATACTCTGCCTTATTATTAGTAAAAGGGAACTCTAGTCTTAAGGAATAGCAGATTGATCATCCTTCCAGAGTCTTAAGCACAGTTCTTGCTCTCGAAAAGAATTCATTTAATGCGCCATCGACAAAAAGCTTCCGTTGTGATACCGCTTCCTCTATCTCGTGCTCTTCCCCATCTCGAATGGTGAATTGCATGATAAAATCAGCCAATGCCCTTCCATTAATTGCCCTATGAGGGTAGTAAGTCACGTTATACTGGCTTAGTTCAACATTCCACTTCAGAAGTCACCCTTAAGTCTCAGGTCGATATAGTAATTTTTTTAAAGGTTGATCTATTAACATTTTTAATTGGATGGGCTTAAAAGTATGATCGTAACTTCATCGACGCTATCTGTAAGCCATATGCCAATATTTCCAACTTTGGATAGTTCCATTTAGCTTCGATGAAGCATTTGCTAATGTAGCAAATGGGCTGTTGAATTTTAGCTTCTTCTCATACAAGCATTGCACTTACAACATGGTGGGACACTTCAAAATAGATGAACAAGTCTTCTCCTTCCACTGGCTTGGATAGGACTGATGGAGTCTCCATGTGTCACAGTAATTCTTCGAAAGCCATCTAACAATCCTAATTCCACTCAAAATTCTTCTTACCTTTCTTCAGTGCATCGAAAATAGTATACACTTTTCTGTTGCCGTAGAAATGAATCGGCTATATACTACGACATTTCCATTCAGACTCTGCAACTCCTTTTTTATTATAGGGGCGATGACATTCCGCAAGGCAGTAATTTTCTCGAGATTGCTTCAATGCCCCTAGCATTCACGATGAAACTAGAAATTTCCCAGAATCCGCACTGAAAGAGTATTTTAGCGAGTTGAGTTTTATTCCATACTTTTGAAGGATCTCAAACATTTCCAAGAGGTTATCCGAATGATTTCCAAACACATGTGAGTTGGCTAGCCTGTTATCCGTGTGGACTTTCATTTTTCATCCAAGGATCTCCTTGAACACTGTTTCACCAACCGTTGATAAGTTGCCCCGGCGTTCTTTAGGCCGAATAGCATTACTCAGCAATAATACAATCCAAGGTCGATGACGAAGCTAGTGTTCTCCTGATCGGGTTTGCGCATCATAATATGCTTATATCCTGAGTAGGCATTCATGAAGGAGAGAAGTTTGTGCCCTGTAGTTCCATCCATGAGCTGGTTAATTCTAGGTAGTAGGAAGATGTCCTTTGGGCAAGCTTTGTACAGGTCTGAGTAGTGAACACAAATTCTCCACTTCCCATTTGAATTTTAACTAGAACTGGATTTGATACCCACTCAGGATAAGTCGCATCGTAGATGATGCCATTAACCAACACCTTTTCCACTTCATCCTTCAGTGTAGTGGATCACTTCGGACCTAGAATGCTTCTCTTTTGTCTCAGCGGAGTGAACTTGGGATCGATATTGAGTGTGTCACATGCTATCTTCATTGATATCCCACACATTTTAGAATGCATTCAAGTGAACACGTCCAGGTTAGCGTGAAGAAATTTGATCAATTCTTGTTACATTTTGATCCCAAGTTGTGACCTTATCTTTAAGACTCGAGTTGGGTCATCTATATCGACGGGAACTGACACCATAGTCTTTACTGGTGCTGTCCATTCCTCCCCTAAACTCTTCTTCCTAGGGTCCAAAGTCTTATCGAAATGGCTATGGCCCCCGAGCCAGAGGTAGTTCTGTAATTTCTATGCTGACAGTTTGTGAATGTGGAGAGACTTCCCCATATTCTTTCCTTTTTCCTTTCGTTTCAATTCGCATAACATAAAGAATAACAATTTCTAGCAATGCTTCGATCTCCTTTTACAACTCCGACCCCATTACTCGTTGTAAATTTCATGGTAAGGCACCATAGAGCCAAAGCGATCCTGAAATCAGCAAGGGCCGATGGACCAAAGAAAGCATTGTAAGATGACTTTTCATCCACGATCATGAATGTTTGGATAAGGACTACCCTTCGTTCTCCTTCTCCGAGCTCCACAGGAAAGTTAATCGCCTCGATTGGCTGCCTTGGTTCTCCCGTAAAGCCCTGGATTTTCATTCGGCAAGCAGACACGTCCTTCATACTGATCTTCATTTGATTGGACATATGTCGAAATAGTATGTTAATAGAACTTCCACTATCCACCTGGACTCGGCGTACAACTGAAGGTCCAATTCTGACTGTCACTACCATTGGGTCGAGAGTTGGTGCTTCTACTTCTGTAGTGTATCGGTTTCGAAATGCTGTGTCACCATTGAACATCCTTTGCTGCTTGGCTGGAGCACCATACTCAATTGCAAACCAAGCTTCTTTCAAAATATTATCTAGTGAACTCGTGTATCGTTCCATCGCTTCCTAGCTCTTCTGTGATGGGTAAGTGTAGCATCCCTTATCTTGAAGCCTGAAGCTAAGCACTACAAATGTTGCAATCATCCTTAGTATTAACTTCAGGTGACAAAATACTATGATATTAATGGTGTAACGACCCAGAATTTAACAATAAAATAAGATATTCACTTCAATTAAATATTCAATTAATAGATTTCAAACATTAATAACACTTGTTTTAATGGTTTATAAACAAAATATGGATATTTGGATTTTTCGTAAAAAATGATGAAAAGTCAGTTTTTGGTAAATTTAAGATTTTCTTGAAATCGTGCACAGCTTTGAATACCTATATTCATTTATCGATATAAACGAGAAAATGAAATAAAATAATTTATTTTATTTTATTGAAAATAAATTATAATTATGACGTCATTAATAGGGTCACCATATTTAATAATTAATTTATTAAATTAAATTGTGATTTAATGATTTGATAATTTATTATAAATATTATTAAACGATAAGAAATGATTGGAACCTTATATGGTAAGTACAAATCTACAGCACTTTGAAATACGCAATACAATGAATTTTATGATTAATTTAGGGAGTTCTCATCAAAATAAATTATGGGGATATAATTTATAAATTTTGATTACGTCATTGTTTAAATAGAAATATAACGGATAATGTGACTGATAAACATAGTTAAAATTCAATATAAAATAGCATGCAGAAGTCATCAAACGTCGTCAGAATGTCTTAAAATAAATAAATAAAAACACATAGATTTTCAAAGAGTATGTTTACATAATTGGAAAACGTATTAAAATATGAAGAAGACGGAACGAAATACGCATGTGTACGCGGGGGTGTGCGTGCATGTATGGGTGTGTGACGTGTGTGTAGATATGCATGTGTAGGCATGTATATGTATGTATATATGTATTTATATATGTATAAAGGTGTGTAAAAGCTTCCTAACAAGTGACCTCCTTGATTTGGGGGTAGGGTGTGTAGGTGATGTGATGGAGAGGGAACATGAGTTGATGGGGTATGGTGGTGTAAGGGTATGGAGAGTATGGTACTGTGATAAGTTATATTGCATATTATATTACTAAATCATATACTATAAATACACTTCTACCTCCTTCTCTTCATTTCTCTACTTCATTTCTTTTCTACTTCTTCCTTAGCTCCTATTTTCTCTAAGGTTCTTTAATGGCTTCATAAGGGAATTTGAGAGAAACTAGCCCAATAACAGCTCAAAATACTTAAGTGTATACTTTATTCTTCGTCTACACAACGTTCTAAAGACAACGAGCCATGCTACAACGTATCAAACTTGATGAAACACTGGGAAACACCCATGGCCGAGAGAAACAAGGATAAGAGGGAGGCCTTCGGGTACTTCGACATGGAGAAAAGAAAAGGAGACTACGCCGGTTTTGTTCCGGTAGTGCTGGAGCAAGTCAAGGAGGAGTGGAACCCTTTTGTAAGACAAACTTCGCCTCTTTAGTTTAGATTTATGATTAATAAGTCATGATGAGTATAACTTGTAAATATGAACATGTTTGGAAAGTTAATTAACAGGTTATAAAAGGTTAGCAAGAAAATTTGAAAAGTTATTAAGAAATTAGTAAAGAAAAGTTAGTAAACTTGGTTGTGTTGATTTACTGATCTTTGGATGATAACATTGGATGTTATATGGATGATTGAATGATTTGGTTATGTTGATGGTGTGATATTATATGGTAAGTATAAACAATACACCTATGTTAGTTTGACATGTTTATATGTTAATATCATGACTTTTTAAAAAGAATTCCAAGTCACGTTACACATACAGTAATATGTGTACAAACGGAAAGGATTAAGCCTCATAAAGAGAACAAGGATTTAAAATGGGTTTAAATCATAGAAAAGTTTGAATATAATATTATAGTACTATAATATTATAAAAGTTAAAATATTGGAAAATAATATTTTATAAATTGAAAAAGCAGAAATAAATGGTTATAATAATTTATAATCATTTACAAGTGTTTTGGAAGTGTCCCGGGCAAATTCTGGAATAATTCACCAAACGGTCAAAATTGGGCACTTTCTAGAGCAAAAGTTCACGGTGATCGACGTGTAAATTCAAATGGAAGTGTAGAATGCATTTTAAGTTGGAATGACTTGAAACCGAAAACGTTTTGTCCATAAAGTTAATAGCTTTCAAATGAATCTGAAAAGTTAAGTTTTCGATTTGAAAATCTCAAGTACCAAGCAAAACAGTTTTAAAAAAGGTCATTGTAGAAGCAGTAAAATCTAGATTTTGGTAAGTGAAGTTTTATAACTCCAAAAATTATGAAATAAATTTCTGTATTCATTATTAATATGATAATTAGGTTTTGAAAGATAAAAATGAGTTTATACTTAATCAAAAATATAATTATAGAAAGTGATCTAGTTAATCACTATTCACCAACGATTAAGGAATTGAATTTTGAAATTAAGGAATTGGAAAGAGTTTCTGACCCAAATCTTTTACAAATAATTTCATAGAAATTAATATGATTTTTAAGATTTATTTAGGAATTTATAAATACTTAAAAAATGGTCAAATTCTAGAGCTAAATGAATTGTTTAAATAATAAACAATATTTGGAAATAAGCTTGGAAGTGACATTAGACTTCGAGGTATGGAAATGACTATTATTTAAAGGATAAAGAATGTGATTGAACCAAGATCTAAGAGGAAATAGTTCACCAACTTGGAAGGCCTCATTGTTTGCTGATAAATAAATGAGTTAGAAATCAAAGACTTAAGTTATGAATGAGGTATTATCTCTGACTGAGAACTAAAGTGAATAATAGAAAAGAGTTTGCAGTAATACCTAAAAGTACATCTTGTTCTGCCTATAAGATCTTAGAAAGTAGACAAGGTAGTTAACGAGATGGAAAATCCATCTAGCATTTTTTCTCTAAAGATGAGGGGTGGAACGGATCGAAAGGTAGATCCAGATACTTGTCAAAAATCATGTAAAAGTTTTGACAAGAGAAGTAAAAGGATTGGGTAAAAATGGATTGAAACTTGACTGTTGTGATGATAAGTCGGGTAATCTTCGAGGTGTCGATTTGATGTTGGTTTAGGCCTTCGGGGTTTGCACTGAGGAAATTATTCTCCTCATATTTTACAATCAAGGATTAATTCTAAAATGAGGATGTTTGGATTAAGCAATTAATTAAATGAGGCTTAATGATTCTGTGTACATATGTATACATTTTATTTTAATGGTTGATGTCGAAGGAACCGGGGTCGAATTTGGGTACACCAAATTCAAAGATCACTTCAAATTAATTTGTTGTATTCCAAAAATGGATATGAAACTGAAAGGTTGAAGACCGGGGAATCTTCTCGGTAGGGAAAAGGCTACTCGTTGAGTAGTTACTTAAGATGAAACCTATTGGAAAGCCCGAAAAGATAACTATAAAGTAGCGGTAGTTCTTTCTTTGTTAAGAAATCTCTGTTGTATTAAAGACCGGAGATCTTTCATGGTAAGCGGATTGCATGTTGATAACTTTGGTGTCACACCCAAGGTAAATGAATAGCAGTGATCCCTTATTATGGGATCTGCGATAATGCAAAGGCTGCAACTACTACGATTAGGGATGTAGTAGAGTGCTGGCTTCGGTTCATCCTTTACCTGAATGGCTTGCATGGGAGAATGTTTGACAAAGCATTTTCGATGATTATGAACATTGACTTTTACAAACGTACATCTATTTGGTGGTGGATAAGGCAACTTTTCTTAGTTTAACACCCTTCTCTGAGATGTACGAGCTTGGAGGTTGTATTTTTATGGGAATCAATTAGTAATTAGTAGATCTAGCAATGTGGCATTCAGAGTGAATGAGTTGGAATGAAAAGTTAATGCGTTACCTCGAGCCTCATCAAATGGGCAGCGACTGAAACAGGGCATGCGGCAAGATGAGCCATGGTTTAGCACCCATGAGAATGCCTGCATTTTCTTTTTTGGATATAACTGATCTCCTGCTATATTTTGAGTCTGAAGGTTGTGATGAGAGCGCTCTTGGATGGTCGAAAGCGACTGAAGGGAATGACATATTCGGTTTATCGGTTGGGTAGATGGTCTTATTTGGGCATTGGGTGGGTAACTCATACCCAGGTGCATCCCAAAACGATTCTTAGGTTTTGATAAAATATAATTATTCCAACTATTCCAATAGCGATATATGAAGATGGCCCCTTGGATGATCAGAGTGCTAGATAGACATATCTGTCATAAATGCATCACAACGGAAATAATAATAGATAGCTCCTATATAGCTAGCTTTGCTTCCTGCACGTCTTCCAAAGCTTATTCGTCTAACTAACTAAACTTGAAAAGTCCTCAACTCCCAATCTACTCAAATTTAATTTTGAGCACTCGAGAGTTTAATGCAAAAACATAAACTTCGAGTTAGACTTAGAGCCTAGTGTGAATAATTCTATTACATCTCGGTTTTTTGATATTAAGTGAGACCATGCCGCTTAGCGGAACGGATTTTCCCTTACTAATATCCTTTTAAAATCATATCTTTTGGAAATCAAGAACCTACAATCAAACTAATTACAACAATAATAGCAATAACATATATGCATATAAATCAGGTAATCAATGGACTATCTGTCCACACTATAGTTTTATCCGGCTAACTGTTAACCACTAGCCGACTCGGGCCTACCAGACATAATAAACATTCTAAATTTGGTTAGACACAGTAGTAAGCTACATGCCCATAACTATCTTCTTCTAAGGTCAACTGATCCTAATGGTTTTGCGGGCTCACTAATAACCTATCTTTACTCTGTTATTCCCTTCTGTGTGTAACATTATTTAGTCCCACCTGCGAGAAAGCCCTACACACTGGAATTTCGAACTTATATTAGCTAGGGGCTATTAACTAAAGTATAGGGCGCGATCCCATACTAGTCCCATCTGGTCTTCTAATATCTCAGTCATAAACTTATGGTTAATTACCCTATTCAAATTTCATTTCCTTATAAACAATCTTTACAAATGACTTGCCCATAAAATCATATCTTTATAAAACTAGGAAATCATGCTCTTTTATTTACTCAAAATACTTATGTCATGATATTTGCTTTACACAAACAACGTTGATGAAATCTAATCAATGGGTTTACCTATCCCTTCAAATAAATTAAAGCCTCTTTTTGACTTAGAAAACTTTAGGCTATAAGGCAAAACAATACCTTCGAAACTTTGCCTAAAACCTTTAAACTATCCCATCCAAAATAATTGAAAGCGTTCCTTTTGAAACCATTATATAAAACCTTTTCGAAACCATTTAAACTTATCTTTCAAAAGGATTGGAAACCTTCCTTTCAAAACATATAAAGCAAACCTTTCGGAACACTTAAAATGTACTTTTCGAAAGCAATGAGGGCTTACCCTTCAAAAAACTTATAACATACCTTTCAAAAGCATTGGGCTCAAAAAAGGGTTTGTGGAAACCTTGCTTGGAAACCATTTAAAATTATTCCTTTCAAAACCATTGGATTTAACCTTTAATATAACTAAAGGGTCCTAAAGTACAAAGTTGAAAGAATTACTTTCGAAATCATTAATCCTTGGTAAAAGAAAATGATAGTTTCAAAACCCACCCTTTCGAAACCACTACCTTCAAAACCATTTGAAAACGGCTATACGACCCTTTCAGAAGAATTGAGAAGTCGGCTTTGAAGTTAAAAGGCGAAAGCACCCCTTTTGAATACATTGTTTTAAAGCTATAAGTAAAAGTGCCCTTAACTAATTCAAAAGGTATGAATGCATCAGAATGGGTATAGAATAGGTTCAAAAGCGATTATCTTTTCAAAAGCTTCTTTTAAGACAAAAACAAGCAGTAACTCTTTCGAAAGCTATTTCTGAAAACAAAGGCAAGTTGACTGATTCGAAAGCAATTAAAAGTGGCTTCAACCCCTACGAAAGCATGCCTTTGACATCATCATTCCTTCCGCCTTTCTCCAATACACGACATACCAATTGCTTGATATCATATGCATTGGTTTCGAATAGGTGCGAACGGTCTAACTGGACGATGACGGAAGCAAGCAAAGAAAGTGGCAAAATTGCAATTTGAAACAAAACTGATTTTATGCCTTTGAAATTAATTTATTTTCACCTAACTTGCATAATTTTTCAAAATATGATCGGTTGCCTTTTCTTTATCAAAAATCTTTCCTAAAATGGCTGTCAAATTCAAAATTAACAATTTAAATCATTTTAAGAAAATAAGCCCTTCTTCTTGATAAAACATTTAAGTCCCTTCATTTAAACAATTTATAACCATAGTAAAATACTTAGGAAATTTTACAAAAATCACAATAATTCACTTTTAATATGTTTTCTAACATATATAAATTTCAGACCCGAAATCATTGTACAATTGCCTTAATTAATTTAAACTCGATATTAACTATTTTCTCTCATATAAAATTCATAATAAATCCATAATTATTTAGAAAATTATGTAACTTGAAACCCACTTCTAATACAATGTTTTTGATCATATGTTAAAAATGCAACTCATATGGACGTTATTTAATATGTTTTCAAATCTAAACTTATCATAAAATCGACATGTAACAATATAAATCATCAACAAACATATTTATCCATTTAAACAAACATAACATGCATATTACTTGGAAAATAGTTCGGATCAAACCTTGAAAACGAGATCATTATCAAAAGTGAGATGTAAATCAATTATTCACTTTAGCTTTGTGTTAAGAAGGTTGAGATTTGCCCTTGGATTAATTCTTCAAGCCTTCTACTTGATTCCTAGCTCATCTTCTTTTTTATTCCACTTAATGGTGGCTGATCGAGCTCTTGGGGTTTTGATTTTATTTGTGATTATTAGAATGAATTAGGAATGGAGAATGGAAGGGTTTAGGGTATTAGAGTGAAGGATTTTTCCATTTTACCCTTATCATATTCCTCCTACTTACTTATTTTCAACTTTCTTTTGCTTATACATTTATTAAGGCACAACCCCTTATTAATTAACAAATCTCAGTCCTTAATTATTAACATTATTTTATTTAATTCATCCAATTAAATATTCTAAATAATGTTACTTACACTTAGGGTCGTTGCAGACTCCCGTCCTTAAAGAATTTCGTCCTCGAAATTATGATAAGGTAGTCACAACAATCAAACATAAATGTAAAATATACCATGAAACAAATTAGGATAAGTATCTCTAATCCTGCTCTCAGTTTTCCAAGTACAGTCCCTCTCATCGTCACTCCACTGGACTTTGACTAATCTGACTGTCTTGGTCCTTAGTCCCTTCTCATCTCTTACAAATATACGAACTGGCTTTCTAACTATAGTTATATCCGGTTCCACTACTAGATCATTTAACATGGTTGGTGTAATAGTAATCTCTGGATCTCGAATACACTTCCTTAGATGAGAAATATGAAAATCATTGCGGACTCCTGCCAAACTATTTGTAACTATACCCTATACATGAGTTTCCCGATCCTTTTATAATTGGAAATGGTCCAATGAATCTTGGTGCCAATTTTCTTGATTTTCAAAATCTGATTCACCTTTCATCGATGACACCTTGACGAAAATATGATCACTGACTAAGAACTCTAAATGTTTCCATCTTTTATCAACATAACTCCTCTGCCTAGACTGAGGTTCTTTTATTCTAGCTCAAATTAACTTAATCTTTTATGTAGCTTCTTTAACCAAATCTGAACCAAGAATCAATTTGTCCCCGATCTCTAACCAACCAATGGGAGATTTGCATAGCCTTCCATACAAAGCTTTAAATGGTGTCTTCCTTATACTAGTTTGATAACCATTGTTATACAAAAAATCTACTAAGTGTAGATGGTCTTCTCACGACACTTCGAAATCTATCAGACAAGCTCTAAACTAATCCTCTAAGACTTCGTTAACTCTCTTCGCTTGCCCATCTGCCTGCGAATGGTAAGCGATACTCATCTTGAGCTTCGTACCTAAAGTATCTTGTAGACTTTTCCAGAACTCGCTAGTAAATAAGGAATCTCTGTGTCACCTACTATACTACTAGGAATTCCATGCAGTCTAACTATATTCCTTATGAATAACTTAGATAAATATGGTGCTCTCCTGGTCGACTTAATAGGTATAAAATGTGCACTCTTAGTTAACCTATCCACTATAACCCATATACTCTCATTTCCTCTATTTGACCTTGGCAACCCATCTTTGAAATCCATTGAGATAGAATCCTATTTCTAGACTAGAACATCTAAAGGATGAAGTAACCCACTCAGTTTTTGGTGTTCAGCTTTAACCTGTTAACAGTTCAAACATTGCCTCAACCATAAGACTACGTCTCTCTTCATATCTTGCCAGAAGAAATTTCTGTTCATATCCTGATACATCTTAGTTCCTCCTGGATGAACAGGGAACTTCGAATGATGGAATTCTCTAAGAACTTCCTTCCTAATGTTTCCCACATTCGGAATGCATAAACGCCCCTCCTTTCTCAGCCACCCATTCTGGTCAAGACTAAAATCTTTTAGGTTATCGCTCTCCATTCCTTTCCTTATCTTTCAGATCCATTCAGCTAATAATGGATCCTCTCCTTACTTGGAAGCAATCCTTTCAATCATCATTGGTCGAACTTCCGAATAGGATAACATGGTGGTTCCTCGACTAGAACTAGCCTCAGATCTTCATTGTACTCCGCATGTAGTCAATGCTTCTAAATCTTTCTACTCGGCTATCATTGCCAATACTGCATTCTGATATTTTCTACTAAGTGCATCTGCAACCTTGTTCCCTTTTCCAGGTGTATATTCTATACCAAATTCATAAGCGGCTAAAAACTCTCGGATCCATTCAGCTAATAATGGATCCTCTCCTTACTTGGAAGCAATCCTTTCAATCATCATTGGTCGAACTTTCGAATAGGATAACATGGTGGTTCCTCGACTAGAACTAGCCTCAGATCTTCATTGTACTCCGCATGTAGTCAATGCTTCTAAATCTTTCTACTCGGCTATCATTGCCAATACTGCATTCTGATATTTTCTACTAAGTGCATCTGCAACCTTGTTCCCTTTTCCAGGTGTATATTCTATACCAAATTCATAAGCGGCTAAAAACTCTAACCACCTCTGATGTCTCGTATTCAACTCCTTCTGTGAGAATGAATATCTGAGTGACTTATGATCCGTAAACTACTCGAATCTTTCTCCCAACAAGTAGTATCTCTACACTTTCATTGTGAAATTACCACAGCCAATTATAAATCATGAGTTGGATATCTAACCTCATGCAGTTTGAGCCATCAAGAAGCATAGGAAATCACTTTGCCCCACTGCATTAACACGGCTCTAACTCTATTCCACATGCATCTGTGTAAACAACTTAGTCCTGATTCCCCTCTGGAACCACTAACATAGGTGCATCAACCAATAAGTGTTTCAGTTTCTGAAATGCATCCTCACACTTATCAGTCCAGACAAACTTCAGATCTTCTCGAGTTAGCTTAATCATTGGTGCCGCTATCCGCAAAAAATCCTTAATGAATCTCCAATAATACCCAACTAATCCAAAAACCTCTTTATCTTAGTCACTATCTCGGGTCTCTTTCAATTATAAACTACCTCAATCTTAACCTGATCTACTGACAACCCTTTCTCTGAGACTATATAACTAAGAAATTTCACTTCTCTCAAAAGTGACATTTTGCAAACTTTGCCTTCAACTGATGCCGCCTCAACATCTCAAGCATCACTCTAAGATGAACTTCATGCTCTCTTTCATCCTTAGAGTATATCAAAATGTCATCTATGAATACCAATACAAATCTATCCAGATGCATTCGGAAGATTATGTTCATCAAGTCCACAAAGAATGCTGTCACATAAGTTAGACAAACGGCATCACTAACCATTCGTATGATCCATATCTGGTCCTAAATGCCATAAAATAAATACTATCCTCTGCTACTCTAAGTTGATAGAACCCTATTTCCAAACCCAACTGAGAAAACCCTTTGGCTTCACTTAACTGATTGAACAAATCGTCAAACTAGGTAACGGATATTGGTTCTTTATCATCCTCTCATTCTGCTTACAATAATCGATACATAACCTTAACGATTCATTCGATTTCTTAACAAATACCATGGCTGTTCCCTAAGGCGAATTACTTGGTCTGATAAAATTCTTATCTTCTAGATCCACCAATTGCACCTTTAACTCCTTCATCTCGGTAGGTGTCATTCTGCTTGGCGGTCTACTCACATGCTCTGCTCCTAGTACTAAATCTATCCGAAACTCAATGGCTCGTTTCGAAGGTAATTCTATCACGGGCTCAAAGACATCTACAATTATCTAACAACGAAAACTCAGTTTAACTCGTCTTCCGTCTTCATAACACCCAATAAAGCATTATCCTTAAAGCGAGTGTTTTCTATGGAGTATATTGTTCGATCACTACAACTAGGGTGTTTAAGCGATATTTTCCTATCACAGCAAAATATCCTAGCATCATACTTACTTAATCAATCCATACCCAAAATAATTTGAACCCTACGAAATCATATACATTCAAACTGCAAGAAAATATATGACCTAACAACTCAAATTTTAAGTGGTTACATCTCATCGCAAGAGTCGCATACCCTCCTATTAGATTCGCAACCCTTAAGGAAGTAACTAGGTATGAGGGTTCTAGGTTAAGCTTTTCTACCAAACTAAAAGAATGTGGTGCACCAATATCAAATAGTACTCTAATGGATACATCATGAATCAAAGGCGTACCTCCCAACATAGCTTTTTCTTTCTTCGCTGCTATTGGTTTTAAGGTAGCTGGTTCCAATGCACACACTTTTCCCTTTCCATCCTCGGTCGGTTCCTTGTGCTGGTTCTTATAATGTCCAATCTGCTCGTAGTTGAAGCATTTTACTACTTTCTTTTCAACAGCCTTCTTTTGCTTTGCTTGTCCGACATTCTTGAGCATAGTGTCACTTCTTATCACATTTGTAGAAAATTAAATTGGCCTTCCCTTTCTTGGCTGCTCCTCCTTTCTTAGCGCTTTTCTTATGGAAAAACTTTCTCTTCTGGTTCTACCCACCTTATGTTTCCACTGCTTTATTATCATTACAGAGGGCAAGCATCTCCTCATGCTTTAAAGCTATCTCAACGGCTACATAGCATGGATACCTAATATGTGGTAAAGTTGAAATAGTAAGCTTGGGTCACAATCCATGGATGAACTTCTCATTCCTCTTGATAACCATATCAACCTTCGCATATCCATATCTTGATAGCTCCTCAAATCTGGTAGCATACTCCAGCACTGTCATGTCTCCCTACACCAACTCACTAAACTACCTGAGCAGAGTTGACTTGGTGATCTCCGACATGAATCTTTCCTCAAACCTCATTCTGAATTCTGCCCAAGTCATGGTCTCTTCATTACTCCCATAGTAACACTGTTCCACCAGTACAATGCTGGTACATGCAACTATTGGATGCCAATCTCTTTTTCTGCTCATCGTTGAGTCCTAAATCAGTAAAAATTCTTTCGCAATGAAGAAACCAATTCTCCAATTCAATCGCACCCTCAGTCCCGACAAACGATTTCCTTCCAAGCCTATCATAGTCTTTGCTTAGTACTACATATTTATTAACCACCGAAGCTCCCTAATTTCCTTCTTAAGCATTTCCTCCAACTAATCCTGCAGTAACTCCAACTTGCATCATGTTGATGAAGAACTAATAAATAGCTCCCAAATCAACTAGCGGCGCTCCAGCACCCATATTAGCAGTTTGTACCTGACCTGGATTCCTTCTAGTGTTTAGTCTGGCATTTCCGTTGGTTATGGTACTTCCTCCACCAATGTTAACTCTTCCATTCCTAGCATCCATATCTTACTTCCTTACAATCTGCACCGAGCCTTTGTAAGATACAGAAGAGTAGCCTAAGAGAGATGGGAGACATCTAGATAGAGCATGTGCTTATATATAGCAAATACAAGTACATTACCATAGTGTTATCTCATACCCAAATATTTCCTCTAATTCCTTGGGATTATGTTTCAAAATTAATTTTAGGTTTAAAATTTCAAATTTTTATAAAACTATGCTCTAATACCAAGTTGTAGCATGCCCTATCTTGAGGTCAAAACTAAGTGTTACAGATGCTGCAATCATCCATAGTATAAACTTCTGGTGACAAAATACTATAATGTTAACGGTATCTATACTATCAGAAGTACATAAACATGAAGTAAAATTAACACAGGTTTCAAAAACAACTTTCTGGTTACATTTCAAATCAAAATTTCATATTCAGTTACATTATCCCAAAATGATTCTTAGGTTTTGATCAAATATAATTATTACAAATTATGCCAAGAGCAACATATGAAGATTCCATCCTGGATGATTAGAGTACTAGATAGACATGTCAGTCATAAATGCATCACAACGGAAATAATAATAATAAATAGCTCCTACATAGCTAGCTTTGCCTCTTGCATGTCTTCAGAAGCTTATTCGTCCAACCTACTAAACTTGAAAAGTCCTCAACTCTAACCTGCTCAAATTTAATTTTGAGCACCAGAGAGTTGAAGGGGAAAACATAAACTTTGAGTCAGACATAAAGCCTAGTGTGAACAATTCTATTACATCTGGGTTTTCTGATATTAAGTGAGACCATGCCATTTAGCGGAATGGGTTTTCCCTTACTAATATCCTTTTAAAATCATATCTTTTGAAAATCAATAACCTACAATCGAACCGATTGCAACAATAATAGCAATAACATATATGTATATAAAGTAGTAATCAATGGACTATCTGTCCACACTATAGTTTTATCTGGCTCACTATTAACCACTGGCCGGCTCGGGCCTACCAGACATAATAAACACTCTAACTTTAGTTAGACACAATAATAATTTACCTACCCATAACTATCTTCTTCTAACGTCAACTAATGCTAATGGTTTTGTAGGCTCACCAATAACCTATCTTTACTCTGTATATTGCCTTCTGTATTTAACATTATTTTAGTCCCACCTTTGACAAAGCCCTACACACTGGAATTTTGGACTTATAACAACTAGGGGCTATTAGCTAAAGTATATGATGCGATCCCATACCAGCCCCATCCGGTCTTCTAATATCTCAGTCATAAACTTAGGGTTAATTACCCTATTCAAATTTCATTTCCTTGTAAACAATCTTTATAAATGATTTACCCTTAAAATCATATCTTTATAAAACAAGGAAATCATGCTCGTTGCTTTACTCAAAATACTTATGCCATGAAATATGCTTTACACAAAATAATGTTAATGAAATATAATCAATGGGATTATCTATCCCTACAAATAAGTTAAAGCCTATTTTTAACTTAGAAAACTTTAGGCTATAAGGCCAAACAATACCTTCGAAACCTTTTCTTAAAACCTTTAAACTATCCCTTCCAAAAATAATTGAAAGCGTTCCTTTCGAAACCATTGTACAAAACCTTAGACATCCCCTTTTGAAACCTTTTAAACTTGTCTTTCAAAAGCATTAGAAACCTTCCTTTCAAAACACTTAAAAGAAAACCTTCTGAAACAATTAAAATATACCTTTCAAAAGCATTGGGAACTTACCCTTCAAAACACTTATAACATACCTTTCGAAAGCGTTGGGCTCAAGTAAGGGTTTGTGGAAACATTGCTTCAAAACCATTTACGATTATTCCTTCTGAAAGGATTAATCCTTTAATATAACCAAAGGTTCCTAAAGAACAGAGTCGAAAGCATTAGTTTCAAAAGCATTAATCCCAAGTAAAATAAAGAGGATAGTTTCGAAACCCACCGTTTTGAACGCTAAAACCATTTGAAAATGCTTATATGGCCCTTTCGAAAGAATTGAGAAGGCGGCTTCAAAGTTAAAAGGTGAAAGCCCTTTCAAATACACTGTATTCTGGCTATAAGGAAAAGCAGACTTAACTAATTCGAAAAGTTTGAATGCAGCAACATGGGTAACAAATAGGTTCAAAAGCGCTATCCTTTCGAAAGCTTCTTTTAAAATAAAAACAAGTGGCAACTCTTTCGAAAGCTCCTTTCTAAAAACAAAGGCAAGTTGATTGATTCGAAAGCAATTAAAAGTGGCTTCAACCCCAACAAAAGCATGCCTTCGACACCATCATTCCTTCTACCTTTCTCCAATACACTACATACCAGTTGCTTGATATCTTGTGCATTAGTTCGAATAGGTTCGAAAGGTCTAATTGGGATGGTGATGGAAGCAAGCAAAGAAAGTGGGAAAGTTGTAATTTGAAACAAAACTGATTTTATGCCTTTTAAAGTAATTTCTTTTCACCTAACTTGCCTAATTTTTCAAAATATGATTGGTTTCCTTTTTTATCAAAATTATTTTCTAAAAAGGTTGTCGAATTCAAAATTAACAATTTAAATCATTTTAAGCAAATAAGCCTTTCTTCTTGATAAAACATTTAAGTCTCTTAACTTAAATAATTTTATAACCATGGTAAAATACTTACAAAAATTCTTTGAAAATCGCAATAATTCACTTTTAATATGTTTTCTAACATATATAAATGTCAAACTCGAAATCATTATATAATTGCCTTAATTAATTTAAACCTAATATTAACTATTTTCTTTCATAGAAAATTCATAATAAATCCACAATTACTTAGAAAATTATGAAACTTGAAATCCACTTCTAAAACAATGTTTTTGATCATATATCTGAAATGTTAACGCTGACCTCTCCCTCGGACTTAACCTCAAGATAGGTAGTTCAACTCTTTAACATTCCACTTCGACCAACACCTCTGACACATAGACTCGTATGTTGGTTTTGAAGTGGTATTTGGTAAGTAAAACACTTACCGATTCTTGACTCCTCAAAACCAATTGATGAATTTCTAGTTAACTTAATTTCAGTTCTTTTAGAAGTAAGTGAACTATATAAAGAGGAGTCCTCACTAGGAGATCTTATATATAAGTTCTTAAAGCTAGAAATTTCATAATAGTGCCCCCCCGGGTGTTCTCAAAGGGTATGAAGCCGTGAAGTTTTTGAATACTTCTTAAGTTATATTTGGTCAAGTTTGATAGTCGACTAATCGACTATCGAGTTTCAAAGCGATTGCATATGGAAATCATGGTTCATATACTTAGAACGTTTCTAACATTCCAACTTAACTATTCCTTTGTCAAGAAGGGAGTCGGTAGGTTGGAGCACTATTTCTTTTATCCCTACTCGAACATTAATCTTGACTCTCACAAATAGAGAAGTCTACCTCGCTTGGCTTTTATTATTTAGTCTTACTAACATTCCATATGCAAGTAAACAAACATATTCATTTTTACACAACGTAACTTCTTATCCCTTGTTACAAATTAATAATCTTTCAAAATTATTGTATATAAGTTAGAATTGGTTAAAAATGATATACATATATAATAGTTTATTTATAAAGCAACTATATTTAATAAATTTTAAAGTAAACTTAAAGAAGAAATGTGTAACGAAGACTCTTTATACTATAATAAATATTAAACTAGTTTTAAAAAGTTATATATATATAATACCTTTTAAAATAATTATATATATATATAAGTTAGAAATAGTTATATAGAATGTTACATTAGAAATAATTACTTAATGTTGACTTTAATACCTTTTTCTACTTTAACAAAATAAACATGTTTTATAAATATAATAAGAAAACCCTTACTTTAAAATTACAAACTAAATTATTTAAAAATATTTTTATGCTTCAAACTTCTTTTAAAATACTTGTACATCTTTTATGAAACTCCTTTGAAAAATTTCATAAAGTATCAAAAATAGATAACATTTTATACATTACTAAAAACAAGTTTTTCCAAAGTGCATCCATAGCAACTATCGCTATATGGACCAAAAGTTTTACAAATTTGTTTTATAAATTAAATAAATTTTTAACACAGTTTCGTACTATCTTTTATACCATTATAAATGTAGAAAACATCTTATTCAAAAATATTCATAAGATAAATTTTAAAAAGTAAGATAGGAGAGAGGGGATTCAAAGTGCATCTATAGCGACTATCGCTATACGGACAATTCCATATTTAATTCAAATTCAAACATCATTCACTCATATATACATATACAATTCTCAACTTCAAATCACATCTCAAAGAAGCATGCAATAACATATATAAAACTTATATATAATAAGAAAAACGAGTAGATACAAGATTAATTCAACAATATCGACGTTTATCGCTATAAAGGCAATATCAATGACTATTCGGTTACATATATTCACTTAAAAGTTAAGTATAATCCCAATCCATATGTAATTACATATGGACAAATATACAAGCCCAAAGTCCAAATCAAATTCATATTCCATCGAATGTTTCATATACATAAATAAATACGTCGAAAGTCCAATATTATATATGCCATTACATATGCCAAATCAAATTGCCTTCCAAGACACAACAATACACACAATCAAAATGCTTCCAAAATACAACAAATCAAGTTTATAATTTTAAGTGGTTAGCATCTATTATTATTGTTTATAGCAACCACATAATCAAGTTTATAGTTTTCATTTAAGGAGTGAGATAACTCACATTTAAATCAAACTCCAAGCTAGAACTTCCTAACTTCAACCTAAAAGCTTATGTCAAAGGCTAGAATAAGCCTTAATAGTGCATGGCCTAGGCTTTAAATGGCTTAAATACACAAGGCCAATGCAAGGTCTTACCTCTTTTGCATACGACCTTGAGCTGGGGAGAGAGATGTGCTCCACTTCTTTAAGCTTGAAGTTGACTAAATGATGTTATAAGCTATTTAGTGATTAGAGCAAGAGTTTGAATAAGTATAGACTTGTTTTGTGTTGCTTTGATTTAAGAGGTTTTAGTAAAGATAAGAATGAAGGAGTTAGACTTTAGATTAGAGAATTAGAAAACTAAACAAATGATCCTTGGGTTTTTATTTGTAGACTTGCAAATTGAGTGGCAAAAGATAACATTACCCCCTGGGCCGGCCACTACCTTGCCTCGCCCATGCCTCCACTTTCTCAACTCTACACTTGAGAAAGACTTCCTTAATTTGTACTTAAAACCCTCCTTCTTGTCTCCTTCTAGAAGTACTTAGTTTAATTAATTTTTCCTCAGGAAGTTAGATGACTTAAATTGTGGTACTTGTTTCTATATGTTGTCATACAAGCGTAAAAGAATTCAAATAATTTTTATCGAATAAAAAGTCGATTATGGAAATAATGATTTTCGGTCATGTTATTGATATTTTTTCAAAGTACATCTTTTGTAAATGCATTTCAAAAACAAGTTTTATAGCAATAGTTATTAATTAAAAGTGCTTCATAAGGATATTAAATCATATTTTTAACACTAAATCATTTTGCAAAAGTTTAGATATTCAATGATGAATTGTTCGAAATTAAATTATTTCCTCGAAATTCAAACAAGAACAACACAAAGAAGAATAGAAGAAACAGTACATATATAGAATACTGCTCAAACTACATTTAAATCAAGGTACAAGCTAAGTGAATCCAACATAGGCGGTGAGTACACCATAAAAGATACAATACAATAGAAATGGAAATCTAATCAACAATTCAGGATAAGACTCTCTAGTACTATCCTCTTTCTCCCAAGTGTAATCTCTAACATCCTCACTTCACTACACTTTGACCAACTCCACAACCTCAGACCTCAACTTCTTTATATCACGGTCAACGATAAAAATAGGTTATCCTATAATGGTCAAGTCAGGCTCAATCTCTAAGTCCTCCTACTATAATGGCTTAGTAATCAAAGTGGGATCATGTACATACTTATGTAGATGGGATACGTGAAAAACATCATGCACACCTGTAAACGCCCCCACCTTTATACTCGTATTATCCAAGAGTATTACTAGGTAATACTATCAGATAATACAAAGAATAAGGCGATATGGTGTACACATGTAAATATTCCCTTAGGCTGTAACTGGTAAGTATTAAAACATCAAATAAACAACACATCTATACAAATATAGTATTGAAGCAAAGCAACAAATATGTATGCCTCTAGGATAGAATAATACACAATATAGTAAATAACAGAGTTCAAAGAGTCAATCGCAGCGATACGATATTGTGTATATATATATAATATACAAGATATGAAATAAATCTCAATGTTAAATACATATACGATTCAATACAGTACAAAATAATATACAACAATGTTGCATTTCTAGCATCCTTTAAGCCCAGAAAATACATGCTAGTCTCATTGTCCCTGTACCTAAAATGTCTCGGACTGACTCCAAGTATTGTATAAATAACACTTAGGGTCAAACTATATCTAAATATATGGGTCAATATACACAGATATAGAATATACAAAGTACAAAGGTGATGATGTATTAACAATAGTATATTATAATAGCAACACTCTCAAAAAATAGCATAAAGAGGTCATCACCCATATAAAACACATCAAATCAGAATTCACGTAAAACAACATCATATGGGTGAATCATCCATATCTTGAAATCACTATCAAATCCAAAAACCAACAATAATGAGATATCCTCAAGTATAATCGGCCAAGAACACTGTAATGCCCAAATATCACTTAATCTCGCAATATATATTATCGTTATAGAAAAATGAAACCATCCAGCAAATAGGGCTAATACACAGCAATGCGCTAATATAGTATCATAAATCATATAATTAGTAGATAATGTGAGGTAGCCTATAAATTCATCTAACTAATATTTACAAATCACAAGAATAATCAATCCAAATCAATAAATAAGGCTATATTTAGAATACCAAACCAAAAGTGTGGATATACAGGGACTGACTTCACTTTAGACTCAACTAGTCTCTAGTCTAGTCAACTCATTATTGAGAAGAGACATATATGCCAATCCACAACACATACATATACCACAAATCTAATGGGAGACTGATAGCCACCTATCGCAAGCTTACTTTAGGAACATAGATCTACTCAACAATCATGGAATAACCATTTATTTTTATAGATTTTGAGGTATATGTCAACCTACTACACTCACATACCTTGAATAAGATAGAGAGACTAACAACCACCTACCGCAAGCCTTCTCCAGGAACCTAGTTCTACTCGCCTACCATAGAGTAACCATTTATTTTTACAGTCTTCGGTTACCTCGATGGACATCGTAACCCTATCCATCAGTGGCTCGTCTACGTGCAGCCCCGGTCACGACCCTGCTTTGCCTTGAATGGTAACATACTACTAGCCTATGTGACACAAGGGGCTATGAGCTACAACTCATATACTACTACCAATACTGCGATGTGCATCGAAAGGACATAACATAATACTCATCGAATGGACCGTCATACTCAACGAAAAGGCACATGATAATGTTGTTTCGGTTCTAGGGTGTGACCCCACGATCAGGCCGTCAAGCTGGATACAGGCCAATCTGGTCCATTCTCGAAAATAAAGAAAGTTGGATGCAATATGGATGGTCATATAGTACTCATACCCTATTGTTTCACATATCTCTAGTAATAGGGTTGATATGCGGCTCTCATAAGTCAATATCTAACAATACGATACTCCTCACCGAGTATCACATGGACATATGAGTGCAATCCCCGTTTGAATGACATTTACTTACAACTAATAACCAAAATAATAATATAACGACATCCCATACTATCGCATGTTATTAGAATAATTATTCAATGCTCATAAACTATAATTGATCCACACTAGATATCTCTGTATGACAAGTCTGATGAATAATCGAAAATGTATTACCGAATGCCCCATCCTAAACGGTATTACTAATATGTTTATTAGATTTCTCATCATATAGAAATAAAATATAACCCAATCATATTAAGAATGTCATCACCGTATCATAAATAAATTTATAAATCAAATCAATTCAATGGTGTACTCATAATATCAAAATTTATAAAAGATACGAGAAATCATAAGATATAGAAATCATACTTATATCCCAATTTTAATTCAAACATTGCAATAAAAAAAATATGGTTCACTAAAATAATTCTTTAAACAACTAAAATAAACAGTCAAATACTAACATAAAATATTGAAAGATCGATTTGTAAATCAAATATACTTATACTATAATATTCAACGATTAATTATTATTTCATAATATATATATATATATATGAAAACTTTAAAATATATTATACTTATTTCTAACCATAACTATAATTTTAAGCCCTCATTTAATATCCAAACCAGTCAGGAATATCACAATTTCTTTTAATTCATTCCATATAAGAAAATGCTCATATTATAAACGAGACTTTCACTTAATAACCTTTATAAAACAATTCGATTAAACAATATCTTCCTAATATATATAATTACGAATAACAAAGCATTATATTTTCTTTTAAAATGATTCCAAATATTGTAATTAATACTTAATTCAACCATCAATAATTCATTCCATTAAATAATTTAATCAACAATCTTACTTAATTTACCCAAGTAACTGCAATCATTATCGGGGTGATTATGTAAATAGAAAATAAAATAAAATTAGATATAGTTGTGAGTTAAAAATTAACTCATCGAATGATTACACACTCACTATGTTGCTGACCGCAATCACAGCCACCAATCTTCATTGCAGGCTCGCAGTCGACATCCACACAACATCGCCTCATTCAAGGCATATTCTTCCTCATCGATAACCAACACTCCAAGCCATGATTCCAACATCTCGCCGTACCTCCTAAATCACCAGTGAAGGGTGATGTGAAGCCCCACCTTTATACCCATACAATCTAAGAGTATTACAAAGCAATACTGTCAGATAATATGGAGAATGAGGCTATATGGGTACACACATGAATATTCTCTTGGACTAATACCGGTAAACATCAATTGAATATCTCACCTATTACGTACACAATATCAGTAGAAAAATATAAGCATGCATGCCTCTATGATAGAACAATACACAATATATATAGTAAATACAGAGAACACAGAGTATATCGCAATGATAATATATAATATAATAAGAATACAACATATCTCAAATGTTAAATATTAAAATATACATAGTCATTATACATCTTAGAATCAAAGTATGCAGTGAGCCAATATCATCCAATCTCATATAATAATCCAAATATCTATATAACTCCTCTAACCTAATAAAATGAATGCTAGTCATATTGCCCCTATACATTTAATGTCTCGGACCGATCCAAGTATTATAAAATAATTCATGGGACAGACTATGACCAATCAATGGTGTAATAGATTAACACAATGTAATCAAAGAATAATAGTATAATACTTTAATATAGATAACCAAACCACATCAAATAACTAACTTTTATATCAAAAGATGTCATTACCCATAGAGAAACACATCAAATTAGAAACCACAAAATCAATACAAATTGGTGAATCATACATATCCGAAAATCACATATAAATCCAAGAAAACATCAATAAAGGAGACATCATCAAGTACATTAGGCTAACATATAGCATTGCCCAAATATCTCTCAATCTCAGTATATAAGACACCATCAATATCAAATAGGATAGGCTGCCGATCAATGTACTGAGAATCCACTATACTCTTACAGTATGATCTCATATCCTCATATATAAACTATCAGAAAGTATCGTGACATGAAATGATTATACGACAGACATGAAGTCCCAAGTAGAGTCATATATAACAACATATGTGGCACCTAGCACAAATCAACACTACAGTGAGGTGTATCAATAGTACATGCCAATCTACTACTACTAGAACCATATGGGAGACTAATAGCACGAAGCAAGCTCCAAAGTGTAACATCCCATATCTGGAGGCTCGAAGCTAAGCGCTATTGATGCTGCAGGCATCCGTAGTATTAACTTTCAATGACCAAATACATAATGTTAATGGTATCCATAATATCAAAAGCACATGAATATGAAACAAAATCACAAATTTCACAAAACAACATTTCTGATTACATTTCAGAAAACATGTTTAATATCCAAATCACATAATCCCATAATCGAATCCCAGGTTCAGATAATATATAATTATTACAAAGTACGCCAAGAGCAACATATGAAGATGCCAACTTGGTTGACCAGAGTACTATATAGACATAACTGTTTTAAATATAACACAGCAGAATCAAAACAACATAAAACAATGACTCCTAAATAGCTATCCGTCAACCACCCGCTCATCTTCGAAAGATTTATTTGCCAATCTACTAAAAACCTGTAAACCTTAACCCTCAGTCTACTCAAATCAATTTTGAGCACCCAGGAGTTTATGGGGAAAATATAACTTTGAGTCAGACATAAAGCCTGCTGTGAATAATACTATAAATCTCGATTATTTGATATTAAAGGAGACCACACCGCTTAGCGGAATGGGTTTCCCCTCACTAAATCCATTTAAAACATTTCTTTTTCAAATCATAATCGTGCAACCAAACTGGTTAATCAAACCAATTATACCAATAATAGCGATATCATATACGCTAAAAATAGGTATTTACTGGACCAACCGTCTAAGACAAATGTAATTTTGTTTGGCTAACTACCAACCTTTGGCTGACTCGGGCCTACCAGACAAAATAATAACTATGATCTAACAACTGTTAGATAAGTCATTTGGACGGTCTATCCCTAACTTATTTCTCCAACGGTCTCCCGATCCCAATGGTTTTGTGGACACACAATAACCTATCTTCTCTTCTGTACATATATTCCTTTCCGTGTGTAACTATCATTTACGTCTTTCTGTGACTAAGATCTACACACTGGAACTTTGGACTAAATTAGCTAGGGCGTAATAGCTAATGAGTAGGGCGTGACCCTACAACAATCCCATCTGGTCTTCTAATCCGGGTTATTTTCTTAGGGTTAACTACGCTTTAAAATTTTCCTTGAAAACCTTTTTAAAATGATTTAAACCTTTAAATCATACTTCAGCAAGGAAAATACATTCTTTTCTTCACTCTAAGCTATTTTCCATGTTATATAATTTACTCAAAATAATGTTGATGAAATACATTAAGGATTTCCCATCCCTTCAAAATAAGTTAAAACCCTTTTAACTTAAAACACTTAGGCCATATTGCCAAAAGCAATTCATTTGAAACCTTTTCTTGAAATCTTTAAACAACCCTTTCGAAACCATTGAAATTACCCCTTTTGTAACTATTGAAAGTACCCCTTTAGTTATAAGTAAACAACTTTACTTTATAACCTTAGGCTAAAAGGCCAAAACATATCTTTCGAAACCATTTACAAAATCCCATTCGAAAACATTGAATTCTTCCCTATTGAAAGCCTTAAAACCTTAGACATCCTTTTCAAACCATAAAACTTTCCTTCTTAAAGCAATTGGAAATCTTCCATTAACAATGCCTTAAATATCTTTCAAAACCATCGGGGGAACTCCCCTTCGAAACCATAATTTATGCCTTTTGAAAGCATTAAAGTATACTACTTAAAACAACTCCTTTAAAAACATTGGGTTCAAGTAAAAGATTATGAAACATAGTTCTAAAACCATCAAAACCATTTAAGTCGGAACCTATGGATTTATCTTTCAAAAGAACTAAGGGTCATAAAACAACCAAGTCAAAAGCTCTCCTACGAAAATATTTTTCCTAAGTAAAGAAAGTAGATTGTTTCGACACCATCCCTTTTGAAAGCATTGAAGACTAGCCTCTTTAATAAAGTCAAAAGCATCCCTTCGAAATAAAGTTTAAAGGCAACGGCCTCAATTGGGTCGAAAGGTTGAATGTCCACAATGTTGGTTTCGACACAATTGAAAGCCAATTTAAAAATAAAGGCGTCAACCTGAGTCAAAAGCTCTTCTATAAACCAATTAAGTCGAAAGCTATCTCATTTGAAAGCAAGTAAGCGCATTTTCTTCTAAAGCCAAAATGTGGTCTCGATCCCCTTGGAACTCCCTGTTTCAACCTCATACCTTCCGCCTATTGTCCAGTTCGATACATACCAAGTATTGATACCAAGTTCATTGGTTTCGACTGTGATGGAGGCAGAGGAACTTAGTCGAAAGGTGGTTTTCGATTGAGGCAAAATAGCAAATGCTTACAAAAACTGCTTTATTTCCTTTTAAAGTAATTTCTTTCCAACTAACTTGCGTATTGTCAAAATCTAGTTCGTTTCCAATTTCTTTTCTAAAAGTGCTACCGAATTTAGATTTTGTTTAATTAGAGCATTTGCAAAATGCCCCATCTCCTATTTTAAACATATAAAAAATTTAAGTCCCATAACATAAATAATGTTATACTTAACAAAACACTTAGGAAAATTCTCCAAAAATTCCAGAAAATCTCTTCTAATATATTTAAATTTCAGACCCGACGCCATTCTATCTTGGTCGTAAATAATTCTAAACCCAAAATAATATTTTCTTCACTAGAAAATTCATGATAAATCCACCATAATTCAAAAAATTCTGAAACTTGAAACTCATTTCCAAATAATATATCTGACCTTAGATTAAATTCGCAATTCATTTGGATGTCATAATCTAGGTTTTCTAAATCAATTCTCATCATAAAATGCATATAAAATAGCCTAAATCACCAACAAGTGCATATATATATATATATATATATATATATATATATATATATATATCATTCAAAACATGGAAATCCATTTGCAAATACTTTCATAATCATCTAAAACTGAAATCAATCAAAAATATGAGATGTAGTCATTATTCACCTTTGCTTTGATGTTAAGGAGATGAGATTTGATCTTTGATTTAAGTTAATTAGCTTCTTCCTCTTGATTTAGCTTGATTTCCCCTCTTTTCTTCTTAATAGTGGTCGGCCTCTAAGTGTTTGAGTTTTGGTAAATTTTGTAATGAACATATGAAATGAATGTGGTGAAGGTTTAGGTTATAAGGTTATTGCTTCTATATATTTTTCCCTTGTCTACTCACCCTGACTTAATTCATTTTAATTCTACTTAGTTCATTAGTTTACATAGGCACAACTACCCCTATATAAATCACAAATCTCACTCTCTTAACAAATTACAGTATTTCATTTAATTTACCTAATTAATGTTCTATATAATGTTACTAAAAATATGGGGTGTTACAGACTCCCCTCCTTAAAGAATTTCATCCTCGAAATTACGATAAGGCACTCATCAATCAATCAAAAGGTAAAATATATCATGAAACAAGTCAATATAAGTATCTCTAATCCTGCTCTCAGTTTTCTAAGTACTGTCTCTCTTATCGTCACTCTACTAGACTCTGACTAATTTGATTGTCTTGATTTTTAGTTTCTTCTCATCTCTTGCGACTATACGGACAGGCTTCCTAACTATAGTCAAATTTGGCTCCATTACTGAATCATCTAACATTGTCGGTGCAATAGTAGTCTCTGGATTATGGATATACTTCCTTAGATGAGAAACATGAAAAACATCGTGGACTCCTTCCAAACTATTTGATAACTTTACTCTATATGCGAGTTTCCCTATCCTCTTAATAACAAGAAATAGTCCAACGAATTTCGATGTCAATTTTCCTGTCTTTCCGAACCTGATAACACCTTTCACGGTGATACTTTGACGAAAACATGATTTCCAATTGAGAACTCCAAGTCTTTTCATCTCTTATCAGCATAACTTTTTTGTCTTGATTGAGCTTCCTTCATCCTTTCTCGGATCAGCTCAATCTTCTCTGATGCCTCCCTAACTAAATCTGGACCTAAGACCAATCTGTCTCCTGTCTCCAACCAACATGCTGGTGATTTGCACGGCCTTTTGTACAAAGATTCAAAAAGTGCCATTCCAATACTAGTTTGGTAACTATTATCATAGGAAAACTCAACCAAATGTAGGTGATCCTCCCAAGATCCACCAAAGTCTAATACACAAGCCCTTAGTAAGTCCTCGAGTATCTTATTGACTCTCTCCATCTGCCCATCCATCTGAGGGTAATATGCAATACTCATCTTGAGCTTTATGACCAATACATCCTGTAGACTCTTCCAGAATTCATTAGTGAACAAGGCATCTCTGTCACTTATAGTCTAACTATTTTTTTCATGAACATTGTAGATAAAACATGTGTCGTTCTAGTTGACCTTACTCGAATGAAATGGGCACTCTTGGTCAACCTATCCACTATAACCCATATACCTTCATTTCCCTTATTTGACCTCGACAAACCATCTATAAACTCCATGGATATCGAATCTCATTTCCAAACTGGAATCTCTAGAGGTTGAAGCAACCCACTCGGTTTCTGATGTTCGGCTTCCGCTTGTTGATAGTTTGCACACTGCCTAACCCACAAGCAAATATCACTCTTCATACCTTCCCAATAAAAGATCATCTTTATATCTTGATACATCTTGGTCTCTTCAGGATGAATCGTAAACTTGAATCGATGACATTATCCAACAACTTCTTTCCTTAAGTTCTCAACATTCGAAACACATAATCGTCCCTTCTTTCTCAACCATCCTCTCTGGTTAAGACTAAAATCCCTTAGATCATCGATCATGGTTCCACCCTCAAGCCTTCTGATCTTCTTGGCTAATACTGGATCCCCTTTCTGTTTAGAAGCAATCTTCTCGATCAACATTGGTCGACCTTATAAACAGGATAACATGGCAGGACCCTTACTAGAAATAGCAGTCGATCTTAACTGCACACTACAAGTAGTCAAAGCTTCTAAATCCTTTCACTCTACCACCGTAGCCAACACCACATTCTGATGTCTTCTACAAAGTGTGTCTGCTATTACCTTTCCCTAGTGTGTACTCAATACCAAAGTCATAAGCGGCTAAAAATTCTAACTACCTCTAATGTCTCATATTCAGCTCCTTATGAATGAACAAATATTTCAAGGACTTATGATCCGTATAAAGCTCAAACCTCTCTTCCAAAAGGTAAAGTCTCCATACCTTCAATGCAAAAATCACCACTGCCAACTTCAAATCATGTGTTTGATATCTAACTTCATGCGGTCTAAGCTATCAAGAAGTATAGGCAATAACTTCACCTCTCCATTAACATAGCTCCTAACCCTATTCCACATGCATTTGTATAAATGACAGTCCTTATTCCCTTCTAGAACTACAAACATAGGTACATGAGTCAATAAGTGTTTCAAGCTCTGGAATGCTTCCTCACGCTTATTGGTCAAAACAAACTTCACATCCTTTCGCGTTAGCTTGGTCATCGGTGCTGCTATCCACGAAAAATCCTTTATGAACCTCCGATAATATCCAGCCAATCTAAGAAAACTCTTTATCCCAGTCATTGTCTCAGGTCTCTTCCAATTATTTACCGCTTCAAATCTTAGTCGGATCTACAGACAACCCTTTCTCTGAGACTAAGTGACCAAGAAACTTCACCTCCTTCTTCCAGAAATGACACTTTGAAAACTTCACATTCAGCTGATTCTGCCTTAGAGTCTCAAGAATAACTCTAAGATGAACTTTATGCTCCCTTTCATCCTTAGAGTATACCAAAATATAATCTATGAAAACCAACACAAACCTATCCAAATGCTCTCAAAAAATTCGGTTCATCAAATCCATAAAGAATGATGGTGCGTTAGTTAGTCCGAATGACATCACTAACCGTTCGCACGATCCATATCTAGTTCTAAATGCCTCAAAGGAATAATACTCTCTACCGCTCTAAGCCGATGGAAACCTGTTGCTGAATCCAATTGAGAAAATACCTTGGCTCCACTCGACTGATCGAACAAATCATCAATTGTAGGCAACAGATATCAATTCTTTATCGTCTTCTCATTTAACTTACGGTAATCGATACATAACCTTAACAATCCATTTGGCATCTTAGCAAACACCACGGCTACTCCCCAAGGCAAACAACTTGGCCTAATAAAATTCTTGCCTTCCAAATCGACCAACTGCATCTTTAGATCTTTCATCTCTGTAGGTGTCATCCTACTTGCCGATCTACTCACTAGATCTGCTCCTAACACCAAATCTATCTGAAAATCAATGGCTCATTTCGATGGTAGTCTTATTACAGGCTCAAAACATCTACAAATTGTCTAACCATGAAAACTCGACTTATCTCATCTTCTATCTCCATAACACCCAACAAATCATTTACCTCACAACTAGGGTTTTCTATGGAATACACTATTTGATCTCTACAGTCAGGGTGTCTAAGTGATATTTTCCTATCCTGGCAAAATATCATAGAATCGTATTTACTTAACTAATCCATACCCAATATAATTTCAAGCCCTATGAAATCAAACACATGCAAACTGCAAACAAAGGTGTGACCTAGCAAGTCAAACTCTAAGCAGTCACACTTCATCCCAAGTGTCGCATACCCTCCTATCGGATTTGCAACCCTTAAGGAAGTAACTAAATATGAGGGTTTTAGGTTAAGCTTACCTACCAAACGTCCAGATATAAAAGAATGTGATGCACTAGTATCAAACAGTATGCTAATAGGCATACCATGAATCAAAAGCATACCTTCCAACACAAATTTTCCTTTCTCCTGTGCTGTTGGTCTTGAGGTAGCCGGTTCCAATGCAAATACTTGGCCTTTATCTCCCTTAGTTGGCTTTTTGCACTGGTTCTTGTAGTGCCCAACTTGATCACAGTTGAAACGTCTAACTCCTTTCTTCTCAGCAGGCTTCTTTTCCTGCCTGTCCGGCACTCATGAGAATAATGCTCCTTCTTATCAAACTTATAACAAACCACTTCAGACTTTCCTTTCTTAGCAGCTCCTTCTTTCTGAGTTCCTTTCTTATGAAAGAACTTTCTTTTCTGACCTTGCCCTCCTAGAGATTCCTTAGCTTTATTCTTTTCCAGCAAAGCCTACAGCTCCTCCTATCTTAAAGCCATTTCTATAACCACTTCACTAAGATCTCTGATGTATGTCGAGACAACTCAAGCAAGCTCGGGCTTCAGACCTCTTATGAACTTCTCGTTCCTCTTCATCACAAAGTGTCTACTGCAGCATAACCATATCTTGCTAGCTCCTCAACCTTCTAGCATATTCCAGAACAGTCATTTCTCCCTATTCCAACTCAGCAAACTTTCTGAGCAAGATAGACTTTGCAGTTCTAGACACAAACCTTCCTTCAAATCTCCTCTTGAATTCATCCCATGTCAAATCTTCTTCATTAACTCCAACTGTAATGTTGTTCCACCAATGCAGCGCTTCTCCTTACAATTGTCATGATGCAAGCTTTTCTTTTGCTCGTCATTGAGCCTAATGTATGTAAAGATCTTTTCACAGTACAGTAACCAACTCTCTACTTCAATAGCATCTTCTGTGCCAATGAATGGCCTTCCTCCTAGCCGGGTATAATCACTACTCAGAATGGCATAGTTGGTCACCATCGTAACTTCCTGATCCCTTCTTACAGCATTACCTCGAACAACTCTGGCATCGATTCTCGCTTGTACCATGTTTGTGAAGAACTGATACGTTGTTCCCATATCCATTTGTGGGACTCCAGCACCCATATTCTCTGTTTGTTCCTGACCTGGGTTTCTCCTAGTACTCGATCTGGCATTTTCGTTTGTCGTGGTGCTTCCACCACCAATGTTAACTCTTCTAGCATCCATATCAGCATTCGAGCCTCATGAAGCCTAATAAAGATAGGAGACTGGAGATATAGCATATACTTATATATACAAAATACAAGTACGTTACTATAGCGTTATCTCATACCCCGATCTTATCTCTAATTCCTTTGGATTATGTTTACAAAAATTATTTTTAGTTAAAGTTTTTTATAAACCTACGCTTTGATACCAAGTTGTAACATTCCCTATTCGAAGGCCCGAAGCTAAGCGCTATAGATGTTGTAGTCATCCATGGTATTAACTTTTGGTGACCAAATATAGTAATGTTAATGGTATCCATAATATCGAAGCACATGAATATGAAATAAAGTCACAGATTTCACAAAACAACATTTCTGATTATATTTCATAAAATAGTTTCATATCCAGATTACATAATCCCATAATCGTTTCTCAAATTCAGATAAAATATAATTATTACAAAATATGCTAAGAGCGACATATGAAGATGCCCCCTTGGTTCACTAAAGTACTATATAGACATAATTGTCTTAAATACAACACATCGAAATCAAACAAAAATAAAACATCAACTCCTAAATAGCTATCCAAGAGCCACCCACTCGTCTCTGGAAGCTTTATTCGCTAACCTCCTAAAAACCTGTAAACCTTAACCCTTGGTCTACTCAAATCAATTTTGGGCACCCGAGAGTTTAAGGGAGAAAACATAAACTTCAAGTCTGACATAAAGCCTAGTGTGAATAATACTATACATCTCGGTTATTTGATATTAAGTTAGACCATGCCGCTTAGAGGAACGGGTTTCCTTCACTAATATCCTTCTAAAAAATATCTTTTGCAAATCATAATCCTGCAACCAAACTGGTTAATTAAATCGATTATATCGATAATAGCAATATCATATACGCAAAAAGGTATTTACTGGACCAACTGTCCAAAATAAATGTAGTGTTGTTTGGCTAACTACTAACCTTTAGCTGACTGTGGTCTACTAGACAAAATAATAATTATGATCTAACAACTGTTAGATAAGTCTTTTGGATAATATGTCCCTAGCTTACTCCTCCAAGGGTTTTCTAATCCTAATGGTTTTGCGGGCTCACCAATAACCCATCTTCTTCTCTGTACATATATTCTTTTCTGTGTGTAACTATCATTTAATTCTTCCAGTGACTAAGCCCTACACACTAAAATTTGGACTAAATTAGCTAATGGCTAATAGCTATTGAGTGGGGCGCGACCGTACACCAGTCCCATCCGGTCTTCTAATCCAAGTCATTTTCTTAGGGTTAACTACCCTATAAAAATTTCCTTGAAAACCTTTTCAAAATGATCTAAACCTTTAAATCATACTTATGTAAGGAAAAACATTCTTTTCTTTACTCTAAGCACTTTGCATTGTTATATATACTTTACTCAACATAATGTTAATGAAATACATTAAGGATTTCCCGTCCCTCCAAGATAAGTTAAAGCCCTTTTAACTTAAAACACTTAGGTTATATTGCCAAAAGCAATTTATTCGAACCTTTGTTTAAAATCTTTAAATAACCCATTCGAAACCATTGAAAGTGCCCCCTCCGTAACTATTGAAAGTACCCCTTTCGATATAAGTAAACCACTTTCCTTTATAACTTTAGGCCAAAGGCCAAAACATAACTCTCAAAACCATTTACAAAAGCCCATTCGATAACATTGAATTTTTCTCTTTCGAAAGCCTTTAAACCTTAGGCATTCTTTTTGAACCATAAAACTTTCCTTTGTAAAGCAATTGGAAACCTTCCATTAAAAATGCTTTAAATATCTTTCGAACTCATTGGGGAAACTCCCCTTCGAAACCATGTTTTATGCCTTTCGAAAGCATTATAGTATACTACTTAAAACAACTCCTTTAAAAACATTGGGTTCAAACAAAAGCTTGTGAAACATAGTTTTGAAACCATCAAACCATTTAAGTCAAAACGTATAGATTTGTCTTTCAACAGAACTAAGGTTCATAAAACAAACAAGTCGAAAGCACTCCTTCAAAAACAATTTTCCTAAGTAAATAAAGTAGATGGTTTTGACACCATCCCTTTCGAAAGGATTGGAGAGTGGCCACTTTGATAAAATTGAAAGCATCCCTTCGAAACCATGTTTAAAGGAAATGGCCTCAAGTGGGTCGAAAGGTTGAATAGCGATAATATGGGTTTCGACACTATCAGATGCCAATTTAAGAACAAACTCGGCAACTTGAGCTGAAAGCTCTTCTTTAAACCAATTAAGTCGAAAGCCATCTCATTCGGAAGAAAGCAAGCGCATTTTCCTTCTAAAGCTAAAATGTGGTCTCAAACCCTTCGGAACCCCCTATTTCAATCTCATACTTTCTTCCTTTTGTCCAATTCGCTACATACCAAGTATTGATACTAGGTGCATTGGTTTCAACAGTGATGGAGGCGGAGGAACTTAGTCGAAGGGTGGCTACCGATTGAGGCAAAACAACATATGCTTACAAAAACTTCTTCATTTCCTTTTAAAGTAATTGCTTTCCAACTAACTTTCTTATTTGTCAAAATCTATTTGGTTGCCAATTTCTTTTCTAAAAATGCAGCCGAATTCAGATTTTGCTTAATTAAAACATTATGCCCCTTCTTCTATTTTAAACACACAAAACATCTAAGTCCCACACCATAAATAATTTTATATACTTAACAAAACACTTAGGAAAATTCTACAAAAATTCCAAAACTTCTCATTTAATATGTTTTCTAATATATTTAAATTTCAAACACAAAGCCATTATATCTTGACTGGAAATAATTTTAAACCCAAAATAATATTTTCTTCACTAGAAATTTCATGATAAATCCACCATAATTCAGAAAATTATGAAACTTGAAACACATTTCCAAAATAATATATCTGACCTCATATGTAATTCGCAAGTCATTTGGATGTAATAAAATAGGTTTTCTAAATCAGTTCTCATCATAAAATGCATATAAAATAGCCTAAATCACCAACAAGTATATATATATGTATGTATGTATGTATGTATGTATGTACATATGTATATATGTATGTATGTATGTACGTACGTACGTACGTACGTATGTATGTATATCTGTTTATCATTAAAAAATGGAAAAACATTGGCAAATACTTTCGGAATCATTTAAAACCGAAATCAATCAAAAATAAGAGATGTAGTCATTATTCACCTTTGCTTTGATATTAAGGAGATGAGATTTGATCTTTGATCTTTGATTTAAGTTAATTAGCTTCTTATTCTTGATTTAGCTTGATTTCTCCTCTTTTCTTCTTAATGGCGGCTAGCCTCTAAGTGTTTGAGTTTTGGTAAATTTTCTAATGAACGTATTAAATGAATATAGTGAAGGTTTAGGGTATAAGGTTATTGCTTCCACCTATTTTGCCCTTGTCTACTCACCCTAACTTAATTCGTTTTGATTCTACTTAGTTCATTAGTTTACATAGACATGGCTACCGCTTTATAAATCACAAATCTCACTCTCTTAACAAATTACATTATTTTATTTAATTTACCTAATTAGAAGTTCTAAATAATGTTACTAAAAATATGGGGTGTTACACAAAGACACCAAGTCTCTACCATCTTTAGTTACCTTACAATCATCGTGACATGTATCCACTGGTGTCTCATCAATGCATAGACCTTAAGTCATGACACTACAAATGCCCCTATAGGCAACAAACAGTAGGCCTAGGTGAATAAGGGAAATGGCACAATGCCGAGCACTAAACTATACATATACGAAGCTCCATAAAACTAGGGTGTCATAGATCCGGGGCGTGATCCCACATCAGGCCCCAGAGTGGATACTGGCCCTTTGGTCCTCCCTTACAAACATAAGTTGGAATACATCATAATAGTCATGTACAAAACTAATACATATAGGCATAAAGTCATGGTCATCGTTAGACAAGAAGCCATACTCACTAAGTATAGGCATAGAGCCATATATCACTATGTATCATCTCACACTATACTCTACTCTCATCACATGAGTGTCATCTACTTACAATGAATAATCAAATAAATATCACAACAGCGCCCTATATCATCGTGTAAAACTTAAAACGTTTCTTCACTACTTATACACTACACTCATCTTCGTATTGTTCTGCATAACGAGTCCAAATAGTAATCGAAAAATATTACCGAATGCCCCATCCTAAATGGTATTAAAACTCAATTTAATTAGATTTATCATTACGCAGAATAGAAATCATCACAAAGTCACATAACGACGTCATCACCGTATCATCTCAAATCATTAGTCAAATCCATATCAATGGTGAATCACTCATATTATCTAAATTAGTAAAAGCTAAGAAATCAAAAGTATAGTGTAAAATCATATCAATCACGTGTGTATGTGTGTGCATAAATATATATTCATGAAGAATATTTTATCTAAGTTTACTATATATGAATAATACTTTAAAATATTTGAAACCTTTATTAATAATAATTACCTATTTTAAATTATATACACAAACATATTTCAATGTAACTTATATTTATTTCTAACCGTAAAATATAATTCAAACCTTTATTTAAAATAAAACATTTTCCTTTAAATCATATCATATTTTATAAATTAATTATTTAGTATTAATATATATATATATATATATATTAGATTATAACATTTAAGACATGAATTAGAAATTACTTTATATTCCCACAAATTGTATATATTATGACGTCTAAATAATCCCTTAATTCAAAATAAATTCATTCCCAATAAATTAATTACTTAATAAAATATAGGGGGAATTAATTTAAAGGACAAAGATCTGTATATTTTTTGCCTCAAGGACACGACCTCAATATTTTTACCACAAGGACAAACATTCTTTTAAAAATTATTCATAAGGACAAACATTTTCCAAAATTATTCATAAGGACAACAAAACTGCTACCGAGCTAAAACTGATACTTAAAAACTGCTACTGATAACTACAAACTGATACCAAAAAACTGCTATCAATAACTAAAAACTGATATCTACATAAAGTTGTCCTTCAGGATAAAATATTGAAGGTCTGTCCTTGAGGCTAAAAAGCTGTGAAATTTTGTCCTTGACAATAATTTCCTGTAAAATATAATACCAAGCTTAGAAGAAAATACCATTACATAAACTTGCATATTAATTATCAGACGATAAACCATCTATGATAAACCAAACTCATAAAGTTAAAAGTAGAAGGAACACAAAATGTCCGATGTAGAATCAAATTTGTTATTGGAAATAATTTTAAGTTACTAAATAAACATCTTCGTTAATTTATCACTCATATAACAATTCTTATTTAATCTTATAGATCATAAGTTTCTCTTGAAAATACTTAGTATATTAACTATTTAATGTTTTCTGTTTTTCTAGAATATGGTTAACTTTTTATTTGATTATTAGAATTGAATACCCAATTTATTCTTTAATCAATTAATTGCTTCGCAAGATAAATTTTACATTTATAAAATTTCGTATAAACTTCTTAAAATGTATATTTGTTCAACTACTTATATATAACTTTAATCATCTTTCTTTTAAATATTATATTTATACCATTTTAATTTTATATTTATATATATATATATATATATATCATTTTATCTATACCATTTTAATTATTTATTAATATATATATATATATATATCAATTTATCCGTATCATTTTAATTATAATCTATACCACACACTAGAATTCAAAAGCACATACGTATACAAGCATTCATACTTTCATATAGACTAAGAAAGATAAGAAATTTGATGATTAAACATAAAGATATATGAGTAGAAAAATCACAAAATTGTCGAGAAAAGTCTACTATCTCCGCCATTCCAATTTTCACACCATCAATTGCATCACTATCCTAACATAGCCAACAACACTTCTTACACCTCCTTCACCACTACGCAGACTAATTTGTCGCCTCATCACCGACGATCACTCCGCTGTTGCCTAAAGCCAACTTCCTCTGTCCTGCAAATCACAACTGTGCACCATCGCATCATCAATTAGATGTAGTTCTAGCATTCGTTAGCATCCATATGGTCGGTGCTTCCTTCGACTGCGAGTATAAACCATCCCTGAGTTGTCGATACCATCGTGCCTGATGCCTCGAGCACTATTCCAGTCGTGTCTTTCTTCTTCTTCTTTTTTCTTTGTAAGTTGCGATAAGATTTTGAAGTTCTAGAGTAGGCTAATGTAACAACCCGCACTTTAATGAGCCTAAATTTCGGCAAGAATCAAAAACCAAGTCCATAAAAGCATAGATCGTTAGATTTGGCACCTGCAAATAAACATGAGTATTATCAGAGATTGATAAAAATCTAAACTCATTGTGGAAACAAAAATAAGATATAAATACCGACTATGGCTACTACCTTGGAATTAATGGTATTTCTTTGATATCAAATTGCTACATCAGCATCGAGCATGAGAAAAAAGAAGACTTCTCCAACAATAAATCATGTCTAGCTCCGGTGACATTTCCTCTGTATCTATCCTATGGGCTGTAATGAGGAGGTTAGAACAACGTTCTACTGACTGAAAAATTTATAGTGTCCATAACATAAATTCTTACCAATTTGTTTCCATTTAAATGTACTATTTTAAGGTTAACCAAATTAGCATAATATTGCACACACGATATTTCCACCTAATATAATTTACCACCGATCCTTCCCAAGGTACAAAATACTGATGTAAGTCTATCAGCCACTTAATACTTCCAAAGTATGAAGCAGTTTCCTGGCATCGTCATTGTTGGTCTATTGGTCCTAGTTACAGAGACCTTCGACCACTATTTATGGCTTTATAATATATAATTGGCATACTACTAACGCATCTATCGTTACTAATACCTTAGCCATATGAGAAACAATACTCAACCCACATAATACCACATTAATTAGGACTGGGCAGATCTCTGACCATTCAATACCTATATTCTAAGTATGTCTTTTTCATTTAATACCTAACCCAAAGACGGACTCCTCACTAGTACCATCTAGCTGACATTACTTGGAACCTCACTTGGACACTTAGTACTTCTTTATAGAAGAGAGCAGACCCTATATTAGTCACTTAATTCCTCAAACTCAAAGCGGAACCTTCCCAAGATATCCATTACCATTCCTAACCAATAATTCAGATCATTTAATTAGGAAAGAGGTGGGTCCTCAAACAACCAATTTATACCTCTAACCCTTAAGAAGATCTTATTATTCCCATAACCATTTTTCATGGATCTTTTGATTAGTGATGTCCCACATCAGTAATAAATGTACACAACTACTGGTAGTATCTGAATGAAGGGCAGACTTCTGTTGTGTCACTTTACTGACCTTGCATCCCAATCTTCTAAACCCAATTATTCCATAGATCCTACGGTTAAAGATGCCTCACATTAGTAGGAAGTGTAAAAAACTACTGGTAGTCTCAAAGTGAAAAGCATACTTCTGTTTTGTAACTCTACTGACCTCGCATCCCAACCTACTAAGTCTAATTAATTATTCTAGGCTTTACTAACTTAAGCCATATTATCCTACGCTTTACTATTACTAAGCTTTATCATCCTAAATTGGATATTGGACTTAGCTTAATAACCTTCTTTTATTTATTTAAGGCTATATAAATTACCTTAAATATTCAATTATCCATAAATCCCTTTTATTTGCTCTTCCATAAATGTGAATTTTTCCATGCTAAAAGAATATCACCCTAACGGTAATTTCCTAAGACATTTATGTATATTTACTAATTTCCAATTAGTAATCTTTTATAACTATTCCATGATTATTTATCTATTATACTGTTATCATGCCTTTTGGCAAGGCCGTGACACCAAAGACTTAACTAGAGATTGAAGACGATCCGTTCTGAAGATCGGCTATCTATGAGTCCATGATGGATACAGGAAAATTTGATCCGAGTCCAGATCAAGCAACAATTAGCATGGTATGACTAACAAGGCTATGAAAGACAATGTTTCAATTTTCAGGTCAATCGGAGTTTGTATGCTCAAGTTATTGATCGATCAAAATCCATGTAGAAGATATCAGTTCGTATCCATCAAAGTTCATCCCACTTCGTATCCATCGAGCTTTGTATTCATCAACTTCATGCCCATCCCCTTCCTATCCATCAAGCAATAGCATCGATCAGAGTTCATCTGCTCAACCGCTACCCAATTCGTATTGATCCCACTAATACCTATTTCGTGTCGATCAACCAGGCATCGATATGAAGGCAACATTCAGGCATCAATGTTAAGGCAACGTCCAGGAACATCTGTATGAAAGCAATGGGGATTCATCGATACAAAAAGCTTGGAATTAGATGGATATGAAAGGAAGTAGTCAAGCCAAAGGAATAGGTCTACAAGCATGAAAGATGGATCTCTGCAAAATTGTCGCTCCACGTCATCAATGCACAACTGATCGATATATAGCCTATCGATACGAAGGAGTATCGATACGAAAGCATCGATACGCAGCCATCAGCCTGCCTACAGAATCAACCTTTGATCAATCATAACTTAAAATTTATAAGTCCAAATTCTATGAAATTTTCATGGAAGCTTGCATATCACTTAACGTCCCACCATGATCAATCGCAGCTCAAATGGACCCAATCTTGATTGATATGAAATACACTTGGATCGATCCCAAATGATCCTTTATCGATCTGGTGGGCCCACCCATATGTGAGAAGAGGCATTTTGAGGTTTGGGGGTGTTATTCCAGATCCACTTCTATAAATAGCACCCCTACGCCTACAAAAAAGGACTTTTGGCTCTTCTATGTCGTTACTCTACCACAAATCCATTGTAAATTGAGTGCTATTGCTTTGTACTGTTTTAATCAGTTGAGAATCATCAATAAACACCAAAATAATTCAATGGACGTAGGCTACAATGTCGAACCACTATAATTTCTTGTCTTTTTCTATTTGTGCATGCTTTTATTGGTGTGGTTGTTAGATTAGCCTCCTTTTCCATTTACTTTCTTCACTTTAATCTCTTCAATCACATTTGAAGAGTGTTATGCCCAATTTTAGTACCAACACCTTGGTGCTTTCACTGAGAAAACCCTGCTTTTCTTTGAGTTGGTGGATCCCCTGCCATTGTTGGATTGCCAAATTCTAAAGAGGAGATCCGGATCCGTCTTCTAGTAATTCCTTCCATTCTATGCAGATTACTCGAAAGAGCTATATTCATCGTGGTGTGCACTACCAAAACCGCTTCAAATGATGCAGATCCAGAAGGAAGGGATAGGAAAAATCCCATGCAGCTGAGCACAGTGGGAAAACGTTAGCTGGAGCTCCAGATCCACAAGGCCCTATCACTAGGGAGGAGTTCCAGACTCTCATGCAAGAGCTTACTCAGAGCCGTCAGAAGCTCACTCAATAGATCTGGGCCACAAGGAGCTCGCAAAAAAGCTGAACGAAGAAAGGCGAATGAGACCTAGAAGGGATCATGTCTCTCATTCCTCAACCGAAAGCTCGGCTTCATTTGACTTCAATCACAGATCTTCATGCCGTCGGCTAGATGGAAACTATACACAAGCCTCCAGGCATCAGCATGCCATGAATCTCGGACAGTCCAGGATTGGTCCTTCTACAAGGCACCAAACTGGACCCTCCTCTCGAGGAGGGGCACTTCCTTATTACACCACTCACGACCACGCAGCTGCTGTCGCTATAGATCTAGAAGCCAAGATCCAGAACCAACAGGATCCAACCCCTCGTCAACGCGTCCATGCTCAGGACCCTCACTTCCCTGAAGATCGGGAGCCAAGGAGGCATGGAATGGACCATAGACAGCGATCAGACTGTCCCCGCAACATAGAACCTGACTTGCCTTGGCCCCGAACCTCCTAATACCTGACATTCCAACCATAATACGCCAGATGATTAGAGAAAGTCAAGGCCTTACAAACGATGATTGGGAAATCTCTCAAAGTCATGCTCCATTCACCAATGGCATTTTTTATGCAGAGCTACCCCATCGATTCACATATTGATGGTTTTAATGGAAGCGCGACTATACCTGTTGGGATGGTGGAGTTTCATGTTGAGTTAGGTATTGGAGATCGCTGGAGAGTCCGAATGTTGCGGTTTGTTGTGTTCGACATTCATTCCCTCTATAATGCTTTCTGGGGCCGACCGGCCCTTGCAGAATTCAGGGCAACGATTGCCCTGTGGTGTTTGACTCTGAAGTTCCCTACTGATAACAGGGTTGGAGTAGTACATAGTGATCAGGCAGCTGGACGCGCCTGTTATGTTGCTGAGCTGTGAGATGCACAACGCAAGGAGAAAGTCAAGGGTGTAGAGGAATCTCTCTACGTCTGTTTTTCAGAAAATTAATCGCTAGCACCTGCGCCTCGGCCCGAGCGCGATAAATAGTTTCTTAAGGACCTCTATCATAGAGATAATAATGAGGAGGAGGAAGGCAAAGACTGCCAGGCTTCCCCGGTGGAGTTGACGATCGATGTTTTGATCCACGACGACGACGATTCCATAATGGTAAAGGTCGGATCTCAACCTAGCCACCAGATGAGACAGGAATTGGTTGATTTTCTCCAGGCGAACCTTGATATGTTTGCTTGGATTCATTCTGACATGTGTGGGATCTCACCCGACATCGCGAGCCATGCATTAAATATTGACCTATGGCATGTCCCGATTAAACAAAAAAGGTGCGGTATGGATCCAGAGAGATCTGCCGCCTTGAAGGAAGAAGTAAATAAACTCAAGTCGGATGGGTTTATTCGATGCTTTATACCTGTAGAGGGTATCTAATCCAGTGCTTGTCAAAAAGTCAAATGGAAAATGTGTATGGACTACTCAGATTTGAATAAGGCATGCCCTAAAGATAGTTTCCCTCTTCCCCGATTTGAACAATCGATGGATTCAACAGCTAGACACGAGCTCTTATCTTCCATGGACGTATATTCTAGCTACAATCAAATACCGATGCATCTACTTGACTAGGAATATACTAGCTTCGTCATTGATTTGGGACTCTATTGTAACAAGGTGATGCCGTTCGGACTCAAGAATGCTAGAGCAACTTATCAGAGGCTCATGAATGGAATGTTCACTAACCAGATTAGAAAGACCATGAAGGTGTATGTGGATGACATGCTCGTGAAGTCGCGACTGTCCATCAATCACATCCGTGATTTGGAAACAATGTTTAACATACTCTGACAATACAGAATAAATCTCAATCCGTTGAAGTGTCATTTCGGGGTTGCATCAGGAAAATTCCTTAGATTCATCACCAATGCCAAAGGAATTAAAGCCAATCCTTAAAAAATCTGGGCAATTCAGAATCTCAAAACTCCCTGAACCATAAAGCAGGTGCAAAGCCCCAATGGGAAGGTGGCAGACTTAAGCGGATTCATTTCCAGATCTACAGACAAGTGCATTCCCTTCTTTGACCTGATCATAAAAGGAAAATGGAATTTCGAATGGACAGAGGAATGCAACGGCGCATTCCAAGCATTAGTTCAGCATCTGGCGACACCACCTATTTTTTCGAAACTTGTCGATCATGAGAGATTGTACATCAATCTGGCAGTTTCAACAAACGCAATCAGTGCTGCATTAATTCAAAAGGAGGATTGGATCCAATGACTGTTCTATTATATCAGCAAGAGATTGTCAGGAGCAGAAAGAAACTACCCGAAGGTGAAAAAGCTGGCTTATTATCTCGTCATAGCCTCGAGGAAACTCCGTACATATTTCTAGGCTCATCCAATCACTATCTATATTAACCAGCCATTACAATAGACCCTAACACGACCTGAGATGTCTGGTAGGTTGCAAAAGTGGAACATCAAGTTGAGTCAATTTGAAATTTCTTATACACCAAGGTGAGCCATTCAAGGACAAGTTCTGGCGGACTTCATAGCTAAATTCACCATACGGAGGATTTTTTCCCGAAATCAGTGAATCTCCTAAGCATACATGGAAGCTGTACATTGATGGTGCATCAAACGACCGTTGCTCAGGCACTGGAGTGGTACTCGAAACCCTAGAAGGTCGATCCATATGTCATGCTTTAAAATTTTACTTCTATGCAACTAACAACGAAGCCGAGTATGAAGCTTTGCTTACTGGACTAAGACTTTCCAAGGACTTGGGAGTTATTGCTATGGAGATTTATTATGATTTTCTACTGGTCGTATGTCAGGTTCGAGGAGAATATCAGGCCAGAGACCAGAGATTGGCTACCTACTTTCCTCGGGTTCAAGAAGTGTTGAATCAGTTCAACTATTATGCTATTCATTATATACCCCGTGAGCATAATCAGAAATCCGATTCTTTAGCGAAACTGGCCAACACTGGCGAAGCACAATAGATCGGACTCATCCCCACCGAGACACTTACTGCTCCGAGTATCGATCAAATAGAGACAGATTAGGTGTACGACGCAACGCCCGAGAAGGAGTCATGAATGACTCCATTCAGAAACTATCTTGATCATTGAGCTTTACCTGAGCGCAGAAATGAGAAAAGATAGGTTCTTCGGAAAGCTTTGCGGTTTGTCATCCAAGATGGAGTCCTGTACAGAAGGGGATATTCTGTTCCTTTACTTCGGTGTATCTCCCACGACGAGATCAAACGAGTGTTACACGATGTGAATGAAGGAGAGTATGGCGATCACACTGGGGCAAGCCCTTGCGAAGAAAATACATGAATATGGATATTACTGGCCAATCTTGAATCGAGATCCATCATAATAAGCTAAGAAGAGCGATAGGTGCCAGTAATATGCCAAAATTTCAAGAGCCCGGCCTATAGAAATTACTCAAATGGTCAGTCCATGGTCGTTTGCCACATGGGGTATTTATATAATAGGGTCTTTACCTTTAGCCAAGGGTGGTGCGAAATATGCTATAGTTGCAGTTGACTACTTCACTAAATGGGCAAAAGCTGAGCCCCTTGCCACTATCACGACGAAGGAAGTAATCAACTTTGTTGTGCGCAACATCATCTGTTGCTTTGGCCTTCCACACACCATCGTAACTGATAACGAGATCTATTCGATAGTGTCAAGTTCAAAGATTTTTGTTAATGCTACCGCATCCAGAAGAAGTTCCCAACTATAGCTCACCCTCAAGCAAATGGACAAGTCAATGCTATCAATAAAGTTATCAAGTCCATTCTGAAGTAACGACTGGAGAAGGCTGGAGGCAAGTGGGTCGATGAACTTTCCATGGCCCTATGGGCATATCGAACTACCCATAAGTCCACGGCAGGCCATACTCCATTTGCACTTTCCTACAGCTCTGAAGCCGTTATTCTATTTGAATTAGAAGTTCCTTATCATCATGTAACTTACTATGATCCAAAGGTGAACGTTGTCCTACTTGCAGAATCACTGGATTTACTGGATGAGAAGCATGAAGAGGCTGATTTGAGGGCAACCGCACATCACAGTCGAGTCGTCCGATTATACAACGCTAAGGTCCGACCCAAAACCTTCGAATTTAGCGATCTCGTACTTAAGAAAATTTATTCGGTCCCTTCACACATGAAACCGACATGGGAAAGACCGTATGTCATTGAGCGGAGACTTGGAGACGACATATTCAAATTATCAACAGTTAATGGTCTCACTTTATCGAGAGCATGGAACAACGAAAGTCTCCATCGCTATTACACATAAGTGGCTTTTATTCATTTAGTCTGCTTTTCCTTTGAAATTTGTTTATGCATTTTTTGAATTTGGACTTGTAATAAAGCAACTGACTTTGCCATACTTTCTTTTTTCGGCAGTAAAATGCAGACTCAACAAGCTAGAGTGGCAATTTCTTGAAATGCGTCATGCAACCGTCATGAAGTACGAAGAGCTAAGTCCCATCATACGGTGGGACTCATTCAAATAGGGAGTGATCATGATCCGACCGGTCACTTGCTAAGTGAAACCCTAAGTTCAGGGGCAAGCAATGATAAAAGTCAAGAAGGATTGAAACACGCAATCCTTTAATGAACTTCGTCTCCCAGAGTGCAAGCTGAAGTAAAAACTCCAAAATCCGGGCTTGAGGAGGATGGATCCTTCCATCCACATCCTCACCTTCATTCTTCCAAGTTTGAAGAGGATGGATCCGCCCATCTACGACTTGCTTACAAAATCATGGTGTATGTGATCTGACCATCCACAACCTTGATTAACTCCTTGTTCCCGGAGTGCAAAAGAGATCTTAATAATTAAACAGATGTGACTGACTGTCTGTCGATCGACTCTACATTCCCAGAGTGCGAACTGGAGTATAAACATCAAATGGGTGTGAATGACCATCCATCGATCAACTCTGGTTCTGAGAGCATGGACTGGAGTATAAATACCAAATGGGTGTGACTGACCACCCATAAATTAACTCTGGTCCCAAGAGCATGGACCGGGGTATAAACACTAAACGGGTGTGCCTGTGAAACAACTTATGTCCCCGTAGTGTGGATATAATCCTAAACGTTAGATGGGTGTGACTGACCACCCGTCAACTGACTCTAGCCTCGAGAGCTCCGACCAAAGTATGAGCATTAACCGGGCATGACCGACTGCCCATAGATTAACTCAGTCCCAGAGCGTAGATATGATTCTAAACATTAAACGGGTGTGACCAACCGCCTGTAAATTAACTTATGTCCCCGGAGTGTGAATATAATTCCGAATACCAAACGGGGGTGACTGACCACCGTAAATTAGCTCATGTCCCCGGAGCACAGATATGATTCTAAGCGATAAGCAGGGATGACCGACCGTCGCATACGAGTTCAATCCCAAGAGTGCAGATACAAATACTAGGAGATGAGCGAGTGTGATTTGACCACTCAAACTCATTTCACTTTAAATTTGTTCTAACTTAGTTAAATTAATACTAGCAAAGGAGGAAAATGACTACTGACTGACTACCTTAATTCTCCCCGAGACCGGCATAACTCAGGTACCGGCCATTGATCGAGCTAGCGCAACATTGGGATTCGACTCGACGTTTGATTATGACCCAAAGCCATGACACTCAAGTTCGACTCAGAAACTAAAGCCTCACAAGTACATCAAATGGAAATGTGAGTGTTGAAATAGTTAAACAAATGAACACAGAGTTATGCTAAAAAACAAAAAGAAATTTTATTTCCACTATTCTTTGGAAAAGATGAGTACAAAATCTGTTTGATGAATTCCTATAAGCAGGTGCCAAACCCATGTCTATACATGGCCTACGAAAGCAAAAGAAAAGCCTATTCTAGTTATCTACCGAAAAGACAAGAAGCAGAAGTGCAAGTCTACGCCTTTCATTTTCTATCCTTCTTGCTTTTCTTCGGCGTAGACCCCTTCGAACTACCGCTCATATGTCTCTTTGAGCCTTTACCTCCCCGGCCTGCTCCAGCTGGCTTGTCTTCGGCCAGGGCAATTTACATAGTCTCCTCCTCGAAACTCACAGGACCTCAAATATCCTCTATATGTGGAACTTGAGGGATGGTGGCACCCTTAATGCTAGAAGAATGAGGCGTTCTGGTATCGATGACGGTGCCACCCACAGAAACAATAATTATAGGGACCAGACTGGGGACCGCCAAGCCACCGCCAGCGCTACAATCCTCAGCGACTTGCTCCATCTCAGTCTTGATCTCCTCCATTATTTGCTCAGCCCAGTCCGCTCAAATGCACATTGAGACGCTACTGGTCGGGCCAGAGGAGCCCGTAATGATCGCATCTTCATCTATGTTGAAAGAAATTTCGATGTCCGGGTCGTTTTGATGGATAAGAAGTGCTTCCATCAATTGTTCATCAAGCAAGCGGCTGCTATCGTGCATCTCCCCAGCTGATGTAGCGACTGTTATAGTTGTAGCCTCCATCGTTATTTCCTCTTATTGATGACGCATTTCTTGAGTTTCAGTAGGATCGATTGACGCAGAGTATAGAGCTGAATTTTTTGAGTGAGTTTCTAAATTGTTTGTTATTGCAGTTTTTGGTCATCTCAGAGCATACCGGGAGGACCGTTCACGTCCCATACATGTGTAAGTGACTTGGCTATTATAGAATTATTAAAACCAAATTTACATTCAAATGAGTCTTTCAATAGAAATGTTCAAAAAAAATCAAGTCCGAATGTGTGAAATAAAAAGCAAAAGCCAAACGGAGACGTCAAAGTGCAAACACCTATATCGAAGCAATTGATAGTCGTATCAGAGCATGCCCGAGGATTGCTCGTAATCCTATACATGTGTAAGTGACTTAATCGCGTTGGTGTGGAGTTTGCCACTTATTCGTCATTATTCCGATCAGTTGATGAGAAGATGATGCCTCGATCCAAAGCCACCTTCATTTGATGCAGCCGGTGGTTGATCTCGTTCCACCGATGTTTCTCGCCTTCTCACATATTGGATAGTAGACCATTCCGGGTATTTCCTTCTACCTCATCCCTCATGTATCTGCAATGATTCGTACTATGACCATTTAGCTCGTGGAATAAGCAACACTTGTATGATCTTCATTCACTTTTGATCAGGTCCCTCCTCACTGGCTTTCGATAAGGAACTTGCCCCCAGATGTCCTGGTAGATCGGCTCCAAAGTTTCATTCAACTTCGTATAGGAGGTGAATCTCGGTTCCTTTCGCGGCCACTTTGGCCATCATCATTATCCTCGGCTTTTTGTTTCCCCTTATCCTTGCCTGAATTTTTTCCGGGCGGATCTCCGCTTTTAACTGCATAAACATCAACTCCCTCTCCTTCCTTCCTTTCAGCAGTTTCATCCTCTTTCCGTAGGAACCTTTCTGCTTCATGATAAAACTCTCTTAGATCCATGGGTGGATCTCTTGTCAATGAGTTCTTGAATTCTGTGCCATCAGCTATGCCGGATACAGCTTCCATTAAAACTGTGGATGGTCTGTCGATCCACCGACGTTGTCGCTGCATTGAATCGTGTCAAAAAACTCCTCAAAGATTCCCCAGCCCTTTGCTTTAGTGTTTTCAAACTCATCACATTCTTAGGTCTTGAAATATGGTTTATGAATTGCCTTATAAACTTCTCAGTCAACTCGGTCCATGTTCTAATGGAACTGCTCTCCAATTGCCTGAACCATAGTGCTACTATGTCCATCAGATATAGTGGGAAACATCAGGCCATGATCTCATCTGATTCCCCCAGTACTTCCATATGCTGCATATACTTCGTCATATGAATAAAAGGGTCCGTCCTTCCATCATACATCTTTAATGTCGGTAGCTTGAATTCTGGTGGATTCCTTGCTTACCTAATTGCGGGAGTGAAGGGGCTTCTGTTAACATCTTCTAGATCTCTATTCATTGGTCCGCCTCTCATGGCTCATCTGACCATCTCCACCAATCTATCACTGTCGTCTAGCTGCAATCCTTGTATGTTGCCTCCGATCTGCCTCCCGAGTTCACGAGGGAATCCTAGAATCTGCTCTCCTGAATGGACATCCATTCCTCTATCAATGCCTTGTTGAATAGCTCCACCTGGTATCCTGTCTGAGGTTGGATCAATATGCTCCTAGGGAGTGGCTTCTAGCTCTAGGGCGGCCCCTGATGATCTCGTTCTATTCTGGATCCTGGTTGTTCCATGCTCCCGACCCCTATCTCTAGCACCCCTTATAGTGGCATTCTCTTGACTCTGCATTCTTGCTTGTCCAATTTCCTAGAGTAGGTTCTGCATCATCTCTTCTTTCCTTTTCAACATACCCTCCTGCATAGCTTCTACCGTCATATCTATCTCGTCTCGGGTGATGAAGATCGAGGCTTGATTCGCTCCTGAGGAAGCCTCCTGACTTCCTTCATGCTGGCTTCTTTCTGCTCTTGGTCTCCTTGTTGATTGCTTCGCCATAACTTTCCATATCCAAAGTTCAAGTTATAGAATTTCTTAGTTCAGCTCTCAGTGAAAGCACCAAAATGTTACGCCAAAATTAGTCACAAACACCCAATTGTCGATGAAAGCATCCATTTACAATCACAGATCATAGATAGCAAATATAGAGAAAACAAATGTGAAGAACACTCAAAAAATTAAAAGGAAAGCAGTAGAAAGACAAAATTTATAGTGGTTCGGCGTTGAAGCCTACGTCCACTTTGAAGGATTTTCTGTTTTATTGATGGTTCTCGCTGGTTACAATGAGTTACAATAGTAGAAGTGAAGTATAAAGATAATCTCGGCAGATTCTGGACGTATTGGAGAGCCATAAAGATCCCTTTTCTAAAGCTCTTGGAATGCTATTTATAGGCATAGGCTACAAATATCTTGCTTAGATCCAGGTAGACTCTTCTCTCACGTGGGTGGGCACACACGATTGCTCCCCTGACATTTCGACTCGATCCATGATCGATACGAATGAGATTCATATCGATCCAAATCTTACCCAATTGAGCCGAGACTGACCATGAACATTCTTGAGGTTGTACGTAAGCTTCTGTGAAAATTTGATGGCATTTGGACTTGTAGTTTGTGAGTTATGATCAATGCAAGTTTGTATTTTTCGATGGCTGTCGAGTTCGCATCGCTTCTTGTTCGCATCGCTCCTAAGCACGTGGTGTTAGTTGACGTGGCGCTAACCTTTAGGATCGATCCACTTTTCCTGCCGAATGACGAAGTCTTCTCCCCTTTTAGTTTTGTTCGTATCGATAAGCGCTACCTTGTTCTTATCCATCTAGTGTGTATCATTTCATATCGATAGGCAGTGCTTTTTCGTATCGATTGTTCGGTTGCTTATTCATATCGATCGTAGGCCGATCGATACGAACTGTACAAATGGAATCGACATGAACTAGCTTCGGTTGACTTCGTATCGATGACTCCTATTCCTATTCGTATCGATATGTTCTTGAGCATTTCGTACCAATGGAAGAATGTCGTTTCGTATCGTTCATAGGATGCATGCTTCGTATCGATCTTTAACCAATCGATATGAACTCTTGAGAGGAGGAGCGATACGTGTTGTATATTGGTGGCATCGATACGAAATACCCCTAGGTGATGGATACGAATTAGAGTAGGTGTGAAGGATACGATCTGATGGGTGCATGATGGACACGAAGAGATGTGGTTGGCGACCGATACGAACCAAGCCATCTTGCTTGATGGATACAAACCAGGTGGAGACTTCGGTTGCTGATCGATCCGCGGCTTCGACTTGAAGCAATCATCACTTTAATCCTAAGAAAACCTATCAGCGACTCGAAGCAGGTGCTGTAGTGACTCGAAATAGCTTGTTCGTCAACGACCCAAAGCAAACCTTCTGAAAACTCAAAGTAGACATCAATATGGCTCGGAGCAGACTCCAAGCAACTTGAAACGGCTCAACATTCGTCGAAACCATATCTTAAATGCCTTGCACTGTTGGTCATCGATTATGCTATGCTTTGTGTATTTGTTTGGGTTAAGTCTACCAGTACGTTGTCTTGCCAAAAGGCGAGATAACACAGATCAATCCAAGAGAGGATCAATAAAATGGAGTGAATTAAAACAACCAGCAATCGTTGTTACAACTCGAGTTTTACATCAGTCCAGGAGAGGATCTTTACGAAACTCAATCCAAACAAGAACAAAAGAAATTGATAATGACCTATGAACATGCAAACGCGAATAGGAGTTAGGTTAACATATGTGCATGTATGAAAAACTAACATTTGATTCTCAAAGTTAACAGGAATTGAATGCTTACCTGATGACAATCAGAATAATAAACAAAAAATTGTTAGCACTCGACCTCAGTTACAACAAAACATTGCATCACCATTGGTAGTCTACAATTCAACATTCATATTACTGAAAATCAATCAAAGGTTACATCTCTTGACAAAAGACAACAACTATTCAACGAATTGGATAGAATTTTTTTAGAATAAAGAATGTAGCTTTTCAAAGCACGTTATGTTCATACAGGATGTAATTTGAGAGGAAAATATTATCCCGCCATTTGGAATGGTCGTGACACCATGGACTTTACTAGAGATTGAAGACGGTTCATCCCAAAGATCGGCAATCTATGAGTCCATGATGAATACAGGCAAATTTGGTCTGAGTTCAGGCGAGCTACAGTTAGCATGGTATGACTAACAAGGCTATGAAAGGCAATATTCCCAAATTCGGGTCAATCGGAGTTTGTATGCTCAAGATATGGATCGATCAAAATCCATGTATAAGATATCATTTCGTATCCATCAAAGTCCATCCCACTTCATATCCATCGAGCTTCGTATCCATCAACTTCGTGTCCATCCCCTTCGTATCCATCAAGCAGTAGCATCGATCAGAGTTCATCTGCTCAACCGCTACCCAATTAGTGTCGTTTCCACTAATACCCATTTCGTATCGATCGACCAGGCATCGATACGAAGGCAAGATCCAGGCATCGATACGAAGGAAACATCCAAGCATCGATGCTAAGGCAACGTACAGGAACATTGTTATGAAAGCAATGGGGATCCATCGATACAAAAAGCTTGGCATTAGATGGATACGAAAGGAAGTAGTCAAGCCAAAGGAATCGGTCTGCAAGCGTGAAAGATGGATTTCTGCATAATTGTCACTCCATGTCATCAATGCACAACTAATCGATACGCAGCCTATCGATATGAAAGCATCGATACGCAGCCATCAACCTGCCTACATAATCAACCTTTAAACGATCATAACTCAAAAGCTACAAGTCCAAATGCTATGAAATTTTCACGGAAGCTTACATATCACCTAATGACCCACCATGATCGATCGCAGCTCAAATAGAGCCAATCTTGATCGATATGAAATGCACTTGGATCGCACAGATCGATCTGGTGGGCCCACCCACGTGTGAGAAGAGGTATTCCGAGGTTTGGGGGAGATATTTCCAGATCCACTCCTATAAATATCACCCCTACGCCTATAGAAAAAGGACTTTTATCTCTTCTACACCGTTACTCTGCCGCGTCTCCATTATAACTTCAGTGCTAGTGCTTTGTACTGTTGTAATCAGTTGAGAATCATCAATAAACGAAAAAAAAATTCAAAGTGGACATAGGCTACAACGCCGCAGCACTATAATTTCTTGTCTTTCTATTTCTACAAGTTTTATTAGTGTGATTGTTAGATTAGCCTCTTTTTCCATTTACTTTCTTCACTTTAATCTCATCAATCACATTCAAAGAGTGTTGTGCCTAATTTTGGTACAAGTATCTTCCATATTTATTATTCCTATTAATCCATTTACCCTATCAATTATTTGTAACTCCTAAATTCATTCCACTTTATTATCCATTAATTGGAGTTATAACCTTTCCTCATTCTCTTTCCTAATTCCTATTCGCAAATCAACTTTATTATTACTTATATTAATATCCTAAGCAAGTATTGCCAATAAATCATCATATTTATTAGTGTGTATAAATATGTATAAATACCAACTTCTACCATATATATTATAGTCAAAAATATTCAACTAGAATATTCCTTCCATATTTAATTTGCTAAAGTTACATTTCTTATGAAGATTCTCCATTATGATTTTCATAAATTAGTTTAAAACAAAAGATCAAGAATAAAAGGAAAGATTTTCCTCGTTCGAAATCACATGGAATGATTATTTTCTTTTTATTTGAATAAATAGTGTAAACTATTAAGAATAAGTCTATACTTTACACATCTCTTCCTTTTTATTTGCATGTATTCCTTGTTAAATCAATCGATACGCTTTCTATGCAATTTGAGAATACAAACAAATTTATAAAAATCAAAAAATGTTCTTTCCATAAATTAAACTACGAAAAAACTCTAATTCAACATAATTAGGGTAATAATCAAAATCATACTATCGGACGTAAAAAAAGAATATGTAGGCAATAGTTTTCTATGCTAATTTGAGCCTACAATTCATTAGGCATAAAAATCAAACGTATACAAACAAAATAGATTCAAAATCATAAATATTATATTAGTTTTCCACTCACCATCTAAAACAGTTCTGAATCTTTAGATCTAAAGTAAAGCCTGATTCAACTCCATTTCTTTCTTATTCCAAGAAATATGTATAAAAAGGGTATATACATATATTATTATAGATCTAAGAAGAGATTTAGGGTTGAAGGGAAATATAAATATATAAATACAAATATGTATATATACAACCTCATTATCATGTAGTGTTGATTCACTCTTCTTATTCTCTTATTTGATTTCCATCCCTCTCCAATTTGTATATATACAAATATAAATATTATATTTTATAATTTAGAAAATAGTAGAGAAGAGAAAATGGAAAAGCTTTGCTGTTGCTTTCAAAAAAATATGAGAAGAGAAGATAGGGTTGGGCCAGAATTTATAAGTGCTAGAATTAACCATATTCATTAGATCAAAATATGTTAAATTTGGGCCATTATGGCCTAGGCAAACCCTAAAGGTCGGCTTGCCATTCAGTCAGTTTCTCATGTGCACTAGTCGACTGCTATATCTCAACTAATCCAAGTGAAGGTCGACACGTGGGCCCAGTGATTAATACATAAACGTTAATATATTAATCTAATTATTTTCGTTCCAAATTCTTTTTTCGTCCGTAACTTCTTCGTTTGGACTCTAATCGCAAAACTCCAAATATGAAGGTTGCTCGACATTTCGTCGCGAATGCATTAGTATAAGTTTGGTGGTAAAACTCCATCTATTGCACAAATTCCATTTTTGAAGCCTAACTAACTAAGTAATTAACTAACGCTAAATTTCAGGGTATTACAGCTAAGACTTTAGGGAGAAAACATTTTTCATTTCTTAAATAACAGCTTTCTAGAATTTAAAAGAAAAGTTTAGGCTTAGACTATTAATTATATTTTGGCCCATTAATTTAAATCTATTCGCTGCTCTTTTATTTTTTCCTTTAATTAATTCTTGTATTTATTTATAAGTATATTTCAACCGGTTTAATTTAATTTACGTTACATTGTACAAAATATATTTAATAATAGACAATTTTTATTCTATTCAGTGTTTCTTTGTTCCTATATAATTATTCATTGTATTATCAAAATATAAATTTATTTTCCAACTATTTCAATCATACATAAATATTATTTACAGTATAAAATATTTATAAGTAATTAACACATTTTATTCGATTTCAATGTATCTTCTAAAAAGAATTTACTAATCAATTCAAATTATTAAAACAAAATATTTTTATGAAACAGAATTTAATTAAGTAATTATTTACTTTTAATAATAATTATTATTATCAAATATCAAATTCAAATAATTTTAATTTAATTTAATTTATTTGTTTTACGATGTACAAAGCAGGGTTGTTACAGGTGATATCGAGAAATTGAATTAAAGGAATTATATTTTAATTCTTATATTATTTTCTTAATCTTTAGAGACGAGAATATATCTTTTCAATATCTTTAGAGGTAAGATGATGATAGTCACTAGGGAAATGAATAAATGAAGTAAAATAGAGGAAAGCGAAAAGTATGGAATTTGGTTTGAGTTTAAGTGATTTTGGGCTTTGGGCTTTAAATTTTGATTATAAGGAAAAATATTTAAATTTGTTTTTATTCTTAAGCTAAATACAAATTAATCCAAATAAAGGAGGTTCACTTTTAAAATCATTCTTTTTTTCCAAGCTATTATTTTATTTCATCCTTATCGATTTCATAAAATATTATTTCTATATTTATGACTTATTTAAATTTAAATATCACAATTTTGCAGTTTAAATCTTTTATAAAATAATTATCGAACCAACTTATCGAATAAACCATCAAATTCTAATGTAATCAAATAAATTTTTATTATTGATATTAATTAGTTATCACTTAAAATTGGGTTATTATAGGCTCCTCCTTAATAAAATTGCATCCTCGCAATTTCCTATAAAGAGAAATCTATAACAATTTTAATTATACTATTTCCAATTTTATTTGTATATAAATTCTTTCCATAAATAAGAATAACTTAATAGAGTTATAATAACAAATATAATTTATATATATTTTATGGAAAAATTCCACTTCATTACAAATCAAATTTGGTTTGAATTCAAACTCTCATCGAATAAGTTTTAAATTATTTCGTTAATAAAAATTCATAGTTCAAACTTTTTGTCACCTTATGATTCGGGTTAACCCAAAAATTAGCCATAAGCACAACATAAACAAGAATGTAGCAAACAACCAAGTATAAGTTCTTAAATATAAACCAGTGCGGCCATTATGAAGTACAAGATCATGTTAAAGTGAGTATCAAGAACAAGAGGCAAGGCAAGAAAGTGTAAGTAACACATACACCTAGGTCCAAGTTTTTGCAAGATTAGAGCAAGAAGTGCAAGTGCCAGCATATACAAATGCATAAAACAAGCAATGCATAAAACAAGTACATCACTCAGTTTTAAGGAAAAGCAAGTGCAACCCGACAACGTATACCAGTGTCTATAGCAATGGTTCAGGCAAAGAAAAATCAAAAAACAACATATACAAGTGCACACGGTGGAATGGTCGAGCTACAAGAAGCATGACTAAACAATACAGGTCAATCAAGTCACTAAGGAAATAGGCACAACATCACAAAAACACGGTGAGTATACAAACTGAAACGATTCAAGAAATCAGATAACTACATCACCGACTATTACAACCAGCTCCCACCCATGCACATAGACTTAACACTATCATGACACTACAAACTTAAGGACGATGCACACAAACTCAGACTCGACATGGTGGACAAATCAGTGCCACAAATACAAGGTGCAAAAACATTGCTCAAGCCAAACCATGGTTCAGACACAACAGAGGGAAACAATCATAAAGAAATATACAAAGCAGTAAACATGCACAAGTATACATCACATCGGCAATGGACATAAATGCACACAAGTACACAACAGTAACTCAAGGTAAAACTCACAAGTATATACAAGTATACACACATATCAACTCATGTAAAAAGTATCACTATCATAATCATCAGTCTAAATCACAACAAACTCGAAACTACAAGCAACAAGATGCAAGGAAGTATAGTGTACAAAGAATACAACAAGCACCATTTTCACAAACACCAACATACAGAGGAAAGCCACGGGGTAAGGCAAGGAAAAACAACAAAATGTATCAACACACATGAATACAACTCAGGGTACATGCACATACATCGCATAAGGATAGTATACACAAGGCGGTTCTTATATGGCCTTTTGGCGCGGCTATATTCAGACCGACTGGACAAGTTAGACTAAACGATCATCGAGGAGGACAGCCTGGAGAGATGATTATTTGGCTCAGAGATCAAGCACAGGTAATGATATGAAGCGATGATCAATCGAAGCTAAGAGATAGACTCTATAAATATTCTAAGTATAGAATAATGCCTCCCCTAGGCGGGGGATGAATGCCCATCCCTTTCCTAAGGGATCGATACATATTCTCAATTTTTGTCCCAAACTTGGTAAGATCATTATTGAGTGACAAGGTAGGCTCCATGATGCTACATTTCAAGTTTAAAATCATTTGGAGTTTGTATGCTCAAGTTATGAGCAAATTACGTCACCTATTAAAAGGGACCGGTATAAAAGGGATAGGTATAAAAAGGATCGTTCATATTTAGCTTTCACTACATATTTCCAAAATAATCGGTCAATAACTCAAAATATACAGATACTATTAGCGTGAAACCTGGAGGCTAAGCATAATATAACATGGTGAAGCTCCTATAGGGATCGCATGGCATTTGGAAGAGACTGGGGGGATCGGTACCTATCCCTCTAGAGGGATCAACAAAAATCAGAATTCAAGCAACGTTACTTTACGGAAAATGCAATGTCTCACAAACCGTACAAAGGAATTGCACGAAATATGGGGAGAAAGTAGCTAACACCATGGGGCATTCCTCAAAGGGATCGTAGACCATTTGGATGCACTAATAGGGATCATTACTGATCCCTATTGTGGTCCCCGATGGGCAGCAAATTTTTGGATAGCCTCGTTTTGGTCTCCCGAACCTTCTGCCAAAAATTTGGTCCGATCCACGCACGTCTTCCCCTATAAATATTGCATGCAACATGTCAGAAAAGGGATTCGGCTTTCTCTGCCGAGGCTCTGCCATTTTTATTCTTTACTTTTGTACTAATGGATCCTAGCTGATCCAAACATTCTTGTAATGATAATCAAATGGAATATCCAATAAAAATATGAAGTGAACGTAGGCCAAGATTGCCAAACCACTATAAAATCTATGTGTTCCTTTATGAATTTTGCTTTGTTTTAATTTCATTCCTCATTTAATCTCTACTAGATTTTATTGGGTGTTGATGCCCATTTTTGGCCTTAACGATAGTATATCAAAAGTAGTAAAAGAAAAGGACAGTTCGCAAATACATACATACATACATATGTGTATGCATGTACGTATGTATGTATGTATATACATGGAATTTCATGCAAACACATCAGTCTCAAAATACAAGCTGCGGTCGGGAACAAGCAAAAGGAACCACACCAGGTAAGGCAGTGTATCAGTGTTACTCAAGTAAGTGAAGTGTAGAAGTACAAAATGAAGCACATGCACTCTCAAACATGAACTAGCAAAGCAGATCAGTACACGCACACATAAAGGTCAACTCAATGCACCAAGGAACTCATTGAAAAGAGATTCAAAGCAGCATTATAACCCAAAATAGAAAATCAGAAACTCATCCAAAATTAATTTGAACAAGTAAAAGGTCAAAACAGTTTTGAACAAGTCAAGTAACAGAAATTCAAACAAAGCAGTGAGATTGATCAAGCAAATCAAATTCAAAATCATAAACCAACACAAAGTCAAAATACATTTGAATATAAATAAGAATTTTGAAATATGTATATATACACACACACATATATATATATATATCAATAAACAAATCAAAATTTGCATATCCATTTAATCAGAAAATCTAACGGTAGAAGAGCAAGATTGAATTTTCAAAACCAAAAGTATACTCAAAAATATAGAGAATCATACCCTATATTGGTACCCATAATCAAATTATATGATTTCATTTGATCCTAATTTTTTTTTTCAAATTTCATTTCTTACAAATTCAATGCAATTTGAATTTAAAATTTTCTTCGAATAACTTCAAATTATTTTAATAATATATCATGTTATCCCATTTTTTGGACAAAACTGGAATATCAATGTTGTGTGCGTTTCCGCCACGACCGGAACAAGAAGAAGCAAGCAAGCATATATAAGTCTGGGATTTCACTCATGATTCAAGTGCAAAGGTTCATTCAGTAAAGCAAGGCAAGAGTTCGTTCGACACTACACTCCCCGAGTTCATCCAGTAATAAGTGTCATCCGGTACTTAAAACACCTCGGTTTCATCTGGGAGTTCAAGCGTATGAGTTCGTTCGGTATTCGAACTCCCCATGGTTCATTCGGCATTCTCAGATATTAAGGCTCATTCGGCATTCGGCATTCATGAAGGCTCATTCGGCATTCTGCATTCATGAAGGCTCATTCGGTAGTACCCACACCGAACCGCACCATCTCCAAGTAATGCCGGTCCACAACATCTTTCCCCACATAGTCGAACCAACCTCACCTCCATCGAATCACCTCCACCAAACCATCCATCGTCGGTCCAAACTCCACCGGTCCAACACCACACCCTGTATAGCCGGACCAGAACCCACATCCACACTCCTACCACCAAACCACCTCACTGCCAGTACCACCAAACCAAGGCTAAGGCTTCTCCATCCCTCTCTCCAAGCACGACCGAACCAAGCTCCGCCGAACCAGATGTGCCAGTCCAGATTGCATCAGCCCAGGCCCATCAGCAGCTATAAACATCCAAGACCCCTGCCCCCAGCCTCACTCTATAAATAGAGGGGCAGGGATACAACAATGGCAGACAAGTTTGAGAGCTCAAGCACGGATAGAACTTTCAAACAACTTTCAATTACTTGTAATCAAAGCTTTGTACTTGTAATCTGAAGGGAAAAGGAGAATAACATATAAAGTGGACGTAGGCACGTTCTGGCTGAACCACTATAAATCTGTGTGTCTTTTACAGTTTAGTCCCTGCTTTTCAGATATTTGCATAAATCACCCAAATCACTAAAAACAACATATAATCTACTAAACCGTACGACTTTAGGGTGTTTGCCCATTTTTTGCGCAAACATTTTGGTGCTTTCACTGAGAACTGAACTCAAGGACCTACCGCTTGGAAGTTGAATTTGAGAGTTTAGAGATTCAGATTGGAAGAGTCATGGCGAGACAATCAAGCAGAAGGCCAAGGCTAGAGCAGAGTCAACAAGAAGGGAGTCAAGAGGCTTCCTCAGGAGCAAACCAAGCTTCAGCCTTCGTCACCAGGGATGAGATGGAGGCTATGATGAGAAGACAAGAAGAGATGATCCAGAACTTGCTCCAGCAAATTGGGCAACTTGGAGCACAAAACCAAGGAGCAACTGGAGTTCAGAACGGAGCAGGACCATCTGGCGTAGCACCAGAGCTAGGGCGCACACACGCAGAGCATGTTAATCCGATCCCGGGAAGAGAGACGGGGGCATCCGAACAACCTGGTGGCAATAGAGGAGTGAACGCTCAGTCAAGGGGGCAGATCCCAGAGTTCCCTCGTGAACTCGGGGGGGCAGGTTGAAAGTGATGAACGAAGATTGCATCTCGGAGACGATGACAGATTGGCGGAGATGGTTAGAAGAGCTATGAGAGGCGGTTTAGTAAACAAAGACTTGGAAGATGTAAACAGAAGTCCTTTTTCTTCTACAATTAGGATGGCTAGGAACCCACCAGAATTCAAGCTACCATCAGTAGAGATGTACGATGGGAGGACAGACCCTGCGGTCCATCTTACTAAGTATATGAGGCATATGGAAGTGCTGGGGGCATCACAGGAGATCATGGCCCGGTGCTTTCCACTGTATTTGACGGACATTGCAGCGTTATGGTTTAGGCAACTGGAGAGCGGCTCCATAGGAACGTGGGCAGATTTAACTGAGAAATTCATGAGGCAATTCAGGGTTCATATTGCGAGACCCAAGAATGTGATGACTTTGGCAACCTTGAAGCAGAAAACTGGAGAGACTTCGAGGAGCTTTCTAACGCGATTTAATGCGGCGGCAGCATCTGTGGATCGACCAGAACCATCTATGGTCATGATGGCGGCTGTATCTGGAATAGCTGATAGTACAGAGTTCAAGAATTCATTAACCAAGGACCCGCCTATGAATCTAGGAGAGTTCTATCATGCGGCTGAAAAGTTTCCGCGTTTGGAAGATGCTAGCGCAGAAAGAGAAGAAGAAGATGACGTTTACGCAATCAAGAGCGGAAACCCACCTGGAAAGGGTGCGGAGACTAGCAAAGGAAAGAGAAAGGCTGAGGATAATGATGACAAGTCAAAGTGGCAAAGGAGGGAGCCGCGATTCATCACTCACACTGAGCTGAATGAGAGTCTGGAACGAATTTATCAGGATACCAAGGGGCATGTTCCGTATCGTAGACCAATGCGAAGGGATCCAACCTCTGACGAAAGAAAATCAGATAAGTTTTGTGTATTTCATGAATTAAACGGTCATAACACTAATGATTGTAGGCATTTGAAGGACGAGGTGGAAGGGCATATCAGGAACGGTATGCTCCTTCAGTATGTGAGGAGGCGAACTCCAACAGTGGAGCCAGAGCGACCACCGTCTACATCGGCTAGAGGTGACCCTGGATCGGGGAACCGTTTGATTATCCATTGATTGCTTGATTAAAATAACGATGAACAAGTTGTAAACCTCTCGCTAACACGGTTAAATCATTTACACATGTGAGAGATCGCGCACGATCCATAGGCATGCTCTGAATGACTACCAGCCGCGTTATAGTAAGAGTTTACGCTTTGACATCTTCATTCTGCTTTTTGCTTTGATTTTGATTTGAACATTTAAATTCTTCCTGTTCGGACATTTCTGCTGTAGGATTCATATGATTATTGCTTTAACATTTACAATTCTATGAAAAATTTACTTGTATGCCCGTGGATCGCGAACGGTCCACGAGCACCTCTTGCATGGCAGTGAACTGCCGAAATCTTTGATTCGGAAACTCCCCCAAACAATAACTCCAACACTGATAATATTAAGTCCCCCCCCGGGCACACCAATTCGCCTCGAACGGCATCCAATCGCGAACGATCACCACTCGCCTCGAACGGCATCCGACCTCGAACGGTCACAATTCGCCTCGAACGGCACCCGACTTCGAACAGTCACAAACTCACCTCGAACGGCACAACTCATCTCGCCACAAATGGCTCGATCGCGAAAGGTCGCCATTTGAGGTCCACCCCCTAACCGCCAATAGTCGCACCTTACCACGAATGGCTCGATCTCGAACGATCGTCATCCGAAGTAAGGCGCTTGACCGCGAACGGTCCTATTTCATCTTTTGCCGCGAACGGCACCGGCCGTGAACGGTCAGATTTCACCCCAAGTGGCTTGATCGCGAACGGTCGCCATTTGAGGTCCGCCCTCTTACCGGGCTCGGTCGCACTTTACCTCGAATGGCTCGATCCCGAACGGTCGTCATTTGAAGTAAAGCGCTTGACCGTGAACGATCACATTCCACCGCAAATGACTCGATCTCGAACGATCGTCGCATGGATTTAGACGCTTGACCGCGAACGGTCGCACTTCACCTCAAATGACTCGATCGCGAACGGTCGTCATTTGAAGTTAGGCGCTTGACCATGAACGGCCGCGCTTCATCCCAAATAGCTCGATCCCGAACGATCGTCATTTGGGGCCATATAAAACATCAAGCTCTTTACAGGTTGTCAACAGGATATGAACATCCAGCTCATGGCATTACAAAACATGTCTTCCTACCGCAAGGCATATTTTGGGGGGCAAAGTGTTATCCCATTTTTTGGACAAAACTGGAATATCAATGTTGTGTGCGTTTCCGCCACGACCGGAACAAGAAGAAGCAAGCAAGCATATATAAGTCTGGGATTTCACTCATGATTCAAGTGCAAAGGTTCATTCAGTAAAGCAAGGCAAGAGTTCGTTCGACACTACACTCCCCGAGTTCATCCAGTAATAAGTGTCATCCGGTCAAGCATATGAGTTCGTTCGGTATTCGAACTCCCCATGGTTCATTCGGCATTCTCAGATATTAAGGCTCATTCGGCATTCGGCATTCATGAAGGCTCATTCAGCATTCGGCATTCATGAAGGCTCATTCGGTAGTACCCACACCGAACCACACCATCTCCAAGTAATGCCGATCCACAACATCTTTCCCCACATAGCCGAACCAACCTCACCTCCATCGAATCACCTCCACCGAACCATCCATCGCCGGTCCAAACTCCACCGGTCCAACACCACACCCTGCATAGTCGGACCAGAACCCACATTCACACTCCTACCACTGAACCACCTCACTGCCAGTACCACCAAACCAAGGCTTCTCCATCCCTCTCTCCAAGCACGACCGAACCAAGCTCCGCCGAACCAGATGTGCCAGTCCAGATTGCATCAGCCCAGGCCCATCAGCAGCTATAAACATCCAAGACCCCTACCCCCAACCTCACTCTATAAATAGAGGGGCAGGGGTACAACAATGGCAGACAAGTTTGAGAGCTCAAGCACGGATAGAACTTTCAAACAACTTTCAATTACTTGTAATCAAAGCTTTGTACTTGTAATCTGAAGGGAAAAGGAGAATAACATATAAAGTGGACGTAGGCACGTTCTGGCTGAACCACTATAAATCTGTGTGTCTTTTACAGTTTAGTCCCTACTTTTCAGATATTTGCATAAATCACCCAAATCACTAAAAATAACATATAATCAACTAAACCGTACGACTTTAGGGTGTTTTCCCATTTTTTGCGCAAACATATCAAAATTTTATCGACCCAAAATTTCCACTAAACTCATTTTCTATTTGACAAAATGTCTTACATTATTTTGCTTAGATTCAAACAATTCATTACAACAAAATCCTCCAAATACTATTTTACAAACAATATTTTCCAAATCATTACAAATTTTCATAAATTTACAAAAACATTCAAACAATTACACTTAACATCAAGAGGAAAGCTTAAAATTATTCACAAAATTTAATACTTCAAAATAATTCTATATTACTCTCTTTAAATCATATCTCAAAATCTATAAAATGGTCCATTACATTCTTGCTACACTTCATGCATATAATTTTATCAATTAATTTAAATTAATGGATCTGACTATATACATTTATTAATAAACTTATATTATTCCATATTTTCAAAATACATACCTATAATATATATATATATATTCCACATTTTGAGTCTTAAAAACTATTACGTTTTATATTACTAAATTTTATCAAAATAACAATAAAAATACATATATACCTATACCCACAAATTCTCTAATACTATAAATAAACATGATGTTGAATTGCCATTAATAATAGTGATAAGTAATATCAATCCGCTGCAATATTGATATAATCAATAGTGCCTCACCAGTGATCACAGTAGTGCACTTATATCAATGACTGCAAACATCACTTAAACTACATACTACCATATAAAATACACTTTACAAATTATTTTTCTCAAGTTAATAATATAATCTGTTATTTTCAAAACTAAAGAAAATATAAATTCAGACAACACTTTCCAAAATATTTTACTTTTATTATTATTATTTTTCATTCAAAAATTCAAATCTAACTCAAAATATTTTAATTTTCACAAATTACTTATATCTCATTGAAAACATTGTGTCTAAATGTCACGTCTAAGCGTTTAAGAACCTCTATCGAATACATGTGCATCCGCATTGTAATACCCCATGTTTTTTGGTAATATTATTTAGAATATTTAATTAGTTAAATAAAATAAAATAATGTGTTAATTAGGGGATTGAGATTTGATTTTAATTAAGGTGTAGTTGTGCCATTTAATAATGAATTAAAATAAGAGTTATAGGAGGGGTAAAATAGGAAAGAGGCCATTTCTATATCCTCCAAACCTTGGCCGTGTATTAGAATACACGTTCATTTTCATTTGAAATTTTTAATAACTCAAGGCCAGCCACCATTAACAAGAATAAGAGGAAGAAGACAGAGAAAAGCTAAGGCAGAAGCTAATTCAAATCAAATTCATTCACATCTCAATCTCTATAACTCTAAATCTAAGGTGAATAATGTTTACATCCCGTATATTATTATGTTTTCGGTTTTAATATGAATTTCGAATATTTTTCAATGATTTGCCATGTTTTTAAATGATGGAATGAATATATATACTTGTTGATGAATTATGGTTATTCATATTGAATTTATAATATGTTTTAAGGTGAAAACCCTATAAAATGACATCTAAATGCCATGCAATTTTTTATAAAGATCATAAATATTATTTTGGAGTTGGATTTTAATTTTTAGATTTTTTTGAATTTTCGTGGGATTAATATGAATTTTCTAGTAAAGAAAACGGTATTTTGGGTTATAAATTAATTATGGGTAAATAATTAATTGTTTGGATCTAAAATATTTATATGTAAGAAAACATACATAATGTGCTTTTTTGGAATTTTTCAAGATTTTTCCTAAGTATTTTAAGGTTATATAAATTTTTTTAAGGTATGAGACTTAATGTTTTATATATTTTTGAAAAACGTTTAAATTGTTAAATCTGAAAAGTCGGGAGCACTTTTGAAAAGAGAAACCTTGCAACCAATCAGATTTAGACAAATAAGGCAGGTTAGGTATAAACAATAATTTAAAAGTACAAATATATAGGTTTTTCACTGTTTCATCTCTTTTGACACCAGATTCTGCCTCCATACTATCACCTTCAACACGGTCGAAACCAATGCATATGGTATCAGGAAACCGGTACGTAATGAATTGGATGTGGAAGAAAGGTATAGGGTCGAAGCCATGGGATTTCAAAGGGGTTGAAGCATTGTTTTGGTTTTAAAGAAAAATGCGCCCACTTGCTTTCGACTAAGATGCTTTCGACTTAGTTTGCTTTCGACTAAGTTTAATGGTTTAAAAGAATGGTTTTTATTGTGTTGCGCCTTTGATTTTAAATGCTTGCTTTCGACTGAGTTGAAATCTTTAGTGGTGGCTTCCCACCTTTCGATCCAAATGGTTTCAAAGGGGTTCATTTTGTTTTCTAAAATATGGGCCACCTCTCTAACGCTTTCGAATGGATGGTTTCGACACCATCACTTCATTACTCAGGATATGGTTTCGAAGTAGATGCTTTTGACTTAAAAAATTTAAGATCCTTTTTCTATGTTTGAAGTAAAACCCAAATGGTTTCAAAAGAGATAATTTTAAATGGTTTCGAAACAGATGCATTTGACTACAATGGGTTTTCGATCCTTTTGCTCTACTCGAAGGCAGAATCCAAATGGTTTTGGCTGAGACGTCTTTCAAAGGTTTTGAAAGAGTAAATTTTCGAATGGTTTCGAAAGGTTTCCACATGTTTTAAATTGAATTCAAAATGCTTTTTAAAGTATGGAGTTTTGACCGTTTTGAAAGGTTTTAATGAATGGTCTCGAAAAGGGTGGTTCCACAGGGTTTCGAAAGGATTGAAAGGAAGGTTTTCCTATATTTTTGGAAGGAAATATTTAAAAGATTTTAAAAGGAGGATGTTTGATGTTTTGAAGCTTTTGGAAAAAAGAAAGGAAAGTTTTTTCTACTGTTTTCGAAAGGCGATAATTAATGATTTTGAAAGGGTCTTTTAATGGTTTCGAAAGGGTTGTTTAAGGATTTTAAACAAAGGTTTTGAATGTAAGAAATATGAAATATAGCCTAAGTATTTTCAAGTTAAAAAAACTTTAACTTGTTTTGGAAAGATAGTTAATCCTTACTAAATCCCATCAACATTATTTTTGAGTAAAGTATATATATCATGGCAAAATGGCTTTAGTAAAGCTGAAGATATATTTTCCTTGTATGTATATGATTTGAAGGATCAAGTCATTTTGAAAAGGATTTTAAAGAAAATTCAAAGGGTAGTTAATCCTAAGAAAATGATTCGGACAGTTAGTCCATTTTGATTCGGACAGTTAGTCCAGTTTGCTGGCAGTCAGCCTGGATTTCGGATAGTTAATCCAGTTTACGGGCAGTCAACCTAGTTGTATGGACAAATAGTCCATTTGTAGAATAATGGACTTGCTATTATATTGTGGGAAGATAGTTCACATATTACTTGTTTTACGGATATATAGTCCATTTATTGGCATAAAGGATATCGCTATTTTGATATAGTCAGTTTGACTAACCAGTTTGGTTGTAGGAAAGGATTGCAAAATATATGTTTTGAAAAGTATATTAGTGTGGGGAAACAGGTTCAGCTAAGCGACGTGGTCTCCTTTAATATTAGTAAACCGAGATGTAGAAGAATTATTCACACCAGACTTTATGTCTGACTCGAAGTTTTTATTTACCTTTAAACTCTCAGGTGCTCAAAATTGATTTGAGTAGGCTGAGGGTTAAGGTTTATAGGTCTTTGATATTTTGCCGAATAAAGTTTCTGAAAATGAGCTGGTTGTTGACGGATAGCTAATTAGGAATACAGATCATTCTATTTATTTTTCCGCTATGTATATTAAGTTAGATATGACTATATTTCTCTGATCAACTAAGGGGGCATCGTCATATGTCACTCTTGACGTAGTTTCGTAATGATTATAATTGATCTTTACCTGGGAAATAGACATGGGATTTTGTAAATTGAATATGAATTTGTTTGAAATTTAATCAGTAATATGTTATTTTTAGGAACCTGTGATTTTGTTCATATTCAAGTGTTTCTGATATTATGAATACTATTAGCATTGTCGTATTTTGTCATTAGAAGTTAATGCTATAGATGACTGTAGCATATGTAGCGATTAGCTTTTGACCTCCAGATACGGGATGTTACAACTTGGTATCAGAGCATGGTTTATGAAAAATTTTAAACTAAAAATGGTTTTTAAAACATAATCCGAAGGAATTAGAATAAAATTGGGGTATGGAATAAAGCTATAGCTTCTATTTGCTGTATATAAGTATACGCTTTATCTCTAGTCTCCTATCTTTGTTAGGATATTTTTCTGTATCTCATGTGGTTTAAATACAGATATGGAAAGTAGAAAAGTAAGAGTTAACCCAAGAAGGAAAGGTGCTGATGGCAATTTCAGGTCTAATGTGAGAAGAGGTCAGGTCAGGCACAAGCAGAGAATGTGGGTGCCGAGGTCCCGCAAGTTGGAATGGAAGCTATGTATCGGTTTTTCAATAATATGGTGCAAGCGGGAGTTGCAGCTGGAGTGTTAGGAAGAAATGCTGCAGGAGCAGGAGTTTTAGTAGTTCCAGTAGTTAACCATTATGCTAAGCTGAGTGGAGATTACACCAAGCTTGGAGGGAAACCGTTTACTAGAACGAAATATGCCAATGAGGTAGAGAATTGGTTGTTGGACCGCGAAAGGATTTTTTCAGTTCTAGGGCTCAATAATGAGCAGAAGACGAGGTTAGCATCTAGCCAGCTTTAAGGAGTAGCTCTGTTCTGGTGGAATAGTGCAACTATGGTGGTGGATAAGGAAACTATGACCTAGGAAGATTTGAAAGGAAGGTTTCAAGAGAGTTTTATGTCAGTAGTGGCACAGTCATCTCTGGTCAGGAAGTTTGCTGAGTTAGAGCAGGGGGAGATGTCACTTTTGGAGTTGCCAGAAAGTTCAAAGAGTTGGCCCGATATGGGTATGCTCCAATGGATATAGTCATGAGGAGGAATGAGAAGTTCATCTAAGGGTTGAAGCCTAAGTTGGATAGGGCCATAATACCTCATATTAGACTCCTTTTGATTTTGTTGTGAAGATGGCTTTAAGGCATGAGGAGTTGCTTGATTCTCTAGAGAAGAGTAAGGATAAAGAAGTCCAGGTTGGGCAGAATCAGAAGAGGAAATTTTTTCCTAAGAAAAGTGCTCAGAAGGGTGGAGTAGCTAAGAAAGGGAAGTCTAAGATGATTTACTTCAAGTGCGACAAGAAGTGGCGCTTTGCTAATGAGTATCGTGCCAGGAAGGCTAAATAAGTTGCTATGAGGAAGAATGTCAGGTGCTTCAACTACGACTAGATAGGCCACTACAAGAACCAGAGCCCGCTAAGGACGGAAAGGGCAAAGTGTATGCATTAGAGCTTGCTACTTCCAAGCTAACAGCTCAGGTGAAGGGAAAGGAGGTTTTGGTAGGTACGCTTCAGATTTATGGTATGTCTATTAGCATTCTATTTGATATTGGTGCATCGCATTCTCTTATATCTAGATGTTTGATAGATAAGCTTAACCTAGAACCCATATATATAGTTACATCCTTATGGGTTGTGAATCCAATAGGAGGGTGTATAATTCTAGGGTTGAGGTGTGACCAGTTAGAGTTTGACCTGTTAGGTCATACTTTGTTTGCAGTTTGCATGCGTTTGATTTTGTGGGGCTCAAAATCATTCTTGGTATGGATTGGTTAAATGAGTGCGATGCTATGATATTCTTCCAAGATAGAAAAATATCGCTTAGACACCCAGATTATAGTGATCAGATAGTTTATACCATAGAAGGTTATTGCAGTGAGATGTATGCCTTGTTGGGTGCTGTGGAATTGGATGATGAGTTGAGTCAAGTTTTTGTGGTTAGAGAATTCGTAGATATTTTTAAGCTTGTTGTAGATTTCTGTCGAAACGAGCTATTGAGTTTCAGATAGATTTGGTTTCGAAAGCAGAACTAATGAGTAGACCGCCAAGAAAAATGACCCCTTTATAGGTGAAGGAGTTAAAGGTGCAGTTGGTGGATTTAAAAAGCAAGGGTTTTATTGGGCCGAGTAGTTCGCCATGGGGAGCAGCCCTAGTGTTTGCTAAAAAGCCGTATGGATCGTTAAGGCTATGTATCGACTGTCATAAGTTGAATGAGAGGACGATAAAGAATCGATATCCATTGCCAAGGATTGATTATTTGTTCAACCAGTTGATTGGAACCAAGGTATTCTCGTAGTTGGATTTGGCAATAGGTTTCCATCAGCTCAGGGTAGCGGAGGATAGTATACCTTTGACAACGTTTAGGACTTGGGTCGTACGAGTGGTTAGTTATTCCATTCGTATTGACTAATTCACCAGCATTCTCTATGGACTTGATGAAGCGGGTTTTCCGAGATTCACTTGGATAGGTTCATATTGGTTTTCGTAGATGATATCTTGATTTACTCTAAGGCTGAAGAGAATATGAAGTTCATTTTAGAGTGGTGCTTGAGACGCTGAGGCAGCATTAACTGAAGGTGAAGTTTTCGAAGTGTCATTTCTAGAAGAAAGAAGTGAATTTCTTGGTCATGTAGTCTTAGAAGAAGGGTTGTCAGTAGATCCAACTAAGATTGAAGCAGTGAATAGTTGGAAGAGACCCGAGACAGTGATGGAGATAAAGATTTTCCTAAGGTTGGTTGGTTATTATCAAAGGTTCAATAAGGATTTATCGTGGATAGCGGCACCAATGACCAAGCTAACGAGAAATGATTTAAAGTTTGTGTGGACCGATAAATCTAAGGAATTCTATAGTTCGAAACACTTATTGGCCCATTCACCAGTGTTGATTGTTCCAGAAGGGAATCAGGATTCGATAGTTTATACCGACGCTGTGGAACAGGATTAGGAGTTGTGCTAATGTAGGGAGGTAAAATGATTGTCTGTGCTTCTAGACAGCTTAGATCACATGAGGTCAGATATCTGATGCATGATTTAGAATTGGCTGCAGTGATTTTTGCTTTGAAGGTGTGGAAACATTACCTTTTGGGAGAAAGGTTTGAGTTATATACAGATCATAAGGCATTGAAGTATTTGTTCTCTCAAAAGGAGTTGAACATGAGACAACAGAGGTGGTTAGAGTTTCGCTTATGATTTTGGGATTGAGTACACACCGAGGAAAGAAAAACAAGGTTGCAGACGCTCTTAGCAAGAAGCATCGGAATGCAGTTTTGGCAATGATTGCTGAGTGGAAAGATTTGGAAGCATTATAAGATTGCAAAGTGAGGTGAAGATCCAAGGCAGGGTCTAGTGGAGATATAATTGTATTATCTTTTTTGGAAGTTCGACCAGTGATGGTCGAAAAGATTGCTTCTAAATAGGGAGAAGATCTTGTGCTAGCTGAACGGATCAGGAAGTTAAGAGATGGAACCAAGAGCGATGATTTAAAAGATTTTAGTCTTTACCAAAATGGGAGGTTGAGAAAGAAAGGAAGATTATGTGTTCAAGTATAGGAAACATAAGGAAAGAAGTCTTAGAGGAATGCCATCGTTCAAAGTTCTCTATTCATCCACGAGGTACTAAGATGTATCAGGATATGAAGAGGGGTTTCTTCTAGGAAGGTATAAAGCGAGATATTGGTTTGTGTGTGAAGCAATGCTTGATTTGCCAAGAGGCTAAGGCCGAACATCACAAGCCAAGAGGGTTACTTCAGCCATTAGATATTCCGGAAGTAGGATTTTATTTCCATGGATTTTATTGAATGGGTTTCCAAGGTCGAACAGAGAAAATGATAGTATATGGGTCATAATGGATAGATTGACCAAGAGTGCCCATTTCATTCCAGTTAGGTCAACCAAAACGGCACCTGTTTTGGCGAGGTTATTCCTGAAGAATGTGGTTAGATTACATGGAATTCCTAGTAGTATAGTTAGTGGTAGAGATTTTTTATTCATTAGCGAGTTTTGGAAGAGTTTGTAGGAAATTTTGGGAACCAAGCTTACTGCTTACCATTCGCAGATAGATGGGCAAACGGAAAGGGTTAACAAAATCTTGGAATATTTGTTAAGAGCTTAGATTTTGGGGGATCATGGGAGGACCATCTGGTTTTTGTCGAGTTTTCATATAACAATGGTTATCAGACTAGTATTGGGATGGCACTGTTCGAAGCTTTGTATGGTAGGCCATGCAAATCTCACGTATGTTGATTAGAGATCGGGGATAGTAGTGACTCGAAGCAGGTGCTGTAGTGACTCGAAATAGCTTGTTCGTCAACGACCCAAAGCAAACCTTCTGAAAACTCAAAGTAGACATCAATATGGCTCGGAGCAGACTCCAAGCAACTTGAAACGGCTCAACATTCGTCGAAACCATATCTCAAATGCCTTGCACTGTTGGTCATCGATTATGCTATGCTTTGTGTATTTGTTTGGGTTAAGTCTGCCAGTACGTTGTCTTGCCAAAAGGCGAGATAACACAGATCAATCCAAGAGAGGATCAATAAAATGGAGTGAATTAAAACAACTAGCAATCGTTGTTACAACTCGAGTTTTACATCAGTCCAGGAGAGGATCTTTACGAAACTCAATCCAAACAAGAACAAAAGAAATTGATAATGACCTATGAACATGCAAACGCGAATAGGAGTTAGGTTAACATATGTGCATGTATGAAAAACTAACATTTGATTCTCAAAGTTAACAGGAATTGAATGCTTACCTGATGACAATCAGAATAATAAACAAAAAATTGTTAGCACTCGACCTCAGTTACAACAAAACATTGCATCACCATTGGTAGTCTACAATTCAACATTCATATTACTGAAAATCAATCAAAGGTTACATCTCTTGACAAAAGACAACAACTATTCAACGAATTGGATAGAATTTTTTTAGAATAAAGAATGTAGCTTTTCAAAGCACGTTATGTTCACACAGGATGTAATTTGAGAGGAAATATTATCCCGCCATTTGGAATGGTCGTGACACCATGGACTTTACTAGAGATTGAAGACGGTTCATCCCAAATATCGGCAATCTATGAGTCCATGATGAATACAGGCAAATTTGGTCTGAGTTCAGGCGAGCTACAGTTAGCATGGTATGACTAACAAGGCTATGAAAGGCAATATTCCCAAATTCGGGTCAATCGGAGTTTGTATGCTCAAGTTATGGATCGATCAAAATCCATGTATAAGATATCATTTCGTATCCATCAAAGTCCATCCCACTTCATATCCATCGAGCTTCGTATCCATCAACTTCATGTCCATCCCCTTCGTATCCATCAAGCAGTAGCATCGATCAGAGTTCATCTGCTCAACCGCTACCCAATTAGTGTCGTTTCCACTAATACCCATTTCGTATCGATCGACCAGGCATCGATACGAAGGCAAGATCCAGGCATCGATACGAAGGAAACATCCAAGCATCGATGCTAAGGCAACGTACAGGAACATTGTTATGAAAGCAATGGGGATCCATCGATACAAAAAGCTTGGCATTAGATGGATACGAAAGGAAGTAGTCAAGCCAAAGGAATCGGTCTGCAACCGTGAAAGATGGATTTCTGCATAATTGTCACTCCATGTCATCAATGCACAACTAATCGATACGCAGCCTATCGATATGAAAGCATCGATACGCAGCCATCAACCTGCCTACATAATCAACCTTTAAACGATCATAACTCAAAAGCTACAAGTCCAAATGCTATGAAATTTTCACGGAAGCTTACATATTACCTAATGACCCACCATGATCGATCGCAGCTCAAATAGAGCCAATCTTGATCGATACGAAATGCACTTGGATCGCACAGATCGATCTGGTGGGCCCACCCACGTGTGAGAAGAGGTATTCCGAGGTTTGGGGGAGATATTTCCAGATCCACTCCTATAAATATCACCCCTACGCCTATAGAAAAAGGACTTTTATCTCTTCTACACCGTTACTCTGCCGCGTCTCCATTATAACTTCAGTGCTAGTGCTTTGTACTGTTGTAATCAGTTGAGAATCATCAATAAACGAAAAAAAATTCAAAGTGGACATAGGCTACAACGCCGAAGCACTATAATTTCTTGTCTTTCTATTTCTACAAGTTTTATTAGTGTGATTGTTAGATTAGCCTCTTTTTCCATTTACTTTCTTCACTTTAATCTCATCAATCACATTCAAAGAGTGTTGTGCCTAATTTTGGTACAAGTATCTTCCATATTTATTATTCCTATTAATCCATTTACCCTATCAATTATTTGTAACTCCTAAATTCATTCCACTTTATTATCCATTAATTGGAGTTATAACCTTTCCTCATTCTCTTTCCTAATTCCTATTCGCAAATCAACTTTATTATTACTTATATTAATATCCTAAGCAAGTATTGCCAATAAATCATCATATTTATTAGTGTGTATAAATATGTATAAATACCAACTTCTACCATATATATTATAGTCAAAAATATTCAACTAGAATATTCCTTCCATATTTAATTTGCTAAAGTTACATTTCTTATGAAGATTCTCCATTATGATTTTCATAAATTAGTTTAAAACAAAAGATCAAGAATAAAAGGAAAGATTTTCCTCGTTCGAAATCACATGGAATGATTATTTTCTTTTTATTTGAATAAATAGTGTAAACTATTAAGAATAAGTCTATACTTTACACATCTCTTCCTTTTTATTTGCATGTATTCCTTGTTAAATCAATCGATACGCTTTCTATGCAATTTGAGAATACAAACAAATTTATAAAAATCAAAAAATGTTCTTTCCATAAATTAAACTACGAAAAAACTCTAATTCAACATAATTAGGGTAATAATCAAAATCATACTATCGGACGTAAAAAAAGAATATGTAGGCAATAGTTTTCTATGCTAATTTGAGCCTACAATTCATTAGGCATAAAAATCAAACGTATACAAACAAAATAGATTCAAAATCATAAATATTATATTAGTTTTCCACTCACCATCTAAAACAGTTCTGAATCTTTAGATCTAAAGTAAAGCCTGATTCAACTCCATTTCCTTCTTATTCCAAGAAATATGTATAAAAAGGGTATATACATATATTATTATAGATCTAAGAAGAGATTTAGGGTTGAAGGGAAATATAAATATATAAATACAAATATGTATATATACAACCTCATTATCATGTAGTGTTGATTCACTCTTCTTATTCTCTTATTTGATTTCCATCCCTCTCCAATTTGTATATATACAAATATAAATATTATATTTTATAATTTAGAAAATAGTAGAGAAGAGAAAATGGAAAAGCTTTGCTGTTGCTTTCAAAAAAATATGAGAAGAGAAGATAGGGTTGGGCCAGAATTTATAAGTGCTAGAATTAACCATATTCATTAGATCAAAATATGTTAAATTTGGGCCATTATGGCCTAGGCAAACCCTAGAGGTCGGCTTGCCATTCAGTCAGTTTCTCATGTGCACTAGTCGACTGCTATATCTCAACTAATCCAAGTGAAGGTCGACACGTGGGCCCAGTGATTAATACATAAACGTTAATATATTAATCTAATTATTTTCGTTCCAAATTCTTTTTTCGTCCGTAACTTCTTCGTTTGGACTCTAATCGCAAAACTCCAAATATGAAGGTTGCTCGACATTTCGTCGCGAATGCATTAGTATAAGTTTGGTGGTAAAACTCCATCTATTGCACAAATTCCATTTTTGAAGCCTAACTAACTAAGTAATTAACTAACGCTAAATTTCAGGGTATTACAGCTAAGACTTTAGGGAGAAAACATTTTTCATTTCTTAAATAACAGCTTTCTAGAATTTAAAAGAAAAGTTTAGGCTTAGACTATTAATTATATTTTGGCCCATTAATTTAAATCTATTCGCTGCTCTTTTATTTTTTCCTTTAATTAATTCTTGTATTTATTTATAAGTATATTTCAACCGGTTTAATTTAATTTACGTTACATTGTACAAAATATATTTAATAATAGACAATTTTTATTCTATTCAGTGTTTCTTTGTTCCTATATAATTATTCATTGTATTATCAAAATATAAATTTATTTTCCAACTATTTCAATCATACATAAATATTATTTACAGTATAAAATATTTATAAGTAATTAACACATTTTATTCGATTTCAATGTATCTTCTAAAAAGAATTTACTAATCAATTCAAATTATTAAAACAAAATATTTTTATGAAACAGAATTTAATTAAGTAATTATTTACTTTTAATAATAATTATTATTATCAAATATCAAATTCAAATAATTTTAATTTAATTTAATTTATTTGTTTTACGATGTACAAAGCAGGGTTGTTACAGGTGATATCGAGAAATTGAATTAAAGGAATTATATTTTAATTCTTATATTATTTTCTTAATCTTTAGAGACGAGAATATATCTTTTCAATATCTTTAGAGGTAAGATGATGATAGTCACTAGGGAAATGAATAAATGAAGTAAAATAGAGGAAAGCGAAAAGTATGGAATTTGGTTTGAGTTTAAGTGATTTTGGGCTTTGGGCTTTAAATTTTGATTATAAGGAAAAATATTTAAATTTGTTTTTATTCTTAAGCTAAATACAAATTAATCCAAATAAAGGAGGTTCACTTTTAAAATCATTCTTTTTTTCCAAGCTATTATTTTATTTCATCCTTATCGATTTCATAAAATATTATTTCTATATTTATGACTTATTTAAATTTAAATATCACAATTTTGCAGTTTAAATCCTTTTATAAAATAATTATCGAACCAACTTATCGAATAAACCATCAAATTCTAATGTAATCAAATAAATTTTTATTATTGATATTAATTAGTTATCACTTAAAATTGGGTTATTATAGGCTCCTCCTTAATAAAATTGCATCCTCGCAATTTCCTATAAAGAGAAATCTATAACAATTTTAATTATACTATTTCCAATTTTATTTGTATATAAATTCTTTCCATAAATAAGAATAACTTAATAGAGTTATAATAAGAAATATAATTTATATATATTTTATGGAAAAATTCCACTTCATTACAAATCAAATTTGGTTTGAATTCAAACTCTCATCGAATAATTTTTAAATTATTTCGTTAATAAAAATTCATAGTTCAAACTTTTTGTCACCTTATGATTCGGGTTAACCCAAAAATTAGCCATAAGCACAACATAAACAAGAATGTAGCAAACAACCAAGTATAAGTTCTTAAATATAAACCAGTGCGGCCATTATGAAGTACAAGATCATGTTAAAGTGAGTATCAAGAACAAGAGGCAAGGCAAGAAAGTGTAAGTAACACATACACCTAGGTCCAAGTTTTTGCAAGATTAGAGCAAGAAGTGCAAGTGCCAGCATATACAAATGCATAAAACAAGCAATGCATAAAACAAGTACATCACTCAGTTTTAAGGAAAAGCAAGTGCAACCCGACAACGTATACCAGTGTCTATAGCAATGGTTCAGGCAAAGAAAAATCAAAAAACAACATATACAAGTGCACACGGTGGAATGGTCGAGCTACAAGAAGCATGACTAAACAATACAGGTCAATCAAGTCACTAAGGAAATAGGCACAACATCACAAAAACACGGTGAGTATACAAACTGAAACGATTCAAGAAATCAGATAACTACATCACCGACTATTACAACCAGCTCCCACCCATGCACATAGACTTAACACTATCATGACACTACAAACTTAAGGACGATGCACACAAACTCAGACTCGACATGGTGGACAAATCAGTGCCACAAATACAAGGTGCAAAAACATTGCTCAAGCCAAACCATGGTTCAGACACAACAGAGGGAAACAATCATAAAGAAATATACAAAGCAGTAAACATGCACAAGTATACATCACATCGGCAATGGACATAAATGCACACAAGTACACAACAGTAACTCAAGGTAAAACTCACAAGTATATACAAGTATACACACATATCAACTCATGTAAAAAGTATCACTATCATAATCATCAGTCTAAATCACAACAAACTCGAAACTACAAGCAACAAGATGCAAGGAAGTATAGTGTACAAAGAATACAACAAGCACCATTTTCACAAACACCAACATACAGAGGAAAGCCACGGGGTAAGGCAAGGAAAAACAACAAAATGTATCAACACACATGAATACAACTCAGGGTACATGCACATACATCGCATAAGGATAGTATACACAAGGCGGTTCTTATATGGCCTTTTGGCGCGGCTATATTCAGACCGACTGGACAAGTTAGACTAAACGATCATCGAGGAGGACAGCCTGGAGAGATGATTATTTGGCTCAGAGATCAAGCACAGGTAATGATATGAAGCGATGATCAATCGAAGCTAAGAGATAGACTCTATAAATATTCTAAGTATAGAATAATGCCTCCCCTAGGCGGGGGATGAATGCCCATCCCTTTCCCAAGGGATCGATACATATTCTCAATTTTTGTCCCAAACTTGGTAAGATCATTATTGAGTGACAAGGTAGGCTCCATGATGCTACATTTCAAGTTTAAAATCATTTGGAGTTTGTATGCTCAAGTTATGAGAAAATTACGTCACCTATTAAAAGGGACCGGTATAAAAGGGATAGGTATAAAAAGGATCGTTCATATTTAGCTTTCACTACATATTTCCAAAATAATCGGTCAATAACTCAAAATATACAGATACTATTAGCGTGAAACCTGGAGGCTAAGCATAATATAACATGGTGAAGCTCCTATAGGGATCGCATGGCATTTGGAAGAGACTGGGGGGATCGGTACCTATCCCTCTAGAGGGATCAACAAAAATCAGAATTCAAGCAACGTTACTTTACGGAAAATGCAATGTCTCACAAACCGTACATAGGAATTGCACGAAATATGGGGAGAAAGTAGCTAACACCATGGGGCATTCCTCAAAGGGATCGTAGACCATTTGGATGCACTAATAGGGATCATTACTGATCCCTATTGTGGTCCCCGATGGGCAGCAAATTTTTGGATAGCCTCGTTTTGGTCTCCCGAACCTTCTGCCAAAAATTTGGTCCGATCCACGCACGTCTTCCCCTATAAATATTGCATGCAACATGTCAGAAAAGGGATTCGGCTTTCTCTGCCGAGGCTCTGCCATTTTTATTCTTTACTTTTGTACTAATGGATCCTAGCTGATCCAAACATTCTTGTAATGATAATCAAATGGAATATCCAATAAAAATATGAAGTGAACGTAGGCCAAGATTGCCAAACCACTATAAAATCTATGTGTTCCTTTATGAATTTTGCTTTGTTTTAATTTCATTCCTCATTTAATCTCTACTAGATTTTATTGGGTGTTGATGCCCATTTTTGGCCTTAACGATAGTATATCAAAAGTAGTAAAAGAAAAGGACAGTTCGCAAATACATACATACATACATATGTGTATGCATGTACGTATGTATGTATGTATATACATGGAATTTCATGCAAACACATCAGTCTCAAAATACAAGCTGCGGTCGGGAACAAGCAAAAGGAACCACACCAGGTAAGGCAGTGTATCAGTGTTACTCAAGTAAGTGAAGTGTAGAAGTACAAAATGAAGCACATGCACTCTCAAACATGAACTAGCAAAGCAGATCAGTACACGCACACATAAAGGTCAACTCAATGCACCAAGGAACTCATTGAAAAGAGATTCAAAGCAGCATTATAACCCAAAATAGAAAATCAGAAACTCATCCAAAATTAATTTGAACAAGTAAAAGGTCAAAACAGTTTTGAACAAGTCAAGTAACAGAAATTCAAACAAAGCAGTGAGATTGATCAAGCAAATCAAATTCAAAATCATAAACCAACACAAAGTCAAAATACATTTGAATATAAATAAGAATTTTGAAATATGTATATATACACACATATATATATATATATATATATCAACAAACAAATCAAAATTTGCATATCCATTTAATCAGAAAATCTAACGGTAGAAGAGCAAGATTGAATTTTCAAAACCAAAAGTATACTCAAAAATATAGAGAATCATACCCTATATTGGTACCCATAATCAAATTATATGATTTCATTTGATCCTAATTTTTTTTTCAAATTTCATTTCATACAAATTCAATGCAATTTGAATTTAAAATTTTCTTCGAATAACTTCAAATTATTTTAATAATATATCATGTTATCCCATTTTTTGGACAAAACTGGAATATCAATGTTGTGTGCGTTTCCGCCACGACCGGAACAAGAAGAAGCAAGCAAGCATATATAAGTCTGGGATTTCACTCATGATTCAAGTGCAAAGGTTCATTCAGTAAAGCAAGGCAAGAGTTCGTTCGACACTACACTCCCCGAGTTCATCCAGTAATAAGTGTCATCCGGTACTTAAAACACCTCGGTTTCATCTGGGAGTTCAAGCGTATGAGTTCGTTCGGTATTCGAACTCCCCATGGTTCATTCGGCATTCTCAGATATTAAGGCTCATTCGGCATTCGGCATTCATGAAGGCTCATTCGGCATTCTGCATTCATGAAGGCTCATTCGGTAGTACCCACACCGAACCGCACCATCTCCAAGTAATGCCGGTCCACAACATCTTTCCCCACATAGTCGAACCAACCTCACCTCCATCGAATCACCTCCACCAAACCATCCATCGTCGGTCCAAACTCCACCGGTCCAACACCACACCCTGTATAGCCGGACCAGAACCCACATCCACACTCCTACCACCAAACCACCTCACTGCCAGTACCACCAAACCAAGGCTAAGGCTTCTCCATCCCTCTCTCCAAGCACGACCGAACCAAGCTCCGCCGAACCAGATGTGCCAGTCCAGATTGCATCAGCCCAGGCCCATCAGCAGCTATAAACATCCAAGACCCCTGCCCCCAGCCTCACTCTATAAATAGAGGGGCAGGGATACAACAATGGCAGATAAGTTTGAGAGCTCAAGCACGGATAGAACTTTCAAACAACTTTCAATTACTTGTAATCAAAGCTTTGTACTTGTAATCTGAAGGGAAAAGGAGAATAACATATAAAGTGGACGTAGGCACGTTCTGGCTGAACCACTATAAATCTGTGTGTCTTTTACAGTTTAGTCCCTGCTTTTCAGATATTTGCATAAATCACCCAAATCACTAAAAACAACATATAATCTACTAAACCGTACGACTTTATGGTGTTTGCCCATTTTTTGCGCAAACATTTTGGTGCTTTCACTGAGAACTGAACTCAAGGACCTACCGCTTGGAAGTTGAATTTGAGAGTTTAGAGATTCAGATTGGAAGAGTCATGGCGAGACAATCAAGCAGAAGGCCAAGGCTAGAGCAGAGTCAACAAGAAGGGAGTCAAGAGGCTTCCTCAGGAGCAAACCAAGCTTCAGCCTTCGTCACCAGGGATGAGATGGAGGCTATGATGAGAAGACAAGAAGAGATGATCCAGAACTTGCTCCAGCAAATTGGGCAACTTGGAGCACAAAACCAAGGAGCAACTGGAGTTCAGAACGGAGCAGGACCATCTGGCGTAGCACCAGAGCTAGGGCGCACACACGCAGAGCATGTTAATCCGATCCCGGGAAGAGAGACGGGGGCATCCGAACAACCTGGTGGCAATAGAGGAGTGAACGCTCAGTCAAGGGGGCAGATCCCAGAGTTCCCTCGTGAACTCGGGGGGCAGGTTGAAAGTGATGAACGAAGATTGCATCTCGGAGACGATGACAGATTGGCGGAGATGGTTAGAAGAGCTATGAGAGGCGGTTTAGTAAACAAAGACTTGGAAGATGTAAACAGGAGTCCTTTTTCTTCTGCAATTAGGATGGCTAGGAACCCACCAGAATTCAAGCTACCATCAGTAGAGATGTACGATGGGAGGACAGACCCTGCGGTCCATCTTACTAAGTATATGAGGCATATGGAAGTGCTGGGGGCATCACAGGAGATCATGGCCCGGTGCTTTCCACTGTATTTGACGGACATTGCAGCGTTATGGTTTAGGCAACTGGAGAGCGGCTCCATAGGAACGTGGGCAGATTTAACTGAGAAATTCATGAGGCAATTCAGGGTTCATATTAAGAGACCCAAGAATGTGATGACTTTGGCAACCTTGAAGCAGAAAACTGGAGAGACTTTGAGGAGCTTTCTAACGCGATTTAATGCGGCGGCAGCATCTGTGGATCGACCAGAACCTTCTATGGTCATGATGGCGGCTGTATCTGGAATAGCTGATAGTACAGAGTTCAAGAATTCATTAACCAAGGACCCGCCTATGAATCTGGGAGAGTTCTATCATGCGGCTGAAAAGTTTCTGCGTTTGGAAGATGCTAGCGCAGAAAGAGAAGAAGAAGATGACGTTTACGCAATCAAGAGCGGAAACCCACCTGGAAAGGGTGCGGAGACTAGCAAAGGAAAGAGAAAGGCTGAGGATAATGATGACAAGTCAAAGTGGCAAAGGAGGGAGCCGCGATTCATCACTCACACTGAGCTGAATGAGAGTCTGGAACGAATTTATCAGGATACCAAGGGGCATGTTCCGTATCGTAGACCAATGCGAAGGGATCCAACCTCTGACGAAAGAAAATCAGATAAGTTTTGTGTATTTCATGAATTAAACGGTCATAACACTAATGATTGTAGGCATTTGAAGGACGAGGTGGAAGGGCATACCAGGAACGGTATGCTCCTTCAGTATGTGAGGAGGCGAACTCCAACAGTGGAGCCAGAGCGACCACCGTCTACATCGGCTAGAGGTGACCTGGATCGGGGAACCGTTTGATTATCCATTGATTGCTTGATTAAAATAACGATGAACAAGTTGTAAACCTCTCGCTAACACGGTTAAATCATTTACACATGTGAGAGATCGCGCACGATCCATAGGCATGCTCTGAATGACTACCAGCCGCGTTATAGTAAGAGTTTACGCTTTGACATCTTCATTCTGCTTTTTGCTTTGATTTTGATTTGAACATTTAAATTCTTCCTGTTCGGACATTTCTGATGTAGGATTCATATGATTATTGCTTTAACATTTACAATTCTATGAAAAATTTACTTGTATGCCCGTGGATCGTGAACGGTCCACGAGCACCTCTTGCATGGCAGTGAACTGCCGAAATCTTTGATTCGGAAACTCCCCCAAACAATAACTCCAACACTGATAATATTAAGTCCCCCCCGGGCACACCAATTCGCCTCGAACGGCATCCAATCGCGAACGATCACCACTCGCCTCGAACGGCATCCGACCTCGAACGGTCACAATTCGCCTCGAACGGCACCCGACTTCGAACAGTCACAAACTCGCCTCGAACGGCACAACTCATCTCGCCACAAATGGCTCGATCGCGAAAGGTCGCCATTTGAGGTCCACCCCCTGACCGCCAACAGTCGCACCTTACCACGAATGGCTCGATCTCGAACGATCGTCATCCGAAGTAAGGCGCTTGACCGCGAACGGTCCTATTTCATCTTTTGCCGCGAACGGCACCGGCCGTGAACGGTCAGATTTCACCCCAAGTGGCTTGATCGCGAACGGTCGCCATTTGAGGTCCGCCCTCTGACCGGGCTCGGTCGCACTTTACCTCGAATGGCTCGATCCCGAACGGTCGTCATTTGAAGTAAAGCGCTTGACCGTGAACGATCACATTCCACCGCAAATGACTCGATCTCGAACGATCGTCGCATGGATTTAGACGCTTGACCGCGAACGGTCGCACTTCACCTCAAATGACTCGATCGCGAACGGTCGTCATTTGAAGTTAGGCGCTTGACCATGAACGGCCGCGCTTCATCCCAAATAGCTCGATCCCGAACGATCGTCATTTGGGGCCATATAAAACATCAAGCTCTTTACAGGTTGTCAACAGGATATGAACATCCAGCTCATGGCATTACAAAACATGCCTTCCTACCGCAAGGCATATTTTGGGGGGCAAAGTGTTATCCCATTTTTTGGACAAAACTGGAATATCAATGTTGTGTGCGTTTCCGCCACGACCGGAACAAGAAGAAGCAAGCAAGCATATATAAGTCTGGGATTTCACTCATGATTCAAGTGCAAAGGTTCATTCAGTAAAGCAAGGCAAGAGTTCGTTCGACACTACACTCCCTGAGTTCATCCAGTAATAAGTGTCATCCGGTACTAAAACACCTTGGTTTCATCTGGGAATTCAAGCGTATGAGTTCGTTCGGTATTCGAGCTCCCCATGATTCATTCGGCATTCTCAGATATTAAGGCTCATTCGGCATTCGGCATTCATGAAGGCTCATTCAGCATTCGGCATTCATGAAGGCTCAGTCGGTAGTACCCACACCGAACCACACCATCTCCAAGTAATGCCGATCCACAACATCTTTCCCCACATAGCCGAACCAACCTCACCTCCATCGAATCACCTCCACCGAACCATCCATCGCCGGTCCAAACTCCACCGGTCCAACACCACACCCTGCATAGTCGGACCAGAACCCACATCCACACTCCTACCACTGAACCACCTCACTACCAGTACCACCAAACCAAGGCTTCTCCATCCCTCTCTCCAAGCACGACCGAACCAAGCTCCGCCGAACCAGATGTGCCAGTCCAGATTGCATCAGCCCAGGCCCATCAGCAGCTATAAACATCCAAGACCCCTACCCCCAACCTCACTCTATAAATAGAGGGGCAGGGGTACAACAATGGCAGACAAGTTTGAGAGCTCAAGCACGGATAGAACTTTCAAACAACTTTCAATTACTTGTAATCAAAGCTTTGTACTTGTAATCTGAAGGGAAAATGAGAATAACATATAAAGTGGACGTAGGCACGTTCTGGCCGAACCACTATAAATCTGTGTGTCTTTTACAGTTTAGTCCCTACTTTTTCAGATATTTGCATAAATCACCCAAATCACTAAAAATAACATATAATCAACTAAACCGTACGACTTTAGGGTGTTTTTCCATTTTTTGCGCAAACATATCAAAATTTTATCGACCCAAAATTTCCACTAAACTCATTTTCTATTTGACAAAATGTCTTACATTATTTTGCTTAGATTCAAACAATTCATTACAACAAAATCCTCCAAATACTATTTTACAAACAATATTTTCCAAATCATTACAAATTTTCATAAATTTACAAAAACATTCAAACAATTACACTTAACATCAAGAGGAAAGCTTAAAATTATTCACAAAATTTAATACTTCAAAATAATTCTATATTACTCTCTTTAAATCATATCTCAAAATCTATAAAATGGTCCATTAAATTCTTGCTACACTTCATGCATATAATTTTATCAATTAATTTAAATTAATGGATCTGACTATATACATTTATTAATAAACTTATATTATTCCATATTTTCAAAATACATACCTATAATATATATATATATTCCACATTTTGAATCTCAAAAACTATTACGTTTTATATTACTAAATTTTATCAAAATAACAATAAAAATACATATATACCTATACCCACAAATTCTCTAATACTACAAATAAACATGATGTTGAATTGCCATTAATAATAGTGATTAGTAATATCAATCCGTTGCAATATTGATATAATCAATAGTGCCTCACCAGTGATCACAGTAGTGCACTTATATCAATGACTGCAAACATCACTTAAAATACATACTACCATATAAAATACACTTGACAAATTATTTTTCTCAAGTTAATAATATAATCTGTTATTTTCAAAACTAAAGAAAATATAAATTCAGACAACACTTTCCAAAATATTTTACTTTTATTATTATTATTTTTCATTCAAAAATTCAAATCTAACTCAAAATATTTTAATTTTCACAAATTACTTATATCTCATTGAAAACATTGTGTCTAAATGTCACGTCTAAGCGTTTAAGAACCTCTATCGAATACATGTGCATCCGCATTGTAATACCCCATGTTTTTTGGTAATATTATTTAGAATATTTAATTAGTTAAATAAAATAAAATAATGTGTTAATTAGGGGATTGAGATTTGATTTTAATTAAGGTGTAGTTGTGCCATTTAATAATGAATTAAAATAAGAGTTATAGGAGGGGTAAAATAGGAAAGAGGCCATTTCTATATCCTCCAAACCTTGGCCGTGTATTAGAATACACGTTTATTTTCATTTGAAATTTTTAATAACTCTAGGCCAGCCACCATTAACAAGAATAAGAGGAAGAAGACAGAGAAAAGCTAAGGCAGAAGCTAATTCAAATCAAATTCATTCACATCTCAATCTCTATAACTCTAAATCTAAGGTGAATAATGTTTACATCCCGTATATTATTATGTTTTCGGTTTTAATATGAATTTCGAATATTTTTCAATGATTTGCCATGTTTTTAAATGATGGAATGAATATATATACTTGTTGATGAATTATGGTTATTCATATTGAATTTATAATATGTTTTAAGGTGAAAACCCTATAAAATGACATCTAAATGCCATGCAATTTTTTATAAAGATCATAAATATTATTTTGGAGTTGGATTTTAATTTTTAGATTTTTTTGAATTTTCGTGGGATTAATATGAATTTTCTAGTAAAGAAAACGGTATTTTGGGTTATAAATTAATTATGGGTAAATAATTAATTGTTTGGATCTAAAATATTTATATGTAAGAAAACATACATAATGTGCTTTTTTGGAATTTTTCAAGATTTTTCCTAAGTATTTTAAGGTTATATAAATTTTTTTAAGGTATGAGACTTAATGTTTTATATATTTTTGAAAAACGTTTAAATTGTTAAATCTGAAAAGTCGGGAGCACTTTTGAAAAGAGAAACCTTGCAACCAATCAGATTTAGACAAATAAGGCAGGTTAGGTATAAACAATAATTTAAAAGTACAAATATATAGGTTTTTCACTGTTTCATCTCTTTTGACACCAGATTCTGCCTCCATACTATCACCTTCAACACGGTCGAAACCAATGCATATGGTATCAGGAAACCGGTACGTAATGAATTGGATGTGGAAGAAAGGTATAGGGTCGAAGCCATGGGATTTCAAAGGGGTTGAAGCATTGTTTTGGTTTTAAAGAAAAATGCGCCCACTTGCTTTCGACTAAGATGCTTTCGACTTAGTTTGCTTTCGACTAAGTTTAATGGTTTAAAAGAATGGTTTTTATTGTGTTGCGCCTTTGATTTTAAATGCTTGCTTTCGACTGAGTTGAAATCTTTAGTGGTGGCTTCCTACCTTTCGATCCAAATGGTTTCGAAGGGGTTCATTTTGTTTTCTAAAATATGGGCCACCTCTCTAACGCTTTCGAATGGATGGTTTCGACACCATCACTTCATTACTCAGGATATGGTTTCGAAGTAGATGCTTTTGACTTAAAAAATTTAAGATCCTTTTTCTATGTTTGAAGTAAAACCCAAATGGTTTCAAAAGAGATAATTTTAAATGGTTTCGAAACAGATGCATTTGACTACAATGGGTTTTCGATCCTTTTGCTCTACTCGAATGCAGAATCCAAATGGTTTTGGCTGAGACGTCTTTCAAAGGTTTTGAAAGAGTAAATTTTCGAATGGTTTCGAAAGGTTTCCACATGTTTTAAATTGAATTCAAAATGCTTTTTAAAGTATGGAGTTTTGACCGTTTTGAAAGGTTTTAATGAATGGTCTCGAAAAGGGTGGTTCCACAGGGTTTCGAAAGGATTGAAAGGAAGGTTTTCCTATATTTTTGGAAGGAAATATTTAAAAGATTTTAAAAGGAGGATTTTTGGTGCTTTGAAGCTTTTGGAAAAAAGAAAGGAAAGTTTTTTCTACTGTTTTCGAAAGGCGATAATTAATGATTTTGAAAGGGTCTTTTAATGGTTTCGAAAGGGTTGTTTAAGGATTTTAAACAAAGGTTTTGAATGTAAGAAATATGAAATATAGCCTAAGTATTTTCAAGTTAAAAAAACTTTAACTTGTTTTGGAAGGATAGTTAATCCTTACTAAATCCCATCAACATTATTTTTGAGTAAAGTATATATATCATGGCAAAATGGCTTTAGTAAAGCTGAAGATATATTTTCCTTGTATGTATATGATTTGAAGGATCAAGTCATTTTGAAAAGGATTTTAAAGAAAATTCAAAGGGTAGTTAATCCTAAGAAAATGATTCGGACAGTTAGTCCATTTTGATTCGGACAGTTAGTCCAGTTTGCTGGCAGTCAGCCTGGATTTCGGATAGTTAATCCAGTTTGCGGGCAGTCAACCTAGTTGTATGGACAAATAGTCCATTTGTAGAATAATGGACTTGTTATTATATTGTGGGAAGATAGTTCACATATTACTTGTTTTACGGATATATAGTCCATTTATTGGCATAAAGGATATCGCTATTTTGATATAGTCAGTTTGACTAACCAGTTTGGTTGTAGGAAAGGATTGCAAAATATATGTTTTGAAAAGTATATTAGTGTGGGGAAACAGGTTCAGCTAAGCGACGTGGTCTCCTTTAATATTAGTAAACCGAGATGTAGAAGAATTATTCACACCAGACTTTATGTCTGACTCGAAGTTTTTATTTACCTTTAAACTCTCAGGTGCTCAAAATTGATTTGAGTAGGCTGAGGGTTAAGGTTTATAGGTCTTTGATATTTTGCCGAATAAAGTTTCTGAAAATGAGCTGGTTGTTGACGGATAGCTAATTAGGAATACAGATCATTCTATTTATTTTTCCGCTATGTATATTAAGTTAGATATGACTATATTTCTCTGATCAACTAAGGGGGCATCGTCATATGTCACTCTTGACGTAGTTTCGTAATGATTATAATTGATCTTTACCTGGGAAATAGACATGGGATTTTGTAAATTGAATATGAATTTGTTTGAAATTTAATCAGTAATATGTTATTTTTAGGAATCTGTGATTTTGTTCATATTCAAGTGTTTCTGATATTATGAATACTATTAGCATTGTCGTATTTTGTCATTAGAAGTTAATGCTATAGATGACTGTAGCATATGTAGCGATTAGCTTTTGACCTCCAGATACGGGATGTTACAACTTGGTATCAGAGCATGGTTTATGAAAAATTTTAAACTAAAAATGGTTTTTAAAACATAATCCGAAGGAATTAGAATAAAATTGGGGTATGGAATAAAGCTATAGCTTCTATTTGCTGTATATAAGTATACGCTTTATCTCTAGTCTCCTATCTTTGTTAGGATATTTTTCTGTATCTCATGTGGTTTAAATACAGATATGGAAAGTAGAAAAGTAAGAGTTAACCCAAGAAGGAAAGGCGCTGATGGCAATTTCAGGTCTAATGTGAGAAGAGGTCAGGTCAGGCACAAGCAGAGAATGTGGGTGCCGAGGTCCCGCAAGTTGGAATGGAAGCTATGTATCGGTTTTTCAATAATATGGTGCAAGCGGGAGTTGCAGCTAGAGTGTTAGGAAGAAATGCTGCAGGAGCAGGAGTTTTAGTAGTTCCAGTAGTTAACCATTATGCTAAGCTGAGTGGAGATTACACCAAGCTTGGAGGGAAACCGTTTACTAGAACGAAATATGCCAATGAGGTAGAGAATTGGTTGTTGGACCGCGAAAGGATTTTTTCAGTTCTAGGGCTCAATAATGAGCAGAAGACGAGGTTAGCATCTAGCCAGCTTTAAGGAGTAGCTCTGTTCTGGTGGAATAGTGCAACTATGGTGGTGGATAAGGAAACTATGACCTAGGAAGATTTGAAAGGAAGGTTTCAAGAGAGTTTTATGTCAGTAGTGGCACAGTCATCTCTGGTCAGGAAGTTTGCTGAGTTAGAGCAGGGGGAGATGTCACTTTTGGAGTTGCCAGAAAGTTCAAAGAGTTGGCCCGATATGGGTATGCTCCAATGGATATAGTCATGAGGAGGAATGAGAAGTTCATCTAAGGGTTGAAGCCTAAGTTGGATAGGGCCATAATACCTCATATTAGACTCCTTTTGATTTTGTTGTGAAGATGGCTTTAAGGCATGAGGAGTTGCTTGATTCTCTAGAGAAGAGTAAGGATAAAGAAGTCCAGGTTGGGCAGAATCAGAAGAGGAATTTTTTTCCTAAGAAAAGTGCTCAGAAGGGTGGAGTAGCTAAGAAAGGGAAGTCTAAGATGATTTACTTCAAGTGCGACAAGAAGTGGTGCTTTGCTAATGAGTATCGTGCCAGGAAGGCTAAATAAGTTGCTATGAGGAAGAATGTCAGGTGCTTCAACTACGACTAGATAGGCCACTACAAGAACCAGAGCCCGCTAAGGACGGAAAGGGCAAAGTGTATGCATTAGAGCTTGCTACTTCCAAGCTAACAGCTCAGGTGAAGGGAAAGGAGGTTTTGGTAGGTACGCTTCAGATTTATGGTATGTCTATTAGCATTCTATTTGATATTGGTGCATCGCATTCTCTTATATCTAGATGTTTGATAGATAAGCTTAACCTAGAACCCATATATATAGTTACATCCTTATGGGTTGTGAATCCAATAAGAGGGTGTATAATTCTAGGGTTGAGGTGTGACCAGTTAGAGTTTGACCTGTTAGGTCATACTTTGTTTGCAGTTTGCATGCGTTTGATTTTGTGGGGCTCAAAATCATTCTTGGTATGGATTGGTTAAATGAGTGCGATGCTATGATATTCTTCCAAGATAGAAAAATATCGCTTAGACACCCAGATTATAGTGATCAGATAGTTTATACCATAGAAGGTTATTGCAGTGAGATGTATGCCTTGTTGGGTGCTGTGGAATTGGATGATGAGTTGAGTCAAGTTTTTGTGGTTAGAGAATTCGTAGATATTTTTAAGCTTGTTGTAGATTTCTGTCGAAACGAGCTATTGAGTTTCAGATAGATTTGGTTTCGAAAGCAGAACTAATGAGTAGACCGCCAAGAAAAATGACCCCTTTATAGGTGAAGGAGTTAAAGGTGCAGTTGGTGGATTTAAAAAGCAAGGGTTTTATTGGGCCGAGTAGTTCGCCATGGGGAGCAGCCCTAGTGTTTGCTAAAAAGCCGTATGGATCGTTAAGGCTATGTATCGACTGTCATAAGTTGAATGAGAGGACGATAAAGAATCGATATCCATTGCCAAGGATTGATTATTTGTTCAACCAGTTGATTGGAACCAAGGTATTCTCGTAGTTGGATTTGGCAATAGGTTTCCATCAGCTCAGGGTAGCGGAGGATAGTATACCTTTGACAACGTTTAGGACTTGGGTCGTACGAGTGGTTAGTTATTCCATTCGTATTGACTAATTCACCAGCATTCTCTATGGACTTGATGAAGCGGGTTTTCCGAGATTCACTTGGATAGGTTCATATTGGTTTTCGTAGATGATATCTTGATTTACTCTAAGGCTGAAGAGAATATGAAGTTCATTTTAGAGTGGTGCTTGAGACGCTGAGGCAGCATTAACTGAAGGTGAAGTTTTCGAAGTGTCATTTCTAGAAGAAAGAAGTGAATTTCTTGGTCATGTAGTCTTAGAAGAAGGGTTGTCAGTAGATCCAACTAAGATTGAAGCAGTGAATAGTTGGAAGAGACCCGAGACAGTGATGGAGATAAAGATTTTCCTAAGGTTGGTTGGTTATTATCAAAGGTTCAATAAGGATTTATCGTGGATAGCGGCACCAATGACCAAGCTAACGAGAAATGATTTAAAGTTTGTGTGGACCGATAAATCTAAGGAATTCTATAGTTCGAAACACTTATTGGCCCATTCACCAGTGTTGATTGTTCCAGAAGGGAATCAGGATTCGATAGTTTATACCGACGCTGTGGAACAGGATTAGGAGTTGTGCTAATGTAGGGAGGTAAAATGATTGTCTGTGCTTCTAGACAGCTTAGATCACATGAGGTCAGATATCTGATGCATGATTTAGAATTGGCTGCAGTGATTTTTGCTTTGAAGGTGTGGAAACATTACCTTTTGGGAGAAAGGTTTGAGTTATATACAGATCATAAGGCATTGAAGTATTTGTTCTCTCAAAAGGAGTTGAACATGAGACAACAGAGGTGGTTAGAGTTTCGCTTATGATTTTGGGATTGAGTACACACCGAGTAAAGAAAAACAAGGTTGCAGATGCTCTTAGCAAGAAGCATCGGAATGCAGTTTTGGCAATGATTGCTGAGTGGAAAGATTTGGAAGCATTAGAAGATTGCAAGGTGAGGTGAAGATCCAAGGCAGGGTCTAGTGGAGATATAATTGTATTATCTTTTTTGGAAGTTCGACCAGTGATGGTCGAAAAGATTGCTTCTAAATAGGGAGAAGATCTTGTGCTAGCTGAACGGATCAGGAAGTTAAGAGATGGAACCAAGAGCGATGATTTAAAAGATTTTAGTCTTTACCAAAATGGGAGGTTGAGAAAGAAAGGAAGATTATGTGTTCCAAGTATAGGAAACATAAGGAAAGAAGTCTTAGAGGAATGCCATCGTTCAAAGTTCTCTATTCATCCACGAGGTACTAAGATGTATCAGGATATGAAGAGGGGTTTCTTCTAGGAAGGTATAAAGCGGGATATTGGTTTGTGTGTGAAGCAATGCTTGATTTGCCAAGAGGCTAAGGCCGAACATCACAAGCCAAGAGGGTTACTTCAGCCATTAGATATTCCGGAAGTAGGATTTTATTTCCATGGATTTTATTGAATGGGTTTCCAAGGTCGAACAGAGAAAATGATAGTATATGGATCATAATGGTAGATTGACCAAGAGTGCCCATTTCATTCCAGTTAGGTCAACCAAAACGGCACCTGTTTTGGCGAGGTTATTCCTGAAGAATGTGGTTAGATTACATGGAATTCCTAGTAGTATAGTTAGTGGTAGAGATTTTTTATTCATTAGCGAGTTTTGGAAGAGTTTGTAGGAAATTTTGGGAACCAAGCTTACTACTTACCATTCGCAGATAGATGGGCAAACGGAAAGGGTTAACAAAATCTTGGAATATTTGTTAAGAGCTTATGTTCTAGATTTTGGGGGATCATGGGAGGACCATCTGGTTTTTGTCGAGTTTTCATATAACAATGGTTATCAGACTAGTATTGGGATGGCACTGTTCGAAGCTTTGTATGGTAGGCCATGCAAATCTCACGTATGTTGATTAGAGATCGGGGATAGATTGGTTCTGGGTCCAGATTTAAGCAAAGAAGGTCATTCGGGTTAGAATGAAGGAGGCTCGATCTAGGTAGAAAAGTTATGCAGATAAGAGACGGAAAGATCTAGAGTTCTCAGTTAGAGATCAAGTTTTCGTCAAAGTGACACCGATGAAGTGTGTGATTAGGTTTGGAAAATTGGGAAAGTTGGCACCGAGGTTCGTTAGACCTTTTCCTATTGTTGAGAGGATTGAGAAACTCGCAGAGTTGATTTACCAAGCAATTTGGCAGGAGTCCACGATGTTTTCTATGTTTCTCATCTCGAAAAATGTATTAGAGACCCGGAGACTGCTATTGCACCGACTGTTCTAGGGACTTAGTAGTAGGATCGGATTTTACTATTATGAGAAAGCCTATTCATATTATTGCGAGAGATGAGAAAAGGCTTAGAACCAAGACGGTCAGATTAGTCAAAATCCAATGGAGCAATGATGACAAGGACTATATTTGGGAGGTTTTTAGATTTTTCTGAATTTTCGTGGAATTAATATGAATTTTCTAGTAAAGAAAATGTTTTTTCTATTATAAATTAATTACGGGTAAATAATTAATTGTTTGGGTCTGAAATTTTTATATGCTAGAAAACGTATATAATGTGATTTTCTGGAATTTTTCTAGATTTTTCCTAAGAGTTTTAGTGGTTATATAAAATTATTTGAGGTATGGGACTTAAATATTTTATTTAATTAAAGAAGGAGAAGAGGCATTTTGGAAAATGTTTAAATTATCAAATCTAGAAAGTCGGCATCACTTTTGAAAAGAAAAATCTTGCAACCAATCTGATTTAGACAAGCAAGGCAGGTTAGGTGCAAAATAATAGTTTAAAAGTACAAATAAATATGGTTTTCACTGTTTCATCTCTTTAGACACTAGTTTCTGCCTCTATACTATCGCCTCCGACACATTCGAAACCAATGCATATGGTATCAGACAACTGGTACGTAATGAATTGGATGTGGGCGAAATGTATAGGGTTGAAACTATGACGTTTCGAAGGGGTTGAAGCATTGTTTTGGTTTTAATGAAAAATGCGCCTGCTTGCTTTCGACTAAGATGCTTTCGACTTAATTGGCTTTCGACTAGATTAAATGGTTTAGAAGAATGGTTTCAATTGGGTTGTGCCTTTTTTTAAATGCTTGATGTCGACTAAGTCGAAACCTTTAGCTGTCGCTTTCTACCTTTCGATCCAGATGATTTCAAAGGGGTTCTTTTTGTTTTCTAAAATATGGCCACCTCTCCAATGCTTTCGAAGGGATTGTTTCAACACCATCACTTAATTAATTAGGAAATGGTTTCAAAGAATATGCTTTCGACTTAAATGTTTTAAGAACCATTTTTATGTTTGAAGTAAAACCCAAATGGTTTCGAAAGAGATAGTTATAAATGGTTTCGAAACAGATGCTTTCAACTTTAATGGATTTTTGATACTTTTGCTCTACTTGAAGGCATAATCCAAATGCTTTCTATTGAGACATCTTTTAGAGTTTTCGAAAGATAAATTTTCAAAAGGTTTCCAAATGTTTTAAATTGAACCCAAAGTGCTTTCAAAAGGATGGAATTTTGACTATTTCGAAATGTTTTAATGAATGGTTTCGAAAGGGGTAGTTCCCCAGCATTTCGAAAGGATTGAAAGGAAAGGTTTTCCTATGTTTTCGAAAGGAAATATTTAAAAGGTGTTAAAAAGAAGATGTTTGATGTTTTGAAGCTTTTGGAGAAAAGAAAGGAAAGGTTTTACCAATGTTTTCGAAAGGCAATAATTATTGGTTTCGTAAGGGCCTTTCAATGGTTTCGAAGGGGTTACCTACAAGGGTTTCGAAAGAGTTGTTTAAGGTTTTAAACAAAGGTTTTGAATGCAAGAAATAGGAAATCTAGCATAAGTATTATCAATTTGAAAAGGACTTTAACTTGTTTTGGAAGGATAGTTAATCCTTATTAAATCCTATCAACATTATTTTTGAGTGAAGTATATATATCATGGAAAAATGGCTTTAGAGTAAAGCTGAAGATATTTTTTCCTTATATATATATACATATGATTTGAAGGAATAAATCATTTTGAAAAGGATTTCATGGAAAATTTAAAGGGTAGTTAACCCTAAGAAAATGACTCGGACAGTTAGTCCATTTTGATTTAGATAGTCAGTTCAATTCGCAGGCGGTCAGCCTAGATTTTAGACAGTTAGTCCAATTTGCGAGCAGTCAATCCAGTTTTACGGACAGATAGTCCATTTGTAGCATAACGGACCTTGCTATTATATTGTTGGCAGATAGTTCATATATTATCTGTTTTACGGACAGATAGTCCATTTATTAGCATAAAGGATATCGCTATTTTGATATAATCAGTTTGATTAACCAGTTTAGTTGTAGGAACGGATTGCAAAATATGTGTTTGGAAATGGATATTAGTGAGGGGAAACCCGTTCCGCTAAACGACATGGTCTCACTTAATATTAGTAAACCGAGTTGTAATAGAATTATTCACTCTAGGCATTATGTCTAACTCGAAGTTTTTGTTTCCCTTTATACTCTCGGGTGCTCAAAATTGATTTGAATAGGCTGAGGGTTAAGATTTTCAAGTCTTTGATATTTTGGCGAATAAAGCTTCCAAAGACGAGCATGCGACTGACGGATAGCTAATTAGGAATACATATTATTCTGTTTATTTTTCCATTGTGTATATTAAGTCAGATATAATTATATTTCTCTGATCAACCAAGGAGGCATCGTCATATGTCGCTCTTGGCATAGTATTGTAATAATTATAATTGATCTTTGCCTGGAAAACGGACATGGGATTCTGTAGATTGAATATGAATTTGTTTGAAATGTACTTAGTATAGTGTTATTTTTGAAAAACTATGATTTTGTTCATATTCAAGTGTTGTATACCATTAGCATTGCCGTGTTTTGTCACCAGAAGTTAATATTATAGATAACGGCAGCATCTGCAACACTTAGCTTTTGGCCTCTAGATACGGGATGTTACACGCATCAACAAAATTCTTCACTCACACAATGGACAAGTTAACACCATATTATTTCAAAAACTGATATAAATAATACTTCCACCTATTCATAATATACTAGTTCCAATAAAGTTTTACTAATTCACTTTCAAATCTTCATTAATACTACACTTATAATACATATCTTCCGAAAGATTTCTAATTAAATATTCTCTTAGCTTCCCAAATCATCATTTAATAATAATGATCAATATTTGCACAAGCTATAAAGATTTATCTAACAGTTAATAATTTTAAACTTTTCCAAAGTGTTGTGTCGGACTGCCTCGTATGAGCATCTAGGAATCACTATCGATAAGCTGATTAGACATATTGACTAGAATTCTTAAATCACTCTACGGGCAAACTAACACCAAAATAAACCATAAATTTTTTGATCATTTTATAAAAATAAAATTTATATTTACTAATTATATACTTGTTTGAATAAAATATTTATAATTTAATATTTCATGGGTATATTTCCACTATAACCCAAAATCAATATTGTATTCAAAATACTATCGCTGCTTAAGAATTTAATTTAGAAATACAATAAAGTTGTCAAACACACCAAATTGACAGGGGAAGGAATAAAATGTGTGTGTGCGTGAGTGAGTGTGTGTGTAATAGGAAAAAAATAACAAATACATCCCTAGATGATTGCCCAGTAATCATCATATACTCATAATATCAGTTAAGTATGACTAAAAATCCACTACACACCCACGGGGACAGGGACTCTAAATCTCATCTAAGGCCAAGACTCGTGTCTCTGATATAAAATGTATTGTTCTAAACCTTGCTCTGATACCAACTATAAACACCCCCACCTATATACCCATATTATCCAAGAGTATTATTAGGTAATATTGCAGGTAATATGGAGAATAAGGCAATATGGGGTACACACATGAATATTCCCTTGGGCTATGGTACATATTAAAACATCAAATAAATAACACATGTATGCGTACACAGTATCGGCATAAAGTAATAAACACGTATGCCTCCAGGATAGAACAATACACAATATAGTAAATAACAGAGTTCACAGAGTCACACCGACCCAATATAAGATAAATACACACACATAAGGTACAAAATACATCTCAATGTCAAATACATACGCGAGTTAATATAATACAAAAAATATAGGGAATTTTCACTTCAAGGGCTTATTTGTGCAGGGTAATAAGTTTTAAGGACACTACTTTGGAAAAATTAATTTTAAGGACATTTCATGAAAAAGATGAAAGAATATATCATTTTCAGTTATACAGAAATAATGCTAAAAGGATTTATCATTTTTCTGTATAACTTAAAAATATAAATGTACTTATCACTATCATGTAAATTGTCCTTGAAACTAATTATTCAGAAGTGTTATCCTTAAAACTTATTAGCATGTGAATAGAATCCCTTCAACCTAATTTCAATAAAAATATATAGCAATGTGGAATACCTAGCCTCCTCTAAGCCTAAAAAATACATGCTAGTCTCATTGTCTTTGTACCTAAATTGTGTCGACTGTATCTAAATATATGGGTCAATACATACATAGATATAGAATATACATAATATAATGGTAATGGCATATTAACAATAGTATATTATAATAGCAACACTCAAAACACAGCATAAAGTGGTCATCACCCATATGAAACATATCAAATCAAAATTCACATAAAACAACATCGTATGGGTGAATCATGCATACCTTGAAATTAATATCAAATCTAGAAACACATAATAACGAGATATCCTCAAGTATAATCAGGAAAGAGCATTGTAGTGCCCAAATATCTCAATCTCACAATATAAATTATCATCATAGAAAAATGAAACTATCCGGCAAAAAGAGCTAATACACAACAATTCCCTAATATAATATCATAGATCATATAATTAGTAGATAATGTGAGATAGCCTATCAAATCATCCAAATGATATCTAGTATCATATAAATCAAAAGAATAATCAATCACAATAAATAAACTAATAAATAAGGCCATCTCTAGAATATCAAACCAAAAGTGTGGATATATGGAGATTGACTACACTTTTTACTTAATTAGTGTTTAGTCTAGTCAACTCATTATAGAGAAAAGACAAATATGCAAATCCACACACACACATATACCCAGAATCTAATGGGAGACTGATAGCTACCTACCACAAGCCTTCTCTAGGAACACGAGCATGCTCGCTAACTGTAGAGTAATAGCCTATTCCTATAGCCTTCGAGGTATATGTCAACCTACTACACTCACATACACTAAACAAGGTCAAGAGACTAACAGCCGCCTACCGCAACCATGCTCTAAGAACCCAGGTCTACTCGCCTACCATAGAGTAACCTCCTATTCCTACAGTTTTTAGTTACCTCGATGGATATTATAACGCCATCCACCAGTGGCTCATCTATACATAGCCTCGGTCATGACCGTGCTTTGCCCCCAAATGGTAACATACTGCTGGCCTATGTGACACAAGAGGCTATGGGCTACAACCTGTCTACCACTACCAATACTGTTATGCCCATTGAAGGAACATAACATAATACTCATTGAAGGGACCCATAATACTCATCGAAGGGACATATAATAACAGTGTTGCCGATCTAGGGCACGATCCCATGATCGGATCGACGGGTTTGATATTAGCCAATCTGGTTCACTCTTGAATATAAAGGAAGCTAGGCATAATGTGGATGGTCATATAGATCTCATACACAATCATTTCACATATCTATAGTAATAGGCCGACATACGGCTCTCATAAGTAAATATCTAACAATATGATACTCCTCACCGGGTATCACACGGACCTATGAGTGTAATCCCGTTTGAGCGACGTTTACTTACAACGAATAATCAAACAAATAGCATAAGGGTGTCCAATATCACAACATGTTACTAGAATAATTATTCAGGGCACATAAACTATACTCGTTCCATACTAGATATCTCTGTATGATAAGTTCGATGAATAAACGAAAAAGTATTGCCAAATACCACATCCCATACGGAATCACTGATCCTTTTATTTGAATTTCTCATCACACAGAAATAAAATTTCATGCAATCATTTCAAGGATGTCATCGCTATATCATACTAAATTCATCAATCAAATCAACTCAATGGTGAATCACTCATAATATCAAAATCTATAAAAGATATGAGCAATCATAAGATAAAGAAATCAAACTTAAATCCCAATTTTAATTCAAACATTGTAATAATTAAATAAGGCTCCCCAAAATAATTCTTTAAACAATTAAAACAAACAATCAAATATTTACATAAAACATTTAAAGATCGATTTATAAATCAAATATATACTTATATGAGGTTTACTATATTTTTCCGCAAATAATTATTATTTTATAATATAAATAAACTTTAAATTATATTATACTTATTTTTATCCATAACTATAATTCAAAGTCCTCACTTAATATCCAAACCAGTCACGAATATAACAATTTCCTTTAATTCATTCCATATAAGAAAATTCTCATATTATAAAAGAGACTTTCACTTAATAACTTATAAAAAATATTCTATTAAACAATATTATTATTTTCCTAATATGTTTTTAAGAAAAAATATTATATTTTCGATAAAACAATTCCAAATCTTATAATTAATAATAATTCAACCATCAACAATTCATTCCATTAAATAACTCAATCAATAGTCATATTTAATTTACCCAAGCAATTGCAATCACTACCAGGATGATTATATAAATAGCAAACAATAAAATTAGATATAGTTGTGAGTTAGAAATTAACTCACCGAACGATGAATACACACTCACTATGTTGCTGACGGCAATCATAGCCACCAATCTTCATTGCAGGCTCGCAGTCGACATCCACCCAACAACGCCTCATCGAAGACGTATTCTTCCTCATCGATGACCAGCACTCCAAGCCGTGATGCCAGCATTTCATCATTCAATAGCAGCCTTCATGCACCTTCGAGTCATGCCCTCTAAATTGCCACCAAACTCCAATGAAGATGATATCGAGAAACCCAAAAAATTGAATTAGGGAATTATATTTTAATTCATATATTATTTTCTTAATTTTTAGAGATGAGAATATTTTTGTTTTAGGCAAGATAATGTTAGTCTCCAGGGAAATGAATAAACGAAGTTAAATAGAGGAAAATGAAAAGTATGGAATGTTTTGAGTTTAAGTGATTTTGGGCTTTAAAGTTTGACTATGAGGAAAAATATTTATATTTGTGTTTATTCTTAAGCTAAATACAATTTAATCCAAATAAACGCATGTTCACTTTCAAAATCATTATTTGTCTCCAAGCAATTATTTTATTTCATCCTTGTCGATTTCATAAAATATTATTTTCCATATTTATAACTTATTTAAAGTTAGATATCACAATTTTCAGTTTATATCCTTTTATAAAATAATCACTAAACTAATTTATCAAATAAACCATCAAATTTCAATTTAACTAAATAAATTTGTATTGTTAATGTTAATTAATTATCGCTTAAAATCGGGTTGTTACAACACCCGACAATCTACCATGTAACTCGACCCTATTTACAAGAGTGCATATCCTCTCGAGTATCGAAAAACATCCTACAAAACGAATAGCCAACCTCCCTTCCTTCCCAAACCGAACTATATCTCTCATCAAGGAAACTTTGATGAATACAAAGTCCCCAACTAAAAACTCCAAATCTTTATGCCTTACATCTGCATAGCTCTTTTGCCTGCACTGAGCTAACTTTAAATGCCTCCGAATCTCTGCTACCTTATCAGTGGCCTCATGGATCATATTTGGTCTAAGTACTAAATGATCTCCCAGTTCCACCCAACATGATGGAGACCTATAAGGCCTTCCATACAATGCTTCAAAAGGTGCCATCCCAATTCTTGTCTGAAAACTAATGTTATAAGAAAAACCAACAAGTGGTAAATGATCCTCCCGTGAACCTCCAAATTCCAAAACACAGGCACGAAATAAATCCTCCAAAACATGATTCTCTCTCTCAGTCCGCCCATCCGTCTAAGGGTGATAAGCTATGCCTAAATTCAACTCCATCCTAACTGCATCATGCAAACCCTTCCAGAACTGACTCGTGAAGATCGGATCTTGATCACCTACGATATCACATGGAATGCTATAAAGCCTAACAATTTCTCTAATATACAACTGAGCCAAACTAAAAGGCGTCCTTATTGCCTTCATTGGTAAGAAGTGCACACTCTTGGTTATTCTATCAAAAATAACCCTGATGTCTTCATTACCTCTCCTCGATCTAGGCAACCCATCGATAAAATGCATAGATATATTCTCCTACTTCCACTTCAGAACCTCAAGTAGCTTAATCGGTTCAGCTATCTTCTGGTGACTACCCTTAACTTGCTGGCAGTTAGCACATCTACTTATAAATATATAAACCTCTCTCTTCATACCTTCCTGCTATAAAGTATGTCTCATGCCCTGATATAACTTAGTGACCCAGGATGTATCATCGGTCTAGAATGATGACGCTCTATCAGAACCTCTTGTCTAATACTATCATCATCTGAGACTCACAACCAACCATTCATCCTTAAAATTCCACGGTCATCTACCCTAAATCTTGGCCACTTATTTGGAGCAACCTTCTCACTAACAACTTTAGCTATCCGAGTGAGACAAACATCCCTCTCCTAGTTACACTCAATACGACTGATAAGAGTTGGACGAACTTCCACATTAGCCATAATTGCATATCTCATGTTCAGTGCATCTGCTATAACATTAGCTTTCCCCAGCCTATACAAAATCACAAGATCATATGCCGCAAAGATCTCTAGCCAACGTTGCTACCTTAAGTTCAAGTTCTTTTGGGCGAAAAGGAGGTCTGAATATAGCTCAAACTTCTCACCTGGTAAATGATGCCTCCACATCTTCAACGCAAAGACCACTGCTAACAGCTCTAAGTTATGCATCGCATACCTTGCCTCATGCAGCTTCAGTTGCCTACTAGCACAAGCAACAACCATCCCATGGTTCATCAATACAGCAGCAAACCCTGTTTCACAAGCATAAGGGTAAACAACATGACCCTCACCTCCGTACAGAATAGTCATAACAGGGGTGCTAGTCAATTTCTTCTTTAGCTCCCTAAATGCTAGCTCACATTTCCCTATCCAAACAAATTTGATGTCTTTGTTTGTCAAATTCGTAAGTGGTGAAGCAATCTTAGACAAATCCTGAATGAATTTTCTATAATAACCCGCCAACCTCAAGAAGCTTTGAATCTCTGTTACGCTTTCAAGTCACTTCCAATTCTAAACAGCCACAACCTTTTTCGGATCTATAGAAATACCATCTCCAGAGACAACATGCCCCAAGAACCTTACCTCTGATCGCCAAAAATGATACTTCGAGAACTTAACCTTTAGTAGATTCTCTCTTAATGTCTCTAATAAAATTCTCAAATGGCGAGAATGCTCCTCCTCGATCTTGGAGTAAACTAGAATATCATTAATGAAAACAAGCATGAATTTGTTCAATAAATCCCTAAAGACATGGTTCATCAAGCCTATGAAATAAGCATGAACATTGCTTAGGCGAACGACATAACCAACCACTAATAAAACCTGTTAGCCTGGAAAGCCGTCAAGGGAACAGTCTCCTCTACTACCCTCAACTGACGGAAACCGATAGCAAGATTAAGCTGAGAAAATACCTGAGCTCAATGAACCTGATCAAACAAGTCATCACTCCTAGGTAGGGGATACTTTTTTCTAATAGTCCGCTTACTGAGCTCACGGTAATCGACACAAAGCTTTAAGGAACCATTTGCCTTTGTAGCAAATATAATGGGCGTTCCCTAACTTAAACAGCTGGATCGAATCGAACCCTTCCATAACAAGCCGTTAGTCTGGTTAGCTGGCTCCATCTTCTCCTTCGAAGATAATTTATGTACAAGCAATACAATAGGCTTAGCATAAGGGACCAAAATCAATACGAAACTGGATTGCACAATGAGGAGGTAAACCAGAAACCTCCTTGAACATATCAGAAAATTCCCGAACAACATAAATCGACTGCAAATCTCCATCCGCCAAATTAAGAGAATATAGGAAACTATTCATAAGTGAACTAGGCTCTTCACAAGATACCTTCATAGTCCCTTCTTCAAACTTCAATAATACCATTTTCTTAACACAATCTATGATAGCACGATATCAAGATAGCCAATCCATGCTAAGCAACAAAACCCAAGAAAACGAAGGACATACACATCACATGGAAGGAGTTTGTCATAACAAGTAACAGGAACTCCTTCACATAACATGCTAAGATTGGCCGAACCCCCTACTGGGTTCGATACACAAATAAAATCACAAACCATAATTGTTTCAAGCCTAAGTCTATCAATAAGGCTATGTGAGATAAAGCTATGAGAAGAACTAATGTCAAACAAGACATGAATAGAATGCCAAAAATTGATATAATACCTTTCAAAAGCTTCTTTCCCTTAGCTACTACTGAAGTGGAAGGTGCTGTAGAAATAGCAAAGACTCTAGGTTGCTCCCCTTACTAGAGTGTAAGACAATCTTTAACAAAATGGACAGGCTGAAGGCTATTGTAACAAATCCTCGAAGAAAACTGTGCCTCGAGCTTCGGTCCTTCACTACTTGTTTTCCCTCAACTTTCTTACAATCCATAATAAGGTATTCCTTCTGACCACACTTATAGCGAGCATAATTTGAAACATTCTTCAATGACTGAAATTTCCACTTGTTGTTCCTAATCGATACAGAAGCAAGAGGCTTTGGTGCCAATCTTTCAAATCTCAACCCAATGTTCACCAAATCCACAAACGACCATATGAGATGACTAGTCATGTTTCACTAAAACTCGAGATGCTTACCTACCACAAACACTCATTCTTCTCTAATGGCGTGTCTATCATACCAGGCCTAAATCGAGATAATGTGTAAAACTTATTTTCATACTCCACAATAGTCATATCACCTTGCTTTAGATCCATGAAGCTCCTAAATAATAAGGTCTTACTAGCCTCCCGTACAAACTTCCTTTCAAACTCCTCCTTAAATTAGGCCTAAGTGAAGTTGTTTTCTTGGACATCAGTTGTAATAGAACTCTAATCCATGGCTGCAACAGAAAGATGACGGGATGTCAAGCGAAGCTTCATAGCATCACCAGACTCCAAATCCCCAATGATGCTCTTACACAAACTCAGCCATGTCTATACTCAATAATTGTCTTGGTACCGTTGAACCTCGGACCACCCAACCTCTTAAAATATCAGTAAAGCAAACCAAAGTTCATTGGGGGCTGAACTTGCACCACTTCCTCTACAACATTCACCCTAGATTCGGCTATAGGAGAGCATTTCTTTGAGCTTGAGTCCCACCATTGGTAATAGTACTACCCCTACCACCTCTACCTCTACTTCCTCTAAATTAGCGGCATAAGTACTTATAATTAACTACTAGAACTATAGAAGAACATTTAGAATACTTCAAGATAGAGTTATTTCAAAGAAAGGATTATTAAGAAAGGACTACTTCAAAAAAAGAGTTATTTCAAGGAAAGGGGTTACTAGGAAGGAGATGTTTTCTAAAAAAACATTTTTAAAAGTCAATTTTTGAAATTACAAATATGCTCTCATATGTATAATACTCTTGCCTCATTCTAAGGCATCGCTTACCTTATCTCTGATGAGCCATACACAACCAAAATGTAAAGTATTCGTTAACCTTAGGCTCTAATACCATGATTTAACGACCGGTCTTTTTGGCCCTCAAATGTCAACACTAATGTATTCGTTTGTCGAGCACTAAGTGCTCAAAAGATAGATAATTAGGATAAAATAAAGAAAAGGAATGGAACAAGAAAGAAGAACACAATATCAGATCTCATATGCGGAATGATAATATATAACATCTCAAATGTGTAGTACAAAGGTTACTCCAAGATATAAGGTAATCTCGAAGTTACAAAACCTAAGTATTACTATCAGCCTAAACAGTTATAACTGCTTGTCCCCACAATGTTGATTAAATATATACATAATAGAGTACAAAAATGAAAATAGGTATACAAATTGATATGTGGAAGCGTCCAGCTCATCTTAAAAAGCTTATAGCATCCAAACAAAACCTACTTTCCCTGGCTTACTCGAAAGAATACACGAGGAATTTTGGAAAAACAAATACCATGTGTCAAACATAAGTCTGATAAAGAAACTTAGAAATGCATGTAAGCAAGTAACAGTACTTTTGAGACCAAACAAATTACCAAAATGTTTATCCCTTCAAAAGAACTAAGAATATTTGATAATTATATTAGGTTATATTATAGATAATGTCTAATCACAATGTTGATTACATACATACATGATACAGTGTAACAGAAATGAAAATATGTAGACAAATAGATATGTGGAAGCATCCAACTAATCTACAAAAGCTTAAAGCATCCAAACTAAAACCAGCTTTCCTCATATTACTCGAAAGGGTACACGAGGAATTTTGGGAAAACAAATATCACATGTCAAAAATAAGTCTGATTAAGAAACTTAGAAATGCATGTAAGCACATAACAGTACTTTTGAGACCAACCGAATCACCGAAATGGTTATCCCTTCAAAAGAACTAAGAATATTTGATAATTATATTAAGTGATATTATAGATAATATCTAAGGTATGTAATATAAATAGAAAAATAGTTGTGTTGCTTGCATCTCAAAACACAACAATAGTAGAGAACATCTAAAACCACTAAGGTACGTTTGTATATGGATTTTTCGTGGAGATCCTCCCAGTAAACTATGGCCAATTTCTATGACAAGGGTTAATAACTACCTTCCGAGCGAAGTATATCTCTAGATAATATATACCACAAAGGAAAACAATAGTTGGACCATTCCCTAACACGTAATGTCAGATATCAACTCCCGCTAGCAACATCGATAAGCATCTCTAGATTTGGAGTTGATATTCCCTTGGGTTAGCTAAACCCACTGGCTATACCCCCACTTTCTTTTTAGTCATTTTTCCGATGTCGAGATTACATACAGTATCGCATGCAAGAGTCTTCATCACTTGAACCAAAACCACATCACTCATGGATTCCCGCATAAGCCCATTTGCCAAATGCTAATGCTGACCTTTCCCTCGAACTTAGCCTCGGGATAGATAGTTTAACTCTATAGCATAAGTATTAAATGTTAATGCTAACCTCTTCTTCGAACTTAACCATAGGATAGACAGTTCAATTCTATAATATTCTACTTCGACAACCATTTTCGTCGCATAGACTCGTATACTAGTTTTGAAGTCGTATTGGTAAGTAAAACACTCACCAATCCTGGACTCTTCAAAACCAATTTTATAAAGTTATATATATAATACCTTTTAAAATACTTATATATAAGTGAGAAATAGGTATATAAAATATTACTTTAAAAATAATTACTTAACATTGATTTAAAACCTTTTTCTACTTTAACAAAATAAACATGTTTTATAAATATAATAAAAAACCTTTACTTTCAAATTACCAATAAATTATTTAAAAATACATTTAAACTTCAAACTTCTTTTAAAATACTTACATATACTCGTTTGAAATTATTTCATAAAATATATAAAATATATAACAATTTACACTTTACTAAAAATATGTTGTTCCAAAGTGCATCAATAGGGACTATTGCTATATGTACCAAAACTTTTGCAACTTCATTTTATAAACTAAGTAACTTTTTAGCACAACTTATTACCATCTTTTATACTACTATAAGTGTAGAAAACATCTCATTTAAAATATTTATAAGATAGAATTTAAAAGGTAAGACAAGACAGGGGATTCAAAGTGCATCTACAGTGACTATCGCTATACGAACAATTCCATTTTCAAATTCAAACTTCATTCATTCACATAAGCATATATAATTCTTGAGTTCAAATCACATCTCAAAGAAGCATGGAATAACATAAATACAACATATATATAAATAAGAAACACTGAGTGAAAGCAAGATAAATTCAACAATATCAAAGTGGTTTTATGGCGACTATCGCTATAAAGGAAATACCAATAACTATTCTATTACATATGCTCACTCAATAGTCAATTTCAATCCCAATCCATATGACATTACATATGCATAAATATACAAGTCCAAATCTAAGTCATATTCCATTGAATTTACATATGCACAAATAAGCAAATCCAAAGTCCAATATTACATATGACATTACATATGCCAAATCAAATTGCCTTCCAAGGCAAAATAATGTAGAAAATCAAAATGCTTTCCAAAGCACAACAAATCAAGTTTATAAATTTAAGTAGTTAGTGTCTATTATTATAGTTTATACAAAGCAAAATCAAGTTTATAGCTTCCATTCAAGGAGTGAGATACCTTACTTTTAAACCAAACTCCAAGCTAGCTCTTCCTACCACAACCTTGCAACAACACCACAACTTCCTACCCCAACCCGAAAGCTCATGTTTAAGGCTAGAATAAGCCTTAATAGTGCATGGTCTAGGCTTGAAATGGCCTTAAATACAAACGACCAAGGTAAGGTCTTGCCTTATTTGGGTATGGCCTTGAGTTGAGGAGAGAGTTATGCTCCACCCCTCTAACTTCCAAGATGATGGAATGATGTTATATGCTATTTAGTTATTATGGCAAGAGTTTGAAGAAGTATAGACTTGTTTTGTGTTGCTTTGATTCAATAGGTTTTAGTAGAGATAAGAATGAAGGAGTTGTGACTTTAGAGTAGAGAATTAGAAAACCATGAAAATGAGACTTAGGTGCATATTTATAGACTTGAAAATTGAGTGGAAAAAGACCACATTACCCCTCCTTGGGTCAGCCACCATCTTGCCTCACCCATGCCTCCACTTTCTCCACTCCATACTAGAGAAAGTCTTCCTTGATTTGCCCATTAAACCCTCCTTCTTGCCTACTTCTACAAGTACTTAGTTTAATTAATTTTCACTAGGAAGTTAGATGATTTAAATTGTTGTAATTGTCTCTATATGTTATCATACAAGTGTAAAAGAATTCAAATAACTTTTATCGAATAAAAAGTTGATTATGAATAAAACGATTTTAAATCATATTATTGATATTTCTTTGAAATTTATATTTTTGTAAACACATTTCAAAAACAAGTTTTGTAGCATTAATTATTAATTAAAAAGTGCTAATAAGGTTATAAAATCATATTTTTAACACTAAACCATTTTTCAAAAGTTTCATATATTTAAAGACGATGTGTTTGAAATTACAGGTCACTACACCATTTCTTACAGAGCCCAACCATCATGATCAAGCCCGTACTGCTTCATCTTTGCAAACTCTACTCCATCCTCTATCTTAGCCATAATCTCTGCTGGTCTAGCTTCTCGCCTCTAACTGGTACTGATCCGCTCAATCAAAGTAGGTCTGATACTCAAACTAGCCAACACATCCAGCTCTAGCTCACATTGAAGTCTGAAGTCATAACCAACAACAAACTCATGCTGCTTCCACTCTAGGAACATCGCTCCCAATGGCATGCCTTCTACCCAAAGCATGAACAATTGCATTTAATTTACCAGTCATATAGGTAATGTCAAAGTCTTAGGAGGTTAGTAACTCTAACCATTTATACCGATGAAGGTTAAGGTCATTTTAGGAGAAGAGGTACTTCAACAATTTGTAGTCCATGAATAACTCAAAATTCTCTCCAAGCAAATAATGCCTCCGTATCTTTAAAGCGAACACTATCGCTGAAAACCCCATTTCATGAGTTGGATACTTCCTCTCGTAGGGATTTTATTCTCAACTAGCATATGTGACAATATTCGCCTCTTCATCAACACCGCACCTAGTCCAGTACCATAGGCATCTGTATATACTATTAACTCTTTATTCCTATTCAAAATTACTAACACCGATGCACTCGTAAACCTCTCCTTCAAACTCATGAACATGTGCTTGACCTCGCATGTAAAAAAAAGTGTGATTCTTCTTTGTCAAATAGGTTAACAGTGCTACAACCTTAGAGAAGTCCTTATAAAACATTTATAGTGTAACATTCCTAAAAATTTACCAAGTTTAATTTGGCAATTAAATTAATTTTGAAAATAAATTGTGAATTAATTAGAGATTTCTAGAATAAATAAATAACTTTTGATTATTTAATTTGAAATTTAAGCATAAGTATCTTACAAATAAATATTGGATTTAGGAAAAAATAAATGTATCGGGGATAAATAGAAATTTAGTTTGAAATTTAAGAATAAGTATTATATAAACAAATATTGAATTTCAAAATAAAATGTATTAAAAATAAAATGGAAATTTAAGGCTTTAAGATTAATAAAAAGTTAATGATAGTTGTTTTCTAAATTTTTAATTTTATTAATATGTGGGAGATGTAATAAATTTCAAAAAATTTATTTTTAAGATTTAAATTCTCTTATATAGATGAATGTGACTATTTGTTAATATGAAATCAAAATTTTTAAAGTCCTTCTTTTCTTTTAAAAGTTGTACAAAAATAAATGATAAAAAATGTATGAAGGTAAATTGTATAAATATATTAGTGTATAAATATGTTGAACAAAATTAAAGGTTGCAATGTGAAAATTAATTGGGATAAAATGTTATTTGCGTAAATATAAATATAAGAGGAAACATAAACATTTTACAAATGTAAACATTGAATTTGAATTTAAATTGCATAATTATGTATGAATATATAAATAGGCATAAATAGATTTTTAATTCAAGTGAATTGGAAATTTAAATCAAAATTTAAAATAAATGTTTTAGAAAAGTATTTGGTTTTTGAAAATCATTAACGTGTAATTTATATTTTATATAATGTAAATAAAAAGATTAAGTAGGAAAGGGGTATGTTTATTTATAAAATAAATATGATATAAAAATTTATTAAAAAAATTTCTTTTGTCTTTGAAAATTACAAATGACAAACATATACAAAAGAGATGAAGTAAAGCAATCAACATGCATTAGATCTCATAATCATTTCTTTTTACAAATGACACCCAATATAATTGCTTGAATAAAATAATAGGATTAGAAAATTATGGAAAACTTTCCATCTCCCCATATTCAAATCCTATAACATCTCACCAAATCTATGAAATACGGTAACAATAGATTGAATATCTAAAATCTCAACACCCAAGAAGAAAGAAATGATGAGAAGAGTATAACCAGGAAAAAACAAAGATAGAAAGAAGGAAAAAAAATCAGAAAAAAAATTGCCATTCTCATCTCAAAATCTGAAAGCAAGTCAACCTGAAAACAATTTAACATTCACAAATTTACAACCTGGAAATCAAGAAAGCTTGAAAATCAAAAATCAAATGCAAGTTCTACTTAATGCAAAAGGATCAGAGCTGCAGTTTGGCCAGGAAATAAATGCAAGTTTCTTTGGAAAAAAAGGATTAAGGCAAGTAAATTTATTTTTAAAAATTTGAATATAATGTTGTTGATCGGTAACAAAGCAAAAGATTTAAGCAATTGTATCAATCTAAGTTTCAGGAAAACAAATCAAGTTTAAAGGCTTAAATCAATTTTTGGTTTCAACTACAGATCTGCTCTCTGTAGTATGAAAAGAATTCTGACTGTAAGTAAATAAGAATTGTTGTTATTGATGAAGTAAATGGATACAATAGAAATTAAGCAAAGTTTTGTATTAACAAACTTTACAGATTTAACTTCAAGATCTAAAGAAGGGAAAAAGAATACAGGCCCAAATTCATCTTTTATTCTCTGTCAACAAAAAACTTCAGGTAAGCAAACTTAAATTCTTAAACCTGTTTTCTTTGAAATTTCATGCTTGTGATGATAGTTTTGATGGATGTGAATTAATTGTTGGTTTTTGTGGATATATAAGTGTTGAAATGATTAGATGTGTGTCTGTGTATATATGCAAAGCTATCTCTGTCTAACAATAGGTTTTCAAAACCTGATAGGAAATTTAAAAAAAAAATCATCCCATCCAAACTTTTTAAAGTTTCAATTTTTGAATGAAATATTCTTGTATATGTGTAACATTATTTTTTAAAAGCAAATCCAAGTATTTAAATTAGATATTTATTTAGAAAGTGATATATATAAAGTGATGATTTAAATTTAGCCCAGAATCAAATGTTTTAATTCCATAATTTGATCATATAAACGGCTTTAACTCGGGGAATGATGAATTTAGGAAATCATTTCATAATTTTTTGTTTGTTAATTTGTGGGAAGTTGAAGGTTGAATGGAATCTATATTTTTGCCAAACTCTGGCGATTGACGTCGAATGGTGGGTTGTGGTTGGGGTCAAAGGTAGGTGGAAGGAGGTAGATCGTGGGAAAAATAACAGTTAATTTTATAATGGACCGTGGTGAATGGTCCATCGCAAACTAGGGTTTTATCCTAGTTCGAAAACGATGTCGTAATTTTGGTTCGTGCAGCGTCATCGAGGATACTGGGTCGATCGCACCGGTGGCGATGGGACAGTGAGGGGTAGGCAGAGCTTCGACCAAGGTTGCGACGTTGATGGTGGCTCGAGGCGATCAAACATGACGATTTTTCTGATGATCGAATGTTTCCAGTTTGAGTTGAATAGCGAAATTATGGGTTCGACATTGTTTCCAATTTCTGGGTTTTCAATTTGGATGACGAGGTCATCGCCGACACGATGGTGGCTACGGCAATGATTGGAGAGCTTCCTGATGATCATGCACGTGCACGGTGCACTCTCGCGTTTTCAGGCAATTTTTGGTAGATTGGGGAAGAAGATGGTGGCTCGAAGTGGGTCTCGTGAAATTTTGATGATGGCGCGAAGAGGACCGGGTCAGGCGATAGTGTGCGTGAGTGTTCCCTGTTGTAATCTGTTTTGAAGTTTAAAATAAACAAATATTAAACGTAAGCTTGGTCTCGGGAACATTGGGTAGTTAGCTCGGGTTGAACTCGGGGATAAAAGGCTTGGGCTCGGGGAAATTTGAAGATTGGCCTGGGCAGATTTAGTAATCACAAGTTCCTATATTTCAAGCTAAAACGTGTTTTCAGATTTTTTTTTAAGTTTCCACCAGGTATTATAAAGATTTTAAAAAAAAAAGTTTTCAAAGCTAGTTGTAGAAACAAATTTTAAGTTTAGGGTTTAACCAAGCTTGAACAATTTATTTACTACTACCTTTAAATAATCAATGTTAATTTTAGTTGTAATTTATTAAAGGTTTGAAGTGAAATTATTTTTGAATTCAAAGGTATTTTAAATAAACACAACCTTTAATTTAAGAGTTTATTTTAAATAAACTAAATAAAGATAATTAAGGAGTGGATTAAGAAGATTAAATGTTTTAAAGAATAAATTAACTTAAAGGTTTAAAAGTAATTGGTTAATGATAATTAACTCTAAATTGTTTTCAAAGAATTTAATAATGTTAAGCGATTAAGATACGTAGGTTATCTTATGTTAATTAAAGTTTTGGGCAATTAAAAATTAATTAATTAAGTTGTAAATAAAGGGGTAATTTACTAATTAATGGTCAATTAATTCTTGTAATTAATTAAGGATAATTAATTTAATGGTAATTATTAAATTGAGAATCAATTTATTAAAGATAATTAATTAAATGATGAATTAAATAATTAAATGGTAAATTAAATAATTAAAGTTAATTATTTAATGATTAAAGGTTGATGAATTAAAATTAAAGGTTAATTAATTTATTATTAATGGTTAATTAATGAATGATTAAAGAATAATTAATCAAAAATGATTTGTAATGTTAATTAACCAGGATTAGTAATTCATGAGCAGTTAATCTGATTTGAATTAATCAGACAATTATCTAATCTTACTGAGGAATGTTTGGATTCTATTGGATGATTGAATTGTTTGATACCCTGATATGTTCTGTTTTGATTTGAGCTGTGTTTAATGTAATTTATTATCTGTGATATATATATATCTGTGATTTGTGAATAAAAGATAAGCGTTATGGTTCATACCGCTTATCAAATATAAGCGTTATAGTTTATACCGCTTATCAAATATATTGTTGTATTTGAATATGCACTGACTGATGATGTTGCACGTCTATTGTGTAAAACCCCTGAACCGCACTTATACACACACAAATATGGATTGCACGTGGAAATGGGTTAAGTCGCAGATTTTGAAATAGTTTTAAAGATTGAATTTTTGAATCCGAAATAGTTTTGGAATTAGAATTGAAAGCTTTGAAAAATGAATTTCAAAAATAAAATTTATTTTGAATAACTTGATTGGTTTTTGAAACTTAAATAATTTGATTTAAATTTGAGTTCAATATTGGAAATTTAATTCTATGATTTGGAAACTATGGTTTAAAAAGGTTATTCAACTTATAAATGTATTTATATGGGGTTTTAACCATTTAAAAAGTATTGTTTTGAAATTTGAATTTAAACCAAGCTTATACTTGAATGGCTTTAACTTATGTAAATGTAATCAGTTTTTCCCAAAACGAAACCTATGTGTTTTCAAATAATAAAAGCTTTCACATATGAAATGAACTTCCAATTTGTACTAAAAGGATTTCAAGTCTAAAATGAAAAATAGTTTTCCAAGTTATGAATAAATCTTTGGAAATGGGTTTGAAAGCAAAAAAATTAAATCTTTAATTTAAAGATTTAATGAGTTAATCCAATTGAAATGGAAATCGTTTTGAAAATATATGAATAGATCTTTGTGAAATTGGGTGAAACTTTGTGAAACGAATCTTTTTGTTAAAAGATTTGAAATGATAATTTGTTTAACCATTTGAAGAAAGGTTTTTGGTTTAAAGTTGTGACTTAACTGAAATCCCATATCCATATTTTTTTAAATATTGCACTCATTATTCGGTTTAGCCAGGAGAGGACCTTGTGTCATATAACCCATTCTGAATAGTGATACAACGTTATAGATTGCATTTAAAGACCGGTGTTGAAGACCGGGTATTCGAAAGAATGATAGGATAACATATCGATTGTCTCTGCACCGAGTAGCTACGGTATAGAGATTCCCTAAGTGATGGGAAGTCCGATCGGGATTGTGGATACCCGGATTTGCAAGGGCTTCTTCCTTTATTGGACGAAGTGCCTTCGGTTCTGTTCGAACCCTGAACAGACTTATATGGTTGTATGTCTGACACTACACGTTGAGATATTAAACTGATCTCTATCAAATACATTTCTGCTTGGTGGCGGAGAATTTATTCTCTTAGCTTAACACCCTTCTCTGAGACGTACGAGTTAAGAGGTTATGTAGTTGATATTTATCAATGATATACTCCCAATTTGGTAGTGTGGCATGCTAGTGCTGCTGTGTATCATTTGTTGATCAAAACATGGCTTTTGTATAAAAGCGTAGCTTTGTGGACGAGACTGCATCAGGACCTCACACTCCGGAAATGGTCGAAACAGGAAAGATGCGGCAAGGTTATGAGGGTCACACCCTTTAGGGTTTGTCATTCCCTTCTGGAAAAGGGTGGTATCATGGTATGGAGCCTAGATACTTCACTTATGTGGTCACTACAAATCTATTACTTTGTGATTGATTTGTGGTTGTTGGATTAGAGGTACCTCGGATAAATGTCCCAAAGGACCGGGGGATGGCACGCTCGTATAGTAGTTACCTAGTTACAGAGGTAACCCGGCATTGTATTGGCAGAGATCCGGTTAGGTTCTCGGGACGTCCCGCCAGAGGCGTACCCATGTGGCAGTAGGAAATTCCTTAGCCTGACCATTTGTTGGAAAATCCAATCTTCAATACATGCCCTATACGGTTTTAATTGTAGAACCTGCCATTTAACATGGCAGCTATAGTAGGCATAATATCATGGTACCTATGCTGGCTAGGATTAATATTATACTTTCGAAAGGTTTTCCACTATGCACTAGTAATAATATCAAATAATTTTTCTCGTATTAAGCATATTTGACTATCATAAGGGGAACTCTCCCACAAGTGTGCGATTGCATTGTGTTTGTGCCGGGAGGCCTTATGGTAGTTTCATTTTCCAAAAAGCATTGCGGATTTCAAATTTAAATTCTTTTGTTTGTTTTTAAAGACTAAATGTTTTTGTTTTCTCATACCAGTCCCACGACTGACCTGCAGTTTATTGTTCCTTTCCTAAACTCCGGGTGCCCACAATTTTCCACACGGGCAGTCTAGAGTTGGGTTTTTCAGATAATCGAATAGTAGGAGTAGATTCGATAGCTTTCAGCCCTAGGATTTGGCAATCGCATTTGGATCGAGTTATTCTCTTCATCTTGATTGGGAGTTCAAGCTACTTCTGGATTGGTGCCTTGGAGATGGAGATTACTGATACTGGAGTTCTTTCTTGAAGACCATATTGTAGATATTGTTCCGCTGCTAGTGTTATCTTTTCTTTCCGCTGCTATTGTCTTGTATCATATCTCTGATGTATATCGATATCTATTGTATCATCTGTTGTATCAGATATTATACCAATGTTGTATATTAATATATATTTCTTTTCTTCCGCTGTGTTGTACTTAATGTGTTATAGGTTTCAGCGAACCAGATTCGATGTTTGGATCTACGACATTTGAATACGAGGGCCGTATTCAGTGCCGATTTTTGAAGGTCGAGTCAGGGTCGTTATATGTAGTATCTCGCTAGTCCAAGGAAACACCTCACGTCGATAGCGTTCTTAAGTCTATCCCATTCCTTTTTTGCTATCACTTTTGCATGATCAACAAAAATGCCCTACTTAGAAACAACATGACCCAAGAATCACACTTCCAACCTCTAGAAGAGAGACTTTGAAAACTTCACCTTCAGTCGGTGTTTCCTCGAAACCTCATATACAATCGTCAAGCATGTAACACTCCACCTCTATACTCATACTATCCAAGAGTATTATAGAGTAATACTATCAGATAATACGAAGACTGAAGTTATATAGGGTACACAATATTCACTTAGACTAACAATGGTACATACTAAAACATCAAGTAAATAAGTCATCCATGTGTACATGCTATCAGTAAAAAGTAATAAACACATGTGTTTCAAGACTACATAATACTTAATAAACAGTAGGTCATAGAGAACACAGATTCAAATGGGGAAATAACATAAAATATATAATAAATAATACAATAAAGGAAAAACTTATCTCAAATGATGTCAGATTCACTATAATGTAAGTGATAGTCAATATATAACTCAGTATCATGAATAACAGTGAGACTATCAAGTGGATTGGACTAACACATAGTAGTGTCTTAATATAATATCAATAAAAACATAAATCAATAGATAATGTGATATAGCCTGTCTAATTATCCAAATAAGATCCAATATTATACAAACCACAAAGATAATCCAACACAATCCAAATCATGATCAATAATAAAGGCTATCTCAAAATATCAGATCATCAAACAGTATGGATATAACGGGAACCGACTACGTACACTATAGACTCATCCAGTCTTTGGTATAGCCAACTCATGATAGGATAAGGACATAAATATCAATCCACTACCACACATACACATACCGAAACCAGACGGAAGACTGATAGCATGTCTGCTTGCTTTAAGAACCGCACGCAGTCCATACGACATGACTCCATAGTCATCGGTTACCATTACTTCTCCTCTCACTATATCGTGACAATTATTAACCATTTGCTCGACAACGCATAGCTTCTTCAGTCACAACTACGGACATGTGTCGTTATGGTAACAGATTGTTAGCCTATGTGACACAAGAGGCAACTAACTTCCAATCTCATGATGCGCATCGAATATCATAACAACAATGGTGTCGTTGGATCTAGGATGCAAACCCACGTTCAGGATGCCAAGGTGGGTACTGACCAATCTAGTTCACTCTCGAAATATAAAGGGAGCCAAACCCAATGTGGATGACGTATAGCACTCCTAGCCTATATCTTCTCATTGCTCTAGACATAGACCGACGCACTACTATACCCATAAATCATCACGTGACTATGGTATACTAGAGCTCTTATCACTGGCCGACATACAACTATAAGTCAACCAATGAGTAAATTATACCCACCGCAACAAGTGTCACCACACATACTTGAGCATATCCCTATTTGAGTGACATTTACTTACAAAGAATAATCAAACGAATAACGTACTGGCATCTCAAATCACTGCATATTACTAGGATAATTATTTAATGTTTTACACTCAATCGACAATAAATATTTCAATACGACAAGTCTGATGAATAATCGAAAAGTGCTATCGAAAGGCCATACCAGACGATATTACTAGTTCGTTTATTGAAATTTTTTGTCACATAGAAACAAAATCACACAATCAAATAAACGATAGCATCACAGTATCTTATTAAAATCATCAACCAAATCAATATCAACGGAGAATTATTCATATAATTATTATATAATTAAACAAGAAAAGAAATATCGAAATAGAAATATAAAAATAGATTATTCAAATGAATATAAATATAAAATAAAAAAAATAAAACTTAATACTAAATCATTTACGACATATGATATATATATATACACACACACATATATAACAAAATAAATACTTAGAATTTCTTTAAAAACTTAGAAAATAAATTGTCCGTAAATCGATTAAAACATAAATTTCAAAACTTAATTTATATATTAAAATTTCATGAAACGCTCTGTAATAATCATAAAATATCAATTAAGGAACATTTTACATTTTCTTGATAGATAATACTTATATGATTGCATACTGTTTTAAATATAGGTTTCATGCTTGCTATTGTAAATATTTTGACTCTATGCTTGCTATTGTATATATTTTGACTACTTGTTCTTGTAAGTTGTGTGCTCTTCATGTTTTGATTTTACTGGCCTGATCTATTTGCGTGCGTTAATGAGCAACACCGTAAGCTTGTAAGTTTTAGTAATTTATAGTTAGATTATATATGAATATATTTCTAATTAAGATAAACAAAAATTAAATATTCTTAAATTTCTAGTAAGTCATCCTCACAAATAAATTCATATGAACACACATAACACTCCAATGCACACACGCAAGCAGCACCTAACTTTATACTAACACATGCTTCCCAGTTCACAAACCCAAAATACTAAATATAGCAAACTCTACACAACCCATGTTTATATTGATAGCTTATGTCACCTGATTTTTAATAAAAAGAAAGACAGGCACGCAAAAAGAAAGGTGAGCACACGAACAGATGAACATGTGTATATATTTGGAACAGGCGAAATGTACATATATTTGGAGCAAAGAGACAAAAATGAAACATGGGCATGATATACAATAAGACATGCAATACAAAAATATATTCAAACTTTCACACACGCAAATGCACTGCCAATGACAAACCGAGGTTCGAATTTTCGATTTTCGTTTTCGCTCCGGTAATCTGAAAAATTCAAAATTTTGGTCTCGTTTCATGATTTTCAGAAATTCCATTTTAAATACGGTTTGTGATTTTCGCTAATTTTTGTTATAAATACGCAAATACATATGCAATACTGATAGTCAATTACACTAAATTATTCAAGTGACATAGAAGTTACAAATCATACAATATAAATATTTAATACCAAAAGTTATTTCTTTGAGCGCCATATAAATTTTGTCCATCGCTATCTGCATCTTGTGTTGTATTATAATATGCTAGAAAAGTATACTGCTGTATCTGATCTGAACTTAAAAATGTTGTAATCACATTATCAAAGGGTGAAGGTTCATCTTGGCTACTTGATGGCTCAGCAGCATACGGTTGATTTAACCCACAATACGAATAACTTCCGGTATAGTCAGACGTAGAATCCCTAAAACTGGAGGCATTGTCAGAAGTATATCTTCCATTATAATCACCTTGATCTTCATGTACAATGTTCAAATTTCTATCTCTTCGTTGACTAAAATCATATGCTTCATAATTTTGGATATGTCTTTGAGAATCATCAAAAGTGGAACCAACGCTATAACCACTAGAGCCAATACCGTCACCACCAGCATTACCAGAATCATCATTTGATGAACTATCATTTTCAGTATTTTCTATAGATGCATTATCATTGTCTGACCAAGGACTATCGCTTGCATTATCAAGTAGTGGATTCTCAGCTTCTCTAGTCCATTCCGCAAGTGGATCCTCCTCATGAAAGATGTAATCTAAATCAATAAGTTAGTCGGTTGTTTGCTGGCGTTTAGCATGTCGTACTCTTAATCGCATATTATAATGTACGAATACCGGTTTTTCTAATTTCTCCATTTTTATTATGTTTCTTAATTTCGTGTGAATCATTACAAATGTTGTCCAATTTCTTTCATAATTTAAAGAAGAAACTGTTTGGCTAAGAACACGCATAGTTGTGTATGTTAAATTTAGAGCAGCTTCTCTACCAATTATTGACCACCACATAGTTGGAAGAGACAACTTAACTACACGTTTCACTTTTGCAGAACCAAATACATCAAGTTTCGTTTTATATTTTTCAACCTACGAATCATTCATAATAAACCAAGTTATTCTTTGTGCGAAACATAATAGCAAGAATCATGAATAGTTTAATAATTTGTTTATTACCTCTTTTGAAATTTTAATTTTCATAGCAATATTAGATCCCATTTTTTCAAGAACATTTGTACATCCATTTAAAACCTCATCATCATTAGTTGTATTATCTTCGTATTGTATATGAGGATTGAGAAAATAACCTAAAACAATTTAACAGTTCAAAGAAATATTGATATGATATGTACTTTTATAATGTGCAATAATTAAAAAAAAATTACTCGCTGCATGAATAGGTCGATGCAATTGTCTTTTCCATCTTTTATCGATTATATTCCACCACTTTGACACTATCTTACACCACTATTTTTCTTAATTGATTCTCACTTGATCCATTGCTTCATATAAATATCTCATCTCTGCTTTATCATCATTGTCCACTATTCTTAAAATTTTTACAAGTGGGCCTAATACGAGAATAATAGCAGCAACGTTGGCCTAAAATTTATCACTGTGAATCAAATTATAGATAAATATTGCAGTTTTTTATCTTTAGGACTGAGTTTAAGAATCTTTAAGCTCCACTCCCTCGAAGAAATCATTCTTCTTATATTCTCTTTATGTATATATATGGATTCCAATGCAATAAAGTAAGTAGCAAACATGGTTACTGCTGACCGAATCAGTCCTTTATTATTGATTTCATTTCTCATTGTGGTAAGCAAACAACCATGATTATATAGGAATCCTGTTATTGATTGGCAATTTAAAATTATCGATTTTACCTTGATTTCTTTTGAAATATCTTCAAGAATAAAATTGATACAATGTGCTGCGTATGGTGTCCAATATAGTTTCCTTCTTTTTTCATCAGTAGTTGGCCAGCAGCTTTGTAATTTGCTCCATTGTCAGTTACTATTTGCGCACTTCTATGTTCTGCAATAAAATTAACAACATTTTCCATTGGACCAAAAATATCTCAGCACTTTGAAATTTGTCGGTAGCATCTACAGATTTAAGAAAGACAGATTCTTGGGTAGAATATACAAGAAATTTATGATTATTTTTCTATTTTGTGTGCTCTAACCGTCGCACATCAACGTACAACCATACTCATCCTAAAAGTTGGAGTAAGTGACGATGTGTTGTTTGATTTCAGTGCATTCTAAATCTAAATATGTTTTTGATAATTCATGTGTTGTGGGTCCTTTAATTACAGGTCCAGCTTTTTAAATGGCCTCTACCGTAGTATCGTAGTAAGGATTATTAGCAGCATTGCGTGGTATATGATTAAAGTAAAAAAAATTGATATTGCACGACCTATGTGTTTTTGGCATCTTTAATGTCTTTTATTAGAGTTCTAATAGAAGGTTGAGTTCTACCTCCTCATTTTTGTACATAGGGATCAATCCTTTCAGCTGCCCGTGTTGCTAAATCGTCATCTATACTGATTGATTTAGAACGGTCATTGCACTTTAGTCTGCTGGATCGTATATTTGTTCCACTAGATCCTACACCTGAGTTTATATAACTTTCTTTACTTTCTTACGAGGTGCATCGGAGCTCTCTGTCATCTTCGCCTCCACCACTGTCGCTATCTTCATTTTGTTGTTCGAGCATGCTTTTAGCCTTTCTTGCACACGTTGTTTTTCAAGCTTCCCTTGATTTCGCTCACTTCTCTTTTTATTCAGATGTTCTCGTGTAAGTTTCATGACTTCTTTGAGAATAATCGGACATATTGCCACGTCGCCTGTTTGTCCTGCTATATGTTCTTTCATATGTTTTATACCACCACCAAAAATTATTTTGTGACAATAATTATATTTCTTTTTTCTTTTTTCACCAATAACCGCCATACAATAATTCCAAACGGTATCACGATTTGCCACAATCAACCATCTAAATAAGAAACAAAATAATTTAATATTTAATTACTTAACGCTAATACATTTTAATGCAAACTAAGTAATATATTAGTTGCATTATAGAACTTTCATTCATGGTTGTTCAATTATCAAATTAACCAAAATATTTTTTTACATAATAATTTTTATCACAATTTTCGTACTACAAATTACAAACAAAACATTATCAGTTGGGTTAAAATAACATTGCCTTCTGTTGTTACTTAATTTGATAGTCAAAACATTACAGATTAATAACATTGTCTTCTACTGTTAGCTACTGACTATAATTGTAACGACCCGCCTTTTTGGACAGTTTAAATCGACGATCAAATACACATGCCGATTCCAAACCACTCAAAAGGGCAGATGGTTATTGGGGTAAATAAGAAAAGAAAAGAAAGGGAAATAAAGGAAATGAAACAACACAGAATCTCGCAGCGGAACGATAAAATATAATAGTCAAATAAACAGTTCATGAAGCTGTTTACAATATTTTGATCATTATTTATACAACCTTTATCAGAGTTATACATATACAACATAACAAATAAAATAATGTAGCAGACAACATGATGCAAAGATAATAAGAGTAATAGTATACCAAATCTTCGTCTTCGTCCTCCAGCATAGATCTTCAATAAGCTGAAAAACTCAGGTCTGACCCGAGCGTAATGAAAAGACAAAACACTCGAGTCAGGATTAAAATATCCTTATGAAAGTTAAATCAATCGTAAATAAATATGAGTGTAACGACGTCAGAGATATTTACGGGGTTTGACATCTCATACCCAGTGTCAACGTGCGTGCAATAACTCAAGAGATGTTACAGGATTTTCCATCTCTCAAGGATCCGTTAAACTATCTATATGTAGCATAATACGCTATTATAATATGTCTACAGTAAAGTAAAAGTATTAAAATAGCGTTAAGGCGTTACCATAATTCCCCTTAACACATTTTTATAATGCATAGTCTATACAGCTCCGTAAACCCCACCGTAAACTAGTGGTTATTAGAGGGTACCCCATAGGTATAACACAAAACAAAACATAGTGGTCGCGAATAGGATAATCAGTATGACAAGGTACATGAGGCGATACCAACTAGGATACTAGTAGTTGCGTGATCCGGACTGATGTTGAGCATAGCCAGCAGCTACCTCAACACCGCGAAACAACACTCCCAAATCGAGGGGTGCACCCAAATCGAATCACAAAAGTAATAGATATGGTATCGAAGAAGTGTGTCCGCTAGAGATGGCGAACCTCAATGGCCCTGCGCGGCTCCTGTTTTAGTCATGTCAGGGGTCATCCAATATCGTTCTCTTTCTTCAATCAACGCGTTCACCAAACCATCCACTTCATTCTGGATCAACACTCCGCGTATAATAGTTATTAAAGTGGTTTTTAGTATCGACGGAGAGTATGTCCATATCTGATCCCGGTCTCTTTAATAACTACATATTATTACACCGGTGGCTCCTTTACATTTCAAATCGATTCATAGTTGATATCAAAATATCATATTCGTTTCAAAAATCAAATCCATTTCAAATATCATCATAGCTTTTCAAAATGTAAGATTCCGTTTCAAAAATCATTTTTCGCCTCAATATCTCATTTCGATTTCCAAATCATTTCGAATTTCAATTTAGGTTGCAACTTCATTTAACCCAATTCGTATTTACATTCAAGATTTAAACATAAATATTTCACCTTATTGACCAGCTTGAAATTTTAGAAAATAGTTCTAAGGAGTTTAAAAGTAGTTTTAAATAATTAAAATAGTTAAAAATACTTAAAATGGATTTAAAATAGATAAATTAGTTTAAAATAATTTAAATTGGGTTAAGTAGATTTAAAATAGATTAAAATAAGTTAACATGGTTTAAGATGGGTTAAAATAATTTAATATAGTTAATATAGGTTAAAATAGTTTAAGTATTTAAAGATGGTTTATATAACAGAGTAATTTGGAAAACAAAATAAAACAGCTTCAAAAGCAGTCCATTTCAATCATAACTTCCCAATTCAAATCAATTTCAATTTCCATTCTACCGATTCAATTTCTATTTCAATTCAAATCAATGTCAACTTTGACTTCAAATTAATTCAATTTTACATTCACCTTCAATTAATTCAATTTCAGTTTATATCGATTTGGAGCTTGATTTTCAAAATATCAATTTATAACACTTAACAAAATTATCCTTCAATATTCAAATTTAAAACCAAATTTCAAATATGATTCAATTTCAAGCTCAATTTCAAAATATCATTTTTATGTCACTTTTACTTAGTAATACTCAAAGCCCGAAATAATGTTCAATCTTTAAAACAAATAAATTTTCGAAATTCAATCATATCCCGAATTTTAATCTCAAAGTCTCAACTTAAATTATTTAACAATTTCCTTTAACCAAATTTATTTCAACATTCAAACTCAATTTTCCGATAAATTCGATTTCTATAAATTGATTTCTGTTTATAACTTTTAAATCAAAACATTTAAATAAATTTCAAATCGACGATTTTAAAAATTATTAATTTAGCCAATCCGGTGTCCGTATATAATTCTCTATCCTATGGCCAAGTGATCAGTTATTTCAATTAAATGTCAGGGATGAATATATATCACTTAAATCAAATCACAGTGTCATATGCATGCATAACAGGACATATATAAGCAAATAAACATCTAAACATTTAAATATCAACCAATAGCATCCATCGAAATACATCATCCAATAGACAATACAATTCATGTCAATTTCATAGTTATCAATATCAGGTAATTTAATCGCAATTCAATTTTAATTTCAATTTAACTGTCAATTTAATTTTCAACGGTTAATTCAAATGACAATCTATATGACAATTAAATTTTATCAAACAACGACAAATAAAATTCATATCACTTCATAATATTAAATTTAACTAGCATAAAGATATTCAGTACGTTGTGAGCGTTATAAAACACTCACCGTGATTTCAATGTAGTTCCAGCGTTTATTTCGAATAAAATTAAACGGGCGTTTAATTTTACCCGAAATTTTCACTATCTCCAAATGATTCCAATCCAGCTCCATTGCGTAGTGCTCAAAAAAACGAAGCCAACGCAATTCGTTTCATGTGATTTCGACCTCATATGAAAAAGTTATGCTATTTTAAAGTTTATACGAATTTAAATATACAATTTCAGCTTTTGTTTTAAATATCAAACCCTCAACTCCATCATGGCCATCGATTTCTGCATCTTCAGATCTGAGCCGTCCCTCATCTCTTCTTCCTCAACGTGACAAACTCACGTCCCAAACCCATTAGCCGCCGTTCTTCCCGCAATTTTCACGACCAAACCGAGCAACTTGAAGACAATCGGAGAGTGCCATGTTGTTCGCCACCACGAGCTCCACCATCGGCCAGAGTGCGGCCCAGCTCGGCTTCCCCCCTTGCCTCGATGTGCATGAAAAACATAGCGGCTTCCATCTCGTTTTGCCATCAATCCGTGGCTCCATTTCCGATCTCCACCGTTGGATAGCTAGATCTTGATGCCCTCTACAACTTTGTAGTTGACGACTTTTGCTAATTGTTTGTAGATTTGGAGATAATAGAGGAGGAAGTTCGACAATTTCTGGCCATTGAATATAGCCGGCGGATGAAGCAATAAAACCCTAGGGTTTGTTTTCTTGTTTGCAAATGAGAATATAATCGTCCTTATATAGAAAATTGCAAAACACTATTCACCGAAAATTTTCCGAACTCCAAACGAAGCGTGCTGGCAGGCGTTTTTAAGGTTTACCCCGCGTTCCGGACACAATGGATTAGGTTTCGGAGGCTAATTCGATCATATGTGCGAGTTACGGAAATAAACGATCAAATTTAAATTAAACCGATTAAACAAATTTCTATGCGTTTTGGCTTTCCCCGGACAAACGGTAAATCCGATTGACACGAAATTTGAAACCTAACAATAATATCACGTTACGGATCCGATGAAACTGGTTTCGTCGAAATCCGAAACTGTTTGAAAAATGACTATTTTAACTCGTCAATTAAATATTAAAATATTCAATTTTCACAAATTTACTTTTAATTTGATTTTAAAAGTTCTACAACATCATTATAACTTTAATATGATAAAATAAAATATTAAAAATAATTTTTAATCATATTAAACCCGTTATTCAATTATTCAATAAATTCCAAATATTAAATTTAAACAATTTTGATTATCCAATAATTCATTATCCTTTGAAATATTTGAAATTGAACTTATAAGATTCAACTTTTAAAACCAATTCACATCTTAGAACACTATTTCCAATTTACAGTTATTCAATTATTCAATAAGTTTTAAATATTTACTTTAAACAATTAACCTGTTCAATATTCAATTATTTGATTTTAAATAGATTTTACTTATCAATCAGTTACTCTATTATACCCAATGAATTCAACATTTATTATCCTATCCAACTATTGATTTCAAAGGCATTCACTAAGTAGCATTTATTTTCCAATACTTATTACTATTCAAATCTTCGAAATCAATCTATTAAAATTTGTATTACTACCTAAATAATTCACAATTCTTATTCACTTATTTACATTTGTTTTTCCATATATTCCCTTATAACCTAGTTATAACATTTGAGTCGATTTAATTAGATTGGAACTCCATTCAATCTATAAAAAATTACTTGGATAATTATTGTTGCAATTCATTCCAGTTGTTATTATTCCAAACGAATTACAAATTTTTTTTCTAACATTAAATCACGAAATCTTATAAAATTAGCTATTTTAATTATCGAAAATTTACGGGTCGTTACACTCTCCCCCACTCAAAACTTTTCGTCTCCGAAAAGGAAAAAAAAGGGAAAAGGAACTAAGTATAGAATTCAACATTAGATATATTTTATTCAAAGTTACCAACTTATAAAACAATGAAATTCCATTTATAAAGTCATAACTACGCTTCCACTACGCTACTCCGATTGGTATGAAGTTTACGAGTTAGTTATCAAAACAAGTTATAAAATTTTAAAACTTGAAAAAATTCTAACACCCGAATTTACGAAAAAAATTCGGCAGAGTCTCCTTTGCGCGGCTCGATCCAAAAAAAATGACAGTATATATATCACAAATATACATCTCATCAAGTGATGAGGCATCCCGTAGGGAAAAAAGTGCAAAAGTACGGTATGTAATCCGAGATATGTACCTTATATATTGTTAGCGAGCATATACGGCTAATATAGCGCGAAAGAGAGCTCCAAATGCGAAGCAAGCGCAATCTGCACCTACTAAACACTCAACAAACCATGAGAAACATGCATATATGAAAATAATATCAATATACATCATATAGCGACATAACAACTACATGTGCCAACATAGCAAATGCAACAAACAACAAATGCATCCACCAAATCAATTATCATCCAACAATCATCCTACAAATCCATAACCAATCAATATAAATTCACTTCTCATTAATATTTGTTGACTTGGTTTTCAATTTTTAATCTCAGTTGATTCATTAACGTTGGATTTTACAAACATTCATTCTCAATTCAATTAGTTAACATTCACTAATTTATATTTACATTAGTTCACTTCTAATTTGAATCAAATTAAATTCTATTTAAATTCATTTAACTTCCAATTTGATTTCAATGATTTATAGCTTACAATTTCATAAACACTTAATGAATTATATACAATCAACTAATAATCATATAACAACCAAATCATACCCAACCTAACTAAATTATTAATTTTACATTAAATTTGGTCTATCTCTTTCAATTCCAATTGATTCTTAGCCACACCAAATTCTTTTGTTTATATTTACTTCATATTCAGTTTCAGTTAATAACCAAATTATTTGCGGAACATTTTATTAATCATCACTTTAATTTATAGTCATTCCATAAAAGTCTAACTTCTTATATATGACTTTTCTTAGTTTATAGTTATCTCAAAAGTTACAAATTTATCTTCACATATTTTTCTTTTTGTTGCAAATTTATATTTAAAGTCTACAACCAGTTTACAAAGACATTGCTTGACTCAATGGCCTTAAGTTCACTTACTTGTTCTATTTATCCATTCATCATTTCATGCTATATTAAAGTATATATAATTTTTATCACAATCAAAATTTTCCATTTATATACATTTTAATTCCTTTTTGAGTTTTCCTTACTTGTATATTTCAATTACTTTCAGGTTCTGTTTATTTGTACAATATCTCATTACATATCCAAAACATCATTTTAACTTTTTTTATATTTGGTAAGTCATATTATATGTTATTAGAATGCAAATTTGGTATTATACAAATTTATAGAATTTCATTTTACTTAATTAGAATGTTCACAAATTTAATTTATTTAAATCCTCTTTACCTTTTAACTTTAAAGGTACCCTGCAACTCAAAAGTTTCTCTAAAACATAAGCTTAGATATCTTAATCTTCTTATTTTATAAATTCTGGTTATTCACATTTCATTCAAATAATTTGAAAATTATTAATTAATAGAACTTAGAAATTTAAATGCGCGGTACTTTTCAAATCGTTTGAAATAAATATATACACTTATATCTTTAATATATCAAATCATACCTTTGGAGTTTAAACCAAAACCCATTTATCCAAATAATGTCGAAGAAAAGCAAAGCTTCTCTGAAGTCTTCCCCACTTTGAGACTCGAAAATGAACGTCGATGATGCTGCGCAGTCATCACCGAAATTATTTTCCAGCGACATAAGAGAGGAGTACTTAATTCATTCCTTCTTAAAAATCCTTTCAAAATATTTCCTATAAATATTTTCCAACTAATATCACAATATATTTTCTTCAAAACTTTGAAAACCATTTTAAAAGTCCCTGGGTCTTGAATTCAATATTTTCCAATTTAAATCTGTTTTAATTTATAAGTCGCCTTTATAAAATATTCTTATAGGATTTTACTTTCTTAAAATATTCCACAAGTTGTTTTATCACTGCTCATTTTGTAATTCATCTTATTTATTAAATTACAATATCCAATTAATGATAATAACTAATATTATCATTCCTAACAACAGGTAAGCTAGATAAGTCACAATAATTTCTGAAATTTTCTTTATATATAAAATATAATTAGAGCAAAATTATTTCATTTACCCAATTTCAAAACAATACTATGTCGAATTGTTCTGTTTAAGTGTTTAGAGATCCCTATCAATGACGCTAAATACTCGTATTGACCAGAATCCATAAGCCACTCAACAAATCAACCGACACAATATAAAACATTTTATATCACTAACAAATACGCTCTCTCATATATATACACTCAGCGACTCATCATAGGGTATAACTACCCTATTTATAAAGAGTCCGACCCCACAAAGCTAAGGTTATCGATAAACCAAAGCTCTGATACCAACTGTAACGACCCACCTTTTTGGACAGTTTAAACCGACGATCAAATACACATGCCGATTCCAAACCATTCAAAAGGGCAGATGGTTATTGGGGTAAATAAGTAAAGAAAAGAAAGGGAAATAAAGGAAATGAAACAACACAGAATCTCGCAGCGGAACGATAAAATATAATAGTCAAATAAACAGTTCATGAAGTTGTTTACAATACTTTGATCATTATTTATACAACCTTTATCAGAGTTATACATATACAACAGAACAAATAAAATAATGTAGCAGACAACATGATGCAAAGATGATAAGAGTAATAGTATACCAAATCTTCGTCTTCGTCCTCCAGAATAGATCTTCAATAAGCTGAAAAACTCAGGTCTGACCCGAGCGTAATGAAAAGACAAAACACTCGAGTCAGGACTAAAATATCCTTATGAAAGTTAAATCAATCGTAAATAAATATGAGTGTAACGGCGCCAGAGATGTTTACGGGGTTTGACATCTCATACCCAGTGTCAACGTGCGTGCAATAACTCAAGAGATGTTACGGGATTTTCCATCTCTCAAGGATCCATTAAACTATCTACTATGTAGTACAATAAGCTATTATAATATGTCTACAGTAAAGTAAAAGTATTAAAATAGCGTTAAGGCGTTACCATAATTCCCCTTAACACATTTTTATAATGCCATAGTCTATACAGCACCGTAAACCCCACCGTAATCTAGTGGTTATCAGAGGGTACCCCATAGGTATAACACAAAACAAAACGTAGTGGTCGCGAATAGGATAATCAGTATGACAAGGTACATGAGGCGATACCAACTAGGATACTAGTAGTTGCGTGATCCGGACTGATGTTGAGCATAGCCAGCAGCTACCTCAACACCGCGAAACAACACTCCCAAATCGAGAGGTGCACCTAAATCGAATCACAAAAGTAATAGATATGGTATCGAAGAAGTGTGTCCGCTAGAGATGGCGAACCTCAATGGCCCTGCGCGGCTCCTGTTTTAGTCATGTCAGGGGTCATCCAATATCGTTCTCTTTCTTCAATCAACGCGTTCACCAAACCATCCACTTCATTCTGGATCAACACTCCGCGTATAATAGTTATTAAAGTGGTTTTCGGTATCGACAGAGAGTATGTCCATATCTGATCCCGGTCTCTTTAATAACTACGTATTATTACACCGGTGGCTCCTTCTCATTTCAAATCGATTCATAGTTGATATCAAAATATCATATTCGTTTCAAAAATCAAATCCATTTCAAATATCATCATAGCTTTTCAAAATGTAAGATTCCGTTTCAAAAATCATTTTTCGCCTCAATATCTCATTTCGATTTCCAAATCATTTCGAATTTCAATTTAGGTTGCAACTTCATTTAACCCAATTCGTATTTACATTCAAGATTTAAACATAAACATTTCACCTTATTGACCAGCTTGAAATTTTAGAAAATAGTTTTAAGGAGTTTAAAAGTAGTTTTAAATAATTAAAATAGTTAAAAATACTTAAAATGGATTTAAAATAGATAAATTAGTTTAAAATAATTTAAATTGGGTTAAGTAGATTTAAAATAGATTAAAATAAGTTAACATGGTTTAAGATGGGTTAAAATAATTTAATATAGTTAATATAGGTTAAAATAGTTTAAGTATTTAAAGATGGTTTATATAACAGAGTAATTTGGAAAACAAAATAAAACAGCTTCAAAAGCAGTCCATTTCAATTATAACTTCCCAATTCAAATCAATTTCAATTTCCATTCTACCGATTCAATTTCTATTTCAATTCAAATCAATGTCAACTTTGACTTCAAATTAATTCAATTTTACATTCACCTTCAATTAATTCAATTTCAACTTATATCGATTTGGAGCTTGATTTTCAAAATATCAATTTATAACACTTAACAAAATTATCCTTCAATATTCAAATTTAAAACCAAATTTCAAATATGATTCAATTTCAAGCTCAATTTCAAAATATCATTTTTATGTCACTTTTACTTAGTAATACTCAAAGCTCGAAATAATGTTCAATCGTTAAAACAAATAAATTTTCGAAATTCAATCATATCCCAAATTTTAATCTCAAAGTCTCAACTTAAATTATTTAACAATTTCTTTTAACCAAATTTATTTCAACATTCCAAACTCAATTTTCCGATAAATTAGATTTCTATAAATTGATTTCTATTTATAACTTTTAAATCAAAACATTTAAATAAATTTCAAATCGAAGATTTTAAAAATTATTAATTTAGCCAATCCGGTGTCCGTATACAATTCTCTATCCTATGGCCAAGTGATCAGTTATTTCAATTAAATGTCAGGGATGAATATATATCACTTAAATCAAATCACAGTGTCATATGCATGCATAACAGGACATATATAAGCAAATAAACATCTAAACATTTAAATATCAACCAATAGCATCCATCGAAATACATCATCCAATAGACAATACAATTCATGTCAATTTCATAGTTATCAATATCAGGTAATTTAATCGCAATTCAATTTTAATTTCAATTTAACTGTCAATTTAATTTTCAACGGTTAATTCAAATGACAATCTATATGACAATTAAATTTTATCAAACAACGACAAATAAAATTCATATCACTTCATAATATTAAATTTAACTAGCATAAAGATATTCAGTACGTTGTGAGCGTTATAAAACACTCACCGTGATTTCAATGTAGTTCCAGCGTTTTATTTCGAATAAAATTAAACTTGCGTTTAATTTTACCTAAAATTTTCACTATCTCCAAATGATTCCAATCCAGCTCCATTGCGTAGTCCTCGACAAAACGAAGCCAACGCAATTCGTTTCGTGCGATTTTGACCTCGTATGAAAAAGTTATGCTATTTTAAAGTTTATACGAATTTAAATATACAATTTCAGCTTTTCTTTTAAATATCAAACCCTCAACTCCATCATGGCCATCGATTTCTGCATCTTTAGATCTGAGTCGTCCCTCATCTCTTCTTCCTCAATGTGACAAACTCACGTCCCAAACCATTAGACGCCGTTCTTCCCGCAATTTTCACGACCAAACCGAGCAACTTGAAGACGATCGGAGAGTGCCACGTTGTTCGCCACCACGAGCTCCACCATCGGCCAGAGTGCGGCCCAGCTCGGCTTCCCCCTTGCCTCGATTTGCGTGAAAAATGCAGCGGCTTCTATCTCGTTTTGCCGTCAATCCATGGCTCCATTTCCGATCTCCACCGTTGGATAGCTAGATCTTGATGTCCTCTACAACTTTGTAGTTGACGACTTTTGCTAATTGTTTGTAGATTTGGAGATAATAGAGGAGGAAGTTCGATAATTCTGGCCATTGAATATAGCCGGCGGCTAAAGCAATAAAACCCTAGGGTTTGTTTTCTTGTTTGCAAATGAGAATATAATCGTCCTTATATAGAAAATTGCAAAACACTATTGACCGAAAATTTTCCGAACACCAAACGAAGCGTGCCGGCAGGCGTTTCTAAGGTTTACCCCGCGTTTCGAACACAATGGAATAGGTTTCGGAGGCTAATTCGATCGTATGTGCAAGTTACGGAAATAAACGATCAAATTTAAATTAAACCAATTAAACAAATTTCTATGCGTTTTGGCGTGCCCCGGACAAACGGTAAATCCGATTGACACGAAATTTGAAACCTTACAATAATATCATGTTACGGATCCGATGAAACTGGTTTCGTCAAAATCCGAGACTGTTTGAAAAATGACTATTTTAACTCGTCAATTAAATATTAAAATATTCAATTTTCACAAATTTACTTTTAATTCGATTTTAAAAGTTCTACAACATCATTCTAACTTTAATATGATAAAATAAAATTTTACAAATAATTTTTAATCATATTAAACCCGTTATTCAATTATTAAATAAATTCCAAATATTAAACTTAAACAATTTTGATTATCCAATAATTCATTATCCTTTGAAATATTTGAAATTGAACTTATAAGATTCAACTTTTAAAACCTATTCACATCTTAGAACACTATTTCCAATTTACAGTTATTCAATTATTCAATAAGTTTTAAATATTTACTTTAAACAATTTACCTGTTCAATATTTAATTATTTGATTTTAAATAGATTTTACTTATCAATCAATTACTCTATTATACCCAATGAATTCAACATTTATTATCCTATCCAACTATTGATTTCAAAGGCATTCACTAAGTAGCATTTATTTTCCAATACTTATTACTATTCAAATCTTCGAAACCAATCTATTAAAATTTGTATTACTACCTAAATAATTCACAATTCTTATTCACTTATTTACATTTGTTTTTCCATATATTCCCTTATAACCAAGTTATAACATTTGAGTCAATTTAATTAGATTGGAACTCCATTCAATCTATAAATAATTACTTGGATAATTATTGTTGCAATTCATTCCAGTTATTATTATTTCAAACGAATTACAAATTTTTTTTCTAACATTAAATCACGAAATCTTATAAAATTAGCTATTTTAATTATCGAAAATTTAAGGTTTGTTACAATAATATACTATTTATAAATCCAACTTCCTCAAACGGTCCATTATTCTACCTTAACCCTATCTTCCCACGTTCGTTTCTGCCCTAGCCATCAAACAGACGCAAATCCAAATAGACGAATGAGGGAAAAAGGAAAAAAAAAAACCTGGTCGTCGTTGTTTGTCAAAGGAAGATCGACGCTGCCACATTTAATCAGGTGCTGCCAAGCTCGAGCAAGGATCGTCAAAGCCGAAGTAAATGAAGAGGTTAGTGTTATTGCCTATATTGTATGAATCGTCTTTGGTTTTATAAAGCAAAAATTGATTCTTGTTCACGTGAATTTGTTGGGTCGAATTTGTATATGGAAGACAAAACTTTGATTGATTAGAATAAAGTTTTGATCTTTATTGGTTTGCTTCACATGAGTTTGATTTGTGTCTCCAGTTTTATAAAGTTTTGATTTTTGTTTATTTTCCTCACAAGATTTGAGCAAGTTGACAGTAATTTTTTTCTTTTCGTTTCTTCTCTGTTTTTTTGCTTTGAAGACGAAAACCGAAATCGGTTTTCTTTGATTGTTTTGGTCCGCTCCACGCTGGAACCGTGCAGAGATGGCCGGAACTCCGGCATAGCGGTCAAACTTTGATACCTTGGTACAAACTTCTCCCTTGCACTGTTTATCTTGTTTCTCTTTTGTATCTTTTGTCATCTTTCTTTGCAATAATACCTTTTAAATAATTCACTTCTTAACCATTTTAGCTATTACCAGTAAATTTTTGTGATAATCAATCAAATGGAATGTTATTCATGACGAGTTTACTAAGTAAGCAAATGAGTAGAGAACCATATGATTATTAACAGAGTAATATATATATATATATATATATATATATATATATATATATATATATATTGGACATGACATCCTATCATTTGGTTCTTAAGCTGCAATATTAATTATAAACGTTGATACTAACAGTAGCGAAAACATACACTCATATATTCACACATACACAACAAAATTATATTTTCAAACATCATCTCAGTTCATACTTAAATAAATATATATAACCAGAAAGAGAAAGTCACCTCCTCACCGTCATGCACGAACCCAGCTCCATTGACTAAGTCGCGGCCGCGGTCATGTGCCAAGCTTCCAAGGTGGCTGCCTCCTTCATCGAGCCTCTCTAGTCAACCGCTGCTCCTTCGAGCCCAACAAGATTTGGTTGTTGTAATTATTATTCATGACTTCTGATTTGACAAAAATATTAAATAGGGGTTCTGGATTTTGAAACCGAGATTGCGGTGTAATTCGTTGAGAATGAAATGGTGGCTTCCTTTCGGATCGATTTCTAGGACCTTCTATGAAATGATTGATGTTGTATTTTGTTATCCTGCCTTTTGGTCAAGGCCGGGATATCAATAGATTGGCTGGAAAGGGTGGATATCAGGCTTGGAGATAGATTGGAAACAAGCCTATGATCGATATCGTCAAAATTTGATCGAGCTCCAATCAAGGCGGAATCGATTAGGAATGACGATCAAGGCTAAGAAAGGCAAGTTTCAAATTTCAGGTCAATCAGAGTTCGTATGCTCAAGATATGGATGGGTTAAGATTCGTGAAAAATGGTTCGTATTGATACTGTTTGTATCGATCAACATGCAGCACTTCGAATCGATACTGTTAGTATCGATCAACTTGGATTCGAATCGATAATGTTCATATCGATCATCATGGAGATAGCGGCATACTTTGAATCAAAGATTTCATATCAATTCAGATGGATACGAAGGTAGAGTTTGTATCGGTCTTGTTCGTATCGATCCATAACAACATCCTAATCAATGCGAACAAGGAAGCAGCCGATGGATACGGATTGAAGGACACGAATGTGACCGATGCATACAGATGGATGCGAATAAATGGTTATGAAGCCGAAAAGAACGAAGCCTGGATACGGGCTAGAAATATACATGGTTTGAAGGAAGAAGCGTTCAACACGGCATGGAAAACGGATCAAGCCCTGAAGATAGAGCCACGTCACCAAAGCGCACGGGTAGGGCATCGATACGAATGGGCATCGATGCGAATTGATCGATGCGAACCAACAAAACTCCAATTCGTATCGATCATATCTCAAGATTCATAAGTCAAATGACATGAAATTTTTATGGGAGCTTGAGTACAACCTAAAGAATGTTCCTGCTCAATTTAGAATCGATTGGGCCAAATCTTAGTCGATGCGAAATTGGTTCGTATCGATCATGGACCGAGTGCAAATCATATGGGATCGATCGTGTGAGCCCACACACGTGCCAGAAGAGGTCTTTCGAGATCTGAGCGAGATATTTACAGCCTACGCTTATAAATAGCATCCCAAAGTCTACATAAAAGAGATTTTGGATTCTACGACGTCCAGACTCTGTCGAAATCACCATTGTGCTCAAACTTCTCTGCTTTACTCGAATACTACTGTTGTAATCCACTGTAACCAGTGAGAAAAGTCAATAAAAGATTAGGTTTTGAAGTGGACGTAGGCAAGAGATAGCCGAACCACTATAAACCTTGCGTCTCTATCTACTTCATTCCATTTTAAGTTTGTCGTTCTTCATTTTTATCCTCTACATTAGTTAGATCTATAATCTGCAATCATATACTGATGATTTGTGTTCATACACTGGTGCTTTCACGATATTTGGATTTGTGACCAATTTTGGCGCAAACACTTTGGTACTTTCACCGAGAATGACTGGCACCCACTATACCGGATTTGAAGTTCAAATTTGGAGAGCTAGAGTATCATATCTAAAAACCATGACAAAGCAATCAACAAGGAGACAAAGAGCGGAGAGAAGTCAGCGTGAAGGAAACCAGGAAGCGTCTTCAGGAGCTAATCAGACTTCAGCCTTCATCACCAGAGACGAGATGGAGATGATGATGGGAGCTATGTGTGAAGAGTTTCTGAAAAGACAGAAGGAAATGATGTAGTACCTCCTCAGACAGTTTGGAGGGCAGGGACAGTTGGAGTTGGTGGAGTTCAGATCCATGGAGCTGGAATAGAAGGACCCAACAGACAATCAGATGGAGCAGCTCAACAGGTTGCGGCCTCTAATCAGCACACGACTATTAATCAGGATGGACCCAAGCTCGAGGGCACACCATCTGGCAACGATGGTCCAAATAATGGAGGGATTCTAGGCGACACCACACAATAGGATGCTAGCAGGCGTACAAGAGTACGTGATGAAGAGTATGTACCAGAATTACCTCAGGGACTCAGGGGGCAACCCTTGATGGACAAAGCTAGGTTGGCTTAGATTATCAGGCGAACTATGCGTGGAGGTTTGACAAACAGAGATCTGGAAGGAGTAAGCAGGAGTCCGTTTACCCATGAAATTAGAATGGCCCGTAACCCACCAAAGTTCAAGCTACCTATTCTGGATTTATACAATGGCAAGGCTGATCCTACTGATCACTTGATGAGATACACAAGACTTATGGAAGTGCTGGTGGAATCGGAGGAGGTGATGGCCCGACGTTTCCCTCTGTACTTGATGGATATAGCTGCTATGTGGTTCAGACAGTTGAAAGAGGGATCTATCAGGACATGGATAGAATTGGTGGACAGGTTTCTAGAGCAGCTTCGGGTTCATATCAAGAGCCTAAGAACGTAATGACGCTAACATCGGTGAAGCAAAGGACTAAAGAATCGCTTAGAGCTTTCCTCACTCGGTTCAATGCAGTGGTTGCTTCGGTGGATCGGTCGGATCCATCAATGGTTTTAATGGCAGCGATGTCGGAAGTCAGGGATAACTCGGATTTTAAAGTGTCATTGATATGGGACCCACCAATGGATCTCGGAGAATTCTTCCATGAAGCCAAGAGATTCCTTTGACAGGAGGACGCATGTTCAGATATGAAGTTGAAGGAAGTGAACACGGCCGAGGATGGAGAACCATCCGGCGAAATCTTGGGTAAAGATAAAAGAAAAAGGAAGTTGGATGATGAATCAGGAAAATCTAGGAAGCGGTAGAGAGAGTAAAAATTCTCCACTTACACAGGATTGAACAAGACATTGGAACGGATATTCATGGAGACTCGAGGTCGTCTTCCCTAGCGAAGGCCTGTAAGGAGAGAACCCTTGGAGCATGAGAGGGCGTCAGGAAGGCACTATCTCCTTCGGGATTTGGATGGACATTATACCAACAGCTGCAGGCATCTAAAGGATATAATCGAGGAGCATGTAACGAGTGGTCAATTGCGATAATATGTTGGAGCTCGGAATGCCGTAGTGGAACAGGAGCAACCACTATCTACCTCAAACAATGATGGCGCATGGCCCAGGAATGATGGTCGATTGGTTATCAACTGACAAGGATAATATGGAATAAGCAGCAAACTCTAGGCAAATGGCCAAATTACTTACTCATGTACGGGGACGGAGATAGCCCCTAGGCATGCTTTGAGACGATGATAAACCGCGATTCTATGGTATGTGAAATCTGTTTTTTCATATCTTTTTGGTTTGGACACTCGCTTTTTCTAGTTTGGCTCTAGAGTTTGGTTTGAACTCCTGATTCTATTTGTTTTCTATTTTGGACTTTCTTTTGGATGATTGTTTTCTGGTTTGAATATTGGTTTGGATTTTTGATGTGGATTTTTGATGTGGATTTTTGGCTTTCTGACTTATCTGGATTTCTGATTGGTTTTTGATTGGATTTTTATTTGGTTTTTGGTAAATGATCGTCGGGTATGGATTACGCCTAGCAAGGGATAAGTTCCTTTGTCCGAGCATGACGAATTAACTTATTCAGGTCATCGAGTATGGACTATGCTCGGCAAGGGTTCGGAGAGACTATGATTTGGCCTAGGAGTTAAGACCCATAATATTTATCGGTTATTATTTCAGGTCATCGAGTATGGACTATGCTTGGCAAGGGTCCGGAGAGACCAGGATTCGGCCTAAGACTTAGTCCCTATATTATTGGTTATTATTATAGGTCGTCGAGTATGGACAATACTCGGCAAGGGTCCGAAGCGACCAGGATTCAGCTTAAGACTTAAGTCATGGCATCACTCAACGTTCAGGGACACTGGACCATGGTCACCAAGGCATTTCTTAGTACAGGTCATCGGATGTGGATTGCACTTGACAAGGACTCAGAGAGGTTATGAATTCAGATATCGACTATGGATAGCTAAGAACTTGGATATCGACCCGCAGAGGTCCTGGATTTGGTTATTGGATAAGGATGGATTAGGACTCAGTTGTTGGATTTAGATGGATATAGAATTATCTAAGGATTTGGTTATCGGATTTGGAATCGGGCATCGACTCGAAGCAGTCAAGAATGTGGCAGTCGGATAGGATGGCTTGGTAATGGATTGGATTATCAATCGGATGGTATGGCTATGGACGAAATATGGACTTCGGAATCGGGATCGGAGCTTTTCAAAACACACCTTCTTACCACAACGCATGTTTTGGGGGGCAAAAGTTATCCCGCCTTTTGGTCAAGGCCGAGATATCAATAAATTGGCTTGAAAGGGTGGATATCAGGGTTGGAGATCGATTGAAAACAAGGCTATGATCGATATCGTCAAAATTTGATCGAGCTCCAATCAAGGCAGAATCGATTAGGAATGACGATCAAGGCTAGAAAAGGCTACGTTTCAAATTCCAGATCAATCAAAGTTCGTATGCTCGAGATATGGATGGGTTAAGATTCGTGAAAAATGGTTCGTATCGATACTGTTCGTATCGATCAACATGCAGCACTTCGAATCGATACTGTTTGTATCGATCAACGTGGATTCGAATCGATGATGTTCATATCGATCATCATGGAGATGGCAGCATACTTCAAATCGAAGGTTTCATATCAATTCAGATGGATACGAAGGCAAAGTTCGTATCAGTCTTGTTCGTATCGATCCATAATAACAGCCTGATCGATGCGAACAAGGAAGCAGCTGATGGATACGTATTGACGGACATGAATGCGACTGATGCAAATAGATGGATACGAATAAATGGTAATGAAGCCGAAAAGAACAAAGCTTGGATACGTGCCAGAAATATGCATGGTTTGAAGGAAGAAGCGTTCAACACAGCATGGAAAATGGATCAAGCCCTAAAGATAGAGCCACGTCACCAACGCGCATGGGTAGGGCATCGATACGAACAAGTATTGATGCGAATTGATCGATGCGAACCAACAAAACTCCAATTCGTATCGATCATATCTCAAGATTCATAGTACCAAATGACATGAAATTTTCACAATAGCTTGAGTACAACCTAAAGAATGTTCCTGCTCAATTTCGACTCGATTGGGCCAAATCTTGATCGATGCGAAATTGGTTCGTATCGATCACGGACCGAGTGCAAACCACATGGGATCGATCGTGTGAGTCCACACACGTGCCAAAAGAGGTCTCCCAAGATCTTAGTGAGATATTTACAGCCCATGCCTATCAATAGCATTCCAAAGCCCATAGAAAAGGGACTTTGGATTCTGTGACGTCTAGACTCTGCCAAAATCACCATTGTACTCAAACATCACTACTTTACTTGAAAATTACTGCTATAATTCATTGTAACCAGTGAGCGAAATCAATAAAAGATTATCTTTTGAAGTGAACGTAGGCCGGTGACAGCCAAACCACTATAAATCTTGTGTCTCTATATACTTCTTTCCGTTTTAAGTTTGTTATTCTTCATTTTTTATCCTCTACGTTATTTAGATCTATAATCTATAATAATGTACTATTGATCTGTGTTCATACACTGGTGCTTTCACGATATTTGGGGCTTGTGACCAATTTTAGTTCAAACATATTTATAAACGTAGAGGAAATATCTGGAAATCGAAATGTTTGGAGTTAGAATTACTAGGAAACAAAGTTAGAGTTTTTGGATTATTGGGCTTGAGTATGTTGGGCCATGATATTTATTTTCTATTCTTCCCTTTGGAAACCAAATTTAGAGTTTCTAGATTATTGGGCTTGAGTATGTTGGGCCATAGTATTTATTTTCTATTCTTCTCTTTGGTTTATCAAACAACTCTAATTCAAGCCTAAACACAAAATCAATTCTCTTATTAAATTACTCCCCAATATGTAACAACATTATTTATTTAACAAAATTGTTTTCCATAATTTTATTTAAATTATTTTGTTTATATCATTTACTAATTAATTTCTAAACTATGTTAATAAATTTATTATCAAAACTAATTTACTTCATCATTAATTTCGTTGTTAAAAATTCTAATATTCTAAAATAAATTCAAATCATTTATTTTAAATTCCAAAAATCCAGTTTCAGTCGATTAAATATTTATTATTAATCATTAAAAACTTAGGTTATTACAATGTACTCCTTATGTTATTCCTCTATCCTCGAATAAATAAGGATATCATCCATGAACACAGGCACAAACTTGTTTAGTTGTATACCGAAGACGCGGTTCATTAGATCAACAAAGTATGTAAATGCATTGGTTAGCCCGAACGGCATAACCAAGCACTTGAAGAAGCCAAACGACGTATGAAATGTCGTAATCATCACACTCTCCTTCTCCACTCTCATTTGTTGAAAGCCCATCGCAAGATCCAATTGAGTGAACATCCTAGCACCATAGAGCTAGTCGAACAATTGATCAATGGGAGTGGATACTTGTTCTTCTTCGTCACCTTGTTTAGCTCACAATAATTAATACATTCTAAAATGGGTTGTCTACCTTAGTGACGAATACTATAAGAAATTCCTACTTAGATATACTCCATCAAATGAACCCTTATTGTAATAGGCCATTTACTCGCACCTCTAATTCCCTATGTTCTTTGTGTGTCATACGCCTCGGTGGCATAATAATCAGTCTGGCATCCCTCACCAAATCTATAGGTTTTCACTCTCCCTATATGGTGGTAATTTGGTCCCCTCCTCAAATATATCCAGATACTCTCTAGCTATAGGTACAAATGATAACTCATCGTGCGAGATCTCAAGTGAATACAGAAAGCTAACCATCATCTGAGCATCGTTAGGCATCCTAACTCCAATCTTTGTCGAACGTCTGTCCCTATATCACCAACCCCCTCTCACAGTCCCCCACTACTATGTACTTCTTCAACCAATCCATCCCTAGAATAATACTGAAACCTACAAAACCCAACAGAAAGCAATCACAAACAAACAAACATCCATGACTCGACAAGGCTAAGTCCTGACAGACTATGCAAAGGCAATTGATCCTCCAATAAGGTTTGTCACAATCAAATGTTGATCAACTATCTCGGGTTCCAGTTACCAATTTATCTAACAATAAATAGATATAAAGAAATGTGAAGCCCTAGTATCAAATAAACACACATGTAAGTATATTAGAAATAGAAAGAATACCCTGTATAACGACGCTCTTCCCCTTCTCCTTCGCCGCATAGAGCACTCGACAAAGCTGGAACGTCGCTAATAGCATATGCCTTTACTACCTGCTTCTGCCTTAATAATTCTTGACAATCCTTCTTTATATGTTCATATTTTTTATAGTTGTAGCACTTCATACTTTCAACTTTACAGTCCTTGACAAGATGACCCTTATCCCCCAGTTATAACAAGTAGGCTCCCACTTGCCCTTTTTCTGGTCAACATTGTTCTTAAGCTTCTTCCTTTTCTTGTTGTTGTTCAACATTTTCTTGCCTCCCCTGCCCACTTGAGGCTTTGGCTCATCCTCGGAATCAAAAACCAGCCTGGAATTCGGATACAAACTCTCATGTTAAAGAGCCTTCTCCACCAACTTTTCAAAGGACTCGTCAATATGACTGTAACGACCCAGAATTTCTATCATTTGAAATTCAGATATTTAATTGATTTTAAATATTTAAAAGTTAAGTTTATAAGCTGAATAAATTATATTTTGAATATAGGATTTAATTGGATAATTAAATTGTTAATTTAATATTTGAAATTGTGTAAATAATTGATATTTGGATTTAATGTGAATAAAAATGATTTACAAAGTTGAATTAAATCTTATTTGATTTAGAATGATGTTAGAGAAATTTTAAAATCGAATTAAAAGTTGAATTGTAAAAATTGAATATTTTAATATTTAATTGACGAGTAAAAATGACCATTTTTAAATAGTCTCAGATTTCGACGAAACCTATTTCATCAGATCCGTAATGTTATATTATTGTAATATTTCAAATTTCGTGTCAATCGGACTTACGGTTTGTCCGGGGCAAGCTAAAACGCGTAGAAATCTGTTTAAGTGAATTTTAAATTTAAAATAGTCGATTTGAAAACCTATCTTCCAAATACTTTCGAATTGGCTCCCAATATATATTCCATTGCATTCGGAATAGGGGTAAAACATTATAAACGCCAGGCAGCACGCTTCATTTGGAGTTCGGAAAAAATTCGGATGAATAGTGCGCGCGAATTTTCTATAAAAGGCCTCCATATTTCATTGTTTTCACTAAGCCCTAAAAAAAGCTAGGTCTAGCCGCCATGTTATTTTCAATGGCCATAAATTCGCATGCTTCTTCCCACGATCTCTTCCAATCCATCGACTTTCAACAAAAACTTTCTACCGCAAAGTTGTAGAGGCCAGCAAGCTCTACAAATTCAACGGCTGCGATCAAATTTGGAGCAGCGAATCAATGGAAAATCGAGCTCGAACGGCTGAGATTCGCGCATGCTTTTCAATGCAGGGGAGGGGCCAAGCTTGCCGTGCTCGTGGCAGTGGGTGAGGCTCAGGTGGGCGAACGCATCGATGGCCTTTGATCGTGTTCTCGATGCTAGTGATGGCCGCGACATTCAATGGTATTCGAACGGCTTTGGGTTATCTCGTGTACGATGTGAACGTGAGGGAGAAGAAGAAGGGGCCGGCCTGGATTTCATCAAGCGAAATCAATGGTCCAGATGCAACTTAGGTTTAAAAAATAAAATAAAAATGAAATTTATTTATATTTAAATTCGTTCAATCTTTAAAACGCTATAACTTTTTCATACGAGGTCCGTTTCGCACGAAACAAATTGCATTGGGTTCGTATGGACGAGCGCTACATTTTAGAGCTGGATTGGAGTTGATTGGAGCTAGTATGAATTTTGGGTAAAATTAAACGGTTGTTTAATTTTATTCGAAATAAAACACTGCAACTGCTATTGGAAGCAATGTGAGTACAACTCACTCTTTCTGACTCACTGATATGTTTATATAAGTGAGAAGTAATTTATTATATGATGATTGATAATTGTTTGGATGATATATGATATATTGATTGATATTTGGATATATACCTGCCTATTGGAGCAAATGAGACCCTATACGTTCCCGTGTATGAGCGGATGACCCTTTGTACGCACGTCTGCCTTGAAGCGGACATTATACACATATTCTAATATGTATATTTGTTCCAGATGACAGGTTGGAGGGATCCAACTGGATTCCTCAGCAATATTGATTTATTTACAGATATTTATGATATATTATGTTATCATATTGATATATGATATTTGGATGCCGTGGTTGATGTATTTGGTGCTGTTGCACCATTGGTCCTATTTTTGATAATTTAAAAATGATAAAATAACGATTTCGAATTTAAAAGCATTTTAAAGTGATTTTTGAAAGTATACATTTTATTGAATTTTGGGATGGATTTATTTTAAATAAATAAATGTTATAATTTTTATTGTTATAAAAATTATGATTTTTGTGAAATATAACCGAAATGTGATTTTTGAAATAAGTAGTTGATTATTTTGTGAAATGGTTTAAATTGAGATTTTTGGCTAATATAAATGGTTTATAAAGAAGATTTATAAAATTGAAATTTTATAAATCAGAATAATTGAATTATAAAGGAGTTTTTATAATTGTTAAAATGATGTTATAAATGGGTTTTATAAGTAAATAAGATCTACAGATTTATAATTGATGATGTTATAAAAATAATGATTTTTGTAAATAAATGAATTATAGGTAATTAACTTATAATTTGGGTTTTTGGGTATAAAATTGAGTTATAAATGGAATTGGTTAATAAAGGGATTTTATATATAGTAGTTATTATAAAATGAAAATGGAATTTATAAACATTGTTTTATAAATCTGAAATCAAATAAATTTGATAAGTGAGTATAGAAATTATTAAAGGAGATATATCCACGATTTTGGACAGTGGATAATCCTTTAATTAAATATGTAGAAGTGTTGAATTTGGTTAGAGATTTATATCCACGATTTTGGACAGTGGATAATTCTGAATTAAATGTGTAAATGATTAAATTTGGTAAACGAATTATATTCACGATTTTGGACAGTGAATAATATATTAAGAAATGTTTTGGGAAGTGATATTTTAAATAGAATTAAAATGATTTGAAGTTGTTTTAAAATGTGTTAAGGATCGAAACCATAGATTTCAACATTCAAAGTTGAAATAGACGTTTTCGAAAAGTATAAGGAAATAATGGACTATAACACTGTTGTTATAGTAAACGATTTTCGAAAGAAAATGTTTTTGTATAGTATTGGGGTTTATATATCTATCTTATTTCGAATCCCTATACTATTGATATTGGGTTGTCGTAACAATGTTTTACGCAGCATTCATTTTGACCCAAATAAATGTGTTTAAGAGGATGTTTTCCTTATATAATGAAATATATACTTAATAGTGTTCTAAGTATATCGAATATTTTCTAAGCGTTGAAAATAAAGTGATTTGTGAATTACTTATTATTAAATAAGTATTTGAAAATGTTTTCCAATGATTGAAATGGTTTTGAGAATACATCTTTTTAAAAGATAAATTGAAGTGAATATTTGGCAAGTTATTTAATTTATGGAAGATTAAAAAAAGGGCCTAATGATTGTATATAGTGCTGAATATTTGTTTGTTTGCTTTGATAGTTAAATAAACGACTATCAAATTGCCCAAAAATTTTAGTTCCTCGACTTGATGTAGGAACTATTTAGTCGTACACTTAGTACGTTGCCTTCTGTGTAGGCTTGATTATCCTTTGTGTTGAGGATGTTAATTCGTATAGTGCGGTGTATTACTCCAATCTATCGAGCTTCCTTCTTGGACCGAAGGATAGCAAGTTGAAAGTTGGAAACGTGATAAGTCTATGAGACTTAGTTGCTGTGTGAGGTTGAGAAACGCTTTTGCGTTGTTGGTGCGAAGAAACCGGGATCAGATTTATCTGAAAACCACTTCGGACCAACGTATATGCGACGATTGTGCAGGTTGCTTGTGATGATATTGATATTTCGGAGTTTCATAGTGGGGGACTGCTTGTTGATCGTTTGGGGTTAAAAATCCTTATATACATCCAGTAGCAGTGGTCTCTTCATTATGAAATATCCAATGCGAGGACTATTTGCTACTAATCCTAGGGATTTCCCGACAGGATGTGGTAGGAAAGTACCTTCGGTTTGTCCTGTTCCTGGACAACTTGTATGGATGTTTGTCCGATATTGCATTTCTAAAGATTACGTACATTGGTTTTTACAAACGTACATCAGTGGTGGCGGAGAAGGCAACTTCTTTTAGCTTAACACCCTCCTTGAGACATACGAGCTTAAGGGTTGTATTTTTGTGGAAGGCAATTAGTAGTCAATGGAAATGGCTGTGTGGCATTCTAAGTGATGTGATATGTGATTGTGAAAGGTAATTGTTACCTCATCAGGCCTCATCAACCGGAAATGACCAAAACAGGGTTAGATGCAGCAGGGCTAAGTGGGTCATTCCCAAGTAGGATATGATCATCCTCTTCTAGATATATCTTTACACGCTATGACATCGTGTATCTTATTATTGTGGTTTGTATGCTATGAGGGCCCTCGGTAAAGGTCGGTAACGACCGGAAGATGACATATTCAGTACTATCTAGTTATAGAGGTGGGCCGGTCTTGTGTTGGTAGAGGGCAGATGTTCTGTGCCTCGGGACATCCATCTAGAGGTGTGCCCCTTCAGAAGGTAGTCCCTTCACCTGGTCATTTGTATGGAAATCCAAAACCCACTACGAGCTGCGATTTTGTTTGTAAAGGCGTAATGAATAGCCTCGAAATGCAATAGGTTTGTAGATCATAGAAAATAGAAATAATAAAGTTTATACATCATAAATCTCCAAATAAGCTTTATTACCTTCCCTACATCCAAAGATTTAGCGCATAACAAATGATATATGCTAGTCTACCATCATCATATGGGTGTACTACAATCGAAGTACTATATCTAGTCTGTAGGTATACAAGTCGATAATACCTACGTATTGTGACACGCCAGAGTGATAAGCTTTCATAGCAAAGTAAGGCATCCATCAAACAATCCTCACATCACACAGTGCATTAGATATATGATAACTTGTATGGCCCAATCATTAGCCAAAGACCCAATTAAATCTTGACTTTTTATTGCTCAAATCCATGCCACTTCGTAAGGCTTGGAACTAGACTCACAGTTGTAAATTTCACGGTAATCCAAAGTAGTAAGATCTAGACGCAGTCATTATCTGGATGGGCATAACCACGTAGCCCTTCTATACAAGCACTCTAAGAACCTTCGAGTTATCAACGATCCATTTGCACATGTTTCCATAATGGAATTCAATCATTATTCCACATCGTTTATCTCTATAGTAGAACACGAACATAATTCTTCTCATAAATTCGCATTTTTCAACTTGGCCTTATGAATCTTCTTCACAACTCTTGTCATTAGAACACCTATAGACACCCCTCGTATGTCGTAAAGTTACCATACCAAAGTTTAGAAGTCATCGTATTAAAGCATAACATCATTGCTTTATTGGTTGACATACAGACTCCAAAGCCATCTCGAGTTATCACAGAGGCATCCACCATTACTCTATGTCGACTCATGCAAATCGCGAAGCAAGCCACCAAAAACCCTGAAGCAAATCAAACCCTTGTGCGAAACATTTTTTTCTCCAAGCCCGAACCACCTTGAAACCCTAAGCCCTATCCGGTTACATCCATGATCGAAACGAAGTCGTGCCGCCAAAACCCAAAGCAACACCACGGGATCCAAAATCTCGAAGCCATTTCCTTGTCTAGCACCTGGACTAAAGCATTCCCCTTCACCTTCCTATGTCAAATCGAAGCACCATCGGACAACATTTTCTCTTTGGTCCCTCATCATCAAACCAAGCACCAACCCAGAGCCATCACCTTGCCTACCTATAGCCAAACCTCAAGCATGCCAAGTTGGATCAGAAGCTACCGAACCAAAAACTTGTAGCACTTTTGACACTCTAATTTTGTATTGATTCCATTTCTATGCTCGACATTTCGACCTTGCATTCATTCCTTATGCATTGATATGACCTCAAACATCCTAGAGTTGATTGGTCGAAATTTGATTTTACATTTACGAACCTCCTATCATTTGTGCGTCAAATCGAAGAGCATATCGCTGCTCCTTCTACATATAGACCCTCGACTGTAGAATCATACATCATCTCCATTTTTCTCTGATGAGTGTTTACAACAATTCAAACATACGTAAAACACCCAAACAAGCATCGAACAATATACAATAATCATCCAAACATACATCAAATCATGGAAAATCATCTTATAATGTATCTATAACATAGCCTAACATGTATAGAGGCAATCATCCATCAGGGTGACATGACTAAAACACTTTAAACCATTTAAATCTCATTTTCACTTCAGACTAGGTTTTAAAATAATCCTAAAATATAATTTTGACTTTAAAAAACGATTCAAAACATATCAAAAACATATTGATACATATGTAATATAATATGAGATGATAAATCACTCACGAAACATCAAAAATAGATGATTAGCACACAAAATAAGGCAAATCCGAGAATAGAAAGCCCCAAATTCTCCTCTTTAAAAATATATATTTAGAAGTCTATAGCTAATCCCCTTGCCAATCTACTCTAGATCTGTGGATTTGGCTTGATTTGGAAGAGAGTAAAGAAGGTTTGGCCAAGAAGTAGGTTAATGGAGGTTTAGATCTATTTGGGAAAATGTGAAAATGATTTGGGGAAGGCTATTTTAGGCAAAATAACCTCTAGATCTGAAATGGATATTGGGCATAACCCCAACTTCACTAATTACCCATTAAATTATCCATAAAACTTCCTAACCTCAAACAACCATATCTTCCAAATGGTCAGTCCAACTTGCTATTGTGACATGTCCACGGAAAGTGAAACCATCATATATTTCAAATGGAAGTGGTCTCGGACTCTAATTCGGCTTTTGTCAAAAGTTATAGCTATTAAAAGTTTTCAAAGGTAAAATCATCCAATAAAATTTATAAGGTTAAAATATCACTACTCGACGTTACTCTAAGTTATAATGTCATATGACCCAATATGAATTTAAAAATAATATTTTACGATTCTTCAATACCTAAAATACGGGTTGTTACACAAAGCTATCGTTCTCACTGACTTCGAGATACTTCGGTTGTTATGTGCAAACAGTCCATTCTAAATCATTATTTAAAAAATAAATTGTTTCAACATAAATATCCCAAAACTCAAAGTCATACCATGCAATTTTTTGAAATTAAAATCTAAATTAACTTTAGCATGTTGATCAATGAATCTATTATGTTAGTTTCAACTATTGAAATTTACGATGTTATTCTCTTAAATGTTGCTTATTATATTCTGGCCGCCTTTGTCTCCATGTTGAAGATACACTTAGGGCCAATGAATCATATCCCTTCCATTATATCAAAATCATATTTTGATAATGTACTTGGAATCCATTCCATATTTGCGCACCCTGTCATATGGTAGGGTCAATACTCTTCATGGTTTACTGACAAGTAAGGAAAATCTTTTTATACATCGATAAGAAACTTATAGTTTCTATTTAATGTGAGGGAATTCTTATTAGGCATTCTAATGTGTTGTAACTTTTTGGCTTGGTTTTTCATCTTATGTAAATGTTTTCTATGTTAGGTTCTTTAGATCATATCCAAGTCCATTATACTACCACTAATTTCTAAAAGAAATTTATTCACCATGAAGATGGTGTTTCTTCACCACGAAGATGGTGTTTCTTCACTGTGAAGATGGTGTTTCTTGAAACAACAATTGTTTATTAGTATGATGGAATAAGCATTAATAAACATTTTATGAATTGTCTTTTCTACATACAAAAAACTGATTTAGTTTTGAATCTACGAAACTTATGCTCAAAACATAATTTAGTCAACTTCACATCTTAAACTAAAATGTAAGATTTTGTTTCTTCTTTAATTCCAATCTTAAATTATTTCATAAACTATGTCCTAGATGAAACTTTGCTTAACATATTTACTTACTCTTAAATACATATCCTTATAGAAAGAATTTTACACGACTTCACTCTTAATCAATTGAACTTTATCCAAGAATTCTGATTACTCCTCATTGGTACATGATTACATATTATAGGGAGGAGTGACTTTTGAGATTGAATTTTATCTGGTTTTAGGTACTTTTTCTTATAGACTTACTTATTCGATCAAATTGAATTCTTTTATTTCAATTGTATGTTATGTTCGTTTTATATCCTTTAAGCCTACCATACACTACTTGTGTACCAAATACACATGTTTATTTGCAGGATAATTCATCTATGATTATTAGGCTTTGGATTGCATACATCTAAATATATCAATCTCAAGAGTTCACATGCTCTTTTGTCGCTCCCACTGAATGGGTGCTTTGCCTTTAATTAGTTGAAATAAAATTCATAAGTACAATATGATCTATAATTATACAATTAAAGAATTATTTCTCAAAGATATGGTTAGCTCATAATTACAAAATATTTGTGAAAATTTTAGATACTTCAATATTTTCTATAGCTAAGCATCGATGATGTTATAAAACAAATAGTTATTATAATAGATTTATTTCATAATGAATAGTCATAACAAAATAAAATTATATCTATTTTAAGTCAATACTGAAAAAAGTTATTATCCAATAAATAATGTGTGGTATACTTACAAAAAAAATTGTTTGTATCTTGATGCATGACTAATAAGTGTTATATGGCTTGCTCCCACTATTTTCGCCGTTATTATAATAAGTATGAAATACGAAGCTCCATTCAACCACTTATTATTGGCTATTTATTTCGTTTATTGTAACTAGTTTATAGTTGAGAGTTTCAGATCAAATATCTTAGTATCAGTGAAATAACTCTCATAAAAAAATTCTATAAGTAAATATAAATTTGATGGTAATCATATTTTCCATTACCTGTTAAGTATCTACTGGTATTTTATACAATCCTCGTATCAAATGTCTCTTCATGAATTATAAGTGACGCTTCGCTCTTTTCATCCTAACTGTACCTATGTTACATTCACTCTCGATCGTTCGTTTTCCTTTCAAATTTTCAAACTTGAAAGGAAACACTCACTACAAGACTGCACCAAACTCTTTATGAAAGCGCATTCAGTCACCCTTAACATTTAAGGTTATTAAATAATTCGCACTTTACGTAAACAAATCAAAATGACATTTCAGTGATCGAATTCCAAGGACCATTTTATAGCTCTTGGTCTGGTGTTATATCTCACACAATAAGATCCTTATTACTATCAATCATATTGAACACATAGTCCTGCATCATGGTTTACATGCTTATTTCGGATGAACCACTTTCATTCAGATTTCGTATATTACAATCAAGCCTATTCACCATACAAATTTTATAAGTGCTTGAATATGGATTAAATATTTATATTCTTGTATTGTTTTAGAGTTCAAAAACTCATAAAAGATAATACACAATTTCTGGCAAGTAAACACTTAAGTAACCAATGTACAAATGTGTTTAGTAGTTGAATAATTTGGACCTTACATTGAAACTAGAAGCGACTACATGCCAAAAGATTTATTGGTAAGTATATTTTATATTTCTATATCAACCTTAATTTAGTCAATTTGTATATTATGATTGATAAACATTTTATCAATCATATATTAGTTGCATAAATATATTGAAGTAGATTATTTTAATTTTATATAGCACATATTCTTACAATATTAGAATGATTAAATTTTATCATTTCATTTTACTAATAAGATTCTCACTAGACTTTTATATTTCTCAAAACCCTAAAAGAAATATAGAAATATTTGATTTCTCTAGTAAGTGTTAGGATTCACTTACCTTAGGATTATATCGTGGTCTTTTCCCTAATCTTAATCTCAACCTTGAGTTTTTTTAAAAAATGGAGAAAGATTATTCACTCTTTCTTACCATTTCATGATGGCCTAAGTATCATATATCTTGAGTTTGCTCAACAAATACATGCATGTATCTTACCTCGTCTATCAATACATTAATAGTGCTACACATAACAAATCTAGCTTGAATTTGCACAAGGACTAGTGTGTATGCAAGTAATCTATTAATATATAAATGATAGAGGGTAGCTCTATATTACGGAGTCTTAACGTTTAATATGTTTTGAGTGATATCAACCTAAGGAACGATGTATTTTTTTATAAAATACCATCGTGTTTCAAGTGTTGGATGCATCTGAAGTCGCAATATATGTACCATAGGTATGTATTTATTCCAAAAATCTATGGGTTCCTTATAATTCCACTTATGTTTAAAGGTGTATTATTATATAAGTTTATTTTATTTATAATATTTATAATTTAATTGACATATATAATAGTCATATGTATATAATTAATCAAATCATATTTGAATAAATCGAATTTAATTATATTAATTAAATTGAATTTAATTAATTTTAATTATTATTATTTAAATCGCATTTAATTAATTTTAGTTCTTGCTAATTAAATCATATTTAATACACTTTCAATTCTTATTAATCAAATCATATTTAATTAATTTTAAATACTAATTTAATTAAGTAGTTTAATTAAATTAAATTTTATTTAAAAATTCAAAAATTTTGTATTATTCGTCTTAAACTATTAAAGATATATAATCAACTATAACCTTTATAGTTTTATTTTATATATATAACAATACGCACACATACATTAATTAACTTTTAATAAATTATTTAAAAAATCGTATCATTTAATTAAACAATTTAATTAAATATTTTAATCAATTAAATTTTTTTAATTTAATTTACCTTAAACAATTTTAAGGTAAATACACAGCTATCAGTTATAATTACATACGTATGTCAATAAATATATACCTTTAATTAATAAACTTTTAATTAATTATTTTATTTTATTTAATTAATCATATTTATTAAATATATAAAAAATTTAAAATTAGTTATTTTATTTTCCTAAAACATTTTTTGAAATTTGTTTACAACTTTTATAAAGTTTCCTTTATATTTTAGACATAACATTTAAATTTAAAATATAATTTTAATTTCCAAATTTCAATTTGAAATTTAACCTAAGGCCCAAAATCAATTTTGAGTCTTACATTTGAGCTAACATTTTAGACCTACTTCGCCCATTGGGCCAAACCAGTAGGTAGGGAGGAGAGAATACGAAATTATTTAGCCCCAAGCCTAGACACTAAATGTTTGACAAATTAGATCGCATAGACTATTTAGGCTCTGATACCATTATAGGAATTGACCCAGCCACAGTGGTTGAAATAGGTGAATTTCATAAAGAAAACACCTAATTGGACCTTAATGTACCTATGAAGTCTAATATTTAACACTGGATCCAGTTAATATATATATATATATATATATATATATATATATATATATATATATATCTGTGTGTGTGTGTGTGTAGATATTAGGATTTATATCTACAAAGAACACATTCGCCACTTACACTCACACACACAGATATGTGTATATGTGTGCGTGTGTGTGTGGGAAAGTCTATTAGGACACAAAATATAGTCACAATTGGTGACTAATGGTCTCCACCATAGGATTGCCCTCTGATTTCCACCTTCCATATAAGGACGAAATGATCCAATGATCCAGATTTCTTATGTCACCAATTGTGTCTAATTCTGTGTCCAAATAGCCACCCCTTAAGTGTATATATATACATAAATTTAAAAATGATTTATATATCGATAAATTTTGAAATGTCTAATTTAATTTTGACCAAGACGATAAATTTTAAATTAAAATTTTATAGTTGAAAATATCTAAGTATAACTTGGTAAAATAAATTCAAATTCAAATCCACATCTAAAAGCAATTAATTAAATTATCATTAATTGATTAAATATAGTATTATAATATGTAAATTCATATGAAATAATTTATACCTGAATATATAAATATATTAATTTTAAAATACTTCAAAGTATTTTGGTATATATATATATATATAAATAAACTTATATATCTCTACTACTAATAAAGAAAATTTGTTGAGCTAATTTACTCGGTGTCCTTTTGAAATTCCAAAAATGCCCTTGCTTTCCGTTTACAGGTCTGCGCTCATACGATTATTCGTCATCAAATAATGTTAATCTTAGTTCGTGCGATACCAGGATTCTCATCCATACTTTTGTCCATACTGCTACTACTGCAACATCAAACTGTGCTCAAAGCTATGAAATTCCCAAATATAACAGACAATTGTACTACTTATAGTTAATAGAAAAATTACTTACGTTCTCTATTTAACTACATTATTCTGTACATTTTAAACCGGGCATTTTTTTTGCAAACGAATACTATCGGTTAGAATAGTAGGATTTTATAGCAAAGTCTGGTAGCCTGTGGCTAAACAATATTTGCAGTGACACTAATGGCAAGAACCCGTGTGCGACAGCACGAGCTAGCACTAGTATACAATAAAATATATATATATAATTTGATATATATGTAAATGTAATTTGGCAAGAAAAATATATCTTTTGAAACTAGAAGTTATTTTAAACAAATAATTATGTACATATTAATATTGAATATAAATAATATATTTGAAATAATAATCAATATATAATAATATAATTATACTAAAAAATTCAGCCAAAAATCTATTTATTTATTTTATTTTAAAAGGAAGAAAGCAATTTTAACCGACTTTATATATGTGTGTGTGTGTGCGTGTGCGCATGTTTATTTTATTTTTTTTTGGAATAGACAGCGAGGTTGACTGGACCCCTACCAGATTTATTGAGACGGGAAAAAGATCAAACACAGGAACAAAACGCAACACAACATAAAAAAAACACACAACAAGAACAAAACAAGAAAAACATAGAAACAACATGGAACGAGAGAAAACGGGAAAAGGGCACAAAACCCACAACAGAAACAAGCAAAGGCCGCGCACAAAGAAGCCCGAGGAATAAAAACATAGACCTAACACCACATAACAACCTGATGCGGGGCGAATGTATGACCCGAAACCCGAATACCATACCTAATCTCTCTCATCAACTTCTCCCATATTTTTGAACCAGTAAGAGACACAGCATGAAAGCATCTCTTATTCCTTTCCATCCAAACATTTCGTATGTAAATTTTCACAACATAGAATACAATATCCCATCTGCTATTTCTCCAACGCGTTGCTTTGCGAAGAACATCCCAGTCAGAAGACGTGACACCTCGAATCCCATAAACCCCGACCTTCTGCATGAGGGTTAGCCATATGTTGATAAGGTAACTGCACTCAAATAGAATATGATCAACCGATTCAGGTGCAGAATTGCAGAAGACACATATGTTGACAACTTCCATGCCAACAGCCTGAAACCTGTCCCTGGTCATCATAGCTTTGTTTAATACCTTCCAAAACAATAGATTATCAGTACTAGACGAGTAAGAAGTCCAAACAACTTTTGCCCATGTGAAGACAGGCATTTCCCGAACCCTGGCTAGAAGGTCATAGACGACTCTGATGCTGTGAGAAGCTCCCCACCAAGAAAGATCATCATCATGCGAAGTAATAGCAGAATGATGGGCCAAGCTTCTCCAGAGAGAATTAACATTATGATTACTTGTATGTGGAACGTTCATCTTACCGTGCGCTACATAATTGACAGCCCTCGCATTGAAACCAATACCAGACAGGGCCTGATCATTAGCAGACAGTAAGGAAGATAAAACACAACCATAGTTGATCCAAGGATCCTTCCAAAAGCTCACAGTGCTCGAAGGGGACATACTGTACTTGATAAGGGGGAGCAGCATGGTACGAGTACCCAGGATCTTCCTCCATATCCAACTATTTCCCTGAGTGACATTCATTGACCAGAAGTCTTTGTCCTTAACATGATATCTCCAAGTCCACTTCACCCACAGGCTGTCTTTCCTTAGCAAGATAGCATTGACATGAGTACTAACCGCTGCAATATTCCATAGTGTGATGTTTTTGATTCCAAGGCCACCATTTCCTATTGGCCTTTCCAGGGAAGAATACTTAACAGGGATAATCTTCCTATTATGTATCGATCCAGTCCAAAGGAATCTCATCATGGCAGCCCTTATCATGTGGAGAAGCTTGGATGGAAGAATGAAGCACCTAGCCCAGTAAACAGCCATCGAAAAGCAAACAGCTTTGATAAGGGTAAGTCTTCCCGCCATAGAAAGAAATTTAGTTGACCATGAGTTTAGCCTGTTGGTTATCCTATTGTAAAGAGGAAGGCAAGCAGTTTTAGTGACTCTGGATGTGCATAACGGTAGACCTAAGTATGTCATATTGTTATTCATAGCATGGAGACCAGACAGTCTAGCAATCCTCATCCTCTCGATATTGTCATTGCCAGCAACAAGGATCTGGGATTTAGTAGCATTTAATTTGAGGCCAGTGGCAAGGTAAAAGGTATTCAACGTTTCAAGAATATGCATTATGGATTGATCGATCGGCTTGGTGAATATCATGACATCATCAGCGAAAAATAGGGATGTTATATGAAGGGGTTGGCATTTTGGATGGTACAAGATTCTTTTGTCATCGTACTTAATGGCAAGCATGCTGGTGAGAGCCTCCATGACGATGATGAATAAGTATGATGATATAGGATCCCCTTGTCGCACACCTTGCTTCCCTCTGAAGTACCCAGAAGTTTTCCCATTATAACAAAGTGTATAAGTCGGGCTGGATATGCACACATACACCCAAGCCACAAAAACTTTAGGAAATCCCATTGTTGACATAATTCGAACAATAGCCGACCAGTGGATGCTATCATAGGCTTTTCTTATATCAAGTTTCATCATAGCACGAGGCGAAATCTGACTCCTACCATATCCATTAATTAGTTCGTGGGCCAGCATGACATTATCAAGAATATTTCTTCCAGGGATGAAGGCAGATTGATTATTCGAAATAATTGAAGACAAAACAGGCACAAGCCTAGAAGCAAGTATTTTTGATATACATTTATAAACAACATTACAGCAAGATATTGGTCTGAAGGATGAAGCATTTAAAACAGGTCTAACTTTCGGGATGAGAACAAGATTAGTTTCGTTAACCTCACTCAACAGCTTAAATTTGTCGAAAAAGTTGTGGGCAGCAGCATAAAAATCAGATTTTATCACACTCCAACTACTTTTGAAGAACATAATGTTAAATCCGTCAGGCCCACCACAGGAGTTAGAATTCATGGAAAATAAAGCCTTTTTAATCTCATGATTAGTCACTTTAGCCACAAGCATTTCTTTCATGTCAGATTGTAACTTGGGAAGGGGGATATTATTAAGCTTTTCAAGATCAGGTATAAATTTGGAGCTATTACCAAGCTGTTCAGAGAAGGTTTGGAGAAGGTACTTGTCAATCTCCTCAGAGGTATTCATTATATTCCCAGTTTCATCCCACAATACGGTAATACGATCTCTAGCACGTTTGACATTGATTGAAGCATGAAAGAATGAAGTATTTCTATCCCCATCAGTGACCCACTTCTGATGATACTGCTGCTTTCTCATACTAGCTTCAGCATTAATAGCGTCATTGAGTTGAAGGAAGAGGCTAGATTCGTTCTGAGAAAGGGCAATGTTGGTAGGGTCTTCATTTAGCATGTCCTGAGCGAGCTTGAGCTGGGACTTAATGTTCTTGATTTGAAGATTTCCATCACCAAATTTACCATGCGCCCATTGACGAAGTGCGTTCCTTGCAGCCTTTAATTTCCTGCAAAGAACAAACATAGGATTTCCATATATGTTAATTGACCATGCGGTAGTAATAATATTATCATACTCTGGTTGTAAAACCCAAGCATTATAAAATTTAAAGGCCCTCTTCCCACTACTAGCCTGACAGGAAAGGGTTAGAATTTGAGGGGAATGATCAGATAAAACAGGGTGAGGCATGAAGGTATTTAGGGTTGGCCAGAGAGAGAAAGCTGCAGCGTTGCAAAAGGTGTGATCAATATTTGAGAATGTTCTTAATCCAATACGACTTCTGTTATTCCAGGAATAAGGGACACCAGAACGAACAACAGTGAGAAGATCAGAATCAGAAATGGAAATGTTAAGAGGTGCAATTTCTCTAGGCAATAGCGGCATTCCACCAAGCTTATCAGTGAGATTAACACAGCAGTTGAAATCCCCCAACACAAGCCATGGGTGGGAGTCTTGACGTAGAGATGGGAGAGTGTTGAGAAGAGGTTGCCGCGCAGCAACCGCATTATGCGCATAAATGAAAGTAATATAGAAGGAAATTTGAGTAGGCAGAAAGAGAGCATGGAAGTGAATCATTTGCGTGGTAGAAAGAATTATGTTGAGGGAGAAAATTGATGGATCATGAACTACAAGGATTCGACCATAAGGGGCTTCATTCAAGTTATGATTATAGTCCCAAGATGGGTTTATGTAGTTGGCAGCTCTAATAGATAAAGGGAGAGAGAGCTTAGTTTCTAGAATTGCAAACATTTTAATGCTGTTGACATGGATGATGGATTTAACATGATCAAGTTTCCCAAAATTATGGGCACCTCTAATGTTCCACGCAGCAATCTTATTCATCATTAAGCAAACTACAGGGAGAGATGCGACACTCCTGCCCTACTCCTTGTTGAAGGAGGATCAGATCTTACTGCCTTCAATTTTGCAGAAGGTGTGGGGGACTTAGCTGATTTCTGTTTCTCAATGGGTGGATCAACAGGCGGGGAGACCCAACCGGGAATGGAACCCTTGAAAATATATGGGGAGGAGGTGGGGTTGGATAGAGAAGCCAGGAGGGGGGTTTCATGACGTGGATGCAAATTTGATGTCATTGGAAGAAGGAGAGATAGAACCGCTTTTTCAATGGTTTGGATGAAGTCTTGCTCAATAGACAGCAAAATGTTTGCTGAATGTATCACCTTTGCATGGGATTCATATGTATTAGATAGAGGTTGATCAGGTGTGCAACCAAAAACAGTAGCCGTAGAAGCACCGACCAATGTGTTTTGACCCATTCTTTCTGCACTTGATTCTTTTTCATAAGATGTGTGTAACCGGGTTGGTATTATTTCATCTGCCATAGTTTCTGTTGTATAATTATCAACATCTGTTATAATGGAGCTTGCTACTTTGTTTGCTTCTTCACCGTCTCCAACAGTTTGTAATATGTGAAATGGATTAGGATTTCTGACTGCTTCGGGCAAAACACCAGAAAACTCGGGGCGAACACGGAGGAAGTTGTGATCTGCTTCGGGCACAACAGCAATTTTACCCAAAGAAACATCAGTATTGTCTACCACTGCAATATCGCCTAACACTGTTTGCACTTTTCCTTTACTCATGCTTTTTTCTTTTTCAACCACTTTCCTTTTATCATAATTGCTTGACTTACCTTTCCCATAAGGTGCCCTTCTCCACCCACTGTTTCTTCCTGCATCACCTTTATTGTCTACATTTTTGACTTCATTCTTATGCATGTTATCACACTCTTTCTCACCATAGTTTACATTTTTGCATACTTCTTCTTTCCTTCCACTCAAACTTTGTAGGACCAAACAATCCTGTTTGTCATGCCCAAATTCCTTGCAACTCACACAGATCTTCGGCTTCCACATATATTCAACCTTAACCACTTGCATCGTGCCATCTAACAGTTTTACCGAAAATGTCGCAGGTAGTTCATTCTTGGCAGTTATCTCAACCATGCACTTTGCATACCCAATCCTGTCTAGCTTCTCAGTTGCCTCATCCATGCATAGAAATCTACCAAGCCTTGTAGCTAGCCAATTAACACCTAAATGGGACCAACAGAAGAGAGGAATATTGGACAACTTGATCCACACTGGAACAGATTTGATGGTGCTGACACTATTGCCAATGGTGGGATCCCATTCCTTCACGATAAACAGCTTGTTCCTCATAATTATAGGGTCTGCCTGGATTATCTTCCTTCTATCCTCATCAGAGGACAGATTGAAGAGGAACAAGTTCCCATCAGACTTGACTTGTATGGAGCCCTTGAGCTTCCAGTATCTCTTTAGGTGATTCAAAACAACAGGGTACGGAAGTGGATTGTCAAGGAAGAAGCCAACAAGGTGCTGGCCCCACACTTCATTACCAGCCTGAATAACTTCAGCAGGAGGAACGATGGCTTCCCCATCAAAGACTAGTGGAAAGTTCACCGGGTTGAATTTGCCAGCATTTCGTGGTCTGGTCTTAAACAGAGATGACCAAGGTAAGGTTTTGGTTGATGTAGTCAGCAGCGGTGGAGAAGGGGAAGAGGAAGAAGGTCTAGTTAGTGGGGCGGTAGCTGATGTGAGAGGGAGAGGAGGACAGATGAAAGGTAGGGGTTGAGAATTGATAGGACCTTGAAGAAAGGGTGGAGGATCTGGGGGCTGTGGTACAATGGAAGAGGTGGTAGCTGTGCACGAAAAGTACGTAGGGATGGTGGGGGAAGGTAGATGCAGGAAAGTTGAAGAAAAAGGTTTTATGCTTTAGAATTCATATATAATTACTAAAATTGAAATATTATTTATAATGTTTAGGAAATTATAACATACACTTCAGAACATATATGAATGAACTAAATTTATATAAATATCAATTTTGATTTTATACTTATGAACCGTTGAATTGTTTAGAACATAATAATTGTTTAAAAAAATTAAAATAATTATTATTATGGGATACAATACATATATATCGTAATAATGATAACTAACCAACTAACATATAAATGTAAATCAGAGTGCTACCATTTGAAGATCATGCCTTTAAACACAACTTGATCAGAGATCTTCCTAGACTCCTTAGAATTAATCAACCGATTTTGCATCTCAAATTTACCACTGCCTTTTATTAATTTGATGTGTTACGTGTTAAGGGGTTTGATTTTGGCCTAGGTAGAAGGAAAAGGAGAGACAAAAATCAAGTGCTTGGTTTGGTTTATACAAAGAGTTAACAGGAGAAAACTTCCCTACCTTTTACACCTTCTCCTTTTACCAAACCATCTTAGATCTTGATCCAAAAATTCAAAGCACTCTACCTCTTCTATGACTGACAATGTATTGGACCTTATATATGCTAATAAATCTCAAAACCTATTTTTCAATTAATTGTACTTAAATCATATTTAAATGCGTATCGATATCAAATATCGATATGCATACACACACGCATATATACATATACATACATACATACATACATATATAACTTTTATATACACACCCAACTAATTACCAATGACACCCAGGAAATAATTAGTAGTACCTAGAACATCAAATAAATAAATAACTGATATTTTATAAAGATTAATTAATTAAATTTATTAATAACATTTATAAATTGATTAAATCATATGGTATTTTGGAGAATTCACTAATACTGTTATGCAACTCGTAGGTGTAAATTCAGTCAACGATAAATATCGAACATATGACAACCCGTACATCTCAACCCATGGATCCAAAGCCTAAGGTGACTTTTGGGCTTGCGTTAGTGGCAAGAAATGCGTTAACCCGATTTTAGCAAAGTAGATTTCAACTGAACTTAGAAGATACAAACGAGGACAAAATGACTTGAGAACTTGGAGGCACAGTTAAAATGACTAGAGAATTGAGCTCAAGAAATTTGGGTGAAACTACACTAAGGAGAGAGATCACCACCAATATTTCAACTAGGTACCGACCTCTCTCATAACTCCGTAGATGTTGCGACCTCTTTGGGACACATCCATATGGAATTAGAAGAGTGTTGAAAAGTGTACAAGTCAGTTCAAGCTAAGACAAAAGTCACTTCCGACCTCTTAGGCAAAAAGGATGATACTAAGCTGTTTTGGAGAAAGGTAGATACTAAGTTGTTTTGGATAGCTAATGATCGATGGAAATAGCATGGTACACCTTAAAATGAAGCAAGAAGATGGATGCAAGAAGGTTCGAAGTGATTCGAACTACAGAGAAGAGTCACCATTGACTTGAGAGGTCGGCATCGACCTTTGTGGTTAACTCGGGAGTCACCACCTACTTGAGAGGTCGCCACCGATCTCTGTGGTTAACTTGGGAGATCCTACAACTTTCCATAATACTTCAGGCCAATATTTGGACTCTACACAAGTTGGATTTCTGGTCCAACATGACTATTTCCTCTATAATCACAAGCTGTGGAGCAATCAAAAGAGGATCTGAATTCTCGGACCATGGAAACTCTACCATTTATTCACCATAATCTCTCCTCTGTTGTCACCTAGGAAACAACTATTTATTGTTCTAGGACTTAGATCGATAAATTCATAGTATTAGTGACTCTTAAACACTCTATAAACTTTATTGTAAATCTAAATCCACTAAATTGTGGTCAGATCTGATATAGCTAGTTGTAATCCAGGGAGAGAACAACTAATAAAAGGTTAAAGGGGGTGTAGGCCGAATATTACGCCGAACCACTATAAAAACTTTATCTTCTTTACTATTTTTTCTATTTATTTAATCTGAACTTGTGCTTTCATCTTGATTTAGATGTTGATCCATTTTTTGGGTTAACATTTTGGTGCTTTCACTGAGAACAAAGCTAGATCTGAAAACTTGAAGCTTGAATATGAGATTTGAAGAAGATGAAGTAGCCTAATACTAGATCTAAAATCGGAGCAAATCAGTTAGAGCCTAGAGGGCAGCTAAGAGGTGTCCTCAAATTCTCATTAGTCTAAATATGTGACCAAAGAAGAGATAGAGAGAATGATGAAGGATATGCAGGAGGGAGTGATAATTAGATAACATGAAATTCTTGAAGGATTCTTTCATAGGATGGGACAACAAGGAATAACTAGAGTAGATGAAATTTAGAACCAAGGACAAGGAGCTAATGCAACGGCATCTAGGATTGGAGCAAAGAAAACTAGAACAATACCCCACAAATAGAATAACTCAATACCAACTTAAATCAACTCGGTTCCAAGAGAACTACACTAGGGGCCAATGTTGGTGTGACTGCTGGAATGGCAGGAACAACGGGAATGGATAACGCTGGAATTGTAAATGCAAATCAAAATGTGAATGCACAATAATTGGAGGAATATGTGCCAGAGCTATCCCATAGGAATAAAAGACAGAATGAAACCATAAGAGTAGGGAAGAACGCTAATTAATGTGCAGCCACTAGAGTATGTGCTTGAATCTCCTATAGAAGCACAGGGTAGAATATTGCTTTTGGACGAAGACCTTCATTAGATGATGAAAACGGAATTGCTGAGTTAATAAGAAGAATCGTTAGAGGAGGACCCCTACATCAGGGTCTGGAGGATGTGAATAGAAATCCATTCACTTTTAATATCCGGAACACAAGGAATCCTCCCAATTTCAATCCATCACTGGAAATGTATGATGGAAAGATAGACCCGAGAATTCATCTGATGATATACATTCGACATATGGAGGTGCTAAGTGCTTCTGAGGAGGTAATGGGATAGTGTTTCCTAATATAGTTAATGGACTTGGCAACAATGTGGTTCAGACAGTTGGAGAATGGGTACAAAAGAACATTGACCGACTTAGTAAGCAAATTCTTGAGACGATTCAAAGTTTACATCTCAAGACCAAACAATGTATTGATGATGTCGAATGTGAAACAAAGACTAAAGAGTTTTAGGCTGTAACAGGTTTGGAATGATCCGTGATTGACAAGATAATCTGAAGGAACTAAATGATTCACCAAGATTGAAGTAGCCGGAGAGCTCAACCATCGAAGACTGATTACAGAAACTTATTCTTGAGCAAAGGATACCATACATTCGAAAGGTATACTTTGGGGGCCAAGTGTTGAACTGCTTTTTAGCAAAGCAGATTTGAACTGGACTTAAAAGATTCAAAAGAGGATGAAATGACTTGAAAACTTGGAGGCACACTTAAAATGATTAGAGATTTATTTCAAAAAAATTGGGCGCAAAACACACTAAGGAGAAAGGTCACCATCGACGTTCCAAGTAGGTACCGACCTCTCTCATGAATTCTGTAGATGTTGCGACCTCTTTGTGACACCTCCATATGGAATTTGAAGAATTATGCAAAAGAGTATAAGTCATTTTGAGCTAAGGAAAAAAGTTGCTACCGACCTCTTAGGAAAAAAAGCTGATACTAAGCCGTTTTAAGGAGAGGTTGGTACCGACTTGTTTTGGACAACCAACGATCGTTGGAAATAGCATTGGACATCTTAAAATGAAGTAAGAAGAAGGATGCAAGAAAGTTCGAACTGAATCGAACTACAAAGATAAGTCAGCATCGACTTGAGAGGTCGGCACCGAACTCTGTGGTTAACTCGGGAGATCCTGCAACTTTGTACATTACTTCGGCCGATATTTAGACTCTGCCCAAGGTGGATTTCTGGCCCAACACAACTATTTCCCCTATAAACAAAAGCCATAAAGCAATCAAAAGAGGATCTGAATTCTCAAACCACGAAGACTATACCATTTCTTCATCTTTAATCTCTCCTCTATTAGTGTCATCTAGGAAACAACTATTTGTTGTTCTAGGACTTAGATCAGCAAATTTTTAGCACTAGTGACTCTCAAACACTCAAGAAACTTCATTGTAAATCTAAGATCATAGATTATGGTCAAATATGATATAGCTAGTTGTAATCCAAAGAGAGAACAACTAATAAAACATTAAAGTGCATGTAGGTCGGAGATTAACCACTATAAAAGCTATGTCTTCTTTATTGCCTTTTATGTTTATTTAATCCAAACTAGTGCTTTCATCTTGATTCTTGATGTTGATCCATTTTTGTGTTAATAAAATACAAGATATTTGAGTTTTTAAAACAATACAGAGATTAAAGATGTACAGATATGATCTAAGATATACTACACTTTCATAACTCACAGCGGAAGGAAACAAAATATAAATATAGAAAATAACCATCTCAGAAAATACTCAAGACACAGTCTCAGAAGACATTATATAGTCAAATATAGAGTATAGAGAAATACAACTCATAATATGATAAAATACAAAGTACTGGATAAAATAGACAGTACATGGAGAATAAAAAATTATAAGCAACTCAGTGATAAGCACGTCACTACATATACTGAAAATCATGCCTATCAACTGCCGCCCTGTCCTCCTGTGGTGGATAAAAAGAAAGGAAAGGGTGGGTCAGATAAAAGTCTGGTCAATGAGTACACTATTAATATAGGGTTTTCATATGTAGTTGACTTTAATACTACTTTATGTGGCCTAGGGTGTTCTTACTTGTGTCCATGTATTACTAGGGTTCTTTAATTAAGAGTTTTTTCATGATACACACCTAAACTAGCAACTTATGCAGGCTCTAATAAGGATCGAACTACTATTCAAACCTCAATAACTAATGATTGACTAATAACTACTAGAGCTCCTCCAACGTAGGATCATTATACAACTTCCCTGTATGAACTACATCTCACACATTATGACTACGCGTAACTATCTCGCACGGATTTTCCCTACAATATCCATATGGGAATAGATTTCCCACAACTACGAGTACACGTACCCCAACTATGTATTGAGGGGGAGCCTGCAGTGCCCACTCGCCATAGTGTCTCATCTTCTGCATCCGTGCCCACCTCTCAATAGTACTTTATGCCTCTTATTGCACATGTGAGGATCCATCAACAACACAGTATCACGTCACGTCAGCTATCCATGAATGCCAAGGAACTCCCCTTATGTTGGTCCCACACATTTCATCAGGCATCAATCAGTGATATGCGTCAATCGAAGAACCTCATATGAGTGCCATTTGCGATAGAATCGCCCCTAGTCGAATAATCGACCCCTATTGGATAAACAACATTTACCCAGTCCACAACAACCTAGCGTCATCTCATAGGGAACTAGATTTCCTACTATTTCTAACATCCATTTACATACACACACACACATAATAGATAAACAATTACCTATTGTTTATAACCTAGGCCTTAGGCCGAGGTTCAACTGCGTGTTTGGAACGCCTATCGGTCGACCGCTATATATTGGGCAGTTGACGGCTTGCTGTCGACCAATTCAAGTAATGCGATAACGATCACAGTAAATATTTTGGGGTTTGTTTAATTTTCGTTAATTATTAATTATATTAATTGTTATCGTTCTGCCTATAGTGAACCCTAATTATCAAATTAAGCAACCCAATCTTTGCAATTTATCCAAACTTCTTATTCAAATTGAATTCTTTAATTTACCCAAGTTTAAAGCAGATTAGTTTAAGATAGGGTTACTATTAACATACCAGATTATCCTAGTTTTTATAAGCTTATAAATTAGGTTTATAGATCTAGGTTAGAAAAGCGTAATTATATTCATATATTAACAATTAAATTTCCGGTTTAATTAGACAATGTTTACAATTCAATTTCTAACAGCTAGATCAGATAGCGTACATTAAAATTAACCATAAATAATCATTTTATTAAAGGTATTCCACCCACCTCGAATCCTAGCTTTTCTCCTTATCTCTGCTCGAAAATCTACTCTCGTTTATTGACCCCTTCCTTGATTTTATCTTCTCGAGTTTTTTTATTTTATTTAATTTTAATTTGGAGAATTTTATAAGTGGATGAGAAGAGATTTTGAAAAAGTTTTGGTATATTGATTTCTAATGAATTAGGGTTTAGGTTGGTTCTGTATTTATAGGGGTTTTAGATTTGTCCTAACTGTTAGATTAACTCTAGAGAATATTTGGTTTCATCCAGAGCATCAACCAATTTCTTCAGGGCCAAGCAAAAATATTTTGTTCAATCTAGATTTTTTTTGCCTCAAAACCTCCGATTATTAACAACAACGGGTCTACTCCACACTAGTTTTGATTTTAAATTGTTATATATGAAAATTTAATTTACTTCATTTTCAAATTGTAAATCATTCATGTCTTCTCCATACTAGATTTGATTTCAAAGTGATATATATGAAAATTGTCCAAAAAATCAATACGAACGAACAGTGCATGTTTCATAGCCAAATTTGGACGTTTGCAAAAATTCTATTTTTGCCCTTTTATACTTTTAATTCGACTCTACTATTAAATTATCTCTTAAATTTTTAGGATGTTACATTCTCCTTCTCTTAAAAGGATTCGTCCCCAAGTCTCCATGGACGAAAAAATGTTACAACAATCAATAACTACAACTGCCTACTCATCCATCATCCATGGGTAATTGTTGTCCTTATTAAATTTTCTAATGCAATATGTATATGCAAATAATGGAATGCACGTGAACCTATATGAAACACCCCATACCCCTTAGTATACCTAAAAGGACACACTAAAAGCTGTGGTACGTTGTAGGCATAGCTTAAACTTACAGGGATTAAGATTCTCAAGACAAAATAAATAAAAACAGCGGAAACAATTAAAACAATAATTTACCAAAAATCAAACTTCATAAGATAGAGTTATAAAACCAAATACATAAGTTATCTCAAAATGCCAATACATGTCTTATGAAAATCATAACCTCGACCTCATAAAAATCAGAGTATAAAACTATCCCTCAAAATGTACCAGCACATCAAATAAGCTAAAAACTGAAAATGAAGAAGTGGAATGCATGAGAAAATTCTGCAATTGAAGTCTATAAGAGGCCATAATCTACCTTCCTTGCCCTTGCTGGCCTATGGGGGGAAAAGGAGAAAATAGAGAAGTGGGTCAGACTAAAAGTCTGGTGAATGATAGTAATTACTTGTATTCTTAAGCAAGGTAAAGATAATAGACTTTGCAACAGTTCTAGTATAAAAGGAATGAAGAAAATAGAAAGAAAGGTAAAGTTGGAATAAAATACGGCTCAACTATTGCTTAGATTAATATGATTGGATAACTTTGACTGTTTGCACTTGTCTTAGATAACTGCTTTGATTAGGCTGAATTCCCAATCCTACTTTAATTATGTTGAAGTCCTAATTCTACCCTTTGATCGGCCTTCTACTAATGTGACTACTATGAGCTAGACACCAGTGCCTACGAAAGGCACATACTAAGCGCTTGGAACTCAATAGCGAATTATATCCCCTGCATCGAGGCCGCACGCTCGACCACCGTTGGGTTCACACTATATGTTGTTCCTCTTTTGACCTTTTATTTACCCTAGACAGTATAAGCGTGCCCTCATCTCACTTCAGGCTATAGTGAGACACCTATGTCCATAGAAAATAGGGAATGTTGTTAGTACTGGTCCTTGTCAAACAAAATCTAGTTATTATAGTAAAAACATTCCTATTGGGATTCATCTATTATAATAATAGTGTTGTAGTCTACGATCCCTTTATTTTTTATAAAAACATCTATTAAACAATAAATGTTGTAACCTATGTTTTCGATACTTAATACACTTAGGTTTTTATATTTAAAATCTTTGTTTATCTACAAAGAAACTAGCAAGTTATAATTCTTAAAAAGAATCCCACTTTTAATAAAATGTATACCATATAAAAACAAATTTAAATTTCATCTCCTTTTTCAAAAACACAATATTTATTTTCTGAAAAATATTAACAATTATATTTTTCGAATTTTCAATTCAAACAATTTCATTTTAATGGGCTAAACATAAAGTGGATCTCAACTTACTGTCCTAGGCGTACCCTTTCTAAACTTTGGTAATCTCGATTACTTACTAAGGTTTTTTTATTTCCATTCCACTTCTATGTTTATATTCACTCAAGGTACTACTATTAAATTCATTTATCTGAAGCAATTATAATTTCTTAAATTATCTATATACGGGCTTTGTTCTTTTCTTATCAACTACATCAATTGTACAACTCTAATCTTTTCCTACAACTCTTGGATTTCCACAATCCGAATCTAGATGTACAAAAACTTTTCTCAAACTCTTTCCATATGTTGACCTTCTCCATGCCCCAAGAAACACACTTACTTACGCTACAGTTCATACTTCAAGAGTTTTGCTTCCAATTTAAGAACCTCCTCTCAGGTGAATAGCATGCTCCTCTATACTCTTGGAAAACACCAGAATGTCGTCCACGAACATTACAACGAACTTACTTAGGACATTTCTAAAGACATTGTAATGTCCTGCATTTGCACACGTTTTAAATCGACGATAAACCATACACGTCAGACTTAAACTATACAGAAGGGCAGATTGTTATGGGGTAAATAAGAAAAAGTAGAGAAAGAAAAAAAATAGAATCTTGCAGCGGAACGATAAAATATAATAATCAAATATACAGTTCATGAAGCTGTTTACAAAATATTCGATTATACTTAAAAAATACATATCAGAGTACACATACCAAAGAATAATAATTAATGCAATGGAATTAAATGGTGTAGGGGAATAATATAATAGATAATAATAAATCTTCGTCTTCGTCCTCCAGGAATAAAGTCTTCGATTCCTGAAATGCTCGGACTGACCAGAGCGAATTGAAAAGACAAAACACTCGAGTCAGAACTAAAAGATCTTATGTGAGTTAAATCAACGGAAATAAATATGAGTGCAGTAACTTACGAGATGCTCAGGATTCACATCTCCTAAGGATCCGTTAAACTATTTACTATGTAGTAATATTTCGCTATTATAATAGTGTCTAATAGTAAAATAAACTTACTTTTAAATAGCGTTAAGGAGTGACCCAATATTCCCCTTAACACAAATAATGCCAGTAGTCTATACAGTACCGTAATACCTCCTGATCGGGAGGCTGCCAGAGGATACTCCATAGGTACGACATAAATAGAAACTCGTACAAGGCTCGCTGGGGTAGGTGACACGGTACAACTAGGCAATGCCAGGGTAGATATACCAATTGCTATCCGGGCTGGTGGTAACGCGTAGCAGCTACTACCTCCCACCTCGAACAACAGCCCCAAAATCAAAAATCAAAAGCGACCACCGAATAAATCCAAAAGTTAGAGTATAATATCGAAGGAGTGCGTCCGATAAGAGGTGCTACCTCCTTGGCCCAAGAATTGCTCCTGTTTTAGCCACCTTATGCCAACTCACGGGAGTCGGGTCCACGTATTTACCTAAAAGGAAACGCTGCCACCATCCTACTTCATTCTGGAATCTCCACCGCGTACATGGTTGTTAAAGTGATTTTCGGAGTTGGCAGAGAGTATGACAACTTCCGATCCCGGTCTCTTTAACAACCAAACGTTATTATAACACCGCGGTCTCTTTGAAATATTTTATACTTGTAAAACCAGAATATAATATCCATTTCAAATCCATACAAATACGATTTCATTTCCTCTTTTTAAAAACCAAATTAAATTTGATATCATTTTCAAATATCCTTTTCTAAAACCATAACATTTCAAAGTTATAATATTTCGGAACCAAAACTTGAAATATAGCCTTTCAAAACATAAAACCTTGAATTTCATAACTTTGAAACATACTACACCACTAAAAGGTTTAAATATTTAATTACTTTATATAGTAAAATTGCTTCTTCACCTTCACAAATCAATTCCAATATGGATTTTAAATTCCTAAATAAACCAATATAATTTTCATATATTTCAAAGCTTTAATTATTCCACTCTTTCAAAACTTATTCTTTGATAATTTCATATATATCAATTTCAACTACTATTATTTAGATTTGAAATGTTTACTTAATAAATCAAATATTATTTTAGTAAAAATTTAGGCTTCAAATAATTGGATATTCGTTCAATTACATTAACTTGATAATATTCAATTAAATCAATTTGATATTCATTTAAATCCTCTAAACAAAAATCAAGTTATAAAATCATACCTTTTAAATCTCAATTTATTTATATTTCAAATCAAATTTTTCGAGGAAAATCCTTAAATATTAAATTCAAATCAAATTCACATTTATCTTCCAACCTTAATTTTATTTGTATATAATAGAATTTAAATAGATACTTAACCATATTATATAAAAGAAATTCAAACTTTATTATTTATCTTATTTTATAATTCAAAACAAATTTATACATAGGTAAATCAATAATAAAATAGCATTTACATAACATCTAAAATAAATATTTGTATAGCCTATATATTTCTTTACAAAACCATAAAAATTATTTCAAAAATAATTTTATATATATATACCATGGTGCCTGTATATAATTTTCTATCCTACGGTCAAGTGATACGGATATTTATCATTTCAATCCGCAATTTAAAAATAAAAATGCGGTTGTATATCATTTCAAACCGCAATCCTGAATCAAAATAAATGCATAACAACTTGTAGTTTATAACAATATAAATAAAACATTCATTCATCCAATATCAATCATCAACCATTAATCACAATCATCATCCAATTCAAACAATATAGAACGGATAATAAACAACAGGTATTAACTATCAGATTATATTCATTAATAAATTAAATAACTGTTTTACTGGCAGTTTATATGCAATAAATAAATAAGTAACAATTTAACTGGCAGTTTATATGCATTGAATAATTTAATAACAATTTAATTAAATAATTTTAATTTAACTGGGATGATGATTGAAAATATACCAAACAGTCATAAATAAATTTCTAAACACATCATAAATCAATTTAACAAACATAAAAAAATTTAAAAGTTGTGAGTGGGTTAAAACCCTCACCTTTTGGATTTAAATTCAATTTAAACCTAAAAATTTGACAGTCTCAAAATTCATCCAAACCAGCGTCATAATATTCGGAATTTTATTTCGATCCTAACAAAAAATCGCGCATAAAACGGATGTCATACGCAAAAGTTATTAAAGTCAGAACATTTAAACGAATTTAAATATATAAATAAATAATAAAACACAAGTCGACATCCATTTACCACGTCACCAGCTAACCCTTCCCTCTCAGCATGTTTGAATCCTTCGACTACAGTACACGAACCCATGTTGAAGAAACAACCAAATTTTGACCGTACGTCGGCCTCGCTTGAGACATCGATTTGCCAAGCCGCCACCATCAGCGAACCCCCCTTCGCCCCCTTCATCGCCGAGACCAATCCCGGCACCCCTAGGTTGCGCCGCCGTCGCCTCCAACCTAGGGTTTCGAAACCCTAAATCGCCAAAATCGAACACCTTCGGCCGAGTTAGACCACACGACCACCATCAAACAGCTCCAAACCCCGACCTCTCCAATACCCAGAAAGGAATTTCTCGATTGCTTCCCAAATCAAAAACACCCAAATCGCCATCATGGGTTACGTGATTTAGAACTTTGACCACGATTTCCTGCTGATTCGAGCAATATTTCCAAAAACAAACAGTTGACGCAGATTCATATCATTGAGATCTTCGACCTTATATTTTTTTCGAATTTTTTTGAAGGGTTTGAAATTTCACATTGATTTTTGAACTGAAATTTGAATTGGATAAATTAGGGTTTACAGCCATTGAGGAAGAGAAGCATAGAAGTTTCTGTACGTATAGAAATGAGGAATAGAGGCTGCTAGGATTTATAGCAGGATATATATATATAGGCAAGTTGAAATAGAATAGATGGACCCGGTTTATAAACATGCTGAACGATAAATGGCCCGAAAAGCCCATTCTGACTCCGGAACGAAATTGGGTCAACGCATATATCAAAATAGATGTTTTAAAATATTTTAAACACAATGGAAAAGGTTTCAGGTTCAAATTGCATCGTATGAAGAAGTAATGCTAAAATTAATATTTTTCGAATTGATTTCAATTTCATTTATTTCAAGGCGTTTCGAGTCCGTACGATCAAACGACAAGCCTGATCGCTATGAAACTTGAAATCCTACAATAATTCACCATTACGGATCCGATGAAGCTGCTTTCGTCGAAATCCGAGTCAGTGGCCAAAATGGCTATTTTTACATTAATTAAATAAATTAATAATTAATTAATAAAATCCAAATTTTTATTCCAATTCGATAATTGACAAATTTCATCCCCTTTTGGATTTCTTAATTACTTACAATAATTTAAATAAGTTCAGACATAATATTTGAATTAAATTAATTTACCCATTACCGTATTAATTTCAATTTCATATAAATTCACAAATTATCAATTGAAGTTTCATATAAATCCATTTATTTGATTGTAAATTTTGTTATTCAATCCCTTATCACCAATTAGATAAAATTAACATTGGATCATGGTTTATTACATTGTTATTCTCAAATTTCATCTTAAATTCCATTAACGTAATATTTAAATATTGAATTCAAATTAATTGCAATAAACCCAATTACCATAATTTAAATTCAAATAAAAAAAACTTGATTCCCATTCTTATTATTCAAACCATCATTATCCTATAAACATATTTAACATTTGGTTACGTTTCATTACACTGATACTTTCTGTTTCACCTTCATTCATATTAATTATTTTATTTCCACTTATTGTGTAATAACTACCATAATCCAATCATATTGAAATTTGTCAATTTCACCCATTAATTTAGATTTTAAATCCAATAAATTAATTTACCTTAGCTCCATTCTTTATTACATCAATTGTTGCTTTAATTTACATTAACAAAACGTTAAATTAAGATTTATTGTAATTGATTACCAAAGTTTATTTGACACATTAAATAAATAAACAACCTATATTAATTGTCACCTCTTTGCTTTTATTTGCATTTAAAAGTTGTTACCTATCAACCCAGGTTATTATCCCATATAACACTAATTTCATTCCATTTCTATTTTCATCTTTATTTCAATTGCATAATATTTAATTCCAATTGCTGCAATAATTAAACTTTATTATAAATTGGATTTAGATGGAATGATTTGTTTATCTTTCATTAAACTACTATATTCAAAAATCTAGCCTTTCTTTGTATTAACTAATATTTCCATTTTATTATAATTGCCAGATATGTACATAAACTATGGTTTATATTCTCAATCAATTTATTTACTTGGTTTTATACTTTTATTACATCGATTACTACCTTATAAATAAATTACGTTTTATTCAATTTACACAATTCAGCTTTAATTAACTTCGTTGTTGTACTACATCCTAGTTTTTATTACACTATTTATTATAATTATTTACATCATATGAATTCATTCTATTACCTTAAATCGGACATTAATTCCTATATTCATACAATACTTACCTTTATTTACTTAATTTGCATTTAATCCTAATATTTTCATTAATTGGAATTTCCTTCCATTCATCTATTATTAACTTTAATTAGTATTGTTTACCTTTCATTAACATTATTGCCTAAATTTACATGCAGTTACTACTAATCAATCTATTCTTGCATTGGTTAATTAAATGCTAACTTTTAATTTCTTATTTTAAATTTAATACCCAAATGCAATAATTAAAACTTTCCATTATTATATCAATTTGAATTCCATTCTAGTTAATATTTTTATTAATAATTCACTAATTCAACATTCTCATTTGTTTCTTATATTAAACTTATAACCAAGTATGACAATTTACATTATTTCAATTAATTGCAATATAAATTTGTTGTTGATTTTAATTACAATTACTACATCTAATTTCTAACATTCGCTCCAATATAAATTATAAGATTTTTATTTCTTTCTAAATTTAATTAAAAATCTTATTAATTTAACTCATTTTAATCATCGAATTTTACGGGTCGTTACAGACATGGCTTAAAAAATATAAAAAATGCTGGAGTACTGGTTAACCCAAAAAGCATAACCAACCACTCAAAGAATCCGTCGGGTGTCTGAAATGCCTTCTTATCAATGTTATCTTAGAGACCCTAAGATGATGAAATCCAGTGGCTAAATCAAGCTGAGAAAATACCGAAGAACCAACTAACTGGTCGAAAAGGTCATCTGTCCTAGGAAGGGGATAACGGTTCTCCTTTGTGAAATTATTCAACTTTCTATAGTCTACGCAAAGTCGAAGGGAACCATCCGCCTTTATAGCGAAGACAACTGCGTTTCCCACTAGATATGCTCCTTCTAATGAAGCCTTTCTCCAATAGCTCACCAATCTTCTTACTTAACTCCTTTCTCAACGGGTAATGCTACTGGCTTAGCATTGTCATTCCAATGGATTCGAACCAAGCAGCCTCACGAAAAACCACAACTTGAATCGATCATATCTCCTAAACCACTGATCCAATTGCAACGAAATTTTCACAGTAGCTTCCATACAAGGTAAAGATTGTTCCTGCCAAGTTTTAGCTCGATTGGATCATTTTTTGATGGATTCGATACGTAGGCACGATCGCCGAACCACTATAAATCATGTGTTGTTTATTGTTATTTGTGATTTGCTGCATTTACTATCTCTTAGATCTGAGTTCTGTGCTAATTATTGCTGATCTGTGTTAGTAAACGGGTGTTTTCACGATATTGGGTGTTTGTGGCCAATTTTGGCTCAGAAACTAAATTGAATGGAAATTGATAAATTTTGATTTAATTAAATTTGAACGGGAAGGTCGAGTTGATTTTGAAGCGATTTGTGAAGTTTGAGGAAATAAAAATACTTTACTTCATAAATTATTGGATATATATACTAATTTGGAAAATAGAGATATTTGAAATGAAAATGATATTTTAGTTTTGAAATATAAATAAAATTGAAATGACAACGGTGTTATAGTGTATATTTCTACCCTGTAGATAGTTCCTTGGATCCTTACAGGATGGTTATCCCAAACATCCTCTAAGTTAATTATATTTCAGTTGATATTTCACTTGAGTTGGATTTATAGATATAATAATGTTAATCCTGACTCGAGTGTTTTGTGTTTAGCTTTACGCTCGGGTCAGACTGAGTGATACAACATTTGAGACTCACCTTCATAGTTGGAGCTTGCTTTTGGGTAGTCCCCTAACCTCCTCAAAGACGTCTAGGAAATCTCTAATGACCGAAATTGAATCCAACTCTGTTGATGATGAATCAAGGGAAGTAAGGAAGCTCGACATGACTAACACCTGTGCATTGCAAGAAACCTCGAGAGTCCTATTACTTCATGTTTCTAATCTAACGACTCTCCTTTCGCAGTCCAATATCACTCCATAAGTGGATACCCAATCCATTCTCAAAATCATCCCTTACCCTAAAAATCCCAACACATAGGGCATCATAATCAAACTCAATGCCTATAAAGATTTTCAAACCCCTACAAATCATGGATAAATATGCCGATCCTCCTATGAGGTTTGAAACAACTATAGGGTCTACTACTAAAGAGATATCTAAGTGCAAAAAATCAAATAAGGAACTAGAGATGAAAAGTTATGATGCTCCAGAATCAAAAAGAGTCCGAATGGGAAAATCAGAAATATAAATCAAAATTTCCTACCTCGATCCGGTCCATTGCTGGAAGTTGCTGCATCCAAAGCCTGAATCTGTGCTGTAGGTGCGCTGGCTTCCTGCCCTGTCTTGTGAGGACAAACTTTACTAAAGCGACCAAGCTGTCCACAATTGAAATACCTTCCCTTTATTCCTGCCTTCTTACCATTTTTTGCGTAGAGATCAACCATTCTACAGCGCTTAGATTTCCCACTTTCCTTGATTCGCTTCTGACATCCTCCTTCTTTCCTCTTGTCCTTGTCCTTCTTGTTTCTCCACCACGGCTTCTTAGAGCTTTCTAATCTAGGATCTTTAAGAACTCCCTTCAGCTGCCAAGATGTATGCTGAACTCTTTATTGGTCTGTCAAATCTAATAGCCTAAACCTTCTCTCCATATCCTCCATTCTAGCTTGTGTCTCCTCGAAATCCTCTATGCCAGAAAACATTCCGCCTCCTATACTAACGAAGTTCTTGATAGCTTGGAAAAATCGGCTAGTGTAGGTGGATTAAAGTGATTTCCACCTACCTTTGTTGTGTTGGACACTTGCCCTTGTACTTCTGGTACCGTAGCTCTACGGAATCGTTCAGCCATACTATGCAAAGAAAAGGAAACTTAGGCTTGAAAGAATCGAAAGAAGGTTGAACTGGACTTCGAGAGGATTTTTATAAAAACTCTTTTTTACTTGAAACTATTTCTAAGAGTTTCTATTCTAAAAATACATTTTAAAACAAGTTATTTTGAAAAATACTTTACTTTTAAAACAAACTTTAAGGAATCCTGTAACCTTAGGCTCTGATATCAAATGGAACACCCCACACCTCTTAGTATACCCAAAAGAGCACACTAAAAGATATGGTGCGTTGTAGGTATAGCTAAACCTTACAGAGACTAAGATTCGCAAGACAAAATAAACAAAAACAGCGAAAATAATTAAAACAATAATGTACCAAAAATCAAACTTCATAAGATAGAGTTATAAAACCAAATACATAAAATGTCTCAAAATGCCAATACATGTCTTATGAAAATCATAACCTCGGTCATAAGTGCCAACCTATCCCTCAAAAAGTACCAGTACATCAAATAGGCTAAAAAATGAAAATGAAGAAGTGGAATACATGAGAAAATCTCCAAAACTGAAGTCTCCAAGAGTCCGTAATCTACCTTCCTTGCCCTTGCTGGCCTGTGGGGGAAAAGGAAAAAATAGAGGAGTGGGTCATACTAAAAGTCTGTTAAATGATAGCAATTACTAGTATTCTTAAATAAGGTAAAGATAATAGACTTTCCAATGGTTCTAGTATAAAAGCAAATAAAGAAAATAGAAAGAAAGGTAAAGCTAGAAATAAATATGGTTCAATTATTGCTTAGATTAATACGGTTGGACAACTTTGATTATTTGCAGTTGTCTTAGATAACTTCTTTGATTAGCTTGAATTCACAATCCTACTTTAATTAGGCTGACGTCCTAATTCTACCCTTTGATCGGCCTTCTACTAATGTGCATACTGTGAGCTAGACACCAGTGCATACGAAAGGCACATACTAAGCGCTTGGAACTCAATAGAGAATTATATCCCCTACACCGAGGCTGCACATTCGACCACCGTTGGGTTCACACTATCTATTGCTCCCTCTTTTGACCTTTTATTTACCCTAGAGAGCATAAGAGTGCCCTCATCTCACTTCAGGCTATAGTGAGACACCTATGTCTATAGAAAATAGGGAATGTTGTTGGTACTGGTCCTTGTTTAACAAAATCTACTTACGCCCTTTGTCCAAATCCCCATGATTTGGATAATTATTGACCTTTTATCTACCCTAAGTAGCATAAGCGTGCCCCATTTCACTTCTGCCTAGAGTGAGACACTTGTGTCCATAGAAAATAGGGAATGCCGTTGATACAGGTCCTTCTTTTATCTTTGCTTATTAACTTAGTATAAATTGTTTAAAACGCATCTACTGTTATCCTTGCTATCTTTGCTTATTAATTTATTCTAATTCTCAAAATATGCCTTTTCTTGTTCTGTTTCTTATTATGACCTACATTTTAATTGTGCTTATTAACTTTACCCAAGGTCTAAGTATAAAAATAAACTACTTCTTCATATACTCTTTCTAGTCATCAAAATTAGGCCTACAAACATCTTAAATTCAGTCCAAGTCCAATTTATTACAGTCTTCTCATTTTACATCTTATTTTGCATAATTTCAGTGTTCTTATTAATTAGTCCATATTCGCGATTTATTCTATTCCATTCATGTAAAGAGAAAAATATAAAGAAACTGATAATTACAAAAGAAATCCCAAACGTGAAAAAGATGTAAATAAAACGTAAATAACAGTAAAAAATTGTAAATACTGTAAATAAATGGAAAAACTGTAATTAACAGTAAATAACTACAAATAACTGAAAAGAATAGATAAAAGAAAATGACTGAAAAATAAATCTAAAACTGAAAATAAACTAGTAAAAAGGTTATTCCAAAATTGTGGAAAAACTACAACTATTGAAACCCTATTATTTTAAATTTCTTGAAAATCTAAAATAAATACAATCACTCACCTATGGTCCTTAGCTCTTCCCTTGATCTTCCCAGATCCACTTGAGGGTATTAAATATTTTAATTTAAAACGATCTTCTCCTCATAAAATTATTCCTCTTAGGGTCCTGGCTGAGAAGGTGAACCCAAATGGAGAAAATCTAGAATGAGAAAAATATCTAAGCCTAGAGTCTTTTTTGTAGTGGTGCTTGTGGATCTCAAACCGTTGGATTTAGAGATTGAATTGGTGCAACCACATCATAGGCTTGATTCAAGCCATTGAATGGGAGTACGGACGCACCGGATGAGAGAAAAGAAGCTAAATGATGTGTTGAGATCGCACAGTATGAAAGAATTAAATTCCTCGTTCATTAATAGGGGTGGGTCGACCTACTTGTCGACCTTCCCCTTGCTAGGTTGACATGCATTTCGACCTAGGCAGTGGTTAGGTCGGCACCTACGTCGACCTAGCCATGCATTTTTTATCTTGTTTAATTCTTGTCACTCTCGTTCTAGCTTGGATTCTAACGTTCTATGTATGGAAATTGACCAAAAAATTACCACGGACACAATGGTGAAGCTCCCATGGAACAATTCTGATAATTTCACAAAGTTGTTTATCATTTAATCAATTCGTAAATTAATTATTATAGCTTAAGTTTTGGTTTGTTACATTATATTAATGCAAGGAGTATGCGGTCTTTTGATCTAGTCGACCTTCTGTTATGCAAGTGCTTATGCAATGTATCCAAGATGTATGTAACATCCTAAGTAAATATATTTGCAATTTTACATGCATATGCAACCATTCAATCCATATGCAACATCCATATGCATATAACTCAGTAAGGTAAAACAAATAAAGCAAGTGGTAATGTGAGTGTGTGTATTATCCATAGGAAATACTTACTTAAGTGTACAGAATCCAATCAAATTAATACAACCACTGGTATCCATCATCTGTAACATGTCCTAATGAAATGTTCGCAACCGTTCCTACTATCCAATAGTCTCTACCCTAAGGGGTATACTACTAGGCTAAGTCCTAATATATAAGTAATCTATACTTTTTGACTAAATTGGAAACGTATCAGAAAAGGGTTGAGGGTAGATAACTTGGATCTTCTCCTTAATTAGGCTCCTATGCACTCTTTGTTGGATTGCCTACCCCACTAAAATTTAACAAGCTTAATAACCTTGTTACGTAGTCTCTTTGTACCATGCTCAAGAATTCAACTGGGTGCAGAGTGAACAAGTGACTCCCTCTCTACTTCCACCTCCTCTAACTGATTCGGCTTAACTACGGAAGCTGTATCACGCAAGCACATTCGCAAGTGCGACATGTGAAAATCATCATGTACACCTGCCAACTTCTCAGAAAGCACTACTCTATAGGCTAACCCTACGAGTAATCGAAAAAAGTCCTACAAATATCGGTGCTAGCTTCCCTGAACTACCAAATCTCATAACATGCCAAAGCGGTGTAACCTTCACAAACACCATGTCATCCACTATGAAATCTAACTCCATACGTCTACTGTCAGCATAAGAATTTTGCCCATCCCGCACGGTTCTCATTCTTCTAAGGATCAAGTATAATCTCTAAGATGTCTCCCTTACCATGTCTGGCATAAGAATAATCTTATCTGTAATGTCCCACCAACACAGCGATGATCTACAAGGTCTTCCATATTAATTTTTCAAATGGTACCATCCCAATACTTGCTTGATAGCTATTATTATTGGTAAACACTACTAGTGGCAATTCATCCTCCTAAGAGCCTCCAAAATCCAAGAAACACATCCAAAGTAAGTCCACCAACACCTGATTCACTTTCTCCATCTAACTGACCGCCTACGGGTAATAAGCGGTACTCAAGCTTAACTCGATGCTCAAAGCCTCTTCTAGACTCCTCAAAAACTCGCCATTGAAAAGAACATCTCAGTCGCTCACGATGCTAGAAGAAACTCCTTGTAACCTAATGATATCTCTCACGTACAGAGCTTCCAACGACAATGCGGTCCTTGTATGCCCCATCGGAATAAACTGAGCGCATCTGGTCAGTCAATCGACTATAACCCAAATACTCTCATTCCCACTCCTAGTCCTCGATAAACTATCGATGAAGTCCATAGAAATAGTCTCCCACTTCCAGCGAGGAATATTTAACGGCTGTAACAATCCTCTTGGCTTCTTCGGCTCCACCTTCACTCTTTGGCAAGTCATACATCAAGCTACGTACTCCGCTATATGCTTCTTCACTCAAAGCTAATGGAAGACTCTCTTTACGTCATGGTATATTTTATCTCTACCGGGATGAGTGGTCATCCTAGAACAATGAGACTCAGCTAATACCATGTCGATCAAATCCATAATGAGAGGAACACACAATCTACCATCTCTCCGTAACTATCTCTTAGATTTGATGGTATAACGCCTCAAATGACTTGACTACTCTCCCCTATCAAGCTTCTCAACAATCTCTACTGGCTTCTTGAATTTCTTTTGGCTGGTACCAATATGTTCCACAAATGTAGGCTCTACGAATCTAAAGCTGCTAGAAATCCTGGAGTAATGTCTGATGATGGTCGGAAGTCGACTATAGAGATGAACTCCAAATGCTTCCACTCCGAAAACAAAGGACCCAATATTGGATGTTGTCTACTAAGGTGTCGTCCACTACATTACCTTTGCCTGAAGTATATGAGATATCGAAATTATATGAGGGTAAAAATTCCATCCACTTTTGCTACCTTAGTTTCTAGTCCTTCTAGGAGAAAAATTATTTTGAAGACTTATGATCTGTATAGAACTCAAACCATTCTCCTAATAGATAATGCCTCTATGACTTGAGTGCAAAGACAATGGCCGCTAACTCAAGACCATCGGTATGGTAGTTTCTCTCGTCGGCCTTCAATTTTTGACTAGCGTAGCTCACCACTCTCCCTTTTCTACATCAAGACCATGCCTAACCCTATACTACAAGTTTCAGTATATATTGTGAATGCCTTTGTACCATCAGGTAATGCCAAAATAGGTGCACTAGTCAATGCCTCCTTTTTCTTAGTTAAAGCATCCTCACACTTTGTGTCCTACGAGAAAACTAAATTCTTCTTAATAAAGAAGAGTGGTAGAGATCGTCAAAAAATCCTTAATGAACTTCCTATAGTAGTCTGCCAAAAGAAGGGAACTTCTCCCTTTAGTGGCATTATTCGGCACATTCCAATCCTGAACTGCAGCAACTTTACTAGGACCGATCGCCGGCCTATTTTCCGAGACAACGTGTCACAAAAAGAGTGTCTCCTCGCGTCAAAAGTGACATTTAGTAAACTTCGCCTTCAATTTATGTTCATGGAGTTGAGAACTTCTTCTAAATGCAATCTATGCTCCTCCTCCCTCTTCGAATAGACCAAAATGTCATCCCCAAACACCATAATGAACTTGTTAAGCAACCCTATGTTAACTCAGCTCATCCGAACAAAAAATTAGGCGGGTGTAATGGTTAGTCCTAAGGGCATGACTAAACACTCACAAAGTCCGTCGGTTATACGAAATCAGTCTTTTGATCCTTAGCTACAGGCAATTGGTGGAATCTGGTAGCTAATTCAAGCTTTGAGAACACCTTCGCTCCAACCAACTGATCAAATGGATCGTCAATACAGGGCAGTGGATATCGATTCTTCTTTATCAGCTTATTTAGCTCCCTATAATCGATGCAAAGCCTTATAGAACCATCTGCCTTGCTGGAAAAGAAAACTATTTCTCCTCACTCTAAAATACTCCTCCTAACAAAGCCCTTCTCCAACAGCTTATTCACCTGCTTGTTCAACTCACGTCTCTCCTTCAGAACCATATGCCTTTAGGGTAAGGCAATAGGTCTGGCGATCTCTACATGAGAAATTCAAAACTTAATCTCTCACTGGAGTGGGAGAATGGAAATCTTGAAAAAGACAGTTAGGCAGTCTCTAACTATGTGCACCGATCAAGCTCGTCATGTGATAGGTCAAACGAATATAGGTAGCTCGACATAACTGATCTTTGGGGATCACACTAAACCTCCAAACTATGTCCACTACACGTATTAAACCTAATGATCTTCTTTCACAATTTAGGATAACCCCACGCATCATCATCCAATCCATACACAATATCAACCCAAACATAGAAAATCCTAAGACAAAAGCATTGCAATCGAACTCGACCCTCAAAATGAATAATTTCACACCCCTACACACCATAGACAAATAATATGATCTTCCTATAGGTTTTGAAACAACCACAGGGTCTATAACTATGTTGATGTCTAACTATAACTCATCCACAAATCCACTAGAAATAAAAGAGTGTGATGCCCTAATGTCAAAAAAATGTGAATAGATGAACCAGTTAGAGTTAACACACCTTCAATCACGACCTTCTTCCCCTTATCTACAACTAGTGGCATACTCGAGCTAGGTACTGCATCTATTCATAAGTCGGAACCACCCAGGTAGAGGTTTTCTGAGGTATTGGACACTTCCACCTCATGTGTGTGAACTGATTGCAATTGCAACACTTGACCTTCAAACCATCTGTCTTGCACTCCTTTGTGAAATGTCCCTTCTTGCCACACTTCATACAATGCATATCCTTCTTCTTGATCTTTCCCTTGGGTCCAAAGACTCCCTTGTCCTAATTCTACCGCTAAGCCTTTCCTCTAGTCTTCTTGGGCTCTTCCTTTACTTCCTCCTTGGAGACAGCATTCAGCAAGCCTATCTCCACTAAACCCTCATATGTTGGACCCATTGGAATATAACTTAGAGGTAAACCTTGAAGGGGTTGGTAAAACCCTTTGGCAAATTTCAAAGCCTTTTTATATAGGGTATTGATCAACTCCATCCCAAACCTAGCCAACTCGTTAAATTAATTAACATACTCCTTTATTGACATCTCTTTTTGCTTTAGATAAATAAAATTCTCTAATTGCTCTCTTTTCTTTGCTCTGGAAAGAAACTTTATGTCAAAAAATCTTCGAAACTATCCCCATGTGATCTCCTCCATCATCCCCAGCCTCAACTATCTGCCACCAACTCAGGGCCTCCCCTTGTAAAAGCCAAGTAGCTATTTGTCTCCTTACCTCATCAGCAAGAGCCATCAAACCATAAATCCTCTCACATGTATGAATCCATGCCCATAAATTTACACATGACTCGGTCCCCAGTACGGCTTTCCTCCCAGGCTTGAAAAATCCTTACATAGCTTAGCAAAATCGACAGTTGGTGGTTGCACAGTAATTGCACTTGCCACTTTCCCCGTAGGTCATCTATTGGGATTAAGCTCGGCTTGTCCCATTGCCCGAAGATACTGACGGAACTAAATCAAGACATTCACATTCGAAATCTCGACGCGTTGCCTGGGCCTGAACCTGCAGTCTATAGATAATACAGGCAAGAATAAGATAAAGAGATTACGTATACATAAATTTTTTGGAAAACTTTTTTGAAAATTTTATTTATAGTTAAATAAATACTTTGAAAACCCATTTTGAAAATTTTTGGAAAACATTTAGAAAATCATTTTTTTAACTTTTCAAGTACATTCTCTCAATATGCCTCTATCATTAAGGAATTCAAAACCTGGCTCTGATATCACATGTGACAGCCTGCACCTCTCGACCAACCGATCTAACGCTTAGGGAGACTTTCAGACTCGCGTTGGTGCCAAAAATAGGAGCTTTCGAGGTTTTTAAAACAATTCAGTGACTAAGGATATATAGATATGATCTAAGATATACTACACTTTCGGAATTCACAATGGATGAAAACAAAATATAAGTAAAGAAAATAGTCATCCCGAAAATATCTCAAAACACAGTTTTAGAAAATAATACATAGTCAAATGCAGAGTACACAGAAATACAACTCATAATCTAATAAAATACTGACTAAAATAGATAGTACATGGAGAGTAAATAAAATGATAAGCAACTCCAGTGATGAGCTTGTCTCTCCACATACTAAAAGTCGGATCATATATTGCCCTATCCTCTTGTTGTGGGGAAAAAGAACGGAAAAAGGTAGGTCAAACAAAAGTTTGGCGAATTAGTACACTATTAATATATGGCAATCATATGCAGTTAACTTTGATACTACTCTATGTGGCCTAAGGTGTTCTTATATGTGTCCGTATATTACTACGGTTCTCTACTTAACATTTCTTTTATAGTACACATCTACATTAGCAACTTATGCAGGCTCCTACAAGGACTGAACTATGGATCAAATCTCAGTAACTAACGATTGGCTAATAGCTACTAGAGCTCCTCCGATATAGGATCGTCCTATAACTTTCCCGTATGGAACTATATTTCACACAGTATGACTACACGTAACTATCTCGCATAGGTTTTCCCTACATTTTCGACATGGGAATAGATTTTCCACATCAACGACTACACATACCCCAACTGCACATTGGGGGGGGAGCTTGCGATGCAGACTCACCGAATCGTCTCATCGTCTATATCTATGTCCACCTCTCAATAGTGTTTATTCCTCTTATTGCATGTGTCGAGATCTATTAACAACACAACATCACATCGCATCAAGTATTCATGAATGCCAAGGAACTCTATTGTGCTGGGCCCCTACACACTTCATTAGGTATCAATCATTGTTGCACGTCCGATGTAGAATCTCCTGTCAGTGCTATTTGCTATAAAACTTCACCCAATCGAATAATTGACCCCGTTGGATAAATAGCATTTACCCAGTCTGCAACGTTGTAGCGTCATATCATAGGGAACTAGCTTCTCTTCTATTTCTAACATCCATTTATATATATAAATAATTACCTATTATTTATAACCTGGGCCTTAGGCTGAGGTTCAACCTACACATCTGGAATGCATGCCGGTCGACCGCTTCAAGTAATGCGGTCGACCGATCGCGGTATAAAATTTAGGTTTTTTTAACTTTCGTTAACTGTTTATTATATTAATTATCGTCGTTCTCGGGTTGCTTACAGTGAACCCTAATTACCAAATTACAATAACCCAATCTTTGCAATTTATCCAAATTTCTTATTCAAGTTAAATTCAAATATTTACCCAAATTTAAAGTACACTAGTTTAACCTAGGGCTACTATTAACATCTCAGGTTATCCCAATTTTTATAAGTTTATAGATATAGGTTAGAAAAGCGGATTTATGTGACAATAGTTACAATTTAATTTCTAACAACTTAGATCAAATAGTGCATATTAAAATTAACTACAAATAATATTCTTATTAATAGTGTTCCCACTCACCTCAGATCCAAGCTTTACTCCTAATCTTCGCTCAAAATCTACCCTAATTTGCTTACCCCTTCCTTGATCCAATTTTTTTGAGTTCTTTTATTTTATTTTAATTTTAATTTGGGAAATTTTATTAGTGGAGGAGAAGATATTTTGACAGAGTTTCGGTATAATGATAATTCCTAATGAATTAGGGTTTATGTAAGCTCTGTATTTATATGGGTTTTAGATTAGTCCTAACTACTAAATTAACCCTAGAGAATATTACGTTTCATCTAGAGCATCACCAATTTCTTCATGGCCAAGCAAAAATATTTCATTTGATCCAGATCATTTGTTGCCTCGGAACCTCCTATTTTTAACAACAATTGATCGACAACTAGGGGGGCCAATCGACCACTACCTATCGATTGGCAAACCCTATGGTGCCGATCAGTGGGGTTGTTTAATTAGGAAAGTTTAATAATTTAATATATTTTGTTTTCAAATTTTATAACGTTCGTATCTTCACCATACTAGCTCCAATTTCAAAGTGTTATATATGAGAATTATCTAAAAATTCACTACAAACGCAATGATGCAAGTTTTGTAGGAAAATTCTAACATTTGCAAAAATTCTACTATTTCCCTTTTATATTTTAAATTTAATTATTTTATCAAATTTTCTCTTAAATTTTTGGCGTGTTACAGAATAATTCGAATATTAATGTTCATACGTCACCTTAGCTAGGGTTTTGATAGTTTGGCCGAATTTGTCGCTTATAGATCTTCATTGGTAAAAATCCAATTTTACATTTTAGACGATACTTCTTAGTGATAATTATTTATATATGTTTCGTTTATTAAAACTATATCACCTTAGGATGTATGGAATTTGGTATTGGTCAAAATCTAATATTAACACATTCAACTCGATTAGTTCATAAAAAAGCCATTGGTTAAATTATAACATTTATTATAACCATTCTACTATGACCAGTGATTTTGACCTTGAGTTGACTACCATTAACCAAGATACCAATCTCATAAAACCAAGGATTTTAATTCTCAATTGAATAGAGTTTCACTTCCAATGCTTCAACTTTATTTTTACTAACTATTGTCATTCGATGGTCTCCACACCATAATTTAACTATAATAAAAATGGAGCATCCACATTGAAGTTTAACAGTATTCACAAGTCGAGAGAACTATGTAACATCATCACTTCGATATTTCCCGTTTGACATGGTTGTTATTAACCAGCATAAACTCTCGAGTGAGTTATTCCATGTGTAACGAACGCGATTTTTCGTCCACGAAAACCGACATCAATACGTCCACTTTATCAACTGCCGAGCAATCGAAAGCCGAAAAACCGTACCGTTAGGGTTTTAGAAAAAGAAAGAGGTAGAAGAAGAGAGAAAAAGATAGAGAAGAACAGAAAGAACAACAGAACAATATCAGAATCTCACAATCGCAGCGGAACAACATATAATTAGATAAATGAATAATCTTTAAACAAAGAACTATATCAGTTATTACATTTCATCATATTACATTACATTACATCATCAAAGTGTACAACAACAAACAAACAGCGGAAAAGAAATACTATATACTAGTGAATACGTCATGCCATCCAGCTTGCCTCCTGCAACTCCTGAATTCCAGAATATCCTGATAAACCTTACTCTTGACTGCCCGTGTGGAAATTGGTGGGCACCCAGAGTTTAGGAAGGAAAACAATAAACTCCGAGTCAGTCATGTGACAGTGTGAGAACTAAAACAGTTTTTCTTTTAAAAATCAAAATAGAGGAATATTTTTAAAGTTAATTCGCAATGCTTTTAAAAATGAGACTACCATAAGGCCTCCCGCACACACACACAATGCAAACGCAGAATCGGAGGAGATGTCTCCTTATGATAGTCAAAGATGCTTGATACGCATTAAAAAGAAACATTTGATATTATTACTAGTGCATAGTGCAGAAAATATTTTAAAAGTAAAGATATAAATCTTAGCCAACATACGACCATTATCGTATGCCTACCATAGCTACCATCTAAATAGTGGGGCGCCACCATAAGTAAATGGCAGGTTCTACAACTAAAACCGTACAAGTCTCGTATTGTTTCTTTGGATTTTCAACAAATGGTCAGGCCAAGGAACTTCCCATTGCCACATGGAAACGCCTCTGGAATGACGTCCCGAGAACCAAACCGGATCTCTGCCAACACAAGGCTGGGTTACCCCTAACTGGGTAAGTACTGACACGAATATGTCATCCCCCGATCGTAACCGATCTATCCGAGGATCCTCGATTTCCAACAACTACAAAATTAGCAGCAACAACATAGGCTAAATATCTGGGCTCCGTACCATGATATCACCTCTATCCAGAAGGAATGACATACACTAAAGGGGTGCTACCCCCTAATAATCTTGCCGCATCCTTCCTGTTTTGACCATTTCTGGGGTGTGAGGTCCGACGAAGTCTCGTCCACAAAGCCACGCTTTATACAAAAGCTGTGCTTTGGGTCAATCAAATGACAATAGAAATGATCACCAAGATAAATGATTAAATAAATGATCCTATCACAAATAATCAAATAATGATCATTTCACAGCAACACTCAGCATGCCACACTATCAAATTGGGAGTGTATCACTAATAACCTTCAACTATATAACCTCTAAGCTCGTACGTCTCAGAGAAGGGTGTTAAGCTAAGAGAATAAATTCTCCGCCACCAACAGAAATATATTTGAAAGAAATCAGCTTTATATCTCAATTTGTAATGTCAGACATACAATCCATACAAGTCTATTCCGGGCTCGAACAGAACCGAAGGCACTTACAAAGAAGTCCTTGCATTCTGGATAATTTCTAATCACGTCCGGACTTCCCGTCACTAAGGGTGATAAAACCTCTATATCAAAGATTAGCCGATGCAGAGTAACTCAACGGTAATCCTTCCGTTTTCAAAAATATCTGGTCTTCAACACCGGTCATCAAATGCAATCAATTACGACGTATCACATATTCGGAATGGGTTATACGACCCCAAGGTCCTTTCCCGGCTAACCCGAATAGTGAGCGCTTATTCAAAAATAAGTGTGGCATTCAAATTCAAGCAAATCACAACAAATACCTATTTAAAGGTAAATATTGATAGTCGGATTATTTAACTATCAATAGGCATGCTCAACATCACCAAATTCCAAATAATTTCCCAAATTATTTACTTTCCAAAATATCTTTACTAGATATATAATTTCCACACTTCAACCATTTGAAAACAAATTTCAAATCAATTTCCTTAAACGGAAACACTTCCAATTATTTATCCATTTTAAATTTAAAATGGTTCATTTAAATAAATCAAATAAATCCTTACTAATTTACTTTTTTATTTATGTTCCAAATCCGTAAATTAATTCCCACACTTCAAAAATAAATAAATGTTTATTTTTAAACAAATTTCCCTTTCTTTTATAAATTCCATAATGAATTTATAATTCCTAAATATCTATGAATATACGATTTCCCAAACCGATTTCTAATATTCATTTTCAATTTATCTTTAAAAGATAAAGTCTCAAAATATCTGGTTCATATTGGAAAACATTTCCATACTTGCTTATTAATAAGTAGTTCCCAAACCTATTTATTTTCAACACTTGGAAAATATTCAATATACTTAAATGGAAATTAAGTATATATTTCATTCTTTAAGGAAATCATTCGTTTAAACATATTTATTTGGGCCAAAACGAATGTTGCATAAAACACCGTTACAATGACCCAAAATCACTAGTATAGGGATTCAAAATTAAAATAGATATATTAATCCCAATACTATACAAAATATTTCCTTTCGGAAATCATTTACTATAACAACAGTGTTATAGTCCACCATTTCCTTCTTTCTCGAAAACGTCTATTTCAACAACAATGTTGAAATCTATGGTTTCGATTCATAATACATTTTAAAACATCTTTAAAATAATTAACTTCTTTTTTATAATATTCATTTTTCCAAACATGACCATTTTATTCAATAATGTATTCACTGTCCAAAACCGTGAATATATTTCCTTTAATAAACTTCCGTATTCAATTTATCAAATTCAATCGATCTCGAATTTATAAACAATGTTTATAAATTCCATTTCTATTTATAAGCTTCGATTTATAAATCTCATTATTAACAAATTCCATTTATATCTCATTTAAATGCCAAAATCCGATTTATAAGATAATTACTTATAAATCTTCTATTTTACAAAATCTATTCATTTTATAACTTCACAATTTACAAATCTATAAATTTCGTTCACTTATGAAATCCATTTTTATTTCATTTTTAACACTTATAAAAACTCGTTTTAATATTCCAATATTTTTAATTTATAAAATATCAATTTTATAAGTCTTTTATACACATCGTTTTTAATAATTCAAAAATCCCAATTTAAACCAATTTATAAATTAATTAACATTTATTTCCAAAAATCTCATTTCGGTTATATTTCTCAAAAATCTTAATTTTTATAACATAAAAATTTATAACGTTTTAATTATTTAAAATGAATCAATTCAAAATTTAATAAAAACATATACTTTGAAAAATCACTTTAAAATCCTTTTAAAATCAAAATCGTTACTTTTAGAACTTCAGAAATGGATCCGATGATGCAGCAGCACCAAATAGTTAATCACGACATCCAAATATCATATATCGATATGATAATCAACAAATATCACAATATCTGTAAATAAATCAATACAGTTGAGGAATCCAGTTGGATCCCTCCAACCTGTTTCCCTGCATCCACAGATGTTAGCACAATACCAATTCCGTTCCAGTACGGAATTATCGCGGTATATGGGATTTATAAAATATTATCCGCTTAATAGGCGGCACAATAGGGTCTCATCCGCTATATAATGCGGGAAAATCAACTCCAAGTACATAAATAATACCCATTTCACTGTACTGTGAAATATTCGCGGTATATGTTTTTAATAAATAACCTCTGCTTACTAACGGCATATAATGTCTATTTTAACAATCAATAGATAACAATCATCATTCAACATACAATCAAGAATTTTAAATCTAACTATTTAAAATAAAATCGAAACCGATTCGATTGAGTGAGAAGTTCTCACCTTGATTTCAATTTCGTTTTCAGCTTTTATTTCGAATACGTTTAATTTTACCCAAAATTTTCACTGACTCCAATCTAGTTCCATTGCGTAGTGCTCGACAATACGGACCCAACGCAATTCGTTTCGTCAAAAACGAACCTCGTATGAAGAAGTTATGATATTTTAAAGATTGTACACGTTTATAATACAATTTTATTTACAAATTTTATTTATTTATATACCCAGACTCAATCCAGGCCGTCCATTTTCAACCCATCAGATCTGGCCACCCTCTTTCTCTTCTCCCCTCTCCAGGTTTTCACGTGAAAACCTAACCCATAGCCGCCATTTTTCCATTGAATTATACTACACCATCGACGAACTAGAACCCATCATACCACCGCCAAACGAAAGCCCTTGCTTTACTCCACCTTCACCATCAATAGCTTGAAGCTCGGCCACCCCTATAGCAGGAAAAACGTGCCCAAACACCTGAAGAACGCGGGCCCCTAGCCTCCAATCCGCTTCACTAAACTTGATCATCACCATATGGATTCGTAGCTCTCGAGATGCTCCTCAAGTTTGTAGTTGAATGTTTTAGCTAATTCTTCACGGATTGGAAGAGATTGAGGGGAGAAAATCGTGAATTTCTGGCCTTTAGAAATGAAGGTGGCGGCTGGGCATTGAAAATTAGGGTTAGGGTTTTTGCTTTTGTAAATTGAAGATGTAAGGTCCTTATATAGAAAATCGACGAAAACACTATTCACCCGAAATTTTCCGAACTCCAAACGAAGCGTGCCGGCTGGCGTTTCTAGGGTTTACCCCGCGTTCCGAACACAATGGAACATGTTTCGGAGGCTAATTCCATCGTATGTGCGAGTTACAGAAATAAACGATCAAATTTAAATTAAACCGATTAAACGATTTTCTAGGCGTTTTGGCTTGCCCCGGACAAACGGTAAATTCGATTGACACGAAATTTGAAATCTTACAATAATATCACATTACGGATCCGATAAAACTGGTTTCGTCGAAATCCAAGACTGTTTGAAAAATGACTATTTTAACTCGCCAAATTAATATTAAAACAATTTCGATGCGTTTCGAGCTGCCACGGTCAAACGAAAACTCCGATTGCTACGAAAATTGAAATCCGGTAATAACAAACTATTACGGATCCAATGAAACTAGTTTCGTCCAAATCTGAGACTGTTCGAAAATTGGCTATTTTTCAGTTGATAATTAAATATTAAAATATTCAATTTTCACAAATTAACTCTTAATTCAATTTTAAAAGTTCTAAAATATCGTTCTAACTCCAATATGATAAAATAAAATTTTACAAATCATTTTCAATCATATTTAACTCAATTTTCAATTATTTCTGTATTTTCCAATATTAAATTATCGATTTAATTGTCCAAATTAAATCCAATATTTCGAAAAATAAATTATTCGCCTTAAAAATTTCACTTATTAATATTTAAAATTAATTAAATATTCAAATTTAAATTAACAAAAATTCTGGGTCGTTACAAACTTCACCCCTTAAAAGAATTTCGTCCTCGAAATTACCAAGTAAGAAGAAGTTATAGAATCCATTAACTTTCCAAAACAAACCGTTCAATTTAGATTTTTCAAATCTCTTAAGTGTTTAACTTTTCCAAAACTCATAGTTAAACTTCTTACAACATCTTTACTAAATTTCCAAATCCAACTTAGTTTTCAAAAAAAAATTCCCAATTTTCTCAAAAATATTCTAACGCCTTAAATTTTCGGAAAAATTCGCCATAGTCTCCTTTGCGCGGCTCGATCCGAAAAAAAAATGACGGTATATATATCACAAATATACATCTCATCAAGTGATAAGGCATCCCGTAGGGAAAAAAGTGTAAAAGTACGATATGTAATCCGAGATATGTACCTTATTTATTATTAGCGAGCGTATACGGCTAATATAGCACGAAAGCGAGCTCCAAATGCGAAGCAACGCCATCCGCACCTACTAAACACTTAACAACAACATGAGAATCATGCATATATAAAAATAATCTCAATATACATCATATAGCAACATAATAACTACATGTGCCAACATAGCAAATGCAACAAAACAACAAATGCAAACATCAACCAACTATCATCCATAACCAAATCAATATTCATTCATATTCTCAGTAATATTCGATGAATTGGTTTTCAATTTAAATCACATTTGATTTATTTACATTGGATTTTATCAACATTCATTTTCAATTTGTTTACTTTTGTTTGTGTCAAAATTGGGCACAACACTCTTCGGAAGTTTTTGAAGAGATAATAAATGAAGAAGGCAAATTAAAATGAGGATTATCTAACAAAAACTCCAAGCAACAGAAAATAAATTGCACAGAAGACAACAATTTAGAGTGGTTCGGCGATGTGCCTACGTCTACTATGAAGCTTTGTTATTTTATTGCTCGATATTCGGAGAATACAACTTTTATATGGTTAAGTGCAGCAGTTCTTAAGCAAAAAGTCAAAGTCAAAGCTAGCGGCGGTGCTCTGAAGTGATTCTAGCGGCGTCCGGGCGTGCTTTATCTCTAGAAATTCTCCGATCCCCTTTCTGAATGACCAGGGGCTCTATTTATAGGTGCTGGAGGCTGATATTTCTCCTAAAATTTGGGAAGACCACTTCTGACACGTGCAGGGGGCTCACATAGCCGAATTCTGGAGATCCGGGCCCGCTTTTGGATCGATTCGACCCTTGGTTCGAATCGATCAAAAAAGTGTCCAATCGGGATGAAACTTGGCGTGGCCATTCCTCAACATGTATGCAAGCTTCGTTGAAAATTTCATGGCATTTGGATCATAGGATTGAGAGATATGATCGATTCAAGATTGCGTCTTCGTGTACCCTGTTTGCTTCGACTCGATCCTATGGATTCGTTCGAATCCATATGGTTCGAATCCATATGGTTCGAATCCATAGGTTCGAATCCATAGGGTTCGAAGAAATACATGCTTCGAATCCATGGTCTTCGTGGCTTTCCTACTAAATGGTTTCGAGGCACGCCGTGAGATGGAATCGAAGTGAATTTTTAGGATGGATTCGATGCACTGCAACCAGATGGATTCGAAGGAGTTTCTTACCTCATGGATTCGACCTTGAGATTCTCTTGATGGATTCGAAGTAAAGTGACTTGGATGGAGTCGAACTAAGGCTTGCTCAATGGAGTCGAAGCGAGGTTTAGTTCATGGGTTCGAAGTAATGCGTGGATTCGAGGTAAGGCTCCGGGAGGATGGATTCGAAGCACGGCTAAGCTTCTTGGGTTCGAACTAGGGAAGGTTCCGGATGGATTTGAAGTGATGGATTCGAACCGAGCAAGGTTCATTTCTCTCAACTTGAATCCATCATAACTTGAGCATACGACCTCGGATTGACTTGAAATTTGAAACGCGGACTTTTATGATCTTTCTGGTCATGTCCCATCAATTGTAGATCAATCTGGACTCGGACAAAATTCATTGATATCCATAGCGAAGAGAAGTGCAACCAATCTCTGAGATGAACTGTCCTTTGTTTTTGGCCAATCTCTTGGTATCACGGCTTTGCCAAAAAGCAGGATAACATTTTGCCCCCCAAAGTATGTCTTGTGGGAACATGACGTGCTTTGAATAGTTGCCATTTCTTTCTGAAAAATCATTGCTCTCTTTATGTTGAGACTCGTACGTTGTATTACTGTAACCTTGCCTTGATATGATTGATTGCTGTATAATAGCGCTTAGCCGCTGGCTGTTGTAGTTGTAACAGGATGACTGTTTGATCCCTGTAAATGTCTAAAATCAAATGTTAGTTCGATATGTATGCACATATACTAGTTTGACCCTTGTTAACGTCGTGCGTTCACGAGTCATGTCGGTTTTGTTCGCTATTGAATTTCGTATCGATTCTCTCCTGAATCAATTTTAGATTCAAGTCAAAGCATTGTTTTTATGGTTGTCTACGACTATCCTCTTGTATCGATCCTCTCCTGAATCGGTATACAAGGTAGACAAGTAATTTTTCAAATCATAGCGATTTGTTCGCTCTCACCGACGTCCTTTGATGGATTCGAAGTCACGTCTGTTCGAATCGATCGTCTTCGAGTCGTCGATTTTTTAATCCAGCCTTTGCTTAGTGCTTCCTTGAATCGATGAGGCCTCGCATCGATAAAGTTGGGATGGATTCGATCGTGTAAGGGATCGAAAGGTAACGGGTTCGAAGTGGAATATGGATTCGGCCATGTGATGGATTCGAAGTTATGACCTTTCACTGTGATGGATTCGAATGCAATGGGTTATCGAGTGCTTGTTCGAATCGATGGGGTTTGGCTAGTGACCGGCGGTAGGGGGTAAACACAACCGGGAGTCGAAAAGCCATGCGTTTTCTGTGGAATCCATATAAATATCCAAGGCCGTCTTCATTTTTACTTCTTACTTTTCACTTTTTACTGTAGTTCTACCTTCGAATCGGTCCTCCAACGTCAGATACAACTGCATTCTGCACGAATCGATTCAATTTCTCCAAGTTTCTTATCGTAATCGAACCAATCAGGTAGGCCAAGGGATCGATCCGAGTATAGAACAATGGAAACTGAAAATTTGACATCGATTTCAATCTTTTCTTTCGAAAACCATGAGTGATAGTGAGGTCTGAAGTGGGTTGACTCGATGGATCTGGGGATTGAAGCCATTCAAGTCGTATCGATTCTGAGCGTCATCAGGGAGAAGTGTAGGCAACGTTGGTTGTCATCCTCCTTCCTTGCTTCGCATCGATTAGGGCATAAGTAGTTCGAATCGATCAAGTAGGTGAGGCTTCGAATCGATGTAGGAATAGGTAGTTCGAATCGATCAAGATTATGAGATTTCGAACCGATGGATTCGAAGGACCGTGCTGATCGATTCGAAGTGATAATACCCTGATCGATTCGAAGATGTTCAGTGCTGATCGATTCGAAGTTACGCGAAGCTAATGGATTCGAAGTACCTTCTCCACCCTAAAGCTGCATCGAGTCGACCTTCCTGGCTTCGAGGCGCATGGATTCGAACGTCTTCGATTCGACTCGTATCGATTCGAGTCGATCGATTCGAACGTTCGAACATATGAAACTTCTAACTCTATGATTGGCTCCAACTTTTGAGCTATGACCAATTTCAAGTTTGAACTTTTTGTCGAGCTTAATGAACTTTAGCATACTTGACCCCGACGAGCTTCGGCCTTGCATAATCGAATCTAACTTGACATCTCCATTGAAGCTCGTCGATGGCACCATGACTTAAACAAAATCCAACGAATTTACCACTTGAATTGGCCAATAGCTTCTGGGTGGCGTGAAAGTGACGGTCAGCGATGACGGTCGTTTTCATTCTCAAATTCCAAAATTTCGTAGTTCGGATACCTCGTTTCATCTTTGTAAAGTCTGCTTAAAATTTTTTCTAGCACTTGTATTGCACATCATATTCATACACTTTGCACCGCGGGAATGCTTGGGTTTTTTTTATGTTTTTAACGCCACTTTCTGGTGAGCTAGTTAATTATGGAGTCTTCGAGTTCTCAACAACAAGAAGCACAAAGCTCGCCCTTTCCAATGCTTGAGATTCCGGACATTCCTCCTGAAGTCGTGGATCCGGCTCCGGATGAATTGCCGGAGGCGATATTTATCGAAGATCCGGTTGATTCTGTGCAATCCAATATCTCAGAGTCTCTGTTGGGCCGGTTATGTTCGAAACACAACATATCTTTGGATGATGTCTTATTACCCAGTGCCAGCGATAGACCACACAACCCTCCTGAGGGATATACTGCCTTTTACCGCCATGCCTGTGCAGCTGGATCTCTTCCTCCTTTTAACCAATATATCAGAGAGATGTTGTCGTTCTTAGGAAGCGCTCCTTCACAGCTTCATCCCAACGGGCATGCACTACTAAACAGCGTCTTCGTCATATTTATGGATTGCCTTTTTCGCCCGCCAAGACCTAACGAGATCAGGCACATCTTCAATTTTAAGAGTAGGGGTGATAGCCCGTCTTTCACTTTTCTGGAGGCGGTCAGGAACTGTCAGGTCGTGACTGGGGCCTGGACCAGGCTTAGTTATTTCAAGAACGAGTGGTTTTTTTTTCGTTGCCCCCCAGGGTTTGCCAGGAGATGGTTATCCAGACGTAAGCATCATAATTCGTTATTGAGTGGTCACTCTTAATACTTTACATTAATATTCTGCTACTCTTGCAGCCATCATTTCAAGACCTGCTGGTGGGCATTATAGGGGTGTCGTTCAAAGCTTGCAAAGGGTTCCCCATGACTTAAGGCACATAGATTTGCTATTGGCCGATGATAACTTAAGGACACTGGGTTTGATTGAGATGGGCCAGAGTATTGTGATTGAAGGTTTGGCGAAATCGGCCTCGAGGAAGAAGAAAAAAGTGGCAAAAAGAAAACCTGGCGTTGTAATAAGAGAAATGAGCGATGACGAAAGAACGCCCACAGACACTGATATAGCAGCCGACCTTTCTCGAATAGAAGAGGGTCAGAAAGGCAAGGCTGTTGTACCTAAGCTTAAGAGACGGAAGTCTGTAGTTGTAACCCGTTCCCAACCTGGGGTTACCGTTTCCAGTGCTTCTCCTTGTCAGTCTGGAGACCTTTTCACCGGGTTGGACGATATTCCCATTCCGGACTACGTATCTCTCCATCACGGGTCCGGGTTGGAAGAGCTCCGGGGAGCGCTTGACATAAGCGATTCTTTACCCGTTAGTGTAATCGACGCTTCTGGTTGGTCGGGGGGTTTGCGCATTTATTCACTTTTCACAACACTTCACGACTTCCACACGCATTGCAGTGTTTTTTCTTGGTACTTAATCGAATTGTTCCTTTTTTGCAGGCATCATGTCGAATCGTCCTTCTACACTTGACAAACTTCGGCGAGTACACCATTCTTCATCCTACTATGAGTCTCGCCGCAGGGATTCTGACCGAGATCGTGAGCGGAGGTATTATGAGCAGGAGCACCGTGATAGGGACCATTCCCGACACTACTCCAGCCAGGAACATTCTGATAGGGACCGAAGGTATCGTTCACCCTCTTGTTCTCCTCCGTCATCCAGGGGCCAAGTACCTGTAGTTGAAACTTCGCGGCAACAATCATCTCAGCAAATTTCTAAACCCGGTCCACATCGCTCAAGGACCGATACAGCCACGACCGTAACCGTAGAGGAAGCACCCCTTGAACCGTCTGGTGAAGGGGCTATTAGAATTGCTCAGTTGAAAAAATACTTTCCAGAGATATGCTTTGACGCCTATATCTTTCCACCCAACCTTAAGAGAATTCCTGAAGAGGCCGTGCACACTGCCCTCAGCTATACTCGGGATTTTTATGCTCAATATAAAGAATGGTACAGGGCAGCTGTTAAAGCCTCAAAAGTAGCCTTCGAACGAGCCAAAGTTATTGAGAACTTGGAAGCAGACTTGGCTCAGAAGAACCGTATCGTTGACGTTCTTCAATCTGAAACGGAGTCTTCTCGCAAGGCTGAACTGGAGTCGTTACAGAAGGTCGATGAGACATTGGCTGAGATGGCAAAAATGCAACAAGCGCACTGTACTTTAGTCGAGGATTTAGGCCATCGATACAAAAACGTTGAGGCCGAACGAGATGCGGCAATCAGGGAACTTGAGGAGTTAAAAGCTAAATTTGCCAGTTTAAATAAGGAAAAAGATGACGCTAATGCAGCTGCACAGGAGGCGTGTGAGCAAGCTGTGTCTCTTCGAGCTGAGCGAGACGCGGCGGTTGCTAAGGTTGGAGCGGTGGAAGCAGAGGTAGAAGGGAGAGTTCAAGCGGAGATATTCAGAGTGGAAGCTGAATTTGACGATCTTCTCGACACTTATAATGCTAATGTACTTGAGCATAGGAATCTCTCGTGGCTCGGAGATTATTCTATGCTTCTGCTTAGCGCTTGGAAAAAATTGGTGGCGAATAAAAGAGCATCTCTCCCCGAAGGCGCCGTAGATGAGTTTGAACTTGAATCTCGCTTACTGAACGAAGAGGAGAGAAAACTTCTCCATGATGCGATGATCTCCGCTGAGAGGGAGAGACTTGGGTTTCATCATGTAGAGACGGGTGAAGGTTCGGGAGCCGCACATGATAGTGAGAATGTTCCAGTTGATGCCCCAACCTCATCTGGAGTCGTTACTACAGCTGGTCCACAAGTTATCCCTGCTTATAATCCGGATCGACCGGAATTATCTCTCGGTACATCTACCGCTTCTGAGCCTATTCTATCAACGAGCCGCAGCAAAGAAGGTATTATAAATGTTGCTTTAAGTGTTTCTGGAATTTTGAACTTGTAGTCGATCTTTTGACCAATCCTCTTTTGGTTTAATCAGTGACTGAAAGCGATGCGCCAGCACTTCCAATTCCCCAAGTTTCGCAGCCAACGCCAGGAGCCGTTGTTACTGAGGCCATCCCGACCACTGTTTTTACCAGCGAGATGGGAGGAGGGAGCTCGATGTCGTTTGATGTTCAGATGATCGAGGAGCTTCTCAAACAACCTTGTGAACCTTTCCCTGACCCTTCCTTTACAATGGGTGGTGTTGCCTCTTCTTTTAGCTCATTTATACCGACCGTCCCTGTTTCCAGCGCTGATCGATCAATCCGAGAAGAAGAAATTCTTGCTGAGATAAGCGCTGAAATGGCTACGGCAGTTGGTGGTTCTGGAGGCGATGTCGCTCCACCAAGCTTAACTTCTTCAATCATTACTTCTCTCACCAGCACTGTTATAACTTCTAGTGTTGAAGCTTCGCCACCCGCTACGGCTCCTCCGCCTTCGGTTCGCCCTCTAAAAAGGATCTCTGTCCCTTCTAGTTCTGAGGAAGATGTAGATATCATGCCAGACCCTGAGGACGCTCCAAAGAAGGACAAGAAATCTCGTAAGAAGCCGGGTAGCGGGTCTAGCGACTCAACCCCAAAGAAGAGACATCGGAAGAAGAAGGACTGAACTTCTTGTTTTGTCATGCAGTTGCGAAGCAGAACTTCTTTTTACTTCTCTTTTTGTTGGCCGTGTATGAGTGTGGATTCGGCATCCACTTTATGAGTTGTTTTTGGTTTTATCATGTAATCAAACTCTTTTTTCGTTTGTTAATAAAATAGAAAATAGCTCTTTTCTTATTTGCTTAAGTATTGCATTGATTAGCTTGTGCCCGCATACGTTATAAGCCTTGTATACATGTCCGCACTTCGGGGACTTAACATAATCTGCAGTTAACAGCTTGGTGTACTTGTGGTGTTTTCACCGTCAAGTAGAGTTTGTTTTTATTTGTCGAGTCTGAGAATCTTGGTCGCGAGTTGTGATCGATGAATAACCGAACTTCGGACAATGTCCCACTTCGGTCGATGACTAACACTTAGCTTTTTTGCCCCCTAGTCTCGGGGAACGACATTTGCATTTTTGTGATCAAGTGCGTTTACTGCCAACTTTAAACACGTGTCCGCATTCTGGGGACTTAAGACAATCTGAGACCGATAATCCGGTTCGCACTCTGGGAATGAATCATTTGATGTCTATACTTCAACCCGCGTTCTGGGAAGTTAGAGTTCATTCGCCCTCTAGGAACGAATCGTTTTAATGTTTATACTCCAATTCGCGCTCTGGGAAGTTGGAGTTCGTCCGTACTCTGGGAACGAATCGTTTTAATGTCTATTCTCCAATTCGCGCTCTGGGAAGTTGGAGTTCGTCCGTACTCTGGGAACGAATCGTTTTATGTTTATACTCCAATTCACGCTCCGGGAAGTTGGAGTTCGTTCGCACTCTGGGAACGAATTGTTTTATGTTTATACTCCAATTCACGCTCCGGGAAGTTGGAGTCCGTTCGCACTCTGGGTACGAATTGTTTTATGTTTATACTCCAATTCATGCTCCGGGAAGTTGGAGTTCGTTCGCACTCTGGGAACGAATTGTTTTATGTTTATACTCCAATTCACTCTCTGGGAATTTGGAGTTGGCGGGGGGATTGTCGTGTGTCAATCCCCGTGAATGTTGATGTAGTGTTCTGTCCCCGAGCTCGGGTTTCACTTAGTGAGTGACTGGTCGCATCACAATCACTCCCTACTTGAATAAGTCCCTCCTCGTGATGGGACTTAGCCCTTCGTGCATTGTAATATAGTGCGTCATATTCAGTAAATCACAGCTCTGGCTCGAAGAGATGGCATTTTATTGCTGAAACGAAAGAATACGGCAAAGTCAGTTGCCTTATTACAAATTTAAGTCTCAAAATACTAGAATAAAATGCAAAGAAGTAAATTGACAAAAAGTAAATAGGTAAAATTTCTCATATGTAGTAGCGACGAAGACTTTCGCTATTCCAAGCTCTCGGCAAGGTAAAACCGTCAACTGTTGATAATTTGAACGTGCCATCTCCGAGCTTTTGTGAAATCACATACGGCCCTTCCCAATTTGGCTTCATGTGTGAAGGGACCGGATAAACTCTTTTGAGTACGAGATCGCCGAGTTCGAAGGTTCGCGGACGGACCTTGGCGTTGTACAGTCGGGCGACTTGATTACGATATGCGGCTGCCCTCAAATCAGCCTCTTCGCGCTTCTCATCGAGTAAATCCAACGATTCAGCAAGTAATATGGCGTTTGTTTTCGGATCGTAATACGTTACACGATGAGAATGCACTTCCATTTCGACCGGAATAACGGCTTCAGAACCATAAGATAAGGAAAACGGAGTATGACCGGTTGTAGTTTTATGGGTCGTTCGATAGGCCCATAATGCCATAGGAAGTTCGTCAACCCATTTGCCCCTAGCTTTTTCCAGTCGCTTCTTTAGAATGGACTTAATAACTTTGTTAACTGCTTCAACCTAACCATTTGCTTGTGGGTGTGCTACTGTAGAGAATTTCTTCTGGATGTGAAATCGTTGACAGAAATTTTTGAATTCAGCACTGTCGAATTGAGTTCCGTTATCGGTAATGTTAGTATGTGGGAGACCGAAACGGCAGATGATGTTACGCACTACAAAGTTGATTACTTTCTTTGTTGTGATTGTCGCAAGGGGTTCAGCTTCAGCCCATTTGGTGAAATAATCAACCGCGACGATGGCGTACTTCGCGCCACCTTTGGCCAGAGGCAATGTGCCGATGATATCCATTCCCCACACCGCAAATGGCCAAGACTGACCATTTGGGTTATCTCAGTAGGCGGGGCTCTTGAAATTCGAGCATGTTTCTGGCATTTATCACATTTTCTAGCGTAATCTGCAGCATCGCGATTAACGGTAGGCCAATAATACCCATATCGAAGTATCTTCTTTGCTAGTGCTTGCCCCCCAGTGTGATCACCACATTCTCCTTCGTGTACATCGTGTAACACTCGTTTGATTTCATCGTGTGCGATACACCGGAGGAGAGGAACAGAGTATCCTCTCCGATACATGACTCCATTCTGAATCACAAACCGTGAAGCCTTTCGCAGAACTTGTCTTTTCTCGCTTCGCCGCTCGGGCAATACACCACGTTCGATATAATCTTGATAAGGAGTCATCCACGACTCCTTGGTGGAGGTTGCTTCAAATGCGAAATCAGTCTCCCTTCGATCAATGCTCGGAGATGATAGGGTTTCAATCGGAACAACCCCTAACTGTTGAGCCTCACCCGTGCTTGCTAACTTTGCCAATGAATCAGCTTTCTGATTGTGCTCTCGGGGTATGTAGAAAATGGCATAGTAATCGAATTGATTAAGTATCTCTAGGACTTGAATTAGATAAGCGGCCAGTCTTTGATCTTTGGCTTGATATTCACCTCGGACTTGACACACTATCAATTGGGAATCACAATAGATCTCTACAGCGATGATTTTCAGATCACGGGCAAGTTTTAATCCAGTAAGTAGAGCTTCGTACTCGGCTTCATTGTTGGTTGCGCGGAACTCGAATTTCAAAGCATAACATATGGATCGTCCTTCGGGGGTCTCAAGCACTATCCCAGCTCCTGAACACCGATCGTTTGACGCACCATTGGTGTACATCTTCCAGATGTATTCGGGAGATATGCTGGTTTCGGGCAAGTCTTCAGGAATAGTGAATTTGGCTATAAAATCTGCTAGGACTTGGCCGTGAATGGCTCTCCTTGGAGTATAAGTGATGTCGAATTGACTCAGTTCGATGTTCCACTTCAGTAACCTACCAGACGTCTCAGGCCGCGTAAGGACCTGTCGTAATGGCTGATCGGTGTACACAGTAATAGGATGAGCCTGGAAATATGGCCGGAGCTTCCTCGAGGCAATGACTAGGCAATATGCCAACTTTTCAAGCTTTGGATAATTTCTCTCGGCTCCGGTTAATCGTTTACTCACGTAGTAGACCGGCTTTTGCACTCGGTCTTCCTCCCGAATCAATGCAGCACTGATCGCATTCTCTGATACTGCCAGGTAAAGATATAACTGTTCATGATCTACAGGCTTTGAGAGGATTGGTGGTACGGAAAGATGCTGGATTAGTGATTGAAATGCGCCCTCGCAGTCTGTGTTCCATTCGAAGTTTCGTTTTCCCTTTCGAATTAAATCGAAAAATGGGAGGCATTTGTCGGTCGATTTTGAGATAAACCTGCTCAGTGCTGCCACTTTCCCGTTAAGACTCTGAACTTGCTTTATGGTTTTCGGAGTTTGTAGATTTCTGATTGCCCAAATCTTTTCGGGGTTGGCCTCTATTCCTCGGGCATTGACAATGAACCCAAGAAATTTTCCGGATGCGACTCCGAAATGACACTTGAGTGGATTAAGCTTCATTCCGTATTTTCGGAGGATGTCGAACATTGATTCCAGGTCCCTGACATGATCACCAGAGTATCGCGACTTCACCAACATGTCATCTACATATACCTCCATAGTCTTTCCAATCTGATTGGCAAACATTCGGTTGACTAAGCGTTGATAGGTCGCGCCAGCATTCTTTAATCCAAAAGGCATGACTTTGTAGCAGTACAACCCTAAGTCGGTTACGAAGCTTGTGTGTTCTTGATCCGGTACATGCATGGGTATCTGGTTGTAACCTGAGTAAGCATCCATGAAAGATAACAATTCATGTCCAGCGGTTGAATCTACCAGTTGATCGATCCGGGGGAGTGGAAAGTTGTCTTTCGGGCAGGCTTTATTCAGGTCAGAGTAAACGATACACATTCTCCATTTTCCATTCGGTTTTCGGACAAGTACGGGATTGGACACCCATTCTGGGTATAAAGCGTCTCTAATGAACCCATTTGATTTCAACTTATCGACCTCTTCTTTCAGGGCAGCAGATCTCTCTGGATCCATACTACGCCTTTTCTGCTTGACCGGGATATATCGCGGGTCAATGTTCAAGGCGTGGCTCGCAATGTCAGGCGAGATTCCGCACATATCAGAGTGTGTCCAGGCGAACATGTCAAGATTCGCCCGGAGAAAATCAACCAATTCCTGTTGTGTCTTTCGGTCAAGTTGAGACCCAATCTTCAATATTCTCGAGTCGTTGTGATCATCATCAATCGGGACATCAATGGTCAGCTCGGCCGGAGAAGCCTGACTTTCTGTAGATTCTTCTTTATTATCATTATCCCTTGGATCAAGATCCTTTTGGAATTGGTTGTGGTGCCCAGGCTGGAGCCCAGGCGCTAGTTGTCAATCGTCAGTAAAACGGGCGCAGAGAGATTCCTCTACGCCTTTTCCTTTCTCTTTCCGCTGTGCCTCTCGTAGCTCAGCAACATAACAGGCTCTTCCAGCAGCCTGATCTCCTTGTACAACTCCTATTCCATGGTCAGTAGGGAACTTCAGAGTTAAACACCATGGGGCGATAGCAGCCCAAAATTCGGCAAGGGCCGGTCGGCCCAAAAAAGCATTGTATGGGGAAGGAATATCTAAGACAACAAATTGCAACATCCGAACTCTTCGGCATTCTCCCGCTCCCAACTCTACTGGCAATTCGACTATTCCAGTTGGTATTGTTACACTCCCATTGAAGCCGTGGACTCGTGATTGACAAGGTTTTAAGTCCTTAGCTTCCATTTTCATTAAGTCATATGCTCTTTTAAATAAGATATTTACGGAACTTCCGCTGTCTACCAGGATCCTCTTCATCCAAGCAGGACCAACTTGAGCGGATATAACCAATGGATCAATTGTGGGAGCTTCGACTTTATCAGCATCTCGATTTCTAAACACTATTTCATCAGTCATTGTCTTTTGTTGCTTAGCCGGTGTTCCGTCTTCCGAGTTGCTGCAACATTCAAAGTCTACATGCCTGATTGATCTAGCATATGACTCCATTTCGCTCCAACTTTTGTCAGCCGGATGAGGACCACCGCTTATCGTATTGATAACCAACCTTCCGCCTGTGCGAGCAGGTTCACCGTTTCTTTCCTGATTCTGTGTTCGATTTTGATTAGATGGACCCGCTCCACCAGACGGCGGTGCCCGAACAAACTGGTCCAACTTTCTTTCTCTGATCAACTTTTCAATGAGGTCTTGCAAATGTCTACACTCATTGGTATTATGCCCATAACTTTCATGAAACCTACAGAACTTCCCTGTCTGAATTTACTTCTCTGATGAAGGCTTCGGAGCAGGCTTCTTGTATTGCATAGTATTACAAGTCTGTAAGTATACATTTTCCAGCGACGTGTTAAGCGGTGTATAATTGTCAAACATTGCGGCCCTACGCCTTGGACCACGACTTTGATTTTGCTTCTTGCTTCGGTTATCACCATTTCTTGATTGCTGGGCCTGTTTATTTTGAATATTCAATTCGACTTTTCCCGAATTTTCTCCGGACTGTTTAATCGCAACATTACTCTGAATCCCTTCACTGCCGGGCCTTGCATCGTCCTGCTTCCTAGATTGTTTCGCATCCTCTCGCCTCAAGAATTGAGCAGCTTTGGAATAGAAACGGTCCAACGATGCGGGAGGTTTTCCGGCCAGCCAATTTCCAAATTCGGAATCAGGGTCGATTCCTTTAGTCAGGGCCATTAGAATGGAATTATCATTAGGGTTGGTGATCTCTGCGCATGCAGCATTGAATCTCTCCAAATATCGTCTGAGTGTTTCTCCGGGAGCTTGAGTGACACTTGATAGGGTATTAACATCTTTAGGTCGGGCAATATGCATGCGAAATTGTTCAACAAATTTAGTAGCTAACTGGTCAAACGAAGAAATAGATCGGGGTGGTAATCGGGTGAACCACATCGTCGTAATTCCCCCTAAGGAAATAGGAAAACTGCGGCATTTTACTGCGTCATCAGCTCTTGCAGCAGTCATTGACCATTCATATTTCAGAACATGTTGATTCGGGTCGGAATTTCCTTCATACATGGGAAGGGTTGGCATTCTGAATCGGCGAGGAGGTTCAGCATACAATATGTCATCAGTAAATGGGGTATGACTCCGGAAGATTCCCCAGTCGTCATTTGTTAGGCCTTGACTCTCGCGAATCATTCGCCGCACCATGGCTGAGAAGTCTGGTATTGGAAAATTCTGTGGGTGGTGAGCCAAAGTATGGTCGGGTTCCATAGTGCGAGGTGGGATCGGACGCTGTCGACGATCCTCATCTCGCCTCCTTGGCTCGATATCTTGTGGGATATATGGCTCTGGAGCCTGTCCCTGCTGATGATAATTTTGATTGGAGTGATCTCGAGCATCAACCCCTATGTCAACTGCAGCGGTTGTAGCAGCTCGACCATCTGCAGTGTACTGAGGAATAGTGCCTCCTCGGGAGGAGGGTCCGGTATGGAAGCTGGTGGAAGGGCCAACCCTTATCTGCCCAACGGTTACTGCCTGTTGACAGTCAGCGGCTTGCGTATGATTTCCGTCTAGCCTGGGATGGATAGATCGGGTATTGTAATCTGAGGAAGCGGAGCTTTCGGTGGAAGAACGAGGAGCTTGATCCCTTCTGGATTTTCTTCGTTTTTGGTGATTTAGTTGATTGGTCAACTCAGCATTAGCGTGCAATTTCTCAGTTAGCTGTTGTCTGCTCTGGGTTAATTCTTGAAGTAGTGCTTGGAACTCTTGCCTCGTGACCGGACCTGACTGATCCGTATGCCCAACAGCATCTTGGTTTGTGGATTGTAGTTGTGTGGGGTTTTGCCTATCCCGGCCTTCCTGATCACCAATGTTGGAAATGGTTCTTGTACTCACCATTTTGAAACGTTGAATTCTTTCCTAGACTTTTGACAAATCTGAGTAGAATGGAAGGAGTTTGAATATGAAATCTGGATCTCCCTCTTAGATTTATGCAATCTGGTATCGAAGATAGATCCAAGGAGCAGGAGAAAAAACTGGGTTTTTTCTCAGTGAAAGCACCAAAGTGTTTGTGTCAAAATTGGGCACAACACTCTTCGGAAGTTTTTGAAGAGATAATAAATGAAGAAGGCAAATTAAAATGAGGATTATCTAACAAAAACTCCAAGCAACAGAAAATAAATTACACAGAAGACAACAATTTAGAGTGGTTCGGCGATGTGCCTACGTCCACTATGAAGCTTTGTTATTTTATTGCTCGATATTCGGAGAATACAACTTTTATATGGTTAAGTGCAGCAGTTCTTAAGCAAAAATTCAAAGTCAAAGCTAGCGGCGGTGCTCTGAAGTGATTCTAGCGGCGTCCGGGCGTGCTTTATCTCTAGAAATTCTCCGATCCCCTTTCTGAATGACCAGGGGCTCTATTTATAGGTGCTGGAGGCTGATATTTCTCCTAAAATTTGGGAAGACCACTTCTGACACGTGCAGGGGGCCCACATAGCCGAATTCTGGAGACCCAGGCCCGCTTTTGGATCGATTCGACCCTTGGTTCGAATCGATCAAAAAAGTGTCCAATCGGGATGAAACTTGGCGTGGCCATTCCTCAACATGTATGCAAGCTTCTGTGAAAATTTCATGGCATTTGGATCATAGGATTGAGAGATATGATCGATTCAAGATTGTGTCTTCGTGTACCCTGTTTGCTTCGACTCGATCCTATGGATTCGTTCGAATCCATATGGTTCGAATCCATATGGTTCGAATCCATAGGTTCGAATCCATAGGGTTCGAAGAAATGCATGCTTCGAATCCATGGTCTTCGTGGCTTTCCTACTGAATGGTTTCGAGGCACGCCGTGAGATGGAATCGAAGTGAATTTTCAGGATGGATTCGATGCACTGCAACCAGATGGATTCGAAGGAGTTTCTTACCTCATGGATTCGACCTTGAGATTCTCTTGATGGATTAGAAGTAAAGTGACTTGGATGGAGTCGAACTAAGGCTTGCTCAATGGAGTCGAAGCGAGGTTTAGTTCATGGGTTCGAAGTAATGCATGGATTCGAGGTAAGGCTCCGGGAGGATGGATTCGAAGCACGGCTAAGCTTCTTGGGTTCGAACTAGGGAAGGTTCCGGATAGATTCGAGGTGATGGATTCGAACCGAGCAAGGTTCATTTCTCTCAACTTGAATCCATCATAACTTGAGCATACGACCTCGGATTGACTTGAAATTTGAAACGCGGACTTTTATGATCTTTCTGGTCATGGCCTATCAATTGTAGATCAATCTGGACTCGGACAAAATTCATCGATATCCATAGCGAAGAGAAGTGCAACCAATCTCTGAGACGAACTGTCCTTTGTTTTTGGCCAATCTCTTGGTATCACGGCTTTGCCAAAAAGCGGGATAACAACTTTCAATTCAATTTGAATTCAATTCTATTCAAATTCATTAACACTTAATGAATTCATATACAATCATCCAACATTCATATAACAACCAATGTATATTCAACATAACCAAATTATTTAATTTACATTCAATTTGGTCCAACACCTTAAATTCCAATTGGTTTATATTAAATTGACTTCCATTCCAATTTATTCAACTTCCGACAACATTAGCTTTTAATGAATTAACACTTTCATCCATTATCCCATATCAATTTTATTTACATTTAATTCATTAGTTAAATTTAATTGCTAATTCCTTTAACAATATAAAGTTGAATTTCATTTATATAACTCAAGTTCAAATTCTTAATGACTTCACTTCATTAATTCACTTATTAATTTACTTTGACACCAAAATCAACTTCATTCAACATCACTTAAGTTATATTCCATCATTTCCCATTCTATAAGTTATACAACTTATTTATTAACTTCCAAATCCATTAACTTATCCAAAGCTAAATTTATTATTCATATTATAAGTTCAAAACACATTTCACTTATATTTATCAATTACAACTTGGATTTTAATTGATTCTCTTGTACTCCCTTTAACTTAACTCCATCCTTTAAGTTAAACTTATTCTATCAAAATTCAATCTGTATAAGTTATCAACTCATTTATTATTCTCATAATATTTTAAATAAAATTCCAGAGTCCTTTCAACCTTTCAAAACCATTTTTGAAATCAATTCAAATTACCTTTTGAATTTCCAAAACCAAATCCAAATTTTCCAAACAACTTTCTTTTAAACAATTTGGCAGCAATCCCTCTTTTGGAAACCCGAAAATGAACACCGATGATGTCATGATCATCATCGGAATTATTTTCCAGCGACCGAAAAGAGTTTAGAGCTTTAATTTCTCCAAAATAATTTTCCCAAAATATCAAATCTTTTCAAAACACTTCTCTGGAATTTTATTTTCAGATTATAAATCACATTCACAAATCTTTTACTTATATAATTTCACTTATTATATATAAGATTATTTCACAATTGTAAATCACTTTAATTATAATTCCGTCTTATAATTCATTTTCTTATACAATTATTCTTTAAAAATTGTTGTTTTTATTCAACTTATTCAAACAACTTTTATTAACTTGCATATATCTTATATTTTCAACAACCAAACAATCAATTCGTATACACATTAATAATTTTGAAAAATTATTCCTTTACATAGAAAATATAATCGAGGTAAAATTATTTCATTTACCCAATTTAAAACGATACTATGTCGACTTGCCACGTTTAAGAGTTTAGAAACCCCTATCGATAATATGGCGTCCCATCTATCGACCAGAATTCACAAACAGCTCAACGGTCTGACTCTATCTCTAATGAGTAACACCCAACAGAGCCATGGTTGTCGCTTAACCATAAGCTCTGATACCAAATGTAACGAACGTGATTTTTCGTCCACGAAAACCGACATCAATACGTCCACTTTATCAACTGCCGAGCAATCGAAAGCCGAAAAACCGTACCGTTAGGGTTTTAGAAAAAGAAAGAGGTAGAAGAAGAGCGAAAAAGATAGAGAAGAACAGAAAGAACAACAGAACAATATCAGAATCTCACAATCGCAGCGGAACAACATATAATCAGATAAATGAATAATCTTTAAACAAAGAACTATATCAGTTATTACATTTCATCATATTACATTACATTACATCATCAGAGTGTACAACAACAAAAAAACAGCGGAAAAGAAATACTATATACTAGTGAATACGTCATGCCATCCAGCTTGCCTCCTGCAACTCCTGAATTCCAGAATATCCTGATAAACCTTACTCTAGACTGCCCGTGTGGAAATTGGTGGGCACCCAGAGTTTAGGAAGGAAAACAATAAACTCCGAGTCAGTCATGTGACTGGTGTGAGAACTAAAACAGTTTATTTTTTTCTTTTAAAAATCAAAATAGAGGAATATTTTTAAAGTTAATTCGCAATGCTTTTAAAAATGAGACTACCATAAGGCCTCCCGCACACACACACAATGCAAACGCAGAATCGGAGGAGATTTCTCCATATGATAGTCAAAGATGCTTGATACGCATTAAAAAGAAACATTTGATATTATTACTAGTGCTTAGTGCAGAAAATATTTCGAAAGTAAAGATATAAATCTTAGCCAACATACGACCATTATCGTATGCCTACCATCTAAACAGTGGGGCGCCACCATAAGTAAATGGCAGGTTCTACAACTAAAACCGTACAAGTCTCATATTGTTTCTTTGGATTTCCAACAAATGGTCAGGCCAAGAAACTTCCCATTGCCACATGGAAACGCCTCTGGAATGACGTCCCGAGAACCAAACCGGATCTCTGCCAACACAAGGCCAGGTTACCCCTAACTGGGTAACTACTGACACGAATATGTCATCCCCCGATCGTAACCGATCTATCCGAGGATCCTCGATTTCCAACAACTACAAAATTAGCAGCAACAACATTGGCTAAATATCTGGGCTCCATACCATGATACCACCTCTATCCAGAAGGAATGACATACACTAAAGGGGTGCTACCCCCTAATAACCTTGCCGCATCCTTCCTGTTTTGACCATTTCCGGGGTGTGAGGTCCGACGAAGTCTCGTCCACAAAGCAACGCTTTATACAAAAGTTGTGCTTTGGGTCAATCAAATGACAATAGAAATGATCACCAAGATAAATGATCAAATAAATGATCCTATCACAAATGATCAAACAATGATCATTTCACAGCAACACTCAGCATGCCACACTACCAAATTGGGAGTATATCACTAATAACCTTCAACTATATAACCTCTAAGCTCGTACGTCTTAGAGAAGGGTGTTAAGCTAAGAGAATAAATTCTCCGCCACCAACAGAAATATATTTGAAAGAAATCAGCTTTATATCTCAATTTGTAATGTCAGACATACAATCCATACAAGTCTGTTCCGGGCTCGAACAGAACCGAAGGCACTTACAAAGAAGTCCTTGCATTCCGGATAATTTCTAATCACGTCCGGACTTCCCGTCACTAAGGGTAATACAACCTCTATATCGGAGATCAGCCGATGCAGAGTAACTCAACGGTAATCCTTCCGTTTTCAAAAATATCCGGTCTTCAACACCGGTCATCAAATGCAATCCATTACGACGTATCACATATTCGGAATGGGTTATACGACCCCAAGGTCCTTTCCCGGCTAACCCGAATAGTGAGTGCTTATTCAAAAATAAGTGTGGCATTCAAATTCAAGCAAATCACAATAAATACCTATTTAAAGGTAAATATTGATAGTCGGATTATTTAACTATCAATAGGCATGCTCAACATCACCAAATTACAAATAATTTCCCAAATTATTTACTTTCCAAAATATCTTTACTAGATATATAATTTCCACACTTCAACCATTTGAAAACAAATTTCAAATCAATTTCCTTAAACGGAAACACTTCAAATTATTTATCCATTTTAAATTTAAAATGGTTCATTTAAATAAATCAAATAAATCCTTACTAATTTACTTTTTTATTTACGTTCCAAATCCGTAAATTAATTCCCACACTTCAAAAATAAATCAATGTTTATTTTTAAACAAATTTCCCTTTCTTTTATAAATTCCATAATGAGTTTATAATTCCTAAATATCTATGAATATACGATTTCCCAAATCGATTTCTAATATTCATTTTCAATTTATCTTTAAAAGATAAAGTCTCAAAATATCTGGTTCATATTGGAAAACATTTCCATACTTGCTTATTAATAAGTAGTTCCCAAATCTATTTATTTTCAACACTTGGAAAATATTCAATATACTTAAATCGAAATTATGTATATATTTCATTCTTTAAGGAAATCATTCGTTTAAACATATTTATTTGGGCCAAAACGAATGTTGCGTAAAACACCGTTACGACGACCCAAAATCACTAATATAGGGATTCAAAATTAAAATAGATATATAAATCCCAATACTATACAAAATATTTCCTTTCGGAAATCATTTACTATAACAACAGTGTTATAGTCCATCATTTCCTTCTTTCTCGAAAACGTCTATTTCAACAACAATGTTGAAATCTATGGTTTCGATTCATAATACATTTTAAAACATCTTTAAAATAATTAACTTCTTTTTTATAATATTCATTTTGCCAAACATGACCATTTTATTCAATAATGTATTCACTGTCTAAAATCGTGAATATATTTCCTTTAATAAACTTCCATATTCAATTTATCAAATTCAATCGATCTCGAATTTATAAACAATGTTTATAAATTCCATTTCTATTTATAAGCTTCGATTTATAAATCTCATTATTAACAAATTCCATTTATATCTCATTTAAATGCCAAAATCCGATTTATAAGATAATTACTTATAAATCTTCTATTTTACAAAATCTATTCATTTTATAACTTCACAATTTACAAATCTATAAATTTCGTTCACTTATGAAATCCATTTTTATTTCATTTTTAACACTTATAAAAACTCGTTTTAATATTCCAATATTTTTAATTTATAAAATATCAATTTTATAAGTCTTTTATACACATCGTTTTTAATAATTCAAAAATCCCAATTTAAACCAATTTATAAATTAATTAACTATTTATTACCAAAAATCTCATTTCGGTTATATTTCTCAAAAATCTTAATTTTTATGACATAAAAATTTATAACGTTTTAATTATTTAAAATGGATCAATTCAAAATTTAATAAAAACATATACTTTGAAAAATCACTTTAAAAATCCCTTTAAAATCAAAATCGTTACTTTTAAAACTTCAGAAATGGATCCGATGATGCAGCAGCACCAAATAGTCAATCACGACATCCAAATATCATATGTCGATATGATAATCAACAAATATCACAATATCTGTAAATAAATCAATACAGTTGAGGAATCCAGTTGGATCCCTCCAACCTGTTTCCCTGCATCCACAGATGTTAGCACAATACCAATTCCGTTCCAGTACGGAATTATCGCGGTATATGGGATTTATAAAATATTATCCGCTTAATAGGCGGCGCAATAGGGTCTCATCCGCTATATAATGCGGGAAAATCAACTCCAAGTACATAAATAATACCCATTTCACTGTACTGTGAAATATTCGCGGTATATGTTTTTAATAAATAACCTCCGCTTACTAACGGCGTATAATGTCTATTTTAACAATCAATAGATAACAATCATCATTCAACATACAATCAAGAATTTTAAATCTAACTATTTAAAATAAAATCGAAACCGATTCGATTGAGTGAAAAGTTCTCACCTTGATTTCAATTTCGTTTTCAGCTTTTATTTCGAATAAAATTAAACGGACGTTTAATTTTGCCCGAAATTTTCACTGACTCCAATCGACTCCAATCTAGTTCCATTGCGTAGTGCTCGATAATACGGACCCAACGCAATTCGTTTCGTCAAAAACGGACCTCGTATGAAGAAGTTATGATATTTTAAAGACTGTACACGTTTATAATGCAATTTTATTTACAAATTTTATTTATTTATATACCCAGACTCAATCCAGGCCGTCCATTTTCAACCCATCAGATCTGGCCGCCCTCTTTCTCTTCTCCCCTCTCCAGGTTTTCACGTGAAAACCTAACCCATAGCCGCCATTTTTCCATTGAATTATACTACACCATCGACGAACTAGAACCCATCATACCACCGCCAAACGAAAGCCCTTTGCTTTACTCCACCTTCACCATCAATACCTTGAAGCTCGGCCACCCCTATAGCATGAAAAACGTGCCCAAACACCTGAAGAACGCGGGACCCTAGCCTCCAATCCACTTCACTAAACTTGATCATCACCATATGGATTCGAAGCTCTCGAGCTGCTCTTCAAGTTTGTAGTTGAATGTTTTAGCTAATTCTTCACGGATTAGAAGAGATTGAGGGGAGAAAATCGTGAATTTCTGGCCTTTGAAATGAAGGTGGCGGCTGGGCATTGAAAATTAGGGTTAGGGTTTTTGCTTTTGCAAATTGAAGATGTGAGGTACTTATATAGAAAATCGACGAAAACACTATTCACCCGAAATTTTCCGAACTCCAAACGAAACGTGCCGGCTGGCGTTTCTAAGGTTTACCCCGCGTTCCAAACACAATGGAACATGTTTCGGAGGCTAAGTCCATCGTATGTGCGAGTTACGGAAATAAACGATCAAATTTAAATTAAACCGATTAAACGATTTTCTAGGCGTTTTGGCTTGCTCCGGATAAACGGTAAATCGATTGACACGAAATTTGAAATCTTACAATAATATCACATTACGGATCCGATGAAACTAGTTTCGTCAAAATCCGAGACTGTTTGAAAAATGACTATTTTAACTCGCCAAATTAATATTAAAACAATTTCGATGCGTTTCGAGCTGCCACAGTCAAACGAAAACTCCGATTGCTACGAAAATTGAAATCCGGTAATAACAAACTATTACGGATCCAATGAAACTATTTTCGTCCAAATCTGAGACTGTTCGAAAATTGGCTATTTTTTAGTTGATAATTAAATATTAAAATATTCAATTTTCACAAATTAACTCTTAATTCAATTTTAAAAGTTCTAAAATATCGTTCTAACTCCAATATGATAAAATAAAATTTTACAAATCATTTTCAATCATATTTAACTCAATTTTCAATTATTTCTGTATTTTCCAATATTAAAGTATCGATTTAATTGTCCAAATTAAATCCAATATTCGAAAAATAAATTATTCGACATAAAAATTTCACTTATTAATATTTAAAATTAATTAAATATTCAAATTTAAATTATCAAAAATTTTGGGTCGTTACACCATGGTTATCAATAACAACGAGTACGCAACCCCTTGGTGCACTCAGCATCCATGAGTAAAACACTGCCTAGTTTTTGAAGAGCGTTATATACTCTGCTGTTGATGGATGTATCGATGTCCTTTGTCAAAATATATTGACCACTAATATTCTAAACAATGTGTTATTCTTAATTGTGATAACCTTCTCATGATTACTACTATTTATAATTATTATCACACAACATATTATTTAAGTATTTCTAATTAATATACTTTAAATTAGTTACCTAATTAATTATATCACAATATAGCAAGTATATAATAGAAATTAAAGACCTTAATTATGAAAAGATTGACTGTAGTGTTAGATATATGTAACAAATTGAATACCCCCAGCTTGTAACACCCCATAAATTTCAATAGTATAATAATAATTAGTATTTAAACTAAAAGTGATAAATTAATTAATTAAAATAGTAGATTGGATAAATGGTCATTTTCCACCATTGGAATTTAATGATTGGACCTATTCCATTGCGATTGGCTTAATTTTCTAATTCATGTAGTATGTTCATTTTTTTGGTTTGGAGGTCATATAAGGGAGATACAAGCGATTTTAGTGATTAGCTGATTCGGTGTCAAACGTTTGAATTTGAATTTTTGAATTTAAAATGTAGTTGTTGATTTCCCTTTCTCTATGAATAATTCTGCCGTACATTTATTTCGATTTTTCTTGAAATTCACCATTTCATTTTCTTCCGTCTTCTTCATCAATATTCAAAAAGCCATATCTTATCTATTCCTCAATAGATTTACATGAAATCAACAGAAAATCGAAGCCTGTAGAGTGTATTACCCATATATATGAATTTATTGGTGAAATTGGAAGGTGATTTGGCATAGTAGGCTGGACAACATGGGAGAATGGTGAAAATCTCGTACACCAATCTTTAATTTAGATAGCAAACTTCAAAATGACACGTCTCCTTCATTTCTTAATGGAATTCGATGACCATCCATTGAAAAGACCGTATGGACAAGGACTATGATTTGGAAAAGAATTTAAAGCAAAATGTGGATAACCCTAGGCACAAAATGGATAGTACAGAGGGATAGTGGGTGGTTTTTACTTAATTTACTATATAAACATTTAAATCTTGCATAGTTAAAAGGTAATTATGGTTTATGATTATATATTAGAATTATATAGATTCTTAATGAAACGTTAGAAAAATTTAGCGTAATATAACTTGGAATAAAAATGGAATTTGATTATAAAGTCAGTATAAAAGGATAATTAAAAATTGTTGGCAAAACAATGAAATAATGGGTTTATATAAATGATGTGAGACTAATAATCATATTGAAATGCATGAGGTATTATAAAATGAGGTTTATGATGATAATTTATATAAAGCAAAGAATATAATTTGCAATCTTGATTAAGCTTATATATTATATTGTACATATGTACATGAATATAATTAGAATAGATATTGGAAAACAAGTTTTGATATATGTATATATAATATATTCAAAATACTTGTTCAAATCATATAAAAATGTTATAAAATGATTTCAGAGTTGATATTAAGTATGTCAAAAAATAAATTAAATAACTTTATTTGTGATTTTATTTGAATTACTTAAAAGGAGTTTGAAATATAGTGTTTTATGCAAGGAATAATAATTATATCAAAATAAATGGTATAAATATATTTAAAGATCATGTGAAAAAGGTTTATAAATTCTCTTACGATCAATATTTCAGGTATGATATACAATTTATTTTGAAATTACATTGATTTATAGTGATATTTTGAAATATATATGGAATAGGTATAATTATATTTTGAAAACTAGTTTTGTAAACATTGGTTTCTTGGGTGATTTCAAAATGATTTTGATGCAAAATTCTTAATGAATTTGAAGTGGATAGATAATAAAAAATCGTATCAAAATTTTAAAGAAAACGAATTGAAAACGAATCAAAAATGAGAGAGGAAAGTAAGAAAGAAAATCTAGAATATATATATATAGGAGCCCTGCTCTTGTTAAATATGATCCCAGCGGTCGACTGCCAGGATATAGATCGGTCGAGCATTAGCTCCTAAAATTTTGTATTGAGCGTAGGCCCTTAAGGACAAGTTATATATACATACACACATACATACACACACACACACAGAGATATATATATACACACACATATATATACATACATATACATACATACATACATACATACATACATATATATATATATATATATATATATATCGTTGGGGGATTTTCCCTTGGGTTTTGGGTAACGTTTAGAAGATGTTTTGAAATGGATTCTTGAACTTATTGAATTGGAATGCTTTGGACATATGTATGGATGAAAGTGTGTACATATGATATATATATATATGGATATATACGTATGAATAGTTGATTGCTTTTGTTTGTATTTGACAATCGATTTCGAGATCTCTATTGGTTATCATGGTAACCAAATCACTCAGTAAGTATAGAAAATCTAAGGTGTTTGTTATTGTACGAAAATGGGTCCGTAATCTATGTATGGAATTGCGTCTATCAAAGGATTTATCCATGTGTTAATGCAATAGGGTGGGCTTAGCTTGACTATATCGTCGAACATTGTAAATGTATTGAATTGAGACCTTAATTCACGAAGTTTACCATGTATTGTTGTATTGTTTGACTAACTTGTTTGATGTAGGTGAACAACGATTAAGGTATGATTGTTTACCATAGTTATCTTGGTATTATTTTGGAATGACAAGTGTATGTAGTAAAGTAGACATGCATCACTTACCAAACTGTAGTCCATCCCTTTGTATATTTTTCCCTTTTTTTATCACTAGGCTGATGGATTTGGGTACACTGTTTCAATATGTCGGAAGGTGTGGATGGTGATGACATTACTGGTGTACATGACTATATCTATATAAATAACCATTTGACATTTGGTATTGTGTATATGTGTATTTGGATCTAATTGGATATGTATACTTGTATATAAAGTTAGATCTATTGGTTTGGAATATAATGCTATTTTATTATATTATATGTTGTTACCTTCTGATGTGAGTTTAGAAAGAAATAGATAGAATATATTTATTACTTTATCTCTCGTTATCAATCACCAAAGACTTGTCCTTTTTGGCTTTGGGGTTTACATATCATAACCTATGTTAATTCAGAGGGTCGGAATTGGCAGGTTGTCACATAACTCTTTCACTTGGTTTACTTTGATAACATTTATCGATTAAATGATTTACCCTAGCCAGGATTTTTTGACTTTAATTTGACTAACAATTACGGTGATACTAACTTTCTACAACTAAGGAGACAAATCCTCTCTTGAATAGTGTTTCACTTGAAGTGGTTTAACATGTACCCTACTATGGTCATATGCAGTTAAAGCCTCGATACATCCTCGCAAAATCCTCGTTATAGCGCCTAGCGCTCTTCGACCGCTATGCTTTTTTAATATAGCGCTAGTGAACGGTAGATCAGCTTTAAGCCCTGCTATTTTCTACCACACCTCCTAAATTAAGGCTTTTAGCATTTGCTTTAGAAACATTAATATAAAAAAGTTGATTTGACTAGTAATCTTTTAAACTAAATCAACAAAGTTAGGGTAAATGCCTAATTTTATGGTAAAAGTGCTCAATATAAGTTAGAAATGTATTGTAGTCACCAAATCTAAATTGCCTAAATCATGACATTCTTCGATTTTGTTTTATAAGATTAAAAATTATTTTTTCTCCTACATAAATGATGCAGAATGATAATAAATTAACTTTACATACTTGGTTTTATATCTAATTAAGTTTTTGCACATCCGCTATATCCCCGCTATTCCTTTTTCATATCCACTGTTATGGAACCGCTAAGCGCTTTAACTGAATAGCTACGCTCGTAACATAGTCGCTAGGATATATGCTTTATCATAATCAAAGTACATCCTAGTTGTTTAATTAATATCCATATACCCTCAACTCTAAAGATTACTGCTATGATGACCCACCTTTCTAACCCTTAGGAACGATACTTAATACATCTATGGTATTCGTGTACCATTACCCAAGCATTTGAAAGATGAGTTGTCATGGGGTAAAATAAAATAGCGGAACACAAAATCTCACAATGGAACTGTTAAATATAATACAATAATAATATAATGCATAAGTTTACTCCTTAACATGGAGTTATCAAAGTTACACAAAAGTATTACTACTATCAACCTAGGTAATTATACACCTTGCCTTTGCAGTTACTGATACAAAATACTAATACATAATAGACATAATAGCAGAAATGGATGACAAGATAGATAAGGAGCCTTCTGCACATCCATCATCTTTAAAAGAGCCCAAAGAAACCTGGGACTCTTGGACTACTCAAATATAATTAGGTACCCGAGAGTTTATGGAAACAAACAACTCAAGTCAGATAATAAGTCTGGTATGAGTAAAACCTCTAAACAAATGGTGGAAATAAATAATAATATATGAGACCATGCGGCCAAATGCAGAACGAGTTTCCCCTCACAATAACAACATCCAACCACGTGCAATGGATTAATATAAATAAACATCGTGAAGTGCGCAAGACACTTTCCAATGCAATTGAGAAAGAAATAGATTCAAGCGTTTGAATCAGAAACAAGGAAAGGGAAATTTTTTCCAACGATGACTAAGAGAGTGTGCCCCTTTACCGAAAGTATACCTCTTGTATATACACTCGAGAAGGTCATATACTCTATGACTCTCTCGGGAACTCTAAGACGAACCCCGCCAACTTTACCAAGTATCCGAGTATTCCACATCTCAGTGTGCATATATCTGAGACCAATCTAGAGTAGATGTGATAATACCATAATGGAAGCAACCTCACATAGCTTGGCCCCCACTCGATTTTTGGTTTTAGTCATCTCCGACAAAGGATATCAATGCTCTATTGAGCAACAAATTATCTTAGATTGATGAATCTCCAAGGAGAAATCAGAATCTGTAGTCAATAAATTAACTATTGGGAATAATTAAAATGACCGTATATGGAAATTTAATTTCATATCCTTACCACTACTCGTCGATTTCAAACTTGTACTATCCCTCGGTTGAAAATGAAGTCGGAAAAGCGAAGGTAGTACTTCTAAGCTTTGCCTTGACAACATTTTTAACCTTTGAGATAGAGAAGAGTTTCCATACCTCGACGTTTAGTGCTAAGAGTATGACTAAATACTTTCCATATAAGTGATATCATTTATGGAAACTAAATTTCTTATCCTTTTCAAAACCGAATCAAACTTTTGAAACTGAACTTGTGATGGGATTTCACATCACAAACATTAACTTCAAATAGCATTAATAAAATTGATTAATTAACTTTAATAATGATTAATTACTTCAATCATCATTATTTAAAATAACTAATTAACTTTAACATGTTTAATTGCTTCAAACATCATTATCTAAAATGATTAACTAACTTTAATTATCATTATGAAAGAGATTAATTAACTTTAAAACGTCATTATTAAAATGATTAATTATCCTTAAAATATCATTATTAAAATATCTAATTAACTTTAAAACATCATTATTGAAATTATTAATTAACCTTAAAACATCATTATTAAATGATTAATTAATTTTAAAACATCATTATAAAAATGACTAATTAATTTTAAACATCATTATTTAAAATTATTAATTAATTTTAAATATCATTAGTTAAAATGGTTAATAAATTTTAAACGGTATTATTAAAATGATTAATTAACCTTAAACATCATTAGCTAAAATGATTAATTATTTTTAAACACCATTATTAAAAGGATTAATTAACCTTAAATATTATTATTTAAAATGATTAATTAATTTTAAAACATCATTAATAAAATGGTTAATCAACTTTATTTTTGTTTTGTAAAAACCAAATCACAAGATCAAACAAAAGATTTCAAAAGAGATGATATATTTCAAAGTGTCGATATAGCGATAGTCGCATATAGACACCTCAATAAAACATTTTCACATGTCATTTATTCCTCCAAGCATCTCATAACATAAGCATAGACATATATACAAAGGAAATAACATTCATACAACATGGAGAGAGCATCACTTGTAAATAATTATTTAACATTTCAAATGAATCTCAAGCCATTAACTAATTGTCAAAGATGTCAACCGCTTAAAGCGGGAGCCAAACCAAACCATCATTACTTTCCATACATGTATACACAAGCAATTACGTATATTATCACTGTAATAATAAATTTTAAAGCTTTCTCTTTAAAAAGGAGATTTACTCACCAAAAATCCACCGAATCAAGTCAAACTACCACCACACCTTGCACCGACACTCGAACTTGGTTTTTTTTCTTTGTAAAAGTTTGACTTTTAGGAGTCTAAAGTGGAAAAAAGGGTTCGGTCCAAGGGGTATGGGGCTCGGCTTTGGCTTTAAGGAGAATTTTTGGACTTGTTTTTAGAAGCTAAGAGAAGCATAGAGGCAAATGAAGGTTTTTAAGTAGATTTTAATGATTTGAAAAGGAAAGGATTTTTCTAACTTAGAAATATTTCGAAGCCGTGAAAATAAAAATGAAAGCTTGGAAAGGAGTAAAAGTTTTGAAATGGAGAAAGTAAAGTGAAAATGAAAATCGAATAATGGAAAATAGTTTTTATATAAAATGAAATAGAGGAATTACCTATTTATCCCTAAGTCATTTACCCTCCATATTTTTGTGCCACATCACCACCCCTTCACCCATTCCACATGAAACCTCCAAGCCACCCCCTCCTCTCATTCTTCATTCTATCACATCACTACTTTACATGATAAGATGTTATCTTATTTTTTAAATTTTAAAAAGGTAAATCAAAACTCACTAAATTTTCTTAAGTATGGTTTTAAGTTAAAATTTAATCAAATTTCTTCATTAATAAAACATATGTTGTTTATATAAACGTGCACACATGTACACTAGTGTACACAAAACGTTCCGACAACTTTTGACCGATGAAAAGTCGAAAATCAAGAAAAAGATTTACGATCACAATTTCGATTTTTCTTGGAACTAATTATTTTTGTAAACCATATTTTAAAATGATTTTACCATCATTATTTATTACAAAAAAGAGGTTTATTTCAGTTATAAAATCCATTGTTTAAATATTTAAAAATATATTAGATATTTAAATTCAAAGTGATTAAATTACGGATTGTTACATCCTCCCCTCCTTACAGGAAATTTCGTCCCCAAAATTAATCATACACAATAAACGATATCAGAGGAAACCTAAATGATTTCATTTAACAAATAGTTACAAAGAAAGTGACTCTATCATAACTTTGGTGAGTGCACTTAAAAGACACAACAAAATACAAATAACCACAACAACAACTCAGGGTAAGAATCCCTAATTCAGTCATCGGTTTTCCAAGTACAAACTCTATTGTCCTTACTCCATTGGACCTTAACAAGATTCATAATCTTCATGGTCAATCTCTTTATATCTCGGGTGGTGATAAGATAGGCCAACTAAGGATGGCTAGTTAGGCTAAACTTTCAAATCAACTTGTTGTTTTGGTTCCATTATCATTAAGGGTCATGTACTTAATTACATAAATCAGAAACATGTAATACGTTGTGCATATCTGTTAGTCTATATAGTAACTTCACTCTATAAGAAAGACTACCAATCCAGTTCAGCATTGGAAAAGAGCCAATTAAACGAGGGGTTAGCTTTCCTGATTTTCCAAACCTCACAACACCTCTCAATGGAGAAACTTTCACAGACACCAAATCTCCAGCTGAGAATTCTAGATTCCTACGCCTTCGATCCGCATAACACTTCTGCCAATCCTGTGCCTCCTTCATCTTCCTTCTAGATCAGCTACCTTCTCGCAGGCTTCAAAGATCATGTCGGGACCAAGAAAATTTTTATCACCACACTCAACCCGACACGAAGGGGAATGGCATAAACGACCATATAGAGTTTCAAAAGGGGACATGTCAATACTTGTTTGATAGTTGTTACTGATAGTTGTTACTGTTACTATCCCTCGGCTGAAAATAAAGCCGAGCAAGTAAAGGTAGTGTTACCTCTAAGCTTTTCCTTGACGACGTTTTTAACCTTTAAGATAGAGATGAGTTTCCATACCTCGATGTTTAGTGCTAAGAACATGACTAAATCATTTCCATATAAGCGATATCGTTTACGAAAATTAAATTTCTTATCAATTACATAACCGAATCAAAATTTTAAAACCGAACTTGTGTTGGGATTTCACATCATAGATACTAACTTTAAAAAGTATTAATAAATTGATTAAGTAACTTTAACCATGATCAATTACTTCAATCATCATTATTTAAAATGATTAATTAACTTTAACATTATTAACTACTTCAAACATCATTATCTAAAATGATTAATTAACTTTAATTATCATTATAGAAGTGATTAATTAACTTTAAAACATCATTTTTAAAATGATTAATTATCCTTAAAACATCATTATTAAAATGAATAATTAACCTTAAAACATCCTTATTAAAATGATTAATTAATTTTAAAACATCATTACAAAAATGAGTAATAAATTATAAACATCATTATTTAAAATGGTTAATCAATTTTAAATATTATTAGTTAAAATGGTTAATCAATTTTAAACAATATTATTAAAACAATTAACCTACCTTAAAAATCATTAGTTAAAATGATTAATTATTTTTAAACTCCATTATTAAAAGGATTAATTAACCTTAAATATCATTATTTAAATTGATTAATTAATCTTAAAACATCATTACTAAAATGGTCAAATAAAAGATTTCAAAATAGATGAAATTTTTCAAAGTGTCGATATAGCGATAGTCGCTATACGGACACTTGAATAAAACACTTTCATATGTCGTTGATTCCTCCCAGCATCTCATAATATATGCACATACATATATACCAAGGAAAATAACATTCATACAACATGGAGAGAGAATCTCTTGTAAATAATTATTTAACATTTCGGATGAATCTCAAATTATTAACTAATTGTCAAAGATGTCATCCGCTTAAAGCAGAAACCAAACCAAACCATCATTACTTTCCATGCATCTAAACATGGGAAATTAACATATATTATCCCTACAATAATAAAGTTTAAAACTTTCTCTTTAACAATTAGATTTATTCACCAAAAATCAATCGAATCAAGTCAAACTACCACCATAACTTGCACCGACACTCGAACTTGGTATTTCTTTGTAAAAAATTGATTTTTAGGAGCCTTAAGTGGACAAAAGGGTTTGGCATAGAGGGTATGGGCTTATCCTTGGCTTTAAGGGGATGCTTTGGACTTGTTTTTGGAAGCTAAGGGAAGTAAAGAGGGAGATGAATGTTTTTAAGTAGATTTTGATGATTTAAGAGGAAAGAAAAAGATTTTTCTAACTTAGAAATATTTTGGAAGCCATGAAAATAAAAATGGGAGCTAAAAAGGAGTAAAGTTTTGAAATGGAGAAAGCGAAGTAAAAATTAAAATTGAAAAAAGGAAAATTGTTTTTACATAAAATGAAATAGAGGAATTGCCTACTTACCCTTTAGTCCTTTACCTTTCACATTTTTATGCCACATCACCACCCTTTCACCCATTCCACAGGCAACCTCCAAGCCACCCCCCTCTTATCTTTCATTCCATCACATCATTACTTTATATGATAAGACGTTATCTTATTTTGCAAATTTCACTTTTTAAAATTTAAAAAGATAAGTCAAAACATACTAAATTTGCTTAAGTATATTTTTAAGCCAAAATTTAGTCAAATTACTTTATTAATAAAACATATATTGTTTATATAAATGTGTACACATGTACGCTAGTGTATACAACATGTTCCGACAATTTTGATTGATGAAAAGTCGAAAATCCAAAAAACGATTTTTGGTCGCATTTTCGATTTTTCTCCGAACTAATTATTTTCGTAAACTAAATTTTAAAATGATTTTACCATCATTAGTTATTACTAAAAAGAGGTTTATTCTAATTATAAAATCAATTATTTAAATATTATAAAATATATTAAATATTCAAATTCAAAGTGATTAATTACGGGTTGTTTCAACTACACATCGCTACAATGAGATCTTCTATTTTGGCATAGTTGTATTAACCTATAGAAGACTCTATTTCGCTCGTTCTATGATTGTTCCAAACAACCATACTATGTAACTCTTGGTGCCTATCATAAGTAATTCACCATCCATCGTATGGAGAGCATTATGTACACTAATCTCAATAGATGTATAGATAACTTTTTCTTGTTATATCTTAGCTAGTAATATTTTAGAGTAAGTATTTAAATATCGATTCAATACTCATGGTTATGGACACATTCATAAATGCAATCGATAGAATACTCCTCCTAAGGATTTTCTATTATGTATGCTTTATTGGAACCGGGCCGGTCTGTAGTGAGTAAATAAAGTAAATTTCAATTTTCCTCTATTTGGAAGTGGACCTATGAAGTCTAATGGGTTAAATTAGATCTGATCTAATTTTTATAAATAAAATCCAATTTTAGTTTATTTTATAATTTATTTAATTAATAAATTTATTTAATTAATGAATTCAATTAACTAATTATTTATATAGTTTGCAAGTATATCATTATATACACATATTTATATAACACGCATATACAACATAATAACGTGTACATTATTACATATACAGATGGTAAGATTTAGATCTATAATGTTTACATTGGCCATTTATATGCGTGTTGATGTCTTAAAACATTATTTAACTGTATATATGTGTGTGTCTATATGTATATATGTATGTATACATGTATGTATGTAATAATATATAAAGTCAAATTTAATTTATATTAGATAAAATTAATTTTAGGTATCTACTTTTGTATTTTTCCTAAATCAAAAGACTAAAAATTCAAATTTTATATTAACATATTTAACTAATATTTAGTATACAATTGTAAATTTTAAATTAGGTTTATATATTAATTAAAATACCTTAAGTCAACATAATATAAAATATTACATCGAAAAAACAATTTATCAATACACACACGTATGTGTGTATTATAATACAAAATTGTTTAAATATAGATATATTAATTTATGTGCGTCTTAGTATAAAATAAATTTATAATATTAAATGCATAAATATTCTTCACGACCATAATTTTTTTAAGATGAAAACTAGTCTAATCTATACATATTAGTATTGTAATTATTAAATGAACATTGATTTAAGTAATTAAATATATACATATAATAAATAAAATAATTCTCAACTAATTTTTTTTTTATTTTGCCGGATGCATTTTAGATTAATAATATATATATGTATGTATGTATGTATATGTATATATATGTGTATATATAATGTATTAAAAATATGTATTAATAGTTTCTATTACTATTAACAAGACAACACAAGTAAAAGCGCTGCATGTTCCTAACCATACATATCAGCCTAACAACGCCATTTATCCCCCCACCACCGAATCAATTAATATAGTTGTTTTTGCTCATACAAACACTCAATAGATTAATACCCTACTTCCCAACCTATACACACACTTGAATGAAGGAATGTAAATCATCTCTAATGAAATCACAAGAAAATCTAGCACTAACATTTTTGTTAAAATTAGTCTAACCCTCACTTCCAATTTCTTTTCTCTAGTGATTATTATACTGAAGAAATCTTATAATCTTCCTTCTTAACAACACTCTGATCTGGTGATAGAAATTACACAAGTAATGTTTTATACAAAGTGTCATCTAGTTCTATAAGTCTTGGTATTCCTGAACACAACTTGTCTAATCTAGTGAATAATAACGTGCAAGAAGTGCATGGAAAAAAAATTCATCAACCTCTCCTATTCAAAATTCTTCACCAACCATACACACCTTCACCACAACCCACTCTAACATTGAAGCTACTAACATATGCAACAACTCTACTTCCTAGCAAGTCCTAATGATTCGTCATAAGGGTATTTCAAAGGAAATGCATTATTCTATAAATCAATCGCTTAATGTATGTTAAAGATTATGAACTATTAATATAGTTTCCTTCTATCATTTATATATTGATAGATCACTTGCATACGCACTAGTTATTGAGCACACTCAATCTAGAGCTATTATTTATGGTACTTTTAATATATTGCCCAAACGAGGCAGGATACATGCATGTATTTGTCGAGCAAACTCAAGATACGTGCATCATACTTAAGCCATGCTATAATGATAAGTAAGAGTGAACAATCTCTCCTGAGTTGTTGAGAAAACTAAAGATTAAGGTCGGGATTAGGGTATAGACAATGACTAGGAGTTGTATATGATACATTCGATAAAGAGTTATCCAGCATGTGATCCTATTATTTGTTAAGAAAATTCAAAGTCAGAATCCAAATGTATGCTAGCCTTAACCCTTAGTAGAGAGATAGAAATATTTCAATATTTCTCTTAGGTTTCTGAGGACTATAATATATAGTGGGATCCTTGTTAGAAAAATAAAATAATTACATTTAACATTGCTAATATTGTAAGAACACTTGTTATATAAAATTAAAGTTATCTACTTCAATAAATTAATGCAACTAGTTTAACTAATATAATTGTTTATCGGTTGACATATGTTAATGAATTTAATTAAGATTGACAAAGAAATATATGGTATACTTACCGATAAATTCTTTGAGATGTTGTTGCTTCAAGACCCATGCAAGAGCCAAATTATGTAACCACTAATTACACTCGTGCCTTAGTCACTTAAGTGCTTATTTGGCGAAGACTGTATGTTGTCTTTCGCATTTTGAGTTCTAAAGCAATATAAGAATATGGATATTTAATTCATGTTAGATCACATGCAAAGTTTGTGATGAACACCCGCATTTGTAATATATGAAATATTAATGAAATTTATCCCTTCAAATTAAAAAAAAACCACAGTAAAAGATCGTGTGCTTAATATGATTGTATACAAAAATAATCTTGTTTTGTTGAAAACAATGAAAGACAAAGAACAAAAGAAAAACCTTGGAATGTGATCATGGAAAAGTGCAGCATATTAGATATACTTATAATATTGAGGATGTTTGAATGTACATTTGTAAAGAGTTCGATGTAGTCTTGTGGTAAAGGATTCCTTTTAAGTGGTTGGACTATTTTGAAAGAAAAGCGAATTTTTGATAGTGGATGTAAAATTGACACGGTCAGGATGTAGAGAGTGAATGGTCATTTATACTTCATTAATAGATATTGGAAATGAGAATTGTATAAAATACTAATTAGTACTTAATATGGAATAGTAAATGTGATTTATATTCCAAATGTCATTTTATTATTGAGTTTAAGATATATGATCTAAAACTCTTGATTGTAAACTAGTTATAATGGATGAAATAAATAGACCATAATAAGTGGTTGAATGAAGCTTCGTGTTTAATGCACTGTTATAGTAATGATGCAAATAGTGAGAGCATATCATATAACACTTATTGGTGGATGCATCAAGTTGCGAAAGATTACTTTGGTATATATACCAAGTATTATTTATTAAATGAAAAAAAATTAGAAGGGCAGTGGGCTAAGGGAGCCCAACCCACGGAGGGAGTATGAAATTTATTCGAAGCAAGTAAAGTGGCCCATAAGTTTCTAGTAAATCACAAGAGAAGAGCAGATGAGTATTGCTTTCGGATTCTTTGTTACAGAGCATGCATATATCATTATCGATGTTATTTGGTCTGAATAATTTGTCTTTTGTTAGAATAGCATTAGATGTTACTTCCGAAGGAAAAGTTATTTTTATGGGGTCCATTAGCATTCTAAATAATAAATATTATTATTGTTGACTAAAAATAGGTATAATTTTATTTAATGTGAATATCAAGAATATTCGTAATAAAATAGATCAATTATAATGATAGTATTTGTTTTGTAACTATTATGATGCATGAACTATAGTAAATATAGAAGTATCTAAATTTTCTATAACTATTTTGGAATTATGGACTAAGTTATAACCTTAAGAAAGAAGCCTTTAATTATATGATTATAAATCATATGGTATATGTGAATTGTATCTCAAAAGATTAAGAGCAATGCACCCATTCAATAGGAGTGGTGAAAGAGTTAATGATTTGTTTGATACATGTAGATTTATGCAGTCCAAAGTCTAATGATATTAAAATAGATCCACTTACTTTGTTAAATTCGCTAATGATTTATCACAAACATGAATATGTGTATTAGATACACATGTAGTATATCTTTGATAAATTCATAGAATTTAAAATGGAAGTGTAAAACATAACATGCAATGGAAATAAAACAATTTTATTTGATCGAATAAGCAAGTATATTGGTAAGAGCTCCAAAAGTACCTAAAATGAATAATATTCAATCTTAAAGTAAATCCTCCCTATGATACATAATAATGTATTAACAAGGAGTAATCGAACTTTGTTGGACAAAGAATGATTTATGATGATTGAAGTCAAGTCAACTATTAGGATATTTACTTAAGAGTAATAAAATATGTTAAAGTTAATTTCATCTATAACATAGTTTACATAATCATATAAGATATGAGTTGATAAGAAATCACTGGATGTCCTAGGTCAACAAGTTGACATGTTGTGTAGATCGAGAGGTCGTAAGTAAAATTCGCCTATGAGGGATCTTATGCAGACCACTGTAAAGGAGTTTGGGACCGACCAACAATGAACCATGTCATGGATATGTGTTTCATCAACTCAAAATTGAATCGGTTTCATGTATGTATTGGATATGATCCAAAACTCTTACATAGAAACTGATTATATAAAATGACATGAAACTAATTAAGCCAAAAATGGACACAATTCATTTGAATATATGATAAGAATTCTCGCACATTAAAAAGAAACAATGAGTTCCTTATCAATAGTGAGAAAAGAATTTCCTTATTTGTCAATAAGACAAATAGCATTGACTTTGCCATATGGAATGATGTGCAAATCCTAGGAACAATATCAAAATACGATTTTGATAGTTGTACCAGAAGGGTTATGATCCATCAGCCCCAAAATCGTCTTTAAAGAAAGACCAATGCAGTTGGAATATAGTAAGCAACATTGATAAGGATAATGTAACATCCTCTACTCAGAGACTCGAAGATGAACGCTGATGATGTTGTAGTCATCACTAGAATTATCTTATAGGATTAAGTTTCGTATATTCAAATACAGAATAAATAAACAGAGCAGCTAAATATTTTCATTCCACATAAATTTTCTTAATATTCATTACATATATTTCCAAAATTAAACCCAAATTCGTGTCCTTGCGGGGGTCAAATAATAATAGAAAATAACATAATAAAGAGTCAGGTCAACATATGATGATGCCACATGGACTCCTAAAGAAAATCAGTGGAAACAACATTTGTATTTGCTAATAAGGCCTCCTGCTCCGCCTTTGGTATTTGTACCATGGTTCTTATTTTTTAAACCTACCTAATCCTATAAAGTCAACCAACTCAAATGAGTACCTGTGAGTTTATGGGAAAATAAATAATAAAAACATAGGTTAGACATAAAGTCTGGTGTGAACAATACTTACCCAAAAAAAACATATAGTGAGACCACACCATACTGCACGAAACGGATTTCCCCTTCACTATTCAAAACCATCCTGGTGAAACAATCATAGTTACCGACGTCCATAGTCCAAACTAAGCCTTATTTTAGATTAGCCTTTAATATGATATTTCCTTATTTTAATGCACCTCGTCATTGTACCCACTAAGCACCTTTTTTTTGGTTTTGTCTTTTATCTGAGTACTGCCTAAAATTAGCCCCCAGCAGTATCCTTTTAATTCATTTATCAAATTTAGACTGCATGGACTAAACCCCCTACAATATCCCTTTAGTTCATTCATTATGTTTAATGTAATGACCCAGATTTTAACTACTTTAAAGTATATTATTTAAAGTGATTTTAAATGTAAAATAGGCAAGGTTGTACGATTCAAACATATTAGATACAATTTGAAAAGAGAAGTACACACAAAAATAATACCATTTGCTTATATCGACAAATTGAGTTAATGATTCGTCTTTTCATGCAATTTGAATTAGACATGTGTGGTTTATTGTCGATTCAAAGGGTGCGAAAAAATGGGCCGTTACATTTGCTACCAGAGCTGAAGGTTAAGCGAGAACCTTGGCTTTGGTTGGGTAAAGACTCGTCGGAGATAGGGTTAGTAATACCCTTGGATGAGTAACTCATTAGAGATAGGGTTAGTAACATCCTAGAATGAGTTTGAGTGTATTATATACGAGTGCGTATTTGTTAGTGACTAATAAATTGTTTTGTGCTGACTTATCTATTGTGTGATTTATGGATTCTGATCGATGCTCTTGATCACTGTTATCGAAGATGGTTCCTAAACATTTAAACAAGGCGAATCGACACACTGATTTTGAGAAAATTGGTAAATGAAATAATTTTACCAAGGATTATATTTTTAATATAAAGTACATATTTTTAAAAGTTGTATAGTTAGAAATCAGGATTAGTGAAATTTAAATATGAACATCTTGTGATTAGAATTTCTCTGTTTGACTATAAGATGTTTCATAAAGATAATCGATAAGTAAGAAATCTGGTAAGGTAATTAAGATCTTTAATACTTATTCAAAAATAATAAATTAAAAAATGGTAATGTTAATTTACTATCATAAATTGATCAATTGCTTGATTTAAAAGTTTAAGTACAAATACCTTGTAAATTAAGTTTCATAATTTGACTATAAGGTGTTTGATAATAAGATTTGTTTAAGGAATGAACATATAAGATAAAAATGTTTTTAAATGATTGTTTAAAAAGATAAATATGAAAGGAATGAGAATTTAAATTCGAGTGAAAGAATTGCGGAAATTTAAATGAAGTTAATTAATATAAGATAAAATGAATTTATAAAATAGGTTTTATAAAGTAATCTCTAAAGGATTTTGAAAATGATATTATTTCAAATAAAAAGAGGTATTTTATGATAACTAATTCGATTGGCTCAAAAATAAACTAAAAATGGGCAAGTGATGTATTTGAATGGTAAGCACTTCTCTTATGTATTACTCTTCTCGTTTAGAGGATATATGATACTATTAGTAGTACCCGATTCCTTGGCATTGTTTTGAAGTTACTCGATCTACATAATTTTCTTAAGTTAAAGAAATGATGTGAATCATTAATTAGTAATCTTTTTAAAAGTTTTTTAACTAAAGGTAAATTGGGATCGCTAATTGCTAAAATAAAGTAGAATTTCCGATGATTTTGGACAGTCGAAAATTTCTGAATCATGCCTAACTCAGAGTTAAGAAATTTATGAAAACTTTTGGCAAATGATTGTGAAATACTTTGAGTAAATGAAATAAGATAAGAATAATTTATAAATCTAATTTATAAAAAAAAGATTTAAGAGCTAAGAGTTTGAGGATTTAAATACGGGTGGTTTTAAAATTTTAGATTGACGGATTTAAGTAAAACCAATTTGAAATTTGGGATTTTTATATACTCTTAGGATGTAAAGGTATATCATACAAATATAAATTTAAGTCATGAACTATTAAGTAAAATAATGACTCCTCAAAAAGGTAATTATAACCAAGAAAATATTTTATTAATGAATTCCAGCATTAATTAAGAATTTGGACTTAAGTCTTTAAAATTGTGATTGATTTACATAAGTTATAAGATGAAATAAACTTAAGTAATAGTTTTACGAAATGATTGATAAATAATATTAGTATTAAAGGAAATATACTAAAAATATATGAATGTGAAAAATAAAAGATGTGAATAAAGAGAATTTGGTATAATTGAGAAAAAAACCAATAGGAATAAATACATAATTAATATGTAGATCATTTCATTGCACAAATTTTGACCTAAGATTCGAGTTTGAAACTTTGAGGTGTTTACACTAGTATGAAAAAGGACTTATCACTCAATTCTTAATGATGAACATTGATGAGGGTTTGTGGTTAGGTACTTTAGTTTTCTATCATAGTTGATAACTATGCAAGGAAAACAAATGTTTTGATCTAGAAACCTGATCAGAGTCCGCAATAGAGGAAATAGGGGATCGATACTAGTTTGAAAATAAAGTTTTGTATTCGAAAAGAAGATCGAATAAGATATTGCATAAAAGTAATCTATGAAAATAAGCTCGTAAAACAATGTTTGCACAAATTATTGTGAGTTTAAGGTTCGGTGTAATTTCGAGGACGAAATTCTTTTAAGTAGGGAAGAATGTAACGACCCAAAATTTAACCACTTTAAAATATACTATTTAAAGTGATTTTAAATGTAAAATATAAAAGGCTGTATGATTCAAACAATATTAGATACGATTTGGAAAGAGAAGTATACACAAAATTATAACATTTGCTTATATCGACAAAAGTGACAAAATGCTAATTTTAGAAAAGTAAGTTTCAATGGTTAAATAAATTATAACTAATTAATTTGTGACTGTTTATATTTTTAAATAACAATATACAAAATTATTTTTAAATTTGGTTTACTTAAATAAATAGTTTAAATAAAAGGTCAAAATGTGACCGTAAAGCGTTTTACCGAAAATCAGCATTTTGTTGATCAAAAGTTTTCGCAACATTATCGCATCTTTATTTTCTTATATAGAAACATATATTCAAATAGTATAAGTATTAGTTAGTTCACTAATCAAGTTTACTTTTACTAAACATACTTAGAAAATTCTAGAATTTCATTAAGAAAAAGTAAGCACAAAATGGCAAAAAAGTACAAAAGTCAAAGAGTAAACATCAAATCAAACAAACTTAATTATTATATTTGTTACTTAATATTATTATATTTTTTACTTAATACTTAACTGAAAATGATATAAAGTAATGATTTGGAATGTGATGTTAAGTGTTGAAAAAATAAGGTTGTTTAAAAGTAAATAAACGGTATTTTGGTCATTTTATATTATAGTATTCTATTCCAAACATTTATCTATAAATACCAATCCACCTCTTCACTTCATTTTACACTTCTTCTTCTTCCTTTCAAGCTTTTCTTCTACTTTGTAATGGATTCTTATCTTCTCTTTCCTTACTAACTTTTTTAAAACCATATCAAACAAAGTCAAAACTCCATTAAACTTTGCCAAAGACCTTAGAATATCACCAAAACATGTTTAGCATCTAAGAAGTGTAGAAATGATGAAGGAAAGGAAGGATCAAGGTGTAGCGGAGCCTTATTGATGTTGCTGGAAGATTTGACCAAGAGCAAAGAAGAGGGAAAGACTTGTGGTCGAGACCAAATGGAAGTGAAGTGATGGCCGAGCACTAGAAAGTAAGGTGGAGTTGTAATGATTTGGTGAAGTTAAAATGATTTAGTAAAGTGTTCGATGTAATGAATGTTGGTAGAAAGTAAAAAATTTGGTTAAAGGTGAGTACTCATATTTTAAGTTACTAATTCCAAATATATTTCAAGTTAATTACATAAAAAGTTTGGTATATGTTGGATGATTAAATGTTTGATAACTTGGATGATATTGTGGTTGACTGTATGTTTGTGATATGGATGATAACTTGGTTTGATAAATGATAAGAGAAATGGTTAGTAAGTATAGTTAATTAAATGGAAATTAAATCCATATGAATGCGTGCATGAAAATTATTTAGCCTCTTAATGATTTTAAAATATCTAAAAGATTGAAAACGATACTATAATAATATAATATTATAGTATGAAATGAAATGAAATATAAAAATATTGTTTAAAATGAGTTTAAAATAATTTAGAAATGTTTTATAAACACTTAAAAGTGTTTTCAAGAAGTTTGAAATGAAATTGAAAAACAAGTCAAAAACAGACGCGTCGCGTAATGGTAGTTCGCGATTTCGCGCCGTAAAAGTTAAATAAGTATACAACGCGGAATATAGCTCGGAATCATTTGAAATAAGAATTTTCCGGACTATTATATCCATAGTTTTTTAACGAAGAAAGAAAATCAAAATTTCATCATGTAGAGTTTGAAATATGTCCAAAACAATTTTCTAAAAACATCGCGGTTTCGCAGTTCGAAATCCAAAAAGAGATTTCTTTATAAATGATATTTTTAAATGATTAAAAATATGAAATAAATTTGATAAATCTATTTAAATGGTTTAAACAAGATTTGGAAGGGAAATTATGAATTTTCAAATATTAAAAAGTTGTTTAAATTAAATAAGCTTATATAGCACTTTCCGCAACACTTTTATGCTGCGAATTATATGACCTTTTGAGTATGAGTTTAAACGTAACGGTATTTTCTAGAATCAATCATGAATATTTTAAAAAAATATAATTAAGAGTTTAAAAGATAATTTGGAATTCTATAATCAATTTCAAAATAAAGCTAATAACTGAGTATGCGAAATGACTAGTACATTTGCCCCCCATACGAGATCTGGAAAGATAAAACAAGGTGTTTAACTAAGCTTAGGGATGGAGAAACTAGTGCCCTGAACTTACTTGGTCTATGTTTTCTCCTTTTATGCGAGGGGTGGAATAGATCGAAAGGAAAGCCCGGATGCTCTAAAAGATCATATTCAAATTTTTCCAAGATAAAAGAAAAGAAACAAATTCTTTGAATTTTAATTAACCACTTAACATCTTTTTATTGATGATTAGTATGAAGGAACCAGGATTGGATTTGGGTGATTCATATCCAAAGAACCGAGATCAGATTTGGGTGATTTCTATCCGAAAACCCCTTCAAAGTAATTTTTGAAATAAAACATATTGAAGACGAAGATCATTGATGACAAAGATCTTCATGATATAGGATTACATGTCACTAGTCCCTGGAGGTAAAATTTACCAATTTAAGGTGGAAGTAGTGCTCTATTATCAAAATATTTGATTTGCAAGAATATGATTTGAAGTTAAGAATAAAATCTTTGATTAAGATTTAATAAATGAATTGGGAATATTTTCCCTAAGTTAAAATTTATAGCTTGAATCTACGAAATCTTTGATTAAGATTAAAATAATGATTTGAAAAGGTTCTCCTAAGTAAAAGAGAAAATGATTTGCAATTATTCCAGGATTTAAGAAAGGTTTAAATAAACCAACTGATTTGATAAATGAGGCTTAATGATTCCATATACATTTGAAAAGCAAATGGAATAAATTGAAATGAATATACCTAAGAAAGATATTTGATAAAAGATGAAGTAATTGATTGATGATTGATATCAACTTATGAACTTAACGACTTTTTTTATCGATAATTGGCTTCGAAGGAACCGGGGATGGATTTGGACGATCCCTATCCGAAAACCACTTCGAACCAATGTATATGTTCAAAAGTGAAGACATGTTGAAGATGATGATTATTGAAGACCGTGGATCTTCTTAGTGTGAGGACTGCTTGTTGACATGCTCTAGGTCGCTCCCATTATAGAGTTATTTATAGCAGTGGTCTCCTTGTCATGGAGATTTTTCGGATTGCAAGGACTACTCGCTACTAGTGGTAGTAGGAGAGCGCCTTTGGTTTTGTTTGTTAGAAAATCAAATCTACGGTTTCGATGACAACAACAATACAATGGAAATTGAATATACATACATATTTATATATACAGGTACTTACTAGAAAAACATCACTAGAAAGACAAGAACAAGACTCAAAGGACACTACAAGCGACTGCAAGTCGATAGAAACAAAGAAGCATAAGAAAAAGAGCACAAAAACTGATATGCACAATATCAGACGTCTGGGTGCACAATATCAGACGTTTGAAATAGTTCTCTAGAACAACAGACAGGCTGAACCAAACGTCTGGCAATAACACTCAGACGTCTGATCTACTACTATATTCAAAAATATATATAGTATCAGACGTCTAAAACATATCACAAACATCTGATTTCAAACTCGGATTTCAAATAAGAACTTCAACTGCCACATTTGAATGGACATCTCCGCTTTTCTTTGTTGCAACTCTTCATCATCAATAGAAGCAACAGTAGAGCACTCGTTAATGGATGCAACTACTCAATATATCTATCTACAACTATATATAGCATCAAGAATCAAGACGACAACACCCAACTTACTTACCTTACTTACTTATGCTTTCTGACTCTATACTCTATTCTTGATCTTTACACTCTAGCAATTCTTACTTGTATTCACCCTTCCATATACACAGTTTCTCATACACAATATTCCTTAGAGGTATATTGGAAGCAATTGTACTAATCGGTCAACATCCGTGTTATATTAGAACACACACTTGACAAGAATAACTTATTGTAACCAAGGCTATTCCTCCAGGCAAAGTGAGAGTGTTAGATAGTAGAATTCCAAAGGGGAGCCTTGGGACTGGACGTAGGACGGGAGGTCCGAACCAATATAAAATCCTAGTGTGCTTATTCTATATTTACTTAGATTAATATTGTTTCAGTTGCATCATATATTTTGTCACGTATACTTGCATATACATTACATGATCCACCCCCCATAGACTTTCCATTGGTATCAGAGCTAAGCTTTGATCAAAGTAAAGTAACACGTATTTGAATCACTTTAATATGGCAAATATTTTTCAAGAAGAACAACCACAGCACGTCTCCCACTTTTTAATGATTCTAATTATGCATATTGGTCAACACGTATGAGAATTTTTATGGAAGCTAATGGATTAGAAATTTAGTCAGCCACTCAAAATAAATATGAAGCACCTGACATTGCCATGAACACATGAAATGATGCATAAAAAACTACAGCTTCTAATAATACCAAAGCTATGAATGTTTTATTTTGTTCATTAGATAAGAATGAATTTTCACGTGTCATGTTATGTAACACTGCACATGATATTTTACGTGCCTTACAAGTTACACACGAAGGCACAAACAAAGTTAAACAAACTAAAATTTTAATTTTACAAAATCAATTTTCATCATTTAAAATGAAACAAAATGAATTTATAGTGGACATGTACTCTAGATTCCAAATTATTCAACACGATTTAATGGTACTTGGAGTCAAATTCACAAATTTTGATTTAACATCTAGAATACTCAATTTTTTAACTCTAGAGTGGGAAAGAAAAGTATTAGCTATCGAAGAAGCTAATGATCTCTCAACACTCTTAGTTGAAGAATTGATAGGAAATTTGATGTCCTATGAAGTTAATTTGCAGGCAAGAAAAGAACAAAATTCGAAAAAGAAAAACATAGCATTTCCAGCAACAAATGAAGACTCTGACTTAGATGAAGAAGAAATCGTATTTATTGCCAAAAACTGCAACAAATTCAATAAGTTTTGGAAAATGACCAAATTTTGAAAAGGAGGATAATCAAGCTCAACAAATCAAACGTCAATCAAATGCTATGAATGTGATCAAGTTGGGCATATGAAGAAAGATTGTCCCAAGCTCAACAATGATAAAAAGAAGAATAAATTTGAAAATTTTAAAAAGAAGAAAGCTTTCAAAGTAACATGGGATGACTCGGATTCTTCATCATCAATGGATAGTGACAGCGATAGTGATGGAGAACAAGCTAATGTACGTTTTATGGCACAAACTGATGAGGTATGTCTCAAACTTAGCTATGATGAATTATTGGAACTTAGCATGGAATTAGATGATAAATTTAGACAAATTAAAAAATTGAACAAAGAACATATAACCAAAATAAATAGATTGGAACTTGAAATAGGAATGTTAAAAGATTAAAAGATTATTTTAGAGGAGGAAATAGAATTATCTCAACAAAAAAAGTAGTTTAGTTGAAAATGAGACTATATCTAATGATTTTGAAAAAAATTAGACTAGAAAAGGATAACTTGTTTAAAGAAAATATCAACTTGAAAAGTAATATAGAAACATTGAAAATTGAAATTTTAGAATTAAAAGAAAAATTAGATAAAATTACAAATAATATTTCAAAATTTAATAAAGGAAAACAAGATTTGGAAAATCTTATCAAAACTTCAAAGCCGTCAAGTAATTGAAATGGAATAGGATTTAAATAGGATTTAAAAATATTCCTAAACAAAAAGGGAATAATATTAAGAAATATAGTTTTATCTATCAAAAGACTAAAAGATCACATAAGTCTAACACGATTACCAAAAATATAAAAATTTGGATTCCTATGACAAATAATAATTTGATTAGACAAAAACAAGTTAAGAATTTTCTAGATAATGTAGTCTATAATAAAAATTATGTTCATAAAAGTGCCAAACCTTCTTGGATATGGCTACATGCTCCTCCTAACATCTAGGACCATAACAAAGTATATGGCTACCAATTAAATCATCTTTTATTTTGTAGGTACCCAAAATAAAAAATAAGAAGAAATGGATACTTGATAGTGGATGCTCCAAGCATATGACCGAAAACTCAAAAACGTTATCAAATATAACATACATCGATGGTGGAACGATAACTTTTGGAGATAACTCAAAAGGATATGTCGTTGACATCGGAGAAGTCATCAACTCTGGTATTTCTAACTCTCCTATTATCACAATTGTTTTGTTTGTAGAAAATTTAAAACACAACCTACTTATCATTAGTCAATTATGCGATAAAGTTTTCAAATCAATTTCGAAAAAGATAGATGTAATATTTTTGACAATAACAAACAACTAATCTTTAAGGGTTTTAGAAACAAAAATATTTATGTCTTAAATATGAATATATATTGAAATTAAAATTTATGCTTAACCGCCAAACATGAAGATCCATGGTTGTGGCATAAATGATTCTGTCATATTAATTTTAAATATATTAATTAATTAGCAAAATATGAGCTAGTTATAGATTTACCTAAAATAAATTATAAAATAGAAAATTTACGTGATGATTGTCAAATCGAAAAACTAAAGAAAAGATCTTTTATATCTAAAAATAATATTTCTATAAATCAACCATTAGAATTATTACATTTATATTTATTTGGTCCAACTCAAGTGCGATCTATAAATCATAACAAATATGTTTTCGTAATAGTTGATGATTTTTCAAGATACACATGGACTTTATTTTTAAAACGTAAAAGTGATACTTTCGGTATGTTTAAATTTTTTTGCTAAAAGAATTAAAACTCAAATGGGTTTGAAAATTAAGAATATTCAAAGTGATCACAGTGGAGAATTCGAAAATGATCTTTTTAATAATTTTTGTAATAAAAAGGGCATAAATCATAATTTTTCTTTTCCTCACACATCTCAACAAAATGGTGTAGTAGAAAGAAAAAAATCATACGTTACAAGAACGAGCACAAGCACTATTAAATAGTAGTGTTTTACCAAAACATTTTTGGGTTGAAGCTATTGGTACGGCTTGTTATGTTTTGAATCGAGTAACCATACGGCCTATGACTAAACATACTTGTTTTGAAATATTTTTTAAAAGAAAACCTAAAGTATCATACTTTAAACTTTCGGATCAAAATGTTTTATACTAAATACAAAAGATAATTTGGGAAAATTCGACATGAAGGCCAATGAAGGAATCTTTGCAGGATATTCGGATCGTAGCAAGACGTATAGAATTTTTAATAAATGAACTAACACAATTGAAGAAAGTTTACATATTTCATTTAATGAAAATTTTCTTAACCATTATACTAATGACGATGAAGAAATAATTGCAATAACAAATATGAAAAACTCTTCTAATAATGAGACAAATTCATAAAATAATTCTTTAATGTCACCCCCTGGAATTCTAAAAGATCATCCAAAGGATAATATCATTGGAGAACTCTATTCCAGAGTAACTATAAATAAACTTAACCAAATAAGCTATATTGCATTTTTGTCAAATTTTGAACCAAAAATTATAAAGAAGCTTCAAACGGTAATTTTGGATACTAGCCATGCAACAAGAATTAAATCAATTTGAACGTAATAATGTTTAGGAATTAGTACCAAGACCAGAAAATCAATCAGTTATTGGAACAAAAAAGGTATTTAAAAACAAAGTAGACGAGAACGAAAATATAGTTTGAAATAAAGCACGTTTAGTCGCTCAAGGTTATAATCAAGAAGAAGGTATCGACTATGATGAAACTTTTGCTTCAGTAGCAAGACTCGAGGCCATACGTACATTACTTGCTTTTGCAAGTCATCATAATTTTAAATTGTTTCAAATGGATATCAAAAGTGCTTTTTTAAATGGTTTTATTAAAGAAAACGTATATGTTGAACTTCCTCCATTATTTATTTACAAAAAATATCTCGATCATGTTTTTAAATTACAAAAAGCCTTATATGGTTTAAAGCAAGCCCCCCGTGCCTGGTACGAACGTCTAAAGAATCATTTAATTACATCTGGTTTCTAAATAGGTAAAATCGATAAGACTTTATTTATTAAACGAGAAAATAATGACATCTTAGTTGTACAAATTTACGTAAACGATATTATTTTTGGTTCAACTAACGAAAATCTTTGTACTCAATTTTCAAATATTATGAAAAACAAATTAGAAATGCCTCACATGGGTGAATTGAATTTCTTTTTAGGTTTACAAATAAACAACTTGAAAATTATATTTTTATTCATCGAGAAAAATATTTTAACGATCTATTACGTCGTTTTGAAATGAATAAAACTTCAAGCAAACAAACACCAATGACTACTAGTGTTCACTTGGAAAAAGATGATAACGGAAAAGATTTTAATGAAAAATTGTATCGTAGTATGATTGTCTCCTTACTTTATTTGACGGCTAGTCGACCCGAAATTATGATGAGCGTATGTCTTTATGCCTGATTTCAAGCAAAACCAAAAGAATCTCATCAAAGAGCTATAAAATGTATCTAACAATATTTATCTAGTACTAGAGATTACGGTTTGTTTTATCCTAAGGGATCATCATTTGAACTTGTTTCATGTAGCGACGCGGATTTGGTGGATGTAAAACAAATCATAAGAGTACTAGCGGAACCTGTCACTTTATCGGACAATCATTAGTTTCATGGTTTATCAAAAAGAAAAATTGTGTCTCCTTGTCTACTCGCGAAGCCGAATATATTTCAGCGGCTCTAGCATATGCATAAGTATTATACATGCAACAAACGCTTAAGGATTTCGGCAAAGTTATCGATAAATCACCAACATATTGCGATAAAACAAGTGCAATAAATTATCAAAAAACTCTATAAATTACTCACGTACAAAACACATAAATATACGACATCGTTTTTTGCGCGACAATGTAGACGAAGGAATTATTACATTAGAATATGTAAATACAGAAAATCAAATAGCAGATATTTTCACAAAACCACTAAATTAACAAACGTTTGTTAAATTGCGACGCGATTTAGGAATATGTTCTCTTAATGATCTTCTCAGCTAATACTATATTTTTCATTCATTCTATTTTTGGCTAAAAAAATTTTTATCCACAAATCAAATTTTTTAACAATAACCAACAATTTTTTATAAATTTGTTTTCTGAAATTACCTACGTATTACCTTTAAAATCATGTATAAGCAACCTTTCTTTTTACAAAACAAAAAGTAAAGTATATACAGATTTCATATTCCTTTTTACAAAGAAAACAAAAGCATGTCTTCCGACAACTCTCATATCTCCTTCTTAACACCAACAACGGATAGTTCAGCGGATACACCTCATTACCTTCCTACTCTTACACCAGATCAGGAACCAACCTATAAGTGATCCTCCTACCGCACGGGATTCACTCCCGAGAAAACAAACGATCTCTATTTGTCTCCCTAACACCAAGGAGCAAATCGATGAGATACATCACTACCAAAAGCAACAAATAGATTTACAACCAGAATTATACTTTGAACAAAAGGTCACTGCGTGACGATTAAGTTTTCTAGAGCAAGTAGCAGTCAAATTTTGTAATTCACAGAAAAAGGATGTACACGGACCACTTCTGATTCCTTGCAGTTCTCTAGATCCTTCTACATCTTATCGTACGCCTTTGAATCCTTCACCTAGGTAATTCTCTGGCTCCCCGAGAACCAAGGAATGTGGAAATATATGGCCTCCACTCAAGCCATGGAAGGATAGCTCCTCTGAAGATCGCAATGCTCCATCATCATCTAAATAAATTTCCTTGTTCTCATTGTATTTTTTATCTAAGTATATTTGTATCTTTTTCACAAATAATAATATTATGTTCTACTAAAATATATCTCTTGAAAAATAAGCAGCACCCTTCAAAATAAGGCTATTTTAAGACAAACTGAATATTCAGACGTACGAACAATGCCATCAGACGTCTACACCCTTATATCACATAATTTTTTAACATTGTGCATATATCAGACGTCTGATATAACCTTCCAGATGTCTGAAAATACTTTCTGCCTCATAAAAAACACAACAGCCTATTTCGATCGTCTAACATTGGTTCTCAAACGTCTGAATAAAGTTTCTACCTTCTCAACATAAAAACAAGGCCAATTTCAGACGTCTAATTTTACTTCCAGACGTCTGACAAAACTCTCTTCCTTTTAAAATTTACAAATCGATCTATTTCATATGTTTCCCACCAATAACCAGACGTGTTATTCTATTTACTGTCTTCAAACTAGGTTAAATCAGACGTCTGATTCACCATCCAAACATCAAAAATTCAATCGACGCTCTTAAGTACCCTGATAATGTCTATTTTTTTTACTTTTCTCACTTACATTTCATTTCGTTTCTACTAAAAATACGATTCCCTAATTCTAAAAGTTTCTTTCTCCTCCAAACACGCTCGAATCTCATGGCTTTAAAACGAAAAACCCTAAAATCTCTAAGCGCAAGCAAGACCAAACTACTTTATCCAACCCGCAAGTTTTCTCTGACGATCAAGTTGAGAGATGGATGAATCGCATACCACATTCAATCAAAAGATATGAAGATATTCAAAAGAAGAAGCTTCATACAGGTCCTTTCTACAATTTGCTCAAATTTCCTATGTAAAACTTGGATGAAATATGCGAAAACGCGGGGTTACATCAGTTGATCTCCTTCAATTTGAATAATATCCAAATAGACCAACTTGCAATATTCCTATTCTATGCTAATTTAGATAGCATAACCATTTGGAATACCGAAAACGACGATAATTGGCTATGGTCAAGTGTTTATGACAACATTATTAGACTAACTCCAGAGATCATAGGTTGAACTCTCGAATGTTCCGACACTGAGAAGATTTATATAATATTCCGGATATGCATCTCAAACCGACAGATAATATCACACATCAGGTATGGGAAGATGAAATGCCTAGATTTGCATCAAAATACTTAAGACCTAAGGCAAGACTTCTCACTAGAAAGATTATCAACACTATCATTCCTCTCTTTGATAGTCATGAGAAAATCACAGAGTTAGAGCACAAGGCTCGATATGCTATATTTCAATGGAAGAAGGGTTAATTGGGCGAAATTTATATTTGACGAGCTCAAATATTATTGGACTCGATCATGCCCATCCATCATCTATCCTACTTACATCATGCGTCTTCAGAGAGCTCACAACGCTCCTTCTTACTTATCAACTTTTAAAGAGATTTCTCCGAAATACGCCTCCACAAAGTTTTTTTCTCTTATGCACTTACCAGAAAATCCTTCGGATTTTATATCATTTAAAGAGTGGACGCAACGTCGACAACAAGCGGGATAAGCTAGGCCTCCACCCTAGCTACAACCTGAACCATCAGAAGAAATAGAGCAACATCGCGAGAATACTCATCCTCCCCTTATACCTTTTGATTATATGTGCCAAGATAACATTTTGGGGACTCGCACTGAGACGAATCCAAATTAGAGTATTCACGAATTAACTCTCCAAAATCAACTTATTCTATCATGAAATCAAAAATTATTGGCTAAGCGTATTGATAGTTTTGAAACATTATTTGCATCTCGTCTGGTCACAGTTGAAGCGTCACTTTCAACTACATTATCTGTTCTAAAAGAGATTCTTCAATGAGTTCATGGTCCTACACCACCTTCAGAAGATTGGCCAACTCTAGTGCCTTCTCCTCCTCTTTTAAAACATTCCAAAAATTTTGACGAGGAAAAAGAACCTCTCGAACGCACTCTAATATCTCCTAAAAAACAAGCTAGCTCTTCCAAGAATGAAGATGAAGGAGATGATCAAGCTAATGCTTCCCCAAAAGTTGCTTAGATTTTTAGGATTCCATCTTTTGTATAAACATGATAAAAAAATCTATGCATGTAATCGATTAATATAATTAATGAATATTGCTTTTGGTGAGTTATTTCTATGTATATTCATGTAACCTTACAATGATTGGTAAATATTAAATGGTATGAACATGATGTCTACAATTAAAAATTATTAGTGCTTTTTGATAATGCCAAAGGGGATAAATAATCAAAAGCACAATAAATAAAGGAAAGCACATATTCAGGGGGGATTTACAAAATTATATATAAGTACATTGTATAGTTGTCATCATCAAAAGGGGGGAGATTGTCAGAAAATAAAATCTACGGTTTCGATGCCAATAACTATATAATGGAAATCGAATATACATATATATATTTATATATATAGGTACTTGCTAGAACAAATTCACTAGAAAGACAAGAACAAGGCTCAAAGGACACTACGAGAGACTACAAGTCGATAGGAACAAAGAAGCCTAAGAAAATGAGCACAAAAACTGATATGCACAATATCAGACATCTAGATGCACAAGCCAGACGTCTGAAACAGATCTCTGAAACAACAGACAGGCTGAAACAGACGTCTGGCAATAGCACTCAAACGTCTGATCTACTACTATATTCAAAAATATATATAGTATCAGACGTCTGAAACATATCCCAGACGTCTGATTTCAAACTCGAATTTCAAATAAGAACTTCAACCGCCACATTCGAATGGACATCTCCGCTTCTCTTCGCTGCAACTCTCCATCATCGATGGAAGCAACAGTAAAGCACTCGTTAATGGATGCAACTACTTAAGATATCTATCTGCAACTATATATAGTATCAAGAATCAAGAGAACAACACTCAACTTACTTACCTTACTTACTTTTGCTTTCTGACTCTATATTCTATTCTTGATCTCTACACTCTGGCGACTCTTACTTGTATTCACTCTTCCATATGCACAGTTTCTCATACACAATATTACTTAGAGATATATTGGAAGAAATTGTACTAATCGATAAACATCCGTGTTAGATTAGAACAAACATTTGACAAGAGAAACTTATTGTAACCAAGCCTATTCCTCCTGGTGAAGCGAGGGTGTTTGATAGTAGAATTCCGAAGGGGAGCTTCTGGACTAAACGTAGGATGGGAGGTACGAACCAGTATAAAATCCTGGTTTTCTTATTCTATATTTACTTAGATTAATATTGTTTTAGTTGCATCGTATATTTTGTCACATATACTTGCATACACATTACATGATCCACCCCGTAGACTTTCTTCGTTCAGTCTTAGAATGAATTTGTATGGATATTTGTCTGACATTGTATTCTAAATCACATTTCAGTGGTTTCTATAAATGTATATTAGTCGGTGGCGGAGAAGGCAACTTTTCTTAGCTTAACACCCTTTCGCGAGACATATGAGCTCAGGAAGTTATACTTTTCTAGAAATCAGTCGTGTGATGTGGAATAACAATGTGGCATTCAAAGTTGTGATATGTGATATGTGAAAGGTAATCATAGCCTCGCAAGCCTCACACCCCGATTATGATGGGTTTCTTTGTGGCCAGATGTATGCTCTCATTTCGGATAGTAGTGATTTGGGTTATCAGATGTTCTGAGCCCTAGGTACTAGATACGTCTGGGCCATATGGCGGGGATGCACGATGTCCGAGTCCTTGGATGTTAATCGAAGATTGTATTCCCTTTAACCATCTGTGTTGTTGTATAACGATGTCTGAGTTTTATACGTAAACCATGGATACAGATTGATCTTTCCACTAGTTTCCTACCATGTTGGAAATCCAATCCCAATATGGGATTTACGGTTTTGATAATATTCCCAAAATAGAGGTAATGACTTTCAAACATTTCAGCTACCCCTTTTGGTATCATATATTTCGTTTGATATATTCCATTGACCCAGTTCGGATATATTATCTCAGACTTGGTCTGGGTATGGATACCATATTTGAATAAGTTTATTTGAAAAGTGTTTTTAAAAGAATGCCATTAAAAAGAATATCAAATGATTTGGTATAAAAGTGTTTTGGTTATCATAAGGTAAAAACCCGTCCGTATTTATGCGTGGGCGTGGTCTTATGAAATACCCTTCTTTTCAAAGGTTTTGATATCATCGTCATGATCTATGCATTTAAAATTTCGAGTATCTCACACTGGTTTATCAAGCCTGATCCGGGTATTTTTAATACTCGGGTTAGATCCAAGTAGTTTCAGGTTTAGTTGAAGAGGGTTGGAGTTTCCAGAGGAGAGTTGGAGATCTTCATCATCGTATGGACATTTTCTATTATCCACTACATCTACTGCATCTGTTTTGTTGTTTTCAGCATCTGTAAGGACGGGGGTTTATAACTGTCCAGGCCAAATCTAGGTTAGACTCTGATATTGTATTTTATAATTTTCCACCATAAAGATTATTATTAAAATAATATATGTTATTTCATTCGTGTGAGATTCTGTTGTCTTTATTTTCTTTCTACCCTTAATGATCCGTCTTTTCATGCAATTTGAGTTAGACATGTGTGGTTTATTGTCAATTCAAAGGGTACGGAAAAATGGGCCTCTACATTTAATCTGCATAGACTCAACCCCTGTAGTACCTTTATTTATTTGTTATACTTTAGGCCTCAAAGAAATAGCCATATGTGACCCTATATGTTATTTGTTTAAAATTTTAGACTACTGTGAAACAGCCACCCGCGATCCCTAGACATTTGTTTAATTTCAAACTGCATAGATTCAGCCCACCACTACTACAAAATAGGCCATTTGCATCGCCTCATTTGAATCGGTTTAAGTAAAAACTGATGCAAATAGAACTATTTGCATCAGTTCTATCTTAATAACCGATGCAATTGGTATGTGGAAAGCAGTAGGTAATAAAAAAGTCAAATTTGCATTAGTTGTCACCAACAACTGATGCAAATACGTCGATGCAAATAGTTTTAGTCGCATCGGTTTTAAAGTCAACCGATGCAACTACGTCCAACGTAATACTTTTCGCATCGGTTTCGTTTCGTACGCGATGCAATTTCAAAAATTAGGTTATTCCCGCGTTTACAGTTCTTTTCCGCCGTCCCATTCTATTCCCCAAAATAATTCGCGTGCTTCAAAGAAAAAAACCCTAAAATCATCGGATCGTTTGATTTCGAGTGTCGAGTTTCGATTTTGCTGATTGATTTCAAGTTTCGAGTTTGCTGATTGATTTTCAGGTATAAAATTTACTTTTCTTGCTGACATCGACTTTTTTGAGAAAAATTCATATATTTTTGAAGGATAGCTTGAGTTATTGAGCCACAGTGGAAACATGAAGCCCTTGATTTTACGATTCTTCTTTATGAAAACAATGACCGATTCATAATAGTTGACTTGAAATTAATTAGTCATTATTTTTTTCTTTGACTTTAAATGAGTTTGGGATGCTTTTCCAATCCGTATATGGTTTTTGAGATTCATGGATCATTGTAAGAATCATTAGTTTTAGAAAAGGAATTTTCACTCGACCTATGGGTTGAATTTGACCATGTATTGATTACAATATTTTATTGGTAAATCGTGCTTTAAATTATGCTTCTTGACTATGATTATTCATCATAAGTTTATGGCTTAGTTTCCATTGTTTTGTTTAACTAAACTGTCAATATGTTGGGTCTTTATGGACCGAAATAAGCTCTCTTTTGAATTTGCAAGCAGTTCTAGATAGAGCCTTACACAATTTTGGTATTACAAGAGTTTGGTTTGTGAATATGTTGCAGTGATGGTTGTTTTGTTATGAGTAGGAAGAATTTGTGACAGTGTAGCTGCACCGTAGGGTCTGGTTTGATGGATGATGGTATAGCAGTAGTGGCTGCAATGATTAGGCAGAGGAGTAGGCAAATGTATGTGATTGGTTTTGTGAGTATCGTTGTGTACGGTTTAGATATTGGATGGAGGTTGATATGGATTAGAAGGCAGTGATGTATGGTTGCTGTGAAGAAGTTATGGCAGCAGGCAGTTGTACAGGCAATTGTATGAGGAGGATATTGTGGTAACAGTGTTAAATGCAGAAATGCAAAAGTGGAAGGTAGTGTTCTGATATGGCTGAACTGTTGATCAGCGATGGTGGAAGAGGAGATGGGTCAGAGGTTGGTGAGGCACTGTTAATTCATTATTCTTTAGAAAATAAAGGTGGCTAAGAAAATAATGTGACAGGCTACAAAGGTATTGTTGAGAGAGCATGGAGTAATAATTATTTTGGCAAACGCTTAATTCATTATTCTTTAGAAAATAAAGGTGGCTAAGAAATCACTCAAAAAATGGCATAAATCAATTCCAAAGTTCAAGCAGACATTCAAGCATCTTAAGAATGTGAATAACTTGTTATATGATCAGATAGTTCGAGACCCAAGCAATGATCAGGCAATCAAATCATACAAGGAAAGTCTTCAACATCTTTTAGATATGCCTCAGAGACCGTCGATTCACATGTAGACATTAAAGTTTAAGTGTATCAATAAGGGTGACAAAGCTACTAATTGTTTTCATCCTATTACAAATACTCCAAGAGCAATATTGAAATGTATAGCTCTTGTGGATGATCAGGGAAATATCATTGCTTCCTCTGAGTCCGTTGGAAACGAAGCTATTTCATTTTATTATTCTCTTTTTAGTGGTTCTTTTAAATTTCCCTCCTATTACTTGCAAATGAATTTTACCTTCTGATGCTCAGGAAAAATTGCTTAAACCTTTTGACTTAGAGGAAATCAAGGCTTCTGTTTTTCAAATTGATGAAAATAGTAGCTCTGGTCCTAATGACATAAGCTCTATTGTTTTATAAAGTTCATGGGAATTTTAATTAAAGAAATTTTTTTGGCTGCTATGCATGGTGTTCAACAGTCGGGAAAATAATAAATGAAATAAATGACACATTTATTTGTCTTATTCCTAAAACTCATGTACCTGATGCTTTAAATGAGTGCAGAGCCATATCCCTACGTAATATTTTATATAAAAATTTTGCTAGTCTTTTATGTAATAGGATGAAGCTTGTAAGTTGAAATAATTCCCTTCTGAACTTTCTCATGCCTCCACAGGAATAGACTCTGTTTCCTTCCCATCGTGAATAATAACATTAGGTGAGAATTTTTTTGTTTGTTGTGCAGTTTAGTGTGCTTGTGTTTGTGGAGTGATGTTGACCTGATTATCCACTCCACTTGAATTAGCTAAAAATATTGATTTAATAATGAATGCTCTTCGTAATCCAATGTTTTTTTTTTGCTTGTGTAGTGTGTCTCTAGCATTTGCATATGGATCGTAGTTGGATGTACAACGTAAAACGTAACGATGACGAGTTCCTAAACAAAATTGAAAAGTTCATCAATTGTGCACTGAATGATCAATTAAGAAGAGGGGAAGAAACTATTTTTTGTCCTTGTAGACACTGCAAAAATAAGAGAAGACTTCGTAACATAGATCAGATTAAAGATCACATAATCCGTTATGGGTTTAAGCAAAATTATACACGGTGGCTATGGCATGGTGAAAGTATACTTAGTGGAGCTAGTTCTAATAATCATGAGAATGATGAGAATGACCGAGAAGATAACATGAATAATGACGCGAATGATGAGAATGATTGTGTTCATGAGATGTTTCGTGATGCTGAAGAACATTTGATGGAAGAGCCAAAGTTGTATGAAAGAATATTAATCGATGCCGAGAATCCTTTGTTTCCTAATTGTGCTAAGTTCACAACATTGTCTGCTGTGCTCAAGCTTTTAAATTTAAATGCAAAGCATGGGTGGAGTGATAAAAAATTTACATCTTTGTTGGAACTTTTGAATGACATGCTTCCGGAAGGTAATGAGCTTCCAACTTCTAACTATGAGGCAAAGAAAATTATGTGCCAAATTGGTATAGGATATAAAAAGATACATGCATGTCCAAATGATTGTATATTGTATCGAAATGAATATGAGAACTTGCACGAGTGTCCCAAGTGTGGATTATCCCGTTACAAGTTGCGAGGGAACGTTCACAATGACCCAAATAAGAAATGGCCTCCAGGAAAAGTCTTGTGGTATTTGCCCATTATATCAAGGTTTAAACGTCTATTTGCAAATAAAGAAAATGCAAAAAACTTAAGGTGGCATGCAGATGTGAGGAAAAATGATGGATTATAGAGGCATCCAGCTGATTCTCCACAGTGGAGAAACATTGATACAATGTATCCTGATTTTGGTGAAGAAATTAGAAATCTCAGACTTGGTCCTTGTACAGATGGCATAAACCCATTTGGCAACTTTAGTAGTCAACATAGTACTTGGCCTGTTCTTTTGGCGATTTACAATCTTCCACCTCATTTGAGTATGAAGCGCAAATATATCATGTTGTCTCTTTTAATCTCTGGACCACAACAACCAGGAAACGACATCGATGTTTACCTAACTCCTCTTATTGATGATCTAAAACTTCTATGGGATAAAGGTGTGCGTGTGTTTGACGCATATATTCAAAGTAATTTTACATTGCGCGCCATGATTTTTTGTACCATAAATGATTTCCTGCGTATGGTAACTTGTCTGGCTATAGTACAAAAGGTGCCAAAGCATGCCCAATTTGTGAAGATGATATAGTTGTTGAGCGTTTACATTATTGCAAAAAAAATGTGTATATGCATCATCGTAGATTTCTCCCTCCTAATCATCCTTATCTAAAAAGAAGAAGCCTTTTAATGGGGAGATAGAGAATGGAGTTGCTCGTTTGCCATTAACAGGAAATGATGTTTACGAACGGGTGAAGGATATTGCAAATGCATTTGGCAAAGTATTTCCTCTTTTAGAAGGCTCGTGGAAGAAGAAATCTATATTTTGGGAACTTCCGTGTTGGAGACATTTACAGGTTGGACATTGTCTAGATGTAATGCATATAAAAAAAATGTTTGTGACAGTATCGTTGGGACACTCTTGAATATACCTGGTAAGACAAAAGATGGTGAGAAAGCTAGGCAAGATATGTTGAAAATGGGTATCTGGAAGGAGTTAGCACCGGTGCAGAAAGGTAAACATACCTTTTTGCCCCCCGCATGTTATACATTGTCCAAAAAAGAGAAAACTAGTTTATGTGAGTGTCTTCGTGGTGTAAAGGTTCCAACAGGTTATTCTTCAAACATTAGCAGTCGCGTATCAGTGAAGGATTTGAAATTGACCGGTATGAAGTCTCATGATTGCCATGTGTTAAAGCAGCATTTATTACCTGTTGCAATTAGAGGTATATTGCCTAAACATGTTAGGCATGTTATTACAAAGCTTTGTCTCTTTTTTAATATAATTTGTAGCAAGGTAATTGATCCTGATACGTTGGATGCTCAACAAGCCGATGTTATTGTTACCTTATGCCAATTTGAGATGTATTTTCCACCTTCATTTTTCGATGTTATGTTGCATTTGGTTGTTCATCTTGTAAGAGAAATCAAAATTTGTGGTCCTGTATTTATGAGATATATGTATCCGTTTGAAATGCATATGGGAACTTTAAAAAGAAAAATAAAAAACAGATATAGACCTGAAGCCAGTATCATAGAAGCTACTGTAGCTGAGGAGGTTATAGAATTTGTCACTCCATACTTAACTGGTGTTGAACCTATTGGACTTCGTAAGTCTCGACATGAAGGACGACTTGATGGCCAGGGCATAATTGGATCAAAATTGATTTCAATTAGTGATGAGATGTTGCACAAAGCTCAGCTACTTGTTTTGCAGCACCTTAGTGAGGTGCATCCTTACTTGGAGGAGCACATGGCAATTCTAAAGTCTCAGAATACTTCAAAGAACGAAAGGTGGTTGACGAATGAACATAACCGCTCTTTTGTCATATGGTTTAAACATACGGTAATGTTTCAATTGTCTCAAACAAATCATGGTATTTCAGATACAATAAAATGGTTAGCATATGGGCCTCGATTGCATGTCAATTCATGGGAAGGATATGATATGAGCGGTTATGTCTTTTATACGAAGCGTCAGGATGAGAAGAGCAAAACGCAAAATAGTGGAGTTAGTATCTTCAAGAGAATTTGCTAGTGCTAAAGATAACAGACCAATAAATGCGACAATGCTATATTATGGGATAATCGAGGATATTTGGGAACTTGAGTATAAAGACTTCACAATCCCGCAATTTCGATGTAGATGGGCTGATAATTGTCATGCTGTACGAGTGGATGAACATGGATTCACATTGGTTGACTTTGGTCAAGTGAGTCATGATAATGATCCACTCACCTTGGCATCTCAAGCAAAACAAGTTTTTTACGTGACTGTTTACATTGCTTTGTGTGCTTCACATTTTCGTACTTGCTAGTTCGATTACTACACACTAGTCACATGCGCCACTGCCACTTTTTCTATTATACTACACAACTATCCTATAAAGCATTTCAACTTCATCCACATTTTCTATTTTGTAAAACCACTTGATTTCCTAACATTATTTTGTAAAACCACTTGCTTAGAGCTATTCAGTGGTTCTGTTAGCATTTCTTTATGGGTTAGAGCTGTTGTTTTCTTGGATTCTATGTTTTCTAAAAGATTGGTTGTACTTGACTTTGTTTATGAAAAATATCATATTTCATGTTTCATCCACATATTTGGTTGCACAAAATATTCTCAAACATGAGTTCAAGATATATAATCTTGTAAAAAAAATATATAAGATTGTTTTGTTTGATTTAATTTTATAAGTGCATGTATATATAACCTATATATGTGAACAATATCCAAGGAGATAATCAGAACAAACTTAAATAGCAGACCGGGGTTTAGTGGTAATCGCGGTAGTTCTGTTCATAATTCTGACTCCAGGCCTTCTTTTTCAGAATAGTGATAATGGAGATAGAACAATTTGGACAAAATGAAGAACATGATCCTTCTACTTCACAGTCGTTGTCTAAGAAGAGGCGAAGAGGCCCAACAACCGGGAAGAAATATAAAACACAAGAACCAAAATTCAATGAGTGGAGTGATAACGGCAACCCCATTGGAAAGTGGGCGAAGTCTTATAAGGCGTATGTGGGCGATACTACTAGATCTAAAATTGATATCAATATTAAAAATTGAGATGACGTTTGTAAAGGGCTTAAAGATACTATATGGGAAGATGTTAAGGTATTATAAATTCATTTATTCACTTATTACTTATTCGGCTTTGAGACCCAATTGGACATTTGAAGTCTTATAAGGCGTATGTAACTATGATTTTTTTTTAATCTCAGATCGAGTACCACATTGACGACAGCATGAAAGATAACGTGTTAAAATATGTCTGTGGACGATGGAAAGATTTCAAAACAAAATTGGTGGGTGGTTGGATTACGAAGACAAGAAAACTTCCAGTGGACCATAAAGAGCCGTACGAGCTTTATGATGGCATTACACAAGCACAGTGGGAAACGTTCAAGAAGAATTGTGAAACTGAGGAATTTAAGGTAATTTTTTTGTTCATATCATACTTTATCCTTTTAAAACGTATTTTTGTTTCCTTGACGATGTCGAAGAAAGTAATAATTGTATTTACTTCTTGCGTACCTTATTGACTGTCTTGATTTAACACGAGATTAGAGTATACAAGTATTGGATAAAGTCTTTGGTTTTTGATCGAAGAAAATGAAGTTTGAGAAAATATTTAGTAATTGATCAGTTTTCACAGTAAGTGTGTTCAAATTGGTTTTGTAACTGCTGTTAATAACGTGTGTTGCATATACAAGACTGTCATATGTTATCTGAATTTGTTACTGGAAAAAGTATGCAGATAATGGAAGTAATGTTAACCCCGTGGATTTATTTTATTGAAGCCAACCTTCTTTTCAAGCTCATCTTCCATGAAATGATATAATGTCTTAAAAAATGGGTTGGCCTTGGATTCTAGATTGTATATTTAACACCACTTTAAAATTGTTTTGGCGAATATTGATCTAATATTTGTACCTTTAATTGCTATACAATCATGCTTCTATTATATGTTTCATGCACATATCCAAGGTTAATTCTTGATTTTGGAACTGAAATTCATGACTAAGTTGGTAAAGGAGGAGTTTAGAATGAAATTTCTCCTTTCCCTTTTGTTAAACTAAAATAATGTTTTGGGCCATAATTGTATGAAAGTCGGTATCATCGTTTCATTTTACTTTGTTTCTCTGTCTTATACATTCTTATTTTCCATCTCTGATTATTTTCTTATGGTTTTATTTTTATTTTTTTATTATACAACTATGTCTTGATGTTTGATTTGGTACTTTTATAGAATGCCTTGATGTTTTAAAAACGTATTATCTTACGAAAATTCTAGTTTACAGGAAATAAATAATTTGGTTTCTCAACAGTACTTTTATAGAATGCCTTGATGCCTTGATGAATGAGGGTAGACAGTGATTGCAAAGAAGAGGGTGACAGTGATTGCAAAGTTGATGAATTAGTTTTCTCAACAGTATTAACAACACCAACCTCTACTATATTAGCAACAGATTTAGACCATTCTTTATTTAAAATCCCATCCAAACAGGTAACCCCATTCATATCAGTGAATATACTCTTATGCACCTTGTGCATGTATTCATTTACAATTCTTTTTTGCTTTGATTTTACATCTTTTTCCTTGATTATACAATTACAAACAGTGTGTTCTACTTCAGCAAATCAACACATCTGCCAATCATCACCTTGTTCATCTCTGCAAATACCCCCATTTCTGCTATTGACTGCTGCCCACCAGTCATCTCCCCAGTCACTTCATACCCACAATTTACATACAACCAACATCACTTCCTGTTTCAGTTCCATAACCATTTGCATATAAAACATTCCCATATCTTCACAGTTCCATAATCATTTGCATAACTTCCACTATGCACATTGTTTCAGTGCACACTGTGTCTTACCATTCCCTCCCTTCTGACCACCACTTACCTCTTCTGTCAATACTCCAAACTTCTATCTACCTACTATATCACTGCATCACCTAACATATTCACCTCTGTCAACCTTGCTCCAGCCATCATCATTGGCTGCTCTGCCTTATACCCCCCTTCACATATCACTTACAGTTCTGCCACCACTACCTGTTTTCAGTCCATCAACTCAATTCACTATAATAAAAACCGCGAAGCCAGTATCTCCAGAAGAATGATATGTATACTTACAATCCAATAAAACATTCAATATCTAAGAAATCATGATATTTAGCGATTATTCATTCTCATTAACTGTTGGGGCATTTCAGTTTTGCTGTGTGTGATTTCCATGTCAAGATTTCTTTTATGTTAGTGGTTGCAGACATGTGATAATGCAAGAATTTTGTGCAGTGGAGTATATGTTAGAAGTGGAGCATACATTAATATTCATTATTTTTGACAGCGATTAAGCGAGAAAGGTAGGAAGAGTCAAGCATACAATGAGCATCCTCACTATTTGGGGCAAGCTGGATATGCAGGGAAGAAAGCTAAATGGATAACCGAAGGTCATAGTTCATCGACTACATTACCAAGTGGTTCTTTTTTGGATCGAAGTATTGACTGGGTTTTGGCAAGATCAAAAAAAGAAGCTAATGGAAGTTATGTAATCCCTAATGAGAAAACTAGGATAGTTGCAGATAAAGCGGTATGACTAATTTTGATGCATTTTATCCCATTTGGTTAATCTCTTACAAAACAAAGCAATAAATTATTGAGAAAACTATTTTTTTTTGTTGACAGAATGCTTGGAGAGAAAAAGCCATCGAAGGAACATGGGTTCCAAATAGATATGATGATGTCTTAAATCGTGCTCTTGAAAAAAAAGAACATCCAGGTCGAGTTAGAGGAATTGGTGGGACGGTCGGTATCAAAGATGTATTTGGAAAGGTAATGAAATATAAAGGTCCAAGTGGTGTAATATCAGCAGATGAACTACATCGTATCACTCAGGAAATAGAAACTAAAGTGAGCCAAAGATTCGAGTCTATGGTAGATATGGTGGTTGAGCAAAAGATTGCAAACTTTTTCAATAGGATGGGTATGCAAATGCCCAATGATGTTGTGGTCGAAAATGTACCATCATTTGGTCATCGTAGCAGCTGTCAATCAGTACAATTGGACAAATTACAAAATACCAGCACAAATCAAGAGATAGATCCTTATGAAAACTTGCAGGTAACTAATTCAAAAGTCTATTTTTGTAAAATTATACGATTCTAAAACGTGTAAGTCAATAATTTTAATGTTGTACTTGTCATTCTAGAGGCCAACTAAATGCCGTTTAGCTGTTAATTTGGACTCCAAAATTGTCGTAGTGGGTCACGACATGGTGCATCCTACTTCTAGGCCTGGAGATCAATGTCATAATCAACAAATCTTGACCAATCATGTAAAGGTTGGAATTGACGCAGTAGAGCCTATTCATGTAGGAACCCCTCTTCCGGTTCCAAGTAAATATCACATCACGATAGGAGAAGCACTTTGTAGTTTTGTACAATGGCCTAAAAATCTCGTGCTTTTAGGCGATGATGATAAGGTAAAGAAAACACTTTTTGTATTTTTTTGAGCTTTGCTTGGATAAAATATGCAGACTCTATGCTGCTTATGAATTTTTTGTGTGCAGGCTACACATATTAGGAGCAAAGACAAAGTGGAAGAGTGTGTTGCTACGGACATGAATAATAACCAAAAGATGACAAATGAGCATGCAAAGCGTAGGACGATCGTGGGTGAAGACATCATTAGTACTTTAATGGATGAGTGCAAATATTTCCATGACCTGATAGTTCAAGTGCCATCCCATGATAATAATTTCATCAATGCAATTCATGTGAACAAGGATTTATTTACATACGATGAGGACTTTGAAATCCATGTCACTATGGATGACATTATCCAATTCCTTAGTATGGGATGGTTGAATGGAGAATGGTTGCAAATTTGCATCATGTGAGTATTATATATATATATATATATATATATGATGAATATTTCTATCTGTGTACCAATATAGCTACTATGTGAAATACTTAGGTTACATTCACAACAAATAGGTTATAAATTCATTATATATGTTCTATTTTATATTATGTATTATACATGAAATGGTAGAATAACAATATTTGTGTGTTGTACTTATTTTTAGGTGGATAAATGATATGTGCAATGACCTCGGAGTGGAGACCATCGGGTTTATGTGTCCATATAAGTTGTCTCAAGTGTGGAAATATCCAGACGCGACAAATATATATATTTCGAACACATGGCATGCGTCACAATCGAAGAGCTTACTCTTAGCCCCACACTACGAAGGGTATGAGCAATAAATTTTTATAAGCTAGTTTACAAATCTAATGTTGATATTAACTTCATATAAATCTTATAATGTAGGAAACATTGTCTACTGCTTATTTTTCGTATAGAAAAGAATGAGGTTTATGTTTTGGATCCCCGAGTCGAACGCAAATCTAAACTGGAAATTAGACCACAAGTGAATATGTACGTTTTATCTATTTGCCTTCTGATATCTTTTTTGCTTGATGCAAGTGAATATGTACGTTGTATTTAAATTATTATTTTATGTGTAGGGCGTTTAAAACTTATAAGGCGTATGGTGGAAAATCTCGAGGAATTTACTTGAAATGGAAAACTATTAAGGTGATTTATTTTGTACAAAATAAAAATAATCTTCTATATTGGATATAAATTCAAATTAACCTATCTATTAAATTATTGTGTAATATTGTTGTAGTGTCCTCAACAATCTAGAACGACGGATTGTGTATATTATGTGATGAGGTATATGTATGATATAGTAAAAAACCACGATCAAAGCAGCGAAATGCTTGAGGTACCACTTTAATTTTTTTCCTTCATAATTTTTGTTAAGTACTTATTCGATTAATGTTTCGAAACAGTCTTGTAATTGCAGTACTTTGTACAAGATAGTTCTTATAGCCAGCAAGAGATAGATGGGTTCGTGATAATTTAACTAGCTATATCATGCATAACTGGATGTAGTCTTCTTATATGCTACTATATGGTGAGTTTATTCTTGTCTCTTTCATACTTTCAGCATTACATGATTTGGAGCTAAAAATAAAATAATTATAATTGAATACATTTTTTAAAATGATGACACAATGTTGTTTAAAAAAAATTTAGTTAAAAGCTAAACGTACATATCCATTGCTCAAAATTGAAGCGATTTTCGATGTTGAATTTGGGAATGGTTCAAATTGAAGTTCGACTGTGGGTTGTGTCGTTAGAGGGTGTTTGCGGTCGAAATGAACTGTGCAAAGGAGTTGTTACTGTGCTTTGAAGTGTAGAACAGTGGATGGTTAATTGACAAGTTGTAGAAGCCAGTGAGTTACACGGTGAAGTGCAGTTTGGTTTGTGGCACAGGGGAATGAAGTAGGCGGATGGAAGCAGTGACTGTTGTGACAGTTTATATTGTTGTTGCAGTAATATGAAGAACGAAGTGAGTGAAGTGTGGTCAACAGTGGATGGGGGAGCAATGTAAGTGGATGAAGTATGGCAGTGGGTTTGGGGATGTTTGTATGCAATGAATGTTGCTGTCAAGTGTGGTGGTGGAGATTGCAGGCAGTGGGGATAATGATGTGTAGAAGTGCAGAAGAGAGTGGTTGGTGAATGATAGCAGGCGTAGGGGGAATGTTTGAATGATATGGCAGTGAAGTTGCAAGTGGTAAGAGGAAGTGGAATAGTGGTGAGGTTGGTCGTATTTTTGGGGTTGTAATTGTTTCTGGTGATTTGTGTAATGGTTCAAACAAGCAATATGTGATGACTGGAAATGGTTGAATGCAATGTATGAATGAGGAAGTGGCTTGTTTAAATGAGTTCAGTGGTTTGAATGAGTTCAAAGCTTGTTTATATGACTGGATATGGTTGAATGCAATGCAATGTTTGAACAAGAGGTGTATGCAGTGTCAGTGGGCAGTGGTTGATGGTTGATGGAAGTTGAGCAACAACAAGATGATGGTGGGGATGGTATGCAGGCAATTTATGGTATGTGTTTTGTATGTGGTCAGTGATGGGTTGTTATGTTGTAGTTTTGGTTATAGAAGAGATGGATGTTGGACTGGGATGTTTTGATGAGCGGTGGTTAGTTATGTAAGGGTTATTGCAAAGTTTGATGTGTGGGTGGATGTGTTAGAGTTACTGTCAGGTGATGGAGGTTGGTTGTCTGTTGCAACAGGGTGTTGTTCAGGCAGAAGCTGGGTGGTATTGGAGGGTGAGCAGCAGTTGTAGGCTGTCAGGTCGCTGATGAGATGGGAGGTTAGGCAAACAGTTAGTAGATGTTGGTGGAAGGAGCATTAGTATGTTGAGTGCTTTAGTATAATTGCTGTGTGTGGTGACTCTACTTATTGGAGTTGATGGTCAGTAGAAGTGGCTGTTTCGAATTGGTGGTGATGTAGAGGAGTGGATGGGGTTCTGGTGGTAGAGAGGCTGTTGGTCTATAGGCAATGGAATCTTGGATTTGTAGAGGGAGATGGCAGATGATGGATATTGATGCAGGTAAGGTGCACTCAACTGAAAGGCATAGTGTTCGTTTGGGTTGAATGAGAGGAGTGTTTCAAAGAGTGATGTATATGCACAGAGGGGATGGTTAGTATGGAGAAGCAGTTGTGACTTGGGAAGGTTGATGTGGTTAGTTCGTTTGATGGTGGCAGAGCAATCTGTAAAGAGGATGGAAGTGGTGGGATGATGAATTGGTGGTTTAGCAGTGAGTAATGGAAAATGCACTATGCACAGTTGTATGGTAGAAGGCAAGTGCAGATGAATATATTTGATGTCACTGTGATATGGCACTATTGTTACTTATGTTATTGATGTGGATGGCAGTGTTGTCTGAAGTAGTGTACAGGGTTACTGGTATTTATGATGTGGTGGTTTAAGATGTGGGAGATGAAGTTATGCAAGGATTTGGTGATTGGCAGTGGTTAAGTTTGGTTGTTTGTGAAGTTTGTGAGTTATACGGAGGAGTATGGGTTTGTAATGGTGAGTTGCACTGGTTGAAATGGTGGTGGTGCAGAGAAGTATGTAGTAGTGTAATGATGTTTGCATCATTAAATGATGTGGGATGGTTCGGGTATGAGGCAGTTTGGTGATGAAGTTTTATATGTTTGAAGCAAAGGCAGTTTGTTGTAGCAGATGGCAAAGGACAGTGCAGTTGACAGGAGTTAATGATAGAAGTAGATGTGTAGGCAGTAAGATGGTGGTTAAGCAGAGGTGGTGGACAGTTACACTGTTTATATGGGGGAGGTTGAAAGTTATTGCACATGCTGATGTGTGTACATGGTTATGGAGTTGCTTTTGCAATTGTAGTAGTGTATAACAGTTAGAGTATGGTGAGTTGGCAGTGATAGGGGAGCAGTTGACAGAGGTAACGAGGTTGTGCATCAGGAAGAAGGGAAGTGAAGTATAAAGTGTTGCTATGATTTATGTTGGTAGTGCAAATGGCTTTGGGGTATTGTAGGTTGATGTTGATGCACAGAAGTGGTAGGAGGTTGGTCGTTGATGTTGAACACTATAAATATTTGTCAAAGTCTATAGCAGAAGTTAATTAACTCCTATATGTAACATTAAAAGAGTGCTAAAATATTTGGTGATAATCATCTATTATCCATGTATCAAAAACTTGCTAGTCAGTAGTATGATCATACATCAGTCATCACACTGAACGTTGAACCAGTTAAACAGTTTGCTGCATTGAATGTTTGTATTTTGCAGGATCATATGCATATGCAGATTGCACAGCTCAACTTCAGGTAGCTCAAGTACAAAATAGGATGAAGGTTTGTGTATTTAAAGACCATCTTCTGCTTAATTTATCTGCTGTCAACGATACATTCTCTTCTCTGTATATATGTATTTTTGTGTGTCAACATATAACACGCTGCATTTATTTTTTACTACTGTCTGTCTGATTATGTACTGTGGAATTTATTTATGTTTTTCATTATTTTGTCGAATTATTAAATCTGATTATGTACTGTGGAATTTATTTGTGCTTTTCATTCTTTCGTCGAATTATTAAATCTGATTATGTATTTGCCATCAAATTTTATTTTGAATGATTGTAATATTGCATGAAATAATTGTTTGTTATAATCAATAATATATATAGTCTATTTGAGTGCTTCAATAATGGTCACTGAGAATGGCTTTTTTGCATCAGGTATAAATAGCTGATGCAATAGAAGGATTAGTTTGCACCAGTTTTCATTACAACCGATGCAACATGGGAATTAATTTGCATCAGTTGGTATAATAAGCCGATGCAATAGAGGGATAAGTTTGCATCGGCTGTTATAAAAAACCGATGCAACAAGATACTTTGTTGCATCGGCTTTCATTACAGCCGATGCAAAATGGGCTGTGTTCAAGCAACCAACCATGATATTTTGCATCAGTTGTTACTAACAACTGATGCAAAAAGGAACTTTTTGCATCGGTTTTAGAACTGATGCAAAAGTATTAACCCTGTTGCATCGGTTGCATATACATCGGTTGTTGAACTGATGCAAAAGGGGGGTAAACAACTGATGCAAATGGCCTATTTTGTAGTAGTGCACCACAGTCTCTTAGAATTTGAACGCCTCTCATCACCTTCCCAAGGTGTGCATTCGAGCGGGCATCTCTACCCGACGTTAATAGCCCTTTCCTGCCCTATCTAGAATAAGAATTCTTTCCCTTACTAGCCCTAGCCTCTCTATGAGTCCTACCTAATTGCCTTATACTAAGTTTCATCCTCACCTTTCCTTGGCCTGGTACCACCCTACCCCAACCTGTTAGTGCAATAAACTCTTCCTCTATAAGTGAATGCTTCCAAATTGTGGCTCGGTATGTCCTTACATATAGCAGCGCAGTTCAGTCTCTCCCAATTTTACATATTCGTGGCGCAACATGTCTTCTACATATTGAGGGACATATATACTTGCCCTAAAAGTACCAAGATCCCCTTGGCAAATCACTGCCTCGTCTCCATGTGCGAAGTTTTCTTATGAAACGTAAGGTCGTCGCCTTCTCCATACTAGACAAAGTCTGACACATCTGACAATGTCTTTACACATGTTGCTACCTAATTCATCATGATTTCACTTTCTGTTATCAATACTATACTTTATTTTTTCTTTTTAGCTTTATATGGATATGGTCCCTAATTTATCTAACACTTGTTTTACCATATAATTCTAAATTATAAGCAACCGCCCTATACCTTTTCCCCAGCATAGTTTCCCTCTTATTTTAGCTTGTTTTCTTCATAGAACACCTTATTAAACTCTATAAAATTTATGGACAATTGTTCAAGTCTTTTCCTTATTTATTTCCTAAGTATTCTCCTTTAAATATTCATGATAAATTATTTTTGCATTGCTAACCTTTCAAACTAAATATCCATTTCTAAAATCGTGAATAGAACATCTTATTAAAATTTTATAGTATAATGAAATCTTTAGAGCAGAGGAAACACATCTAAAAATCCCATGTTCATATATTTTTCTTCAAAAATTAATTAATGAATATCCATACGAAACTCCATTATATACAAAAGTATACGATATCATACTGAAACTAAACAGTTGGGAACGGTAAAAATTTCTTTAGAGTTACTCACTTAGACCTTTGAAATATCTTGTATTAGTCTTCTTAATCCCTCTTTATCTTGTGTATTCTTGTCTTTTTTTATTGCTCTCTTTACACTACCACCACTGATGTTCCTCTTAAGTTTTTATTTTATTTTTAGTAGCATAAAATGAATGAACGGAAAGAGTAATGTTTATTATCTCACGATGATTTCGACTTGGGTCCTCATTTTTTTTTTCATTAACTCATTAACCCTGCTTGCATTTAGCATATCTTGGCCCTTTAATTAATTAATTAATTTAATTAATAATTACAAGTTGTTACAATCCCTCCATAGAGGAATAAGGCACGGTAGTGATTGCCAATCTACCCCATGCTTACTCTTAATCATAAACGCATGAATTCTTAATTCACAATAATGTACAATTAACCATGATATTCATACGTATATTGCCTACACTAATACAATTTAACACATGGCTCGGATGCTAATCTAAAACGAATAATTCTAGATAGGTCGTCCTAACCTTATCCTCTATTTCCCATGTACAATATTCCTCATCTGCACTCCACTAGACGCATACTAGTTTCACCACCTTGTTTTGAATCCGCTACTCATCTTGATTCACTATCTGAATTAATCTATGCACATAGGTCATATTTTCTCTATGACCTAGTCTTCCACTGCTTTTAGATTAACCACTACATCTGGATCTCTAATGCATTTACGTAGACGTGATACATGAAACACATTATAAATCCTTGCAAAAGCATTAGGTAGTTCCACCTTATATGCTACCTTCCTAATCCTTTATATGATTAGAAATGGTCCTAAATATATGGGTGCTAACATCCCAGCTTTTCCAATACGCATCATTCCTCTCATCGGAGAAACCTTCACAAACATTGGATCGCCTACTACGAACTTCAATTCCTTCCACCTTGTGTTAGGATAACTATTTTGCATAGACTATGCTGCCTCGATCCTAGTTCGAATCATCTCTACTTTCTCAGTAGAATCCTTAACCACATATGATCCTCACACGGCCATTTCCCTACCTCCAACCAACATGCAGGTGATTTACATGGTTTTCCATACAACGCCTCAAATGGGGCCATCCTAATACTGTTCTAGTACCAGTTGTTGTATAAAACTCTGCTAAATGTAAATAAGATTCTCCTAAGATCCGCCAATGTCTACATGCAAGCTCTCAACAAGTCTTCTAAGACCTTGTTGGCCCTCTCAGTTTGCCTATCTATATGTGGATGGTACACATCACTCATGCGCAACTCTGTACCCAAGGCCTTCTGCAAACTACGCCAAAACTCAATGGAGAATAATGGATCTCGGTCATTAGTAATAGTACAAAGCACCCCATACAATCTCATTACTACCTTCATATATATCTCTGCTAACCTTGATACAGTTATCATGGCCTTCACTGTAATGAAATGGACACAGTTAGTAAGTCTACAAACTATAACCTATATGCTTTCATTCCCTACCCTTGACCTTGGTAACCCATCTATGAAGTCTATAGGCATTGAATCCTATTTCCAAATTGGAGTCTCCAAAGGCTACAGGAGTCCACTAGGCTTCTGACGTTCCGCCTTCACCTGCTGCATGTAAAATATCTCCTCATATACTCTCCCATGTATTTCTTCATCCCTTACTAGAAGAAACTTCTCTTGATATCTCGATACATCTTAGTACCTCCAGGGTGAATGGTGAACATTGAATGAAAACATTCGTCCAGCACTCCTTTTCGTTGTCCTCCTATATTCGAAACATACGACTTACCATTCTTCCACAGTCTACCTCCTTCATCGACACTAAAACCCTTCATCTCTACTGCCTTAATTTCTAAGTCTAAGCTCCTATTTTGTCGACATAGAATTTTTTTTCCCTTTTGCAGTTCAAAAATCCTTTCTACCAGTGCATGCCTTAATTCTAGGCATGGTAGCATCTCAGAAACATCGCTCAAACCTACAGTAGACTGAACCTACATATCACAGGCAGACAACATTTCCAAGGCGTCCCATTCTTCTATCATAGACAAAACATAACTCTACTATTTTTGGCTTAGGGCGTCAGCCACTATATTCCCCTTCCCTAGGGTATACTATATCTTGAAATCATATGATGCTAGAAACTCTAACCACCTTTACTGCCTCATATTCAGCTCCCTTTGAGAGAACAAATATCTTAAGAAATGCGGTCGGTAAACAACTCAAATGTTTCTCCTAAAAGATAATGTCTCTAGATCTTTAATGTGAAAATAAGGGCCGCTAACTCCAAGTTATGAGTAGGATATCGAACCTCATAAAGTCATAACTGCCTAGATGCATATGCAATTACTTTTCCCTTCTGCATAAATACTACCCCTAACCCCAAGCCTAATGCATCAATATACAAGCCATACCGTCATCCTTTAGGTATCACTAGCATAGGTGTACTTGTCAACTACTGCTTCAATCCCTGGAACAATGTCTCACACTCCTACGGCTAAGTAAATTTCTCACTTTTCCAGGTCAGTCTATCATTGGCGCGGCTATACGAGAGAGATCCTTCATGAATCTTTGGTAATAGCGAGCCAAATCTAAGAAACTTCATACCTTGGTCACAATCTCAGTTCTCTTCCACCCATTTACCGCATCAACCTTCGAAAGATCTACTGCTAACCCTTCTTTCGAAACCAAATGGCCTAGGAACTTCACTTTCTTTCTCCAAAAATAACACTTAGAAATTTTCTCTTTTAACTTGTATTATCTCAATGTCTCCAACACAAGCCTCAAATGAACTGCGTGTTCCTTCTTGTCTTTTGAGTATACCAAGATGTCATCTATGAACACTAATACATATCTATCCAGCTTATCTCAGAAAATTCTATTAATCAAGTCAATAAAGAATGCAGTTACATTGGTTAATCCACATGGCATTACTAGCCTCTTATATGAACTATACCTCATTCCAAATGCATTCAAAGAAACGATTTCCTCTGCAACCCGCAGCTGATGGAATCTTGTAGCCAAGTCTCCGTACGAAAAACACCTTAACTCCCTTCAACTGATCAAACAAGCCATTAATTCTCGACAAAGGATATCTATTCTTTACTATTCTTTCATTCATCTTCAGATAGTCTATACGCAATCTTAAAGACCCATCGAACTTCTTTACAAATACTACCGAGGTTCCCCAAGGTGAGCTGCTCAGCCTACAAAGCTTTTACCTTCTAACTCTACCAATTACTTCTTCAACTCCTTCATCTCCTTTGGAGGCATTCTACTCGAAGGTCGACTAAATGGTTCGGTTCCTAGTAACAGCTCTATTTGAAACTCTACCTCCCTAAGGGATGGCAACCCTGAAACCGCTCCTAGTTCTTCCTTCTTCGAGGATAAAGAAAAAAAGACAAATTGGCACCTAGTTCTCGAATCCTCTAAAACTACAAGTACTCTCCCTTTGGTATGGGTGGCTCAAGGTTATTATCCTTTCGGTGTAGTATATTTTAGTGCCATAACGCTCTAACTGGTCCACCTCTAAAATAACCTTGAAGCCTATGAATTCAAACACATAGGGAACTTACACTCACCTAACTCACTTTCTAAGTTAGCGCATCTTAATCTGAGAGTGGCACATCCCCCTATTAGATTTACTACATGTATGGAAGTAACTAAATAGATAATCTATAACCCCAGTCTATCAACCAATTCTTTAGCTATAAAGGAGTGTATGGCACCAATATCAAACAGTACTCTAATTGAAATACTGGAAATCAAAGCCATACCTTCTAGAATTTTCTCTTTTCTTTTTTCCTCGATAGACGGTCCTTTCCTTGGTCCCTTCAAAGTATAAACCTGCATTTTAGCTCTAGGAAGTCCTTCTTCGGATGCCTTATCTTGTCACACTTGAAGCACTTCACTCTTCCAAGACTCTTTGGCATTGGACACTTTGTTGCATAGTGTTCCTGCTGTCTGTAGTTAAAACAAGCAACCTCTACGGTAGCAACCTCTCCACCTTTTCCCTTTGGCACTCCTTTCTTGCTTTTGGTATATAGGGTAAACTTCTTCTTCTGCTCTACTTTGGGTCACTTCCCCATCCTTTTTTTCTCTTAATACATCCCATCATAACTTCTAGCCATGTCAACTACAAACACAAAGGAGATGCTATATGAGCCATCACCTTATAGTCAAGACCCTACTTCAAACCCTTAATGAACTTCTCATTTTTTTCTTCATTGGAGTATTAATGATTTCACTGCCATACCTAGTTGAAGAGTTAAACTTCTGGAGGTATCCCTCCACTGTAAGGTTACCTTATTTCATATCATTGAACTCTCTTAGTAACACACTCTACTGAGACTCTGATATGAATTGAGCCTCTAACCTTTCTTTAAACTGCTCCCAAGCAATCTCCTCCTCAGGGGTCTCAACAGTTACTGTCTCCCACCAAGCCAATGCATTCTCATGTAACTGCCTTGATGCCAATATCCTCTTCTATGCATCATTGGTCCTAAGTCTCTAAATATGAGCTCACAAACTCTAAGCCAATTTAGTACTTCAATAATGGGATCCTTCCTTATAAACATCTTCCCTTCCAAGTTTTAATAGTCATTATTCATCCTCGAGAAGTCCTCTCTCACCGCTGTAGCCCTAGGCCTAACTGCTTCCAACATGTTTTCCCTCATCATGTGAAACAGAAACTCTTTAAACAAAGCATTCATGTCCATGCCAGCAAAATTTTCAGGTTGCGCAGCTTCCTTCCCTAAAGTAGTTGGGGACTTCCCCTATTCTCTCCATTGGTCTGCGCACTTTCAGCCTTCTTCTTGTACTTGCCCCTCTTATAGTAACTCGCCCACTCCACAAATCCATCTTGCCTTTTATGTTAAACAAGTCTTCATTAGAAACAAGGAGAAAGAGAGAGAAACAAATATAGAAGGCTAGATATGTGTGTTTATATACATAGTAAATTACAAGTACATTGTATATATAATAGCATATACCCTCCTTAAGTTTTTCTCTATTTCCCACTTTGTTTTACTTAAATATCCCTAATCTATGCTCTTATACCAACTGTAACATCCCCTCTCAGAGATTCGAAGATGAACGTCGATGATGCTGTAGTCATCACCAGAATTATCTTCCAGTGACGAAAGTTGGTTCAGTATATTCAAATTAGAATAAATAAACAGTGCAGCTAAATATTTTCAGTCCATAGGAATTTTCTTCAAATTCACTACATATATTTCCAAATTAACCTCAATGCCATGCCCTTGTAGGGGTCAAATAATAATAGGAAATAACATAATAAAGAGTCAAGTCAACATATGACAATGTTGCCCTGGAATCCTAAAGAAAAACAGTGGAAATAACATCTTTATTTGCTAACATGGCGTCATGCTCCAACTTTAATCTTCATACTAGTAAGTTCATGGGGAAAATAATAATAAAAACATAGGTAAAAAATAAAGTCTAGTGTGAGTAGTACTTACCCAAAACAAACATATAGTGAGACCACACCGTACTACATGGAACAGATTTCCACCTCACTATTCACGATCACATAGTGGAACAATCATAGTTACCGACATCCATATTCACAACTAAGTCCTTACTTTATATTAGCCTTTAATATGATATTTCCACCTTTTACCGCATCCCAAGCATACTACCCACTAAGAACCCCTTTTTGGTTTTTCCTTTTATCTAAATACTATCTAGAATCAGCCCCCAGCAGTATCCTTTTAATTCATTTATTAAATTTAGACTACATGGACTCAGCCTCCTGTCATTCCCTTTAGTTCATTCATTAGGTTTAAACTGAATAGACTTAGCCCATTTATGGTATCCTTATTTTATTTGTTAAGCTCTGGACCTCAAAGAAACAACCACATGCGGTCCCTATGTGTTATATAAAATTTCGGACTACTATGAAATATCCACTAGTGATCCTAAAATATTATTTAATTTGAAACTACATAGAATCAACCCACCACGGTCTCTTGGAAGTTGAATACCTCTCTTTACCTACCCAAGGTGTGCATTTGAACGATCGTCCCATTTGGCATTAATAGCCCCTTCCAACCCTATCCCATGAACATGTATTCTTTCCCTTACTAGCCCTAGACTCTCCACGAGTCCTACCAAATTATCTTATGTTACATTTCATCCTCACCTTTCTTTGGCATAGTACCATCCTGCCCTAACCTGTTGGTGCAATACACTCTTCCTCTGTAATGCTTCTAAATTACGGCACGATATGTCCTTGGTGGCGCAGTACAGTCTCTTCCAATTTTACATATTTATGACGCAACATATCTTTTACATTTGCGATGCAGATATAATTTTCCCTGAAAGTCTTAGGATCTCCTTGGAAAATCATTACCCCACCCCCATATGCGTAGTTTTCTTATAAAATGTAAGGTCGCTACCTCAGCTCCATTCTAGACAAAGTCTGACACATCTAACAATGTATTTACTCATGTCGCTACCTAATTCGTCATGATTTCACTTTCTGTTATCAACAGTGTCCTTTATCTTTCTTTTCATCTTTTATATGGATTGGGTCCCTATTTATCTCACACTTGTTTTACTGTACAATTCTAAATTATAAGCGACCGCGCAGTACCCTTTTCGCTAGTGTAGTTCCCCTCTTATTTTAGTTGGATTTCTTTATAGAAAACCTTATTAAACTATAGATTTCTGGTTAACTATTAAGATCTTATCCTTATGTATTTCCTGTGTATTGTCATTCAAATGTTCATAGTAAATTATTTTGCATCAGTAACCTTTCAAACTAAAAACCTATTTCTAAAATCATGATTAGCACATAATATTAAATTTTTATCGTATAATGAAATCTTTAGAGTAGGGGAAACACACTAAACATCCCATGTTCATCTATTTTCCCCCAAAATATTCATTAATGAAGATCCATAAGAAACTCCATCACATATAAAAGTATACAAGATCATGTCGAAACCAAATGGTTGGGAATGGTAAAAATGGTTTTAGTATTTCTCACTTAGATCTATGAAATATATTGCTTTTGTCTTCTTAATCCCCTTTTATCTTATGTCTTCTTATCTTTTCTTTAATTTCTCTCTTTAGGCTACCACCGTAATGTTCCTCTCAAGCTTTTATTTTATTTTAGTAGAATAAAATGACTTAATGGAAAGAGTAATGTTTATTGTCCACAATGATTTAGGCTTGGTCCCTCATATTCTTTTTCATTAATTCATTATCCCTTCTTTATTACAATGAATCCGTCAATGTGCTTAAGTTAAATCAGATTCTAATTATAAGATTATGTCCCAATATGATTTTGAATTTCGGTATATCACTATTGAAATAGACATTCTAAATAATGATTTAGAATAGATTTTTCTCACATGATAGCCAAAATGTCATGACGTCAATTGGAGCGATAACTGAGTTTGTGAATGATGGATAAGATCTAAGAACTGATATGATAATATCGTTCAAAAGAATCATATTTGAGCAAATATTTTAATAAAGAAATCAAATAGTTGACTATCAGTTAAAATGCATGAGAAGTGTGTATATAATAAAGCATATTAAGAGGTACTAAAATATTTCTAAAATTGTATATAAACAACATGCTAATGATTGTTAACAATGTACGCAGATAAAAATCAATTTTTGTTTGGTATTGCTCGATAAAGGATTTGAAAAGAATATCTTTATAATCAGTATAAAATAATCTTGGATTGACCCAACGATATACATAGACACCATATTAGAATGTTTAATGTGAAGCGTATGAGATGGATTTCTTATGCGTTGGCAATATGAATTATCATATATACTAAAGTTGTCTCTTATATAGCATTTCGCTAATGTAAATGTGCATTAAGCGAGCATCAAATCTAAATTAATGTTGCTAAATGGTAGTTATGAGTGTTCTCAAGCATTTATGAAATATTAGAGAATTTTTTATGGAAACATTAACTCCTTGTGAAAAAGTAATTAGACTAAAACTTTATAATGACATCATATATTGTATGTCAATCCTAAATTCTTGTTCAACTTTAGTTAAGGAGCTTTAAATTGAAAATGTTCCAAAATATAGGTGGTCGTTGATTCAATTGAAAGGTTACGTACATCGCCTTGAATAGCGATGCAATAAATTGAGTTTAAATATAATTACATAAAATTATAATTAAGCTACGAGTGATTCTAAATTTTGAGAATTCCATGACATTTTTGTGAAAACAATGTTGCGGTATAGATCGTAAAAGACGCTACGGCTCATAAGATGGCTAGATGCGTACTCTGAAAGTTTCACTTGATAAAGGCAGTTTATCAACATTGGAGAGATGTTAGCTGATAAAGTATGTAGTAATACAATATAGCAGATCCATTCACTAAGGGACTAGCTCGATTAGTTCTGAACTAATTGGAGGAGTGAGATTAAAATTCCATATTTGATGCCAAGTTTAATAGGAGATTGAAAATTAGTTATATACTTATTCATAGTAACAGTGTTTATTTTATACATACATACATACATATATATATATATATATATATATATATATATATATATATATTATGTTATATTGTGAGATAAATAATGAAGTGATTAATTTAAGGTATATAATTAAGTAAATCCTTAAATAATTTATTACGTGATTGTAGTTGCAAATTGTTGGAATCATGAGTAATTAACCACAAAATGAAATAACATTTTGTTTTAAATATTCTTAGTCGGGATGTTTTGAGAAAGAATATTTATATATTCGTTGAGGCCAGAGTGCGTAACACTCTCCAAATGTTGGATAGTGTTTTACTTAAGGATGTTGGAGGCACCAAAGAGTTATGTATACATAGTTATTGGATAATTATGGAATGACTCATCTGAGAGTTTCTTATTGTTAATAATAACTAGAGCAAACAGGAAATCTCAGGGTGATGATGTTACACGGTTTCCCTGACTTGAGAATACTGTAGAACTTCAATGTGAATACTCCACTTTGATTATTGTTAAATCATTGTAAGGCATCCATCGTATGACTATAATTAGATCTAAGTTAAATAATTGGAAGTAAAGTGCTATTCAGTAGAAAATTCGTCTCCACGTTCGTATGAGGTTAGTACTATGGTCAATTGTAGTTAATTTACAACCAAAATCTCTGGCTAGAGTAGTATGGTTAATAAAGAATGTTATTATTTAATCAAGGACTTTGTTTTATGGACTAACCAAGTTGAATGTGGATAATATTAGAATTTTGACCAAAACCAAATTTCATACATCCTAAGGTGATATAGTATTTGAAACATATCAAAATTTAAGCAAAAAAATAAATTAAATATAATAAGGGAAACATAAAAAATTTATAAACTTTTGAATTTGGCTATGAAACTTGCATAGTTGTGTTTGTAGTGATTTTCTGGATGATTTTCATATATAACACTTTGAAATTGAAGATAATAAGAAAAATGATTAAAAATTTGCAGTTGAAAATTATTAAATATCTAAATTAAAAGTAAATAAATGATAAGAAATTAATTGGAAAAAAAAACGGTCGACACCTTGGGCGTCGTCAGTCGATATGTAGCGGTCGACCGGTTGAAAAAGTCGGGCAAAAATATTTAACGATGAATGATGCAGATTCGATCATATAGTTTTTTACTTGGAAACGAAGTAAACGATTAGCATACATGATGAGAACAAAGATTCTGCAAGGGTTTATCAATGGTCCATATCAGTCTACAATCCCTATAAATACATGACTAACCTAAACTTTAATTCATTAAAAATTGTCCATGTACTTAAACTCTGTCGAATTATTTTTCCTGAACTTATAAAATTCTTCAAAATAAACAAGAAAAAAATAAAGGAATCCAAAACAATCAAATCAATAAAACAACTAATGAACGTGGGGAAATTCCAATCGAGATTCAAAGGAAAGCTTGGATCTGAGTTAAGTGGGTATATTTTTTACTAAGATGATTTATATGTAGTAGATTTTAATATACCCTTTTTGATTTAGGTTGTTAGAAACTTAATTGGAAATTATATTGTTTGGATCTGATTTTGAATAACAAGCGAAACTGATGTAAACCTATTAAATAGGAATTCATATATGTTAAAACTTTTTCTTATCAAGTATGAATCCATATAACCTAGCAATATCGTTATTAGCAGTAACCCTAGTTTTGAACTGTTCCTATAAATCTGACAAATTGAGTTTGAATATGAAATTTTGAAATTGTAGATTTAGTTCACGGAGTTGCTATGTAACTCACTATAATGGAGATTTGAAGAAGAAAATAATTAATTAAAAATTAAACAACGAAACAAACTAAAAAGTAGAAATTTAAAAACCTAACTGATGACGATCAGTCGACTGTACTATCTGGAGTGGTAGAGAGCAAGCGGTCAACCACTCCAGAAGCAGACAGTCGACCGGTTAGCATTTTAGAAGCGTAGTATGAACCTTGGCTTAGGCTTAGTTTATAAATAAATTAATTAGCAATATATATATATATATGTGTGTGTGTGTGTGTGTATGTGTGTGTGTGTGTGTGTGTATGTTAGGAGTAGGGAAGCTAGCTCCCTATGAGGCAATACAAGGAAATTACGGGACAAGGTAAATGTTATTTGTCCAGCAGGGGTGGATATCCGATTAAGGGATTCTATTGCCAATGGTACTCATAGAAGGTTCTAAAGTGTATGCATGACACTGACTGATGCCTAATGAAGTGTGTGGGCCTAGCACAATGGAGTTCTTTGGTATTCACGGATGATGTGACGTGATGTTGTGTTGTTGTTGGATCCCAGTGCATGCACTAAGAGGTGTATGCTATGATTGAGAGGTGGACATAGATATAGACGATGAGACACTTTGGTGAGTCGGCATTGCGGGCTCTCCTTCAATGCGTAGCTCGGACATTTATAGTCGTAGCTATGGGGAATTTAGCCCATATGAAAATTGTAGGGAAACCTATGTGAAATAGTTATGCATAGTCGTAATGTGAGAGATGTAGTCCCATAGAGGAAAATTTGTTAGGTATAACTATGTTGGAGAAGCTCTAGGAGCAATTAGTCGATCATTTGTTGTTTAAGATTCGATTAGTTGTTCGATCCTCATATGAGACTGCACAAGCCTATGGGATAAGTGTATATTAAGTTAAAAACCCTTGAGTAAAGATGTCTAGTAATTCAAGGACGCTTGTAGGACACCCTAGGTCACATCGAGTATTATTAAAGTCAAATGCATATGATCATCATATATTAATGATGTACTCATTCACAAGACTTTTGTCTAACCCACCCATTTTTCTTTCTTTTCCTCGTCGTAGGAGGATAGGGTAGCAAGTGATAGGCCCGTGATTAGTACTGGAGAGGAGAGCTCATCATTAGGGTTGCTTTTTATTCAAGGACACTTGTAGGACACCCTAGGTCACATTGAGTATTATTAAAGTCAACTGCATATGATCATCATATATTAATGATGTACTCATTTACAAGACTTTTGTCTAACCCACCCATTTTCCTTTCCTTTTCCTCATCGTAGGAGGATAGGGTAGCAAGTGATAGGCCCGTGATTAGTACGTGGAGAGGAGAGCTCATCATTAGGGTTGCTTATTATTTTATATAACTCTCCATGTAATTATCTATCTTATTCACTGCTTAATATTTATCAGACTATGAATTGTATTTCTATCTACTCTGCAATGTACTATTTTTTGAGATTGTATTTTGAGATATTTTCTGAGAAGGTTTTCTTTACTATATTTAGATTTTTTTTTCTTTTGCCATGAGATCTGAAAGTGTAAAATATCTAAAATTATATTTGTATATCTTTAGTCTCTGTATTGTTGATATGCACATAAATGTGCATATTCTTACTTCCATATTTAATCTAGTATTATTAAATAAATAAAAATATATGGTATTTTAACATGTTTGAACCAATATTTCAATTATTTTCTAATCATCATTTATTCATCTTCATATAGGGGCAAAATGGTCATTTTTGTGCATATATTAATTTGAGAAAATTTACTTGAAAATTTTTATGCCATTTTGTAGGAATTTGAATTCAAATTACAAGAGGCTTCATGGACAATATGCATGCACAAGAGAAGACAGGCAAATGAAGAAGGAAATAATTCATTTCATGACAACATGTAGTACCACACCTACCCACTTACCATGATTACATATTAGGAGCTAATGCACGTGTTAATGAAGATTAAAGCTACATGCACATTTAAATGGAGGGTTATCTCTTACTAATGACAACTTGGTGGCCACACTTCCTAATGGTAGTTTGGGTAGTTCCCAAAAATATACATTAGGTTTTAAGCTTATATAACCCTATATGTTGATGTAATTAAACTCTTAGCCTCATTTGAACCTCCATTTTAGTTAGTTTAGTTTGAGGCTCAAAAATAAAATTTAAGCTCTCTTTCTATTTCATGGCTACTTAGCCATTTTTTCTTATGTAATTTTCTTCTTAATACAATTTTAAGTCTTGCTTTTTTTTACATGATTTTTCCTTTCATGTTAGTAGCGTAGATCTTTTTATTTATGCAATTAGATTAGTTTTTATTTTACTTTAATTAGCTCTCTTGCCACTTTGCTCTTATTTTCTTCTTGTTTTCATTTCATGTTGAATGCTATATTTTTTGAAATGATAACAAATATGAGAGGCTAAACCTCTTTAATTTTGGAGTAATTAAGCTCTTTTAATCATGTAAATTCAACATTTTGATAATTTTTGATCACTTTTTGTGCTTAATGGAAATGTTTGATGTGGTTAAACTTGCTGTTTTAGCTTTGAATTTGATAGCCTATATTGTTGACACCAAATAGGTTATGCTTAAACAAACAATAAAACAAATTACCTCTTCATCTACATATGATTATGGTAATGAAGTGGATTTTAAAATCAAAATTTGATGGTCTATATTTCTAATCAATAGTTAGTAGACCATGCTTAAAATAGATTTTATTTTCAAGTTCATTGTCATTTTTATGAGAGTTAGAAAATGGTTTAATGGATATGTTAAAGTTTGATGATTTATATTGGGCTAATTAATAACACAAATATTACATACTTATAATATATTACATACTTATAATAAACATATCAATAAAATTCACTAATGACCGAAAGTGAGATCATATTTTCATATATGTTGATTTATGTGATCTTGAGAAGAACATTGCCTCTAAATTGTCTTCTACTCTCATATTTTTATCCATTTTCTTTTGTTAGTTTATTCATATTTTCATTTTTAGCTTAACAACGCTCTCAACTTTGGTTAATTTGATTGAATAAAAATTTTAAAATCTAAACAATTTGATGTGGATCAACCCGTACTTGCTACGCACTAACATTGTACGTCGTGCGCTTGCGATTAATTTTTAATTTAAAAATTTTAGGCTATTTTTCTAATTCGATAGGAAGTCGGCCGACCAATTTGGTTTTATTTTATTTTATTTTATATTCTTCGAATTATTTTTTGTTTGATTTTTGTGTGTTTCAATTTGTGTGCGTTTATGTTGTGTGTTTGTTTGATTTTTGTTTGCGTGCTTGTTTTCTAGTTGCATTTCATATTTTAAAAGGTTAAAAAAAAAAAGAGCATACACAACTTTGAACAAAAATAGTTTATTGCATTTACATTTTCCTTTTTCTTTTTTTTTTTCTTTTTTTGTTTACATTTACAAAAATAAAAAATTGCATTATGCACAGTTCACTCATCAACTTCCCCTGCAACCCATCCATCCACTGTCACACTGCCAGAACCATATATATTCACTGAACGTATATACACACATTTCACCTATAACCACCATTCACCTATACCTTCACTGCTTTCATCTTACAACCATCAGACTTGTGATTCACCATAACAATCTGCCATCAAACCTCTTCTACTCTTCTGTATCAATTCTGCACTTCTGTGCACACTGCCTTCACTTCTACAGCCTGCCACAACACTATCTTACCTTCAATACTTCCCTGACCACCACATAGACCAACCACCAACATCTAATCACCTGCAACGCTCCCTATCTCTGACATGCCATCAACTGCCTGAAACAAAGCCCATCATACTGTACAAAAAAACTGTCAACTTGCAACTCCATTACAAACTCTCGGTTCACTTCTACACAACCACCATCTTCACTGTTTACTTGCAACTCTGTCACCCCACAACTGTCAACTTGCAACTATCAACTTGCAGCCTACACTGCTGATCATCATTCATTGCATCGTACTTGATCATACATTGCAGTCATCATCACCTTACTCCATTACAAACTCTGGCAACTCCATACACATAGTATATTTCCACTGACAACTTCATACACATTGTACCAGTTCTCTACCTTGACAAATACATACAGTACCTACTTAAGCACTGCAAAACTGCCATCGTGCCTCAATATATATCTCCTTAAAAACTGTTGCAACATCATATTACACAACCCCTCCTTCTTACTGCCCCTCCTTACTGCCACTTCATCATAATCATCCCCTACAGCTCCACCACATCGAATGTCACAAACCCCATTACCACTTCAGACCACATCACTGCCTATTACTTACTTCCATTGACATCAACTGATCACTGCCACTCACCACCCTACCATACAACAAACAATTCAGTTCCTCCACAGTGCACCAACCTTCAAACTTCCATCAACATACCCATGCACATTAAATACAACTGACCATCACTGCCGTTACATTGCCATAAACAAACATCCAAAAACTGATCTCTATTCCTCTCACACTGCCAAGCACAACCAAAACCACTCATTGCCACAACAAGAAACGGTTGCTTCATATCTCCAGCCTGTCACAGCTATTCCAACATCATCTACAAACTACTACAAACAACCACATTTACAACTCCAACTCCAACAGTTTCTGTTACTTCACCTTGCATCTAATCTCCAACCATCACCGCTGAAGCACTGCTACGATTCACCACTGCATTGCCTTGCTTCGACCAACTCTTCCCTGAATTGAACAGCTACAACTACTTCACTCCCTAAACTTCATCACTGTTTCAACTTCCCAAACATCACTTGCCTTCAATCGTAACCTCATACAACTTCTTCCACTTACCAAACTCTCCACTTCATCACTCAAATCACAACCACAGCCAAACCCCTATTCTTCATTACTGCAACCACCATCCACTAACTTCATGCACATTGCCATCCCCTACTGCAAAAGACAAACCACGCTTCATCACAGTTCAACCACAAAACCACATTCCATCCCCTACTGCTGATCAACCACTGCGAAACAACTTCATATCATTTTCCATGCATTCAGATACAACTGAAACCCAAACTGCACTTCACCGTACACACTTTAAACCTCCCTGCAACATACAAGTGCAAAACAACATCAAATACAAGTTCATCAACATCTACAACTACATCTACATCAAATACCCCCATAACCCACTCTTTGTTTGTTGCCAAACCATTCATCCATCTGCCTGTTGCCTGTTGCTTCCAACTCCAGATCATTGATACAACCTGCCTACCTCCATACAAACTATTTACTGCCGCCCCTTATAGTAAACATTCTCCCACTCCTCAACACGGCAAAATCACCCTGTACCACAATGTTGTACATCAACTGTAACGACCCGAAATTTTCCAAGCCGAAAATTCCAGATAGTTATTAAAAAAAAAAAAAGAGATAGAAGAAGAAGAACAGAAACACCAAACATCTCACAATTGCAGCGGATAAATATAATAATAAATAATAATAGCTAACAAAAGAATTCTATATCAGTCGATTACAATCATATACATCAAAGTTTTACATATATACAGTCACTGAATATTTACAATTATTCCGTCTCAGATTAGCAATAGTATAAATACAGCGGATGTACTCTATACGATATTGTCATCCAGCTCGCCTCCTGAGCTCCAGAACGTACCTACCTGAAAATCTGTAATACTCGGTCTGACCCGAGCATTACACCAAAGTAACACCCGGGTCAGGCTGGAAACCAGCGTGAGTAAATCCAACTAACATGTAATACATGCATACAACTTATATAAACCCGGGGTAACTTATATCAATTTAATCCAATTCACAATTTGCTATAGACAGCTCTTATTTCACATATAAATTTCTAAGTACCAAACATAGATACAATAATCCAATTCACTTAAATCATTTCATTCGTGCCTATTGATTTCTCAAATCAATTTATAAAAATTCGAAGTGGTTTCGGGTATCTCCCAATACCCGATCCCGGCCTCTCCGAGTCTCATACCATCATATCCCAAGTTATCCACATGATAAACACAACATTTCATGTCAGAGATATCAATTCATTCAATGTATCACATACCATTCAACCATCCATAAGCAATGCTTAATCACATACAATTTAATTCAATTTATTCTAATTGAATTTTCTAACCACATTCACTTCGATGATTTATTAATTCCAAACCAATTAATTAATCAACCCCTCTATATCCATTCGTCTTAATTAACAACCCTGTATTAATTATCTTCCAATTCCATTCAAGTAATTCTCTTTAATTAATTTCACGATGTTAATTACTCTTACCAAATCAATGAGTAATCTTTAATTTCTTCACAAATTAATTAACTATAATCAATTACGTTAATTCTTAATTACTTATATTAATTGACTTCTCATAAGTCACTTATTATGAATTAATTAATCTCAATTAATCAAATTTTTAATTACTTCATTAATCATATAAATTAATGATTTCCAATTATATTTTACTTTAATTCAACCCCAATATTTATCATTCTCGATTAATCTCAATATGTAATTAACTATTCTTTTATTTACTTCATTAATAAATCAGTTACTCCCTAAATTAAATATCTTAATTAATCTCTTGATAAATTTCACAAAGTAGCTATATTTTATTAATTACATTAAGTAATTATTTATCACCCATCAAATGATTATTCTGAATTATTTATACTTAGTTGATTAACTTACAACTTAATTTATTATTTATTCAAACCTTTAATTACTGAATTAAATAACCCAAATCATTAATTAATTAAATTAATTAATTATCCATTTCAATTATCTTACTAATTTAATGTATCACAAATCATTAAGTCGTTAGTAACTTTTAAACGGAAATATTTTCTTATTTATTGTTTTTAATTTTAAACAACTTAAAATTCCCAATACTTCGAGTTAAGCAACCATTAACTCGAGAACCATCCAATATCAAGTCACCCAATCATTAAGTCACAGTGCATATCAAATAAATTAAATCCTTCAATCAAATGTTTTAATTTAACCATTCAAATTCAAATAGAATCTAATAGAGTGAGATTTTCTCACATTTGCCTCACAATTGGCAATCCACTTCCTTTAATTAATTTCGTCCAGTGATTATTTATTTATTACTTCCCAAGAGATTTTTAATTCATTATTCCCTAGCCCTTTAATTATTAACCTCGTTTTTAATTCTTAAAAACCTGATTCCCATTTGAAGTGAGTAAACCTTGAATTTACTCGAGATAAACATGTTCTTTGTTAAGTACAAATCACAATAACATTTAACTTATTGTAAAATAATTAAGTTTTAAGCATCTTTTATGCATTTAACATACCTAATTTATCAATAACTCAAACTGTCTTAGTTTAAGCTTGAAGAGCAGTTAATTTATAGGGTTCATAAACGATTTTAAACAACTCCATTTTTTTTTTAGTATTTTACTTAACCCTAAGTTTTAAACAATCAGAGATTAAATAAGTAAACGAAGGGAAAAATTTACTCACCACGATCATCAACCCAACCCAGATTGTGCTTCCCCCCTTCTTGAACGCGTGCTCGCAGCCTTAACAACGACCCTAAGAAACCCTAGCTTGGACTTCGACAACCACAGCTCGCGGCCGTCCATCGACCTCCTCTACGCGAGCCATGCCGACTTCCCATCGTTCTCATATGCACCGTGAATTGGGTCGAGAGTAGGTCGACATCCCCCCCCAAGCTCTCGCCTCTCCTTGCGCGCGCCACCGGTTGCAGCCCTCGCGAGATCAACCTCCCCCCTCTCTGATTCGATCGATGAGGTCGAACTCGAGCTCGCGACCTGCGTCGCCACTGCCTTCTGACCTTTGTCGTGCTCGAGTTCGTGAAGAACGAAGAGGCTGTCTCGAAACTCGTTCGATTCGAATTGAGGAGAGGATGCGGCCATGTTTTTTTGTTTTTTTTTTATCTTGAGCGATACTGTAAACTGTTTCTTCATTTGGGGAAGGCGGGGAAAAGAAATAAGTGGACGAGGCTTCTCGTGTACGATTCAAAGAAAATATCTTTTGACCCATTCGATTTTAAATTTATTATAAAATGCCCCAAACGTCTCGTAAAATGCCAATAAGAATTTCGAACTCCTCTTAAGGAATGTCGCTTGATGATTATAAGGTTTTGCCCACGCTCCGAACACAATGGGACGTGTTTCGGAAGCTGATTTGAACGTATGTGCGAGTTACGGAATTAAACGATCCATTTCAAATTAAATCGATTAAACAATTCTAAGCGTTTCGAGCTGCCAGGGTCACTTGACAACTCCGATTGCTACGAAAATTGAAATCCGATAATAACTAACTATTACGGATCCAATGGAACTGGTTTCGTCGAATTCTGAGACTGTGCCTCGAAAGTCTATTTTTAAATATCGATTTAAACGATATATTATTAAAACTGAACGAAACACTTCCAAACTCAATTTCAACATTTTCACTATCTTCAGTGCTATCAATAACAATTTTATAAGCCTTCAAATTATTTTATCTGGCTTAAACTCCAAATTCAGCGGTTTACCCAATCTTCAATTATTAAAATCAATATTTAAACTATATAATTCAATGATTTAATTATCAAGTAAATATTGATATCCTGAATTCAAATTAAAATTAACTTTTAAATAATTTAAAATCGATTAATTATTCCAATTTTAATTTGTTAAAATTTCCGGGTCGTCACATTCCTCCCCCCTTAAAACAATTTCGTACCCGAAATTACTAGATAGGAAGAATGGTCCGATACCCGTTTATAATTCCCAAAACTCACAATTCAACATCCAACCAACTATCCTTTATTAAAGACCCACTATCACCTTAGCCAACTTCCCAAAACCTTCTATAGTATCAAACAATACCCTCTTCTCAATCATTTAAATTTCAATTTTAAAACTAAATTTCGAATTATCAAAATTTCCTCAAAATTTTTCTAACTCCCTGAGTTACCGGAATATTTTGTCAGCGTCTCATTTGCGCGGCTAGCTCGGTACTACTACAAAAGGCCTCTACGGGCTTCCAAATCCAAAAGAAAACAAAAGCCAAGTGACTACATCAAAAACCCAATCCAATCTCATCCAGAAATTTAAATACGTACCTCTTTGTCGGGCAATTCACATTTATCTTTTGGAATCAAATCCAATTCCCTTTCCCCTTTAATACCTACATATCTTGTTTAGCAACAATATTCAATTGTAACTTACAAATCATTTATACTTCCCTTATAGAAGTTTTCACATATACCTCTATACAAATTAGTTGCCCTCTTGCATGCGAATTCAATTCGTCTTCAATTATAAATATTAAATTTTATTTTCCATTTATAACTGATTCATATTAGTTTCATTTACTAATTTACTTTGGTTTCAAATTTGAAATTGTTTTGTCGTTAATAAAAATTTTCAAAAATTTTCTAACTTCCAAAATTTTCAAAAAAATTTGACAGAGTCTTCTTTGTACGGAGGAGCTTTTGCAATTTGACAAGAGATATAAATATGTATACATCGACCCACCCGGTCGGAAAAAGCAAAAACAGTTCATATTTCCTATTTTTATTGCGTAGGCGTACCTTATTTAGCATTATAAGCAAGCAGCTTATTTATATTAGCAATTAGCGCAATCCAAATCAACCAAACAGCTCCCCGGTATCTGTACTTGCTCAATTTAAATATGTAAGTGTCATATATATGAAGTTTATAACATTTCTCTTGCTTAAACAACTACAACACATCAATTCTAAAAGAAATGCATTCTAAATAACTTCCACAAGCACTTTATATGATTTCAAAACTAATTCCATTGTTTTCAACCAATTTATATACCATTTCATTCAATTTTAATGGTTTACTACTCAAGTGCTTACATTCAATTTATTTTGTTAATCCAATCAAGCTCAGATTCACTTCAATTGATTCAAAAATCAATTATATTTGCTTCCACTAATTCATAGAATTTAATTAAATCTCGTTTACGTTAAACGACAATCATTTCTACGCAATTTGATAATATCCATGTGAATAAATAATTACTTAAGCTTTATAACCAATTAAAATTGATTCCAACTCAATTTTATTTAATTTAATTCCTTTTTAATTTATTCACAATCATTTTATTTAGCTCGACACGTTCCATGCTTGTATGCTACTAGTCATTCCCAAATTAACTCAATCCAAGCTTTAATTAATGGGCTTTCATCCTTATTCGAAGCCAAGTTTCCAAGATTTTAAGCTTAAATTAATTTACTTTAATTTATTCCAACATCAAACTTAAGTTTACCTTTATTTGACTCTCATTTAATCAAATTCCTTTAAATTCAGTTAGCCCCTCCACTTTAACTTTAACTTTAGTTTACTTTCTTAATTTATCAATATAATATGCAACACATACTTAACTCATTTATACTTCAAATTAATATACCACCAAATTTAAGTTCAGTCTGATAATCCAATTTCAAATAAACTTGGATTAAAAAATTTATTCAATCAGACTTCATCCATTTTTTTTTTCAATTAACCAATTTATCCACCCATTTTAAAATTTTAATTCACCTGCTTAACTCATTTCGAATTTATTTTATTAATACAAGGTCATTCTCAATTTATTCTTATCCACCTGGGTTTTGTTTTGCAACCCAAACCATTTCTATTATAATCATTTCTCTTATATCCAATTTACTTGCAAATTTCATCAAATATTATTCAGGTCACCTTTGAATTTTATTAGTAATTCAAACCATCACATTTTCCAATCTAATTCTATTTTATCTTTATTTTACAACATCTCCTCTTATTTAATTCAATATCAAATCCAAGTCGAATTCTATTTATAATTCGAATTCATTTCTAAACTTCATTATTAAATTATAATCCATTTTACTTAACCGAGTTAAATTTTATTAACATACTCTATTAAATAATTTATTTAGCTAATTAGCTTACTTCCATTTTTAATTCAACATTGGATTTTAATTACAAAGAATCACTTCATTAAATTTTTCCGAGTTTCAATCTTATTTTACAATTTCAGTTTGGATTTTCCTTGATTTTCCAAAATTCCATCTCTTTTATTTTAAAATTTTAGAAATGCCTGTAAAATCTCATAATATTATTAAAATAGCTTTTATAAAATATTTCTTCTAACTCGATGTCTCAACCAGTCCATCCTTGTTCTCACAGAAATTCAGTCATACGTTGATCAGGCGTAAAACTGAAAATCTATAAGTACTTGGTAAACCCGTTTTCAACACCTAGTGAAAATATCTTTGAAAATAATTTTATTGAAAATATTGAAAGCATTTTGAAATATCAGATTCAACAATTTACCCAATCTTCGATTATTAAAATCAATATTTAAACTATATAATTCAATGATTTAATTATCAAGTAAATATTGATATCCTGAATTCAAATTAAAATTAACTTTAAAATAATTTAAAATCGATTAATTATTCCAATTTTAATTTGTTAAAATTTCCGGGTCGTCACATCAACACTGCTTCTCCACTGCTCTATGCACTTCGCTGCTCTGTGCACTCTCACAACACCATCAACTTCTGCAGTCACCTCTATGTCCTCCCCCGCCTCAATACAAACTGCTGTTGTACACCACCTCCCCATATCAAGTTTCACCGCCTGCCACTGAAATAACACATACATAACCCCTGCTGCATTACCATACATCCCAAACACTTGCAACCAGAAACCATAAATCCTCCAACCAGCTAACCATCATTGCAACCCCCAATCACCACTTCGAACGCCACCACAAACTCAAACCCACACCATCGTAATAGCTTACGACCACCCGCGACCTCAAATCACCCCCAATTCTGCCACTCTTTAATCGAACGCCTCACTACCTCATAACAAAATCACAACCCCGCAATAGCCTCGAATCAGAACATGAATCACCTCAGCTCTGCAATCGCCATACCCAAACCAAACTCGAGAATCACATCCGCAACCCCAAATCGACTTCCACCGTCAATCTCGAATTCAAATCAGCGATTCGCGAGCCCAAGACGAGACGCCTGGCACACCCGGTGGTTTGGGTTCGGAATTTTCTTTGGCAATAATTTCTTTTTTAAAAACGCGATTTGATTGAGAATGGTTTGCATTTGGGTTAAAAATCATGCTGAAAGGAGGGTTTGTGTTAAATATGCGTTAACAAGTTGGGCCAGGTTTGAACAACTCCGGTTTTGTTTTAACCAATGCTATTTTCAGTTTAAAAAAAATGAGATTTCCTTTGTTTTTGTCATAAAAGAAGGAAAAAAACAAAGTGTTTACAAAAAAATTTCATTTGTTTTAGTTTCAGTTGTTTTGTTTTTCAATTGTTTTAATTTCTTCTTTGATAAACTTATTAAAAAAGAAATTAAATAAAAAAATGTATATATCTTGTTTTTAGTTTCAGGTTGCCAAAGAAAATAAAAAGAGTTGTTTGCTTCGCTTCGCTTGCCAAAAATAAATCGCTTGCTTGCTTATAAAAAAAAATTCAGTTTTTAAATAAATTGCTAATAATTCTGTATGCTCTAGTATCGTGTCCTTAGCTCTTATTTGTATTTGTTTTACATTGTTGGTTGTTTACATTTCAAAATATTTCAAAAACAAAAACAAAAATCCATTCGTAGTTGCATTGATAATTCACGTTTAATTTCAGTTTTGCATTTCATCTTAGAATTGTTGATAATAATGGTTAGACTTCATACTTAAGGATGTCACGATCTCACCTAGGACTTAATTATATATTGACAAGTTATCTTCTTTCGACAGCTTAATTTTTTGGTGTTAAAACTACGTCAGAGCAATAATCAGTTATAAATATTACGGTGATTCATAAATATTGTACTGGTTGTTTCTCTGAAGGTACTTAAACCTTCGGCTGCATTGCTATGGTTATTCGTGGTGCACCGATAAATCCTGTCTGTTAACTGGTTGAGAACTATCTTCTTGAATTAAGACAAAATGTAATTACACTATTTTGGACTAGGAGCTACTTAGGATAGAAAAATTGTAATTAAATCCTTGCATTTATTTAGTTGCATTAGTTCATGCATATTTTAAAAAAAGGAAAAAAAATCCAAAATCCAAAAGTATTAAAAAAATTGTAAATATTCCTTAACTTAGTTTTTAAATCCTTTCTTTTGAAATTTTTAAATCAAAATCAAAATCCAATAAATAATTAAGTTAGTTTTTCTAGAAAAACAAAAATCTAAAATATATATATATATATAATCTTTTCAAAAACCAAAAAAATTGGAAATCCTAAAAACAAACAAAATTCAATTTCCCATTTAAAAAATAAATTTCTTTTGGTAAAAAGCTTTCCTTTATAAAAAATTCCAAAAAAATATTCTTGAAAATGCCTGAATTTTCATACTCTCCAGAATTTTATATTAGTTGTGAAAATCAATATAATCCATTTAATTTCACACCAAATTCTTATGGATATTTTAATGATAACTATTATATAAACATTTCGAATTTTGAACAACAAAATTTTCAAAATAATAACCAACCTTCAACTCTTGAAAATAACATTAAAATGATTTGTCTTTACTTGAACTCTCTACACAACAAAACCAAAGGATAAATGAATTGTGCAATTCATATTTGTGTAATGATTCAAGTTAAAGTTGTCGAAATAATCAAGATTTGAATTCACTTCAAAATTCAAATGATTTCGAGTATAACCCATGCCAATTCAATTTTGAATTTCAAAATGAGTTTCAAAGTCAAAATGAAAATGGAAACAACTTTTTAAATGATTTTGGCAATGAGAATAATTTCCACTACGATGTGATTGATAATTTTCATTCTCAACAAGTTCAAATCGAAAATTCTCAAGTTAATAATTATAAATTTGATTCTGTTGAGCAAATGAACGAAATTTACAAAGATCGCACAGATTTTTTGTTTGAAACATATGTGAAACAACGTAAGAAACAAAATCAAATCCCAACTTGTGACGAGTCAAATAATAATCCACTTTTTACCCAAATCGACGGTTTTCAAATAACAACTTTTGAAATTGAAAATGACAATCTTAATAAAGTTGTTGAAAATGTGGTAATTGAGTTGGATTTCAATTCCTTTGAAAGTGTGGAACTAAATTTAAAATTCAGTCTTCCTTTCTCCAATTTTGAAAAATTGAATACAACAACTTTGGATTCTGAACTTGATATATGCCGTGAAGTTGTGAACAATTCAATAAAGGAAGACGATTTAGTGAATATAAACTTTTTTGGACTTTTCAAAAACGAGTTGTTGAATTCTAAAGTGGGAGATTTAAATCACCATTCTGATTTTGAAATCAATAATTATAAAGAATTTCTCAATGATAAGTTTGGCTTTCAATTTGATGTAAATAAACCTGAATTTCAAACAATTGTTCTATCAACCCCAAAAATCATCGAAAATAAAACAACTTATATGATTTTTAACAAAACGATATTCGTTTTTCCAAATCAACATTTAACTCCGAAATCTTTTGAAATTTGGTTTTCTGTGCTTGAGCCATATCTCAAATACTTGACGAGATAAATGAATTGGTCTTCGGAAGACCGTTTCATTTATTCTTTAACCGTATATTTTCTGATGTCTTGTAAATAATACTTGTTTCATTTTCATGTAAATATAGGTCATATTTTAATTTTATTTTTCTCCTTTAATTTGGGTTGACCGTGGGGGAACAGTCAAAATCAAGTGTGGGGGGGAGTCTCGTCTTCATTTTTTATGGTTTATTTTTTGCATTTTCTTTTCAAACTCAAAAAAATTAAAACATAAGAAACAAAAAAATTCCTAGAATCAATTTTATTTTTGGTTTACTTTTGAAGAAATACTATAGGATAAATATTTGGTTTTGGTTATTAAATTGAAATTTTTGAAAATTTATTTGTCGTAACAAAACATAAAAATAAAGTTTGAATATAAGTAACTATGGCTTATTAAGTATATAGGAAGGTTCGTAAGTGATAATTATGAAGTATATCCCAAAGGAAAATCTTTATTTAAAAAAGTGGTGAATTTAAAGTAAAAGATATAACAATTTTTTATCTTCTGAGTTAAATGGTGCTAAGATGATTTGCAACACTCTCTCTTCAGAAAAACAAAAAAAATATAAAACAAAACAAATAAAAAATATTTGTATATATGTATATAATTTTTTAATAACACCTATAGTCATGTGTTCACATGCAAGTGTGTGAACTTGCCATGCTCTGTACCCTTCTCACATAAACCCGAAAGGTAGTGCACGATCGGTATATCTGGCCTCAGTTTATTTGAGTTAAGTGTGTGTATATAAAAATTCTTTCATTAATGATAATGCCTACAGTCGATAGGTGTTCAAACTCGTGTATTCACTCGCCACGCTCTGTGTTCCCCTCACGTAAGCCCACAAGGCAGTGCATGGGTAATATATTTGGCCTCGGTTTTCTGAGTTAAACATATATAAATATTGTTAAAGTCAATAAAATTTTCAAATAAGAGAGTGTAAGCAATAGAAATCCAAGCATTATTTTTACTTACTTGATTTGACTTGTTATTCGAAAGAAATGAAAATACCATTTTTATAAGCTTTGAAAATCAACTAAGGATCTATTTCATAATTGCACTATGTTATCAACCAAAACAACTAGTCAAACTAGAGTCTATTTGTCATGATAACTTAATTTTTATTGGAAATTTTGACGAGTAAAATAACTTAAATTTCTTAATAATGACCAGAACTTATATTTACATATTCCTGTCAATTTGAAAGTAAATTCTTTATTTGTAAATATTTTCAAAAACTTACATTCATCACTTTGTAAATAATCTTGCATTTATGAATATTTCATTTATTATTTAGATTTTATGGGTAGTATCCATTGAAAACCCTCACGAGACAACACTGGTCCTACTAGGGACACCTAGAGGTTTAACGGCTTATTGTATACGCTCAATGCAATCGTGCTCCCTACGAAAATGGATTTATCTCAGTTTTTCTTTATTCGAGGACGAATAAAAAGATAAGTGTGGGGGCATTAGATGTGTACGTAAATGTGAATATTCTTACTTCCATATTTAATCAAATTTGATTAAATAAATGAGCATATAAGGTATTTTAACATGTTTAAACCAATATTTCAATTATTTTCAAATCATAATTTATTCACCTTTATATAGGGGCAAAATGGTTATTTTTGTGCATATATTAATTTGAGAAAATTTACTTGGAAATTTTTATGTTATTTTGTAGGAATTTGAATTCAAATTATAAGAGGTTTCATGGAAAATATGAATGCATAAGAGAAAACAACAAATGAAAATGGAAATAATTCATTTCATGACAACATAGAGGACTCCACCTACCTACTTACCATGATCAACTTTGCACATGCTAATGAAGATAAAGGCTACATGTACATTTAAATAGAGGGTTATCTCTTGCTAATGACAACTTGGTGGCCATATTTCCTAAGGGGTAGTTTGGCTAGTTCCCAAAAATATACATTAGGGTTTAGGCTTGTATAACTACCACATATGTTCGTGTAATTAAGCTCTTAGCTTCCTTTAAATCTCCATTTTAGTAGTTTAGTTTGAGGCTCAGAAATAAATCCCTCTTTCTATTTCATGGCTACTTAGCAATTTTATTCTTATGTAATTTTATTCTTAATGCAATTTTAATCTTGCTCTTTTTTCTTACATGTTTTTTCCTTTCATGTTAGTGGTGTATATGTTTTTATTTATGCAAGTAGATTGGTTTTTTTAATTAGCTCTCTAGCTACTTTGCTCTCGGTTTCTTTCTGTTTTTATTTCATGTTGAATGCTATATTTTTTGAAATAGTAACAAATATGAGAGGCTAAACCCCTTTAATTTAGGGGTAATGAAGCTCTCTCAATCATATAGATTCAACATTTTGATAATTTTTTATTTTTTAGTGCTTAATGGAAATGTTTGATGTGGTCAAACTTGTTGTTTTAGCTTTGAATTTGATAACCTATGTTGTTAACACCAAATAGGCTAAGCTTAAACAAAAAAAAACACAAATTACATCTTCATCTACATATGATTATGGTAATGAAGTGGATTTTAAAATCAAATTTTGATGGTCTATATTTCTAATCAATAGTTAATATACCATGCTTAAAATAGATATTATCTTCAAGTTCATTGTCATTTTAATGAGAGTTAAAAAGTGGTTTGGTGGGTATGTTAAAGTTTGATGGTTTATATTGCACTAATTAATAGCACAAATATTCCATACTTATAATAAACATATCAACTAAAATTCACTAATGACCAAAAGAGAGATCATAATTTCATATATGTTGATTTATGTGACCTTGAGAAGTGCATTGCCTCTAAATTGCCTTCTACTCTCGTATTTTTATCCATTTTCTTTTGTTATTTTATTTACATTTTCATTTTTAGCTTAACAACATTCTCAACTTTGGTTAATTTGATTGAATAGAAATTTTAAAATCTAAACAACGGGGATCGATCCATACTAATATTGTATGCCTTGCACTTGCTGTTAATTTTTAATTTAAATTTTTTCAGCTATTCTTCTAGTTCGATAGGAAATTCGCAACCAAACAATTGTTTTAAGAAAAAGCTAACAGCTTATATTTCTCAACAGCGATGTGAGTCCGTGGTCACCTTAGGCTTGTGATCGGGATATTTGGAGCTGTGGGTTGTCAAAGTTGGTATCAAAGTTTAGTTTTAGATTCCTTAAGGATAAGGGGCGTATTGAGAGAACGCACTTGAAATTTTTTTCAAAAATAAAATGTTTCCACACGATTTTCAAAATGGGTTTCCGAAGTGTGTGTATGTGTCTATCTATGTGTGTGTGTGTGTACAAAAGTTTTCAAAAAGTTTTCCAACGAGTTTATAGGCATAATGTCTTTCCCTTATTCTTGCCTATACTATATGTGGAAAGTTGTTTATAAATTTCTAAATCGTAGATAGAAAATGAGCGATCTCACTGGTTCAGGTTAAGCGATGCGACTAAGATTTCAGGTGCGAACGTCCTGATTTGGTTCCGTCAGTATCTTGAGGTAAAGGGACAAGCCGAACTTAATCCAAATAGAGGACCCATGGAGAGAGTGCCTGGTGCAGTTCCTGCTCACCCACCTGCCGTCAATTTTTCTAAGTTATGTAAGGATTTAACAAGCCTTGGAGGAAAGCCATATATGGGGATGGAGTTATATGTAGATACAAGGATATGGATTCATACATGCGAAAGTATTTTGGGTTTGATGGGTCTAAGGGATGATGTAAGGGATAACTTACCACTTGACATCTTCAGGGGAGACCCTGAATTGGTGGGATGAGTTGGTTGCTGAGATTAATGAGGGAGAAATTACTTGGGTGAAGATATGAAGATGTTTGAGATGAAATTTCTATCTAGAGCGAAAGAGGGAGTGTAATTAGAGAATTTTATTCATCTGAAGCAAGGAAACATGTTAATAAAAGAGTATGTGAATCGGTTCAATGAGTTGGCTAGGTTTGGGATGGAGCTTATCAATACCCCTCACAAGAAGGCTTTAAAGTTCGCAAAGGGGCTGAATAAACCTTTTTAAGATTTGGCTTTTAGTCATATTCCCATGATTGTGACATATGTGGGTCTGGTAGAGATGGCTTCGCTAAATATCGTCACTAAGGAGGAAGCAAAAGAAGAACCTAAAAAGTCTAAAGGGAAGGCGCCAAAGTAGAATCAATGCAAGAGCGGAGGTGGACTTAAAGGAAAGATTAAGAATCAGGATATTCGGTATAGGAAGTTTGGCAAGATTGGGCATTTTACGAAAGAGTGCAAGGCAAATGGTTCGAAAATTAAGTGTTACGATTGCAATCAATATGGGTACATGAGATAGGAGTGTCCGCCACTTTAGAAGACCTCTACCCAGATGGCTTCATCTTACGCACTAGACATGGTTCATAGCTTGAGTCTGCGGCTAGTAGTGGATAGTGGAAAGAAGATCGTGATTGAAGGCGTGTTAACGCTATCTAGTTTATCCATTTTTACTTTATTTAACATGGAAGCATCACACTCTTTTATTTCCAGTAAAGTTGAAGATGAGTTACAGTTAGACACTAGCACAGTTACAGACCTGTGGTTGTATCAAATCCTGTTAGATGATTAGCTTATTTGTTTACAATATATAGGGGTTTCAAATTATTTATTTTGGTGGTCGAGTTCGATTGTGATGCTTTTGTCTTAGTATTTTCTGGGATTGGGTTGATTTTGGGCATGAACTGGATGACGATGTATGGTGCAATTCTAGATTTTGATAGGAAGGATGTTTGGTTGGGTACTTGTAGTGGGTGCAGTCTAGAGGTTTATTGTGATCCCATAGGTTAAGTTATGTTGAGTTATCTATATTCATTAGACCTATCATATGACGAGTTAGATTTAGTGCATATGGTTAGAGGTTACCCAGATATCTTTTCGAAGGTTATAGATCTCCCACTCTAGAGAGATATTAAGTTTTGAATTTATCTTGTGGAGAACGCTAGACCGGTTGCCTTACCTTCGAGGCATATGGCTCCAAGGGAGAGAAGTGAATTGAACAAGTAAGTGAATGAGCTATTGGAGAAGAGCTTCATTAGGAAGAGTATTTTAGAGTGGGAAGCACCAGTTGTCCTTGCTACCAAGGTGGACGATTCTTCGAGGCTTTGCGTCAATTATATAGGGATAAATAAGCTGATGAAGAAGAATCTTTACCCGTTACTTTGAATAAATGATCTTTTTGATCAATTGATTGGAGCGAATGTGTTCTCATAACTTGATTTGGATGCCGAATTCAATCAGTTGCGTGTAGTTGAGGATAATATCCAAAAGATTACTTTTTATACACAAGACGGACTTTATGAGTGGTTAGTCAAGCTCTTTGGATTGACCAATTCACCTGCCTACTTTGTTGATCTGATGAGTCAAGTCTTCAGAGGGTTGCTTAATAAGTTTGTGGTGGTATTTGTGAATGACATATTGGTATATTCAAAAAGCAAGAACCAGCATGCGTTGCATTTAGAATAAGTTCTCAATACACCGCTTGAGCATAAATTAAAGATGAAGTTTTCTAAGTGTCACTTTTTAAGCGAGGATGTACGCTTTTTGGGATACGTCGTCTCGAAAAGTGGATTGGCTATTAATCAAAATAAATTTATTGTAGTTCAAGATTGGCATGTCTCAAAGAATGCATATAAATGAGGAGTTTCCTTGGTTTGGCTGGCTACTATTCAAAATTCATTAATTACTTGATGAAGATCTTTGCCCCTCTGACCCGCCTCACTGAGAAGAATTTAGTTTTCTCGTGGAAGCAAAGTTTGAGGACGCTTTTATTAAGATGAAGGAGGCATTAACTAATGCACCATTTTTAGTATTATCTTATGGTACGATAGCATCTACAGTATATACTGGCACCTATTGTACAGGGTTGGGCTCGGTCTTGATGAGGGAAGGGAAAGTAGTGAGCTATGATGAAGGTCCATAAGAGAAACTATCATACCCAAAATCTTGAGTTAGCGGCTATTGTCTTTGCACTCAAGTCATGGAGGCATTATCTATTAGGGGAGTGGTTTGAGCTATATACGGATCATAATTCTCTGTAGCACTTGTTCTCCCAGAAGGACTTGAATTTAAGGTAGCAAAGGTGGATGGATTTTTTGGCATCATGCGATTCGATATCTTATATACTCAAGGTAAGGGCAATATGATGGATGACGCCTTGAGTAGGCAACATATGGTGTTGAGTCCTTTGTTATTAGAATGGAAGCATTTGGAATTCATTTCTGCGTTCGTCTTTTGACCATCGTTAGACATCACTATGGGATTGTTAGCAGCTTTAGATGTACAGCCTACACTTATGGACCATATTGGGTCAAGTCAGAAGAAAGATAAGGAGTAAGTGGATATTTTTGAGAAGCTTGGTAGAGGAGAGTAGTCAAGTAATCTGAGGCATTATACTATTGACTTAAGGGGTAGTTACAGAGAGATGGTAGATTGTGTGTTCCTCGTGTTATGGATTTGATCGACATGGTACTAGCAGAGTTTCATCACATTAGGATGACCATTCATCCTAGCGGAAACAAAATGTACCATAACATGAAGAGCATCTTTTAATAGCCTGGTATGAAGAAGTATGTGATGGAATATGTAGCCCGATGTATGACTTATCAAAGGGTAAAGGCGGAGCAGAAAAAGTCGAAAGGATTGTTGCAGCCATTGAACATTTCCACAATAGCAGTGGGAGAGTATTTTTATAGACTTCGTCGATGGACATCCTAGGAGTAGGAGAGGGAATAAGAGTATTTGGGTCATAGTCGATCGATTTACTAGATGCGCTCATTTTATTCTGGTAAGGAGTACGAGGATTGCGACATCATTGGTGACACTATGCGTGAGAGAGATCGTTAGGTTACATGAAGTTCCTTCAAGCATCATTAACAATCGAGATCCGCTTTTCACCAGTGGGTTTGGAGGAGTCTACAGGAGGCTTTGGGCATCGAGTTAAGCTTGAGTAACACATATCACCCATAGACAGATGAATATACGGAGAGAGTGAACTGGGTATTGGAGGACTTGCTTCGAATGTGTATCTTGGATTTCGAAGGCTCTTCGATGGATCACTTTCCACTAGTGGAGTTTAATTATAATAATAGTTATAAGGCGAGTATCAGGATGGCACCATATGAGGCGTTATATGCGAGACTCCATAGATCACCCTTGTGCTGGTGGGACATCATGGATAGGATTATTCCTTGGCCGGATATGGTGAGGAAGACGTTAGAAAAGGTAGACTTGATCCATAGGAGGATGAAAACTGCACAGGATAGGTAGAAATCTTAAGCTGACAGGAGATGTATGGATTTGGATTTCCCATTTGGCGACATGGTGTTTGTAAAGGTCTCACCACTTAGGTACATTATGAGATTTAGTGGTTCGAGAAAGCTAGCACCAAGGTTTGTAGGGCCTTTTTGGATTACTGGTAGGGTAGGAAGTTAGCTTATAGAGTGGAGCTTCTTGAGAAGTATGCGAGAGTACAAGATATTTTCCATTTGTCAAGCTTACAAAAGTGCTTACGTGATATAGTTACCATAGTCAAGTCGAGTCCTCTGTATGAGGTGGATGTAGAGAGGGAACCACTTGTTTGCTGTGCACCCACTTGTATTCTTGAGCAGGGTACAAAATGACTCTGTAACAAAGTAATCAAGCTTATTGAAGTTTGGTGGGGAGACGATCCAGCGGAGAGTATATGGGAGCCTAAGGAGAGGATCTGAGCTACCCACCCACAACTCTTTTTTGGTATGTTTCCATTTTAATCAAATAAGTTTAGACTGCTCATGTGTAGGAATTAGCTTTGTATACCCCATAGGTGAGACCATTATATGATAGGAATGGTTGTGAATGGGTCAATAAGACATGTTATGGATGATGGATGCTAGTTGTATGCATTTGTTGGATTGGTTTTTGCACACATAGGTAAGCATATCCTCTAGTTAACACACACTCACACCATCACTTGTTTTGATTTATTTAGTTATAAGCATGTGGTTGTTGATATTGATTGAATGGTTGCGCATACATGTAGAATTGCAAGTATATTTACATAGGATATGGCATACATCTTGGATACATGGCATAACACTTGCATTTTAGGAGGTTGACTGGATTAAGAGATCGCCTACTTTTTGCATTAGTAAAAGTTCATATGCATTCCACCCTTGCATGTACATATTGCATTAGAAATTTAACTAAGGATAATGATTGCCAATGGATGATGGATGAGTGGATGGTTGTAGTTATTTATTTTGCATGCACCAGTTATATTTTTCCATCTTTGGAGATTTCAAGGACGAAATCCTTTCAAGAGGTGGAGAATGTAACACCTTGAAAATTTAGGTAAAAATTTAATGAAAGAATTAAATTAAGTATAACAAAGGAAAAAGAATTTTTATAGACGTTCGAATTTGGCACGAAACTTGCAACGTTGCGTTTGTAGCGATTTTCTGGACGATTTTCATACATAACACTTTGAAATCATAGCTAATATGAAGAGGTTATAAACGTTTGAAAATTTGCAGTTAAAAAAAAACTAAATATGTAAATTTAAAAAGAAATAAACGTTAATAAATTAATTAACAAAAATAAAAATAGCGTTTGACTCCTTGGTAAGTCGCAGGTCGACATGTAGCAATCGACGACCGGCCATGACCTAATGATCCACCAGTTGAAGAGTCGGGATGAATTTTTTTAATGATGAATGGCGCAGATTCAATCATATAGTTTTACTTGGCAATGAAGTAAATGATTAGCATACAAGATGAGAATGAAGATTCTCCAAGGGTTGATCAACGATCCATATCAGTCTAAAACCCCTATAATATGCAACTAACCTAAACTCTAGTTCATTAGAAATTTGCATGTGTACCCAAACTCTGTCGAATTCTTTTCTCCTTTACTTATAAAATTATTCAAGTTAAATAAAAAAAATAAAGGAATACAAGAAGGTCAAATCAAGCAAAAACCAAACGAATGGAGGGAGATTCCAACCGGGATTCAAGGGAAACCTAGATCTGAGGTGACTGAGTTATATTTTTAATAGATGATTTATATATAGTTAAGTTTAATATATCCTATCTGATTTAGGTTATTAGAAACTAAATTGGAAATCATATTGTTTGGATTTGATATTGAATAAAAAATTAAATTGATGTAAACCTGTTAAATAGAAATTCGTCTAGGTTAAATCCCTCTTCTAATCAAGTATGAATTCATATAACCTATTAGTACCGTTGTTAGTAGTAATCCTAGAGTTGAACTGTTCCTATAAATATGAAAATTTGAGTTTGAATAAGAAACTTAGGAAATTGTAGAATTTGGTTCACCGGAGTTGCCCTGCAACTCATTATAATGGAAATTTGGAGAAGAGCCTAATCAATTAAAATTAACCAACAAAACAAACAAAAAAGACGATGACCAATTAACCGCACTTTCTAGAGCGGTCGACGACAGGCGGTCGACCGTTCCAAAAGCAGGCGGTCGACCTGTTAGCATTCCAGAAGTGCGGTATGAACCTCGGCCTAAGGCCTAGGTTATATAAATTAGTATACATATACGTGTGTGTGTGTGTGTGTGTGTGTATTTGTGTGTATGTTAGGAGTAGGGAAGGTAGCTCCCTATGAGGCGACTCTAGGACGTTGTGGAACTGAGAAAATGTTAGTTATCCAGCAGAGGTCGATATTCGACCGGGGTGATTCTATTGCAAATGGCACTTATAGGAGGTTCAATAGTGGATGCGCAACATTGATTGATGCCTGGTGAAGTGTGCAGGTCTAGCACAACGGGATTTCCTTGGTATTCATGGATGATGTGACCTGATATTGTGTTGTTGTTGGATCTTGGCGCATGTAATAAGAGGTGTATGCTACGATTGAGAGATGGACACAGATGCAAACGATGAGACACTTTGGCGAGTCGGCGTCGTGGGCTCCCCCTCAATGTGTAGCTTAGGTAGATGTAGTCGTAGTAGTGGGAAATTTAGTCACATGTAGAAATTGTAGGAAACCTATGTGAAATAGTTACGTGTAGTCGAAATGTGAAAGATGTAGTCCCATAGAGGAAAAATTATAGGGTAATCTTATGTTGGAGAAGCTCTCGTAGCTATTAGATGATCATTAGTTGTTTGAGGTTTGATTAGTTGTTCGATCCTCATATAAGCCTGCACAAACCATTAATGTAGGTGTGTAATAAGTCAAAACCCCTAAAGAAATCTAGCGATTCACGGACACTTGTAGGACACCTTACGTCTCATAGAGCAATATTGAAGTCAATTGCATATAGTCACCATATATTAATGATATACTTATTCACCAAACCTTTGTCTCACTTGCCATTTTTCTTTCTTTTTGCTACCATCGGAGGACATGGCAGTAGGTGATAGGCTCGTGATTAGTACATAGAGATGCAAGTTCATCATTTGAGTTGCTTGTTATTTTATGTTACTCTCTATGTAACCATCTATCTTATTCAGTATTTATCAGACCATGTATCATATTTCTGTGTACTCTAGATTTGACTACGTATTGTTTTCTAAGACTGTGTTTAAAGGTATCTACTAAGATGGTTTTCTTGTTATATTTATATTTTGTTGCCTTCTGTTGTAAGGTCTGAAAGTGTACAATTTCTTAGATCATATCTGTATATCTTTAGTCTTTGACACGAGTCTAAAAGTCACCCTAGGCTTTGGTTCGGTGTGTCGGGAGATGCGTATTGTCACAATTTTGACAAAGAGAAGTTCGCAAATAATTGACACTAAAAGGTGCCACTTAAAAATGTGAAATATAATTTTACAGAAGAAAATATCCATGAGTAATAAATTCGATTAAACTGTCACACCGTTAGCTAAGGTGACATATGAACATTAATATTTGAATTGGTCAATATTAAAAGTTAACTCAATTCACACCTCTAAGTCTCACAGTTGTATTTGTGAAATCTCTAAAAATTCACATGATTTAATTAGTGTATAAAATATCATGAAATAATTAAGTTGCTTGTACCAAAATTGGGCACAACACTTTTCGAATGTAACTGAAGAGATTAAAATGAAAAAAAACTAAATGGAAAACGAGGCTAACCTAACAATCACACCAATAAAACTTGTAGAAATGAAAAGACAGAAGAAATTATAGTGGTTCGACGTTGTAGCCAACGTCCATTTTGAATGTTTTTCTTTTTTATTACCGATTGATAACCAATTACAACAGTACAGCACTCGAAGACTCAAGTTACAATGGAATTGCGGTAGAGTAACGTGGTAGCAAAGTCAAAAAGTCCTTTTTCTGTAGGCGTAGAGGTGCTATTTATAGGTGTGGTCTAGAAATATATGCCTTTGAACTCGAAATACTCCTTCTCACACGTAGGTGGCCCCATCAGATCGATCAGGGGTAATATGAGATTGATCGGGTTCGTTCCCCATTCCATTCGTATCGATCAAGATTTTTCTCCTTTTGGGTTGAGATCGATTAGAGACATTCTTGAGGTGGTAAGCAAGCTCCTGTGAAAATTTGGTAGCATTTGGACATCTAGAATTTGATATGATAGATCCAAGATTTACATTGTAGGTTGGTTGAACTGTACGTATTGATACCTTCGTATCGATCAATGTTCGGATCGATCTTCTGCATATCGATCAGGTGTGCAGTGATGACGTAAAGCGATGGTTCAGGGGAGATCCACATTTCATGCTGAGTGACTGTTTCCTTTACTTGACTATGCCTTCTTTGTATCGATGCTTGGAAGTTCCTTTCGTATCGATGCTTAGGATGCCATTTCGTATCGATGAAAAGTGTAGGTTTCATATCAATCTGCGGTTGATCAACACAAAATGTATAAAGGTAGCCGATTAATATGAATTGGACACATGGGTAGCTACCGATGGATACGAAGCTACATGGATAGGAAAAAGGGTGGCTTTTGATGGAACCGAACTGAGGTCTTCTCTCTTGATTTTGATCGGTCCATAACTTAAGCATATGAACTCTGATTGACCCGAAATTTGGAATATGGCTTTCATAGCTTTGCTTGTCACATCACGCCAATTGTAGCTTGATCCAGACTCGGACCAAATTTGCCAATATCCATAGTGAACCTGTGTATAACCGATCCTCGGGTCGAATTGTCCTTGGTTTCTAGTCAAGTCCTTGGTATCATGGGCTTCCCAAAAGGCGGAATAACATAAGTTAATTCATATTTAAGAAATATTAACTATTAATTTATTTGATATTTTGGGTGTTGTTGGTAATTATTTTGATGTGTATATAAAAGTTATATATGTGTATATTTAAGATGGTTTTAAATAGAGATAATTAATTAAACAAGCTTATGAAAATTTTATTCCATATAAGGCAATTATGGCATGCCATGCTAGGGAAGATTGAGTTTTGACTTGGTTGAAAATTAAAGGGAATTAAAGGGAAAATTTTAGTAAAGAGACTAGGAAATGTTCCATCTCCCCATTAAAAAATCCACTAATTTTCTCTCATTTTTTCCTTTCTCCATTCTCTTCTTCCTTTTCATGACCGACCTCACCCTTCTCTTGAGTGCTTGAAATTTATATTTCATTTTTACCCAAAATTATACTTTGTGAGAAAAATGAGTGATCCTCTATTCTAGGTGGAGAGCACGCATGTATTTTATTCTATACTTAGAAAATGATGCTGCTAACAAGTTTGGCAGGTAGCAACCCCCTAATATAGTAAAATAAACTAAAACTCCCCGAAAAAGTTCATAATATAAATAAAATGACAATAAAACAGAATAAAAGTAAAAGAACTAAGCTAAACCCTAAAATTGCACCAAAATCAATTATCCATCAGTAAAATCTGCTAAATCATCTAAGTTTTGATACATCTAAAACGGAAAACAAAAACTTAACCAAATAATTAGATTGACACATACATACATATATATATATATATATATAATTGTATTTTATATACATACATACACACAAACACACACACACACACACATATATATATATACATATACATATACATATATATATATATATCATGAGAAGAAATATAAACATACTAAATATGAACTAAGTAACTGACAAAATAGTAAAATAAAGAACATTATACAATGGTATAGAGCAGACATTTGTAGCTATAAAATGAATGATATAATCTAAACAACATTTTATAGTCTAACTAATTTCTGTTGAAAATATTACATCTAAAAATCTGTTAGCACGCATATCAATTAAAAAGGTATTTATGTTGCTGTTATTATTTCTATTTTTAGCACTAAATTTTCCTTAACTTAAATTAATACAAGTTACATTTTCGAGATATCCTTTGAAACTTATATTGTTATCTATTTTATAAATAGGATTTTAAATCCAATTAAAACAAAACAAGGTAATTATATATATATATATATATATATATATTAAATTTTCCATACGAGTGTTTATATTGTTAAGAACTCTTTGATTTCTTTCAAACCATATATTACAACATATTATAGTAAAAATAGTATCAAATACTAATCTATGATATCCAGTATGATAAAATCTAAGACCATGTCAATATAATTCACAATTAATATAACTATTTATTATATTAAAATAAAAAAATATTATAATAGCTAAAACTGAAAAAACCTAATAGACAGTGCGAGACTTAGACGTATATATGTATATAAGTCTAACATGTGTGTGTGTGTTTACAAAAGGAAAAGAAGTAGCATGTATGATAACCTAGGTATGACGCGCATCATGTGAGGAAATAGACCTATGCATACCTCAAAAGGACTTGTGGGAAAATATTTAATGAGTTCAATCAACTAAACCCTTGAAAGTATGACTATGACTTTTGAACATTAAAAATTGTGAGATGAGTGTTATATTCAAAATTAAAACATTTTAAAATCTAATTAATTTCCTAAATATAATATAGCATCGGATTCATTGGTATACATGTCAATTAAAAAGGTATTTAAAGTGCTATTGTTATTTCTATTTTTAAATACCATATTTTATTAACTAAATTAATATGAGATTTAACTCATTTAAGGTATTCATTAAAACTAATATTATTATCTTTATCATAACTAGGGTTTGAAATCCAAAGTAAGATGAAAATAAAAAATACTAAGATAATTTATGAGAATAAAACTAGTGATACAACATCAAAATATAAATTTGAAATATTTCTTATTCTCATACTATAAAAAAACACTTCGATAACCATGTTCTATCGTATTTGATACTCCATAACAGTTTTGATCCATTACATGAAATTAAAAAAGATGTTTATGAGATGTCGAGCGGAGATGGGTATGTTCTTAATGGTGTATGCATGGTAGAGTGTTTGAATTACATTGGGTTGGAGGATTGAGTATGGTGAACACGGCAAGTGGAAGTGTTGATGTCATGACCCACTTTTTCGTATAGATTTAAACTGACCTTTGACCACACTCGTCAGCCAAATCGCACGGAAAGGGGGATGGTAAAAGAAGGAAGTTGGTAGGAGATAGTAAGAAGATAGAAAGAAAATAGAACAATACAGAATCTCACAGCGGAACAAATAATCTATAATATAGGACAAGTCTTTACCTAAAAAACTGTAGCTTTAAAACACATACAGACAACAATAAGAGTATATACCTATTTAGCATGGACAGTTATAAAAATATGTCCTTACAATTTGCTAATAAACACAACCAAATGCAACGGAATATAATCATCTACGTGGATACGTCTCTGATCTCCAGCTCCTCTCCTGAAGCTCCCGTTCTTCCAGCTAAACCTAGGAATATGCTTGGTATGACCCAAGCATATAGCAGAAACCACGCTTGTGTCAGTCTGGTAAAACCAGCGTGAGAAACATACTCGGTTTGAATTATTAAAGTTTAAAAATCCTTTGAAATCAAAGGTATCTCGTAATACCATGCCACAAATAAACACGATGGGTTTTTACCTTACGATAACCAAAACATTTCATATCAAAATCTTCTAATATCATAATAGTGTCTAAGCATAAATACTTATTCAAATAGCTGAAATTGTTACATTAATTAAATTCCAGCAATACTAGGCTCTACAACCAAAACCGTAAAGGTACGTAATGGATAGTGGATTCCATCTGACCAGGCATTGGGGTACCACCTATCACGGTACCTGTCTAGAAAAAACATACCAAGGATCCCCCCGAGACCCCCTGCTACAGAAGAACGAACTATTCCTAAATTGAATAGACCGAATATGCTACCACCCCGGGTGTTCCCACCCTTTCCGAGCTCCTTTCACGTGTAGTAATAATATCCGAGGTTATCTATAAAGGTGATAGCATACCCTACTTGGGACCGACCCATTTAGCCTTGCTGCATCTTCCCTGATTTTTAGTCATTCTCGGTTGATGAGGCTAGAGGCTACGATTACCTTTTAGATAGATTCACTTAGAATGCTCATTGTCCTCCATTGACAATATACTGATAGCATTCATCCACACAAGTCCATTCTCGGTCCGAACAGAACTTAATGCACTATTCCTATTACATCTATTTGGAATCACGCTCAAGATTAGTAGTGATTAGCCATTGCACTTCACTGCTCCATCTTCGACTCCATGCTCTCGTCTTCATTACAAAAACGTACTCGTTGGATCGAAGTATTTTTCGGATCACAAATCCGATCTCGATCTCTTCGAAACATCTTCAATTTTTTTCGGTAAACTCAACCCAGTTCTTTAGGAAATACACAGACGAAGATAAGATCAGAGATCGCCACCTTATAGTCGGTGGACAGATTTCCTTATAATCGTCCTAGAAGAATGAACGAGTTTACACGTAAGTATAGCACCTCGAACGGTAATTTTATCATATAATTCTCGAGTTTTCTCTAGATATTTTCAAAGTTATATTGGATCCAGATTTGATAGTTGGTTATTTAACTATCGAATATACAATCCATTCAATCAAAGTTTCACTTCCCATTTTCAACATTAGGCCTTACTTAATTTTAAAATCCCAGTAAATTAAAATTACTTGATCAAACTGCATATGCTTATCCCACCAGATAAGTAAATTCACGAAACCATTCATTTTCAATATATTTGAAAAAAAACCCTTTAAAATAAAATCTGGTAAGCACCACTGCAGTATCAAACCATGGATCACAGCTCAATGATTACATCTCTATCCCAGAGAAAATCAAGAATTAGCTGCAGGCACTCGCTGCCTTCGATTTACGCCATGCGAGTACACCAATACTTCCCAAATTTTGTTTTAATAATTTTCCAAAATAAATAATTATAAAGTTTACAATATGGATTTTCCAAGTTCTAATTTAAGTAAAATACTCTTTCATAAAAATTTACTATATAATATATTATCTTTAAAACATCAGTAATATTTGATAGATTTGTCTTCGAAATAAATTTACTTTAATACTAATTTACACTAAAGTAAAAATTAACTTTTAAACAACCATTATAAACTAACTTTTTAATTAATAGTTATTCTATTTTAAACAATTTAGGTAATTAATAACTTTAAACAGAAATTAATACTTTTTATATAGTTTCCAAAAATAATAAATTAATTTCTTTAAATCATTACCAAAATATTTATCACTTAACTTTAAAACATCATAAATAAATAAATAATAATCATTTTTAAACAAATTCTGGTTCAAAGTCAACCCAAATCGGAAAAAAATGCTTAACAATTCCAATGGTACTTAATCAAGTTACCATTTTATTTCATCACAGTTCATAATAGATATTCATATTAATCAGCATTTAACAATCAACTCAACATCATACTATCCAATATAACTATCAGGCAAATAAATAGATGTCCGTACAAATAAAATAGCATATCAGAGTTTTATTTATGCTAGTAAATGTTCACAATAGATATATTCAGCTAATGGCAGAATGGTGACTTATTCTACCAACATGTGTTCAATTGAAAATAATTAGAGGAATGGTGTTTTATTCCGCTAACCAGATGTTAAATCATCATAATTAAAATAAATTAACACATCGTTATTTTTATCCGGCAAAAACTTCAATATACGGGTTATATAAATTCCACGTCGATATTAATTTAAATTTATTACTTATATTCCGGTGCGTTTTAAATTGCTAGAAAATTCCACTTATACAAACTGAGCAACAGTTCGTACGACGTCTCAATACTCATCGATATGGATCCATTGCAAGTCGTTTTGCGTTAATTAGATTAACGGTTTTTGAGAATTTATTTTCTAAAGTTTTCAAAAGAAAATTCCCTTAAAACAACAATATTATCCATTTCCATTCAAAACTTGATTGGGCCGAAGCCCAATACCACACACCCAAACCGCTACCCTTCCTTTCCTCCTCCCCTTTTTTTTCCAGTTCTTTTATTAAAAATTCCAGTTCTTACCTCAATTCATACTTCCAATCTAAACAATCGAAACACGATTCAACACAAGATGATTTCCGATCGGCTCATGCCCTTCTCACCATCCATGCATGCGTCTCATGGGCCAACCCCCAAAGCATCCCCTGTTCCAAAGCTCCATGGCCCAGCCGAGACCACGCATGCACACGGTGCACGTGCACATCACTTCACTCTCCTAGATCACCACCGCGACCTTGTGAACCAATGCCCCTTCCTTCCCTGGCCTCCCTCGCCACTTCAATGAAGCTCCAGCACTTTTAGAACCCAAAACGAGCATCAACCGAGCCATGGAAGAAAGAACCATTTCCAAATCACGTCGAACTGCTACCACCCCATACTGCTGCACCACCTGCCGCCACCCCCATTTGAAAGCTCATCCATGACGCTTCCTCCACGCCAACTCCCACGAGTTCCGATCCCCTCCTCGATCCCTGTTCTGGTCGCGTTTGACCACCTTCCAATTTTCCTTTAAGACCCTACAACCACTTCGTCCACCCCATCTAAAGCCCAATCCCAAATTCCTCCATGGTGAACCTCTTCCCTTTGATGTGATGTCCCCCTGGCCGAGCCCGCACCACCTATCATTGCCTAGATCGCCAGAAAACAATTTTCAAACCAATGCCGGTCATTTTGAGATTTCACGTAATTTAAGTCACTCAAAATCATGATAATTCCAATAAAAATCCTATTTTCTACCGGCGATCACCCGTATATGCGGGGAACACAAATTCGAGCATGTCCAAAATCGACTGATCTGGGCCTACTCACTGTATTCTCACCAATCCTCACAATATACAAAACGAACTGGCTCCAAACTATTTTTAATAAAAACTACACTCGACAATAATCAATTCTCTAGTTAACCTCATTTGCAAACCCGAACTAAAATTTGAGATAAAGATTTAGAAGGTTAGACATGTATAAATATTTTTTTAACTGTTAAATAAAACAGAGCAAAAGTTTAATATTTCCAGAGTTTTTAAATTTAGAGTTTCTCACCCTAAACATTTCTTGATTCTGTGAAACTTTAAGTTGAAACTTTAAGCTTCACTCTATAATCCTGAAAGAACTTGCTTTGTATTTGGATTTAAACAGAAGATGTTACTTCCTCTTCTTTTTACTTTACAGGTTTTAGTTACAGAGTATATTTTTTTTTACAGGCTTGAAACTGAAGCCTATATGTATGTAGTTATACAGGTATGTGATGATGTACGTTCAATGTTTGATAGATTGATGAGATTTTTATTAAAACTGAGTTGAAGTTTTGAGATTTGAAAAAAAGCTAAATTGTAAGTTTTGGTTTTTGCTTCTTTTGATCAGACAATATCTATGTAACTATATATATTTGTTTTTACTCATTTGCTTACTTTAGGTTGTAAATCTTTTTACAGTAAATGTTTTATATTACTGGTTGGTAAATTCTCTTGTTTTAACTTTCACATGATTTACTCCTTTGTATATTTACTTTTACTAAAAAAATTTACACGCCTTCATATACATATACATATATGTCTTGGACAAGAATTATAAAAATGGTTTAAGACAATGCTAATGTTTTACATATTTTTATATACATACCTTTATACAATTCAAAGTAAAATGGAAACTTTGTTTATTTTATTTTTAAGGGTATAAAATAGCATGTTTAACAAAGCATTACTTTGTTAATGATCTTCCTTTTGAAATGTTTTCTTTAGGTTTTCTCATTCATACCATATACATTTTCATATACATTCCTCCTTTCATTTTTCAATATATAAAAAATATATTTTTACTTTTTAATAAACTATTTTTATCTAGTCCATATATATATATATATATATATATATATATATATAGACACACACAAATATTACTTACCTTTTTATACTCTCTTAATGCAATATTATTTGTTTTATATAGGTACTATATATTTCCCTTTTTTGAATTGATACACACACACACACAATTTTTTTTAACTAATATGTATATAGGTATATAGGAAAATACAATTTTAAACTCTCCTATTTAATATACATGATATTGTTCATAAGCCAAAGTTATCTCTATTTATAATATTTTCTTTTTCTCTTTCATCTTTTAAAGTATAAGATAAAAATCATTTCTATTTATTGTCCTGAATACATTCATACGTACACACACACACATATAAGCAATTCCTGTTAAATCAATCTCCTATTTTGTAAACAAAAATATGGAAATTCAAATATCATTTTGTTTTCAAAACTGTAAAATATTACCAGCTGTTATTTAACGGAAATTTTTTTATTGATTAAAATACCATATTATTGAATATTAAAAATTAATATTCAAAACTAGATATGTCAAAAATCCTGAGTCGTTACATTCCTCCCCCTAAAAGAATTTCTTCCTCGAAATTTCCACAACCCGGCTAGTACACAGAACTAACCGAATTTTAATTTTTAACAAATTAATAACCACCCATATCACACCAGTTAATATATAATTTCATATACATCCCAAAATATCTGTTACATCTAGTACCAACCAGAATACTTCCACAATCATCGTCAACACATGTACACACACACATATATATATATATATATATATATATATATATATATAGTCATACCAACATCTATTGAAATACCTGACTGAATTACAATCCAACAAACATGACGTTTATAGGATACTAACACAAACTAATAGGGCATGCCCTACTAAGAGACCACTGAACCCAAACCCGCACTTACTGCGGACTCTCCACATCCGAGTCCTCCACTTCGGGTCCTTTCAATTCCATGGACTCCACATCGTTATCTGGAACCCAAGAAAACACTGTACTGGGTTCCCTCGGGCGGAAATCTCTATCTACAATCAGCTCATCTTCAACCTCACCCATTTCCCACACGGCAGCATCATCATTCTCCCTCTACTTCAAATTCCTCTTCATCTTCGAGTTCTTCCTCGTCCTCAAATTCTTCTTCATCATCGAATTCTTCCTAAGGCTCCTCTTCTGCTTTTTCCTTGAGCTCTTCATCTTGATGCGGAGGCTGCTCGATAGGCTCTACTTCCTCCTCTGGCTCTTCCTCATATATCAATAGCTCGTTAAGATCCGCCCGAATCCTCCTGACCAAGTCATAATTGCCATCCGTCCTAGCCTTCGAAAGTGCCCCTCCTCGATTGATACTATGAGTTCTCTACAATCAAATTACAAGAGCCAAGAATGAGATACTAAGGTTTTAGGAGTTCATCTGTGCTAAAGAGTACATATATAGGTTCATACTTCAAATATCTTTCCCTTTTTAAATTTCTATTATTCAAAACTTTATAAAAACATTTTCCTTTAAAAATTTATTTTAGATAAATTTTCCGAAATCACTAGGGTATTAATTCTCAAATATCCCTTTTGTAAATCAATTATTACAAAATTAGCTTTTATCTATGAAAGTCTTTCCAAAATACTTATTTCAAAATATTCCAAATTCCTTTAGTGAACAAAATTTAGTAAAAATCCACATTTCCTAAAGTTCCCATCTTACAGGACTCAGATCTCTAAGGGAATACTCAAGTCAAAAGGACCGGAAATAAAGGGTACTTAGAGCTAACGGCTATGACCACTCAAATCCTAGATGATAAAACATTATCATCACTTACCAAACAAAACTTTAAAATACTATATATATTTGAAAATCATGCCTCTAATATAAAATATATTCCGAGTAAAATTATTTCATCTACCCTTTAAAACAATATTGTGTCTATTGACCTTGTTTAAGTGTTTAAAGATCCCTATCAATAATGTTTGCTACTCGTATTGACCAGAATCCATATGCCACTCAACAGACCAATTAACCCAATATAAAACATTTTTATATCACTAACAAATTCGCGCTCTTGTATATATATGTATACACTCAGACTCATTCTAGGGTACTACTGGCCCTATATCTAATGAGTGACCCTACCAAAGCCTAGCTATTCGCTCAACCTAAGCTCTGATACCACGGCGTCACGACCCACTTTTCCATACATATTTAAACTGACATTTAACCACACTCGTCAACCAAATTGCATGGAAAGGCGGATAGTAAGAGAAGGAAGTTGGTAGAAGATAGTAAGAAGGTAGAAAGAAAATAGAACAACATAGAATCTCACCGCGGAATGAATAATTTATAATATAGGACAAGTCTTTATCTAAAACAAAACTGTAGCTTTAAAACATATACATGCATCAATCAGAGTACATACATATTCAGCACGGATAGTTATAACAATCTATCCTTAAAATTTGCCGATAAACACAACCAAATGAAACGGAATATAATCATCTACGTAGATACGTCTCTGATCTCCAGTTCCTCTCCTAAAGCTCCCTTTCTTCCAACTAAACCTAGGAATATGCTCGGTCTGAACCGAGCATATAGGGAAAACCGAGTCCGGGTCAGTCTAGTGAAACAAGCGTGAGAAACACACTCGGTTTGAATTATTAAAGTTTCAAAATCCTTTGAAATCAATGGTATCTCGTAATACCACACCACAAATAAACACGACGGGTTTTTACCTTACCATAACCAAAACATTTCATATCAAAATCTTCTGATATTATAATAGTGTCTAGGTACAAATACTTATTCAAATAGCTGAAATTGTTACATTGATTAAATTCCAGCAATACTAGGCTCTACAACCAAAACCGTAAAGGTACGTGTTCGAGAATGAATTCCATCTGAATGATTAGGCATTCGGGTACCACCTGTCATGGTACTTGTCTAGAAACACCGTACCGAGGACCACTCGGTGATCCGCTACTACATAAAAGTGGACTATTCCTAACCTGAATAGACCGAATATGCTATTACCCTGGGTGTTCCCACCCTTTCCGAGCTCCTTTCACGTCTAGTGATAATATCCGAGGTTACCTAAAAACGTGATAGCCATGCCCTACTTGGGTGCGACCCACTTAGCTTTGTTGCATCTCCCATGATTTTCAGTCATTCCCCGTTGATGAGGCTAGAGGCCACGATTACCTTTTAGAAAGATTCACTTAGAATGCTCATTGTCCTCCAATGACAATGTGCTGATAGCATTTATCCATATAAGTCCGTTTCCGGTCCGAATGGGGAACTATTCCTACTACATCCGTTTAAAATCACCCTCAGGATTAGTAGTGATTAGCCCTTGCACTTCACTGCTACATCTTCTACTCCATGCTCTTGTCTTCATTACGAAAACGTACTCGTTGGATCGAAGTAGTTTTCAGATCACAAATCCGATCTCAGTCTCTTCGCAACAACGTTCGATGTTTTCCGGTAAACTCAATCCTGGTTCTTTTGGAAATACACAGACGAAGATAAGATCAGGGATAACCTCCTAACTGTCAGTGGACGGATTTCCTTATAATCGTCTTTGGAGAACGAATGAGTTTATACATACAGTATAACACCTCGAACGGTAACTGTACCATATAATTCTGGAGTTTTCTCTAGATATTTCCAAAGTTATATTTTGTCGAGATTTGATAGTCTGTTACTATCGAATATACAATCAATTCAATCAAAGTTTCATTTCCCATTTGCAACATTAAGCCTTACTTAATTTTAAAATCCTAATAAATTGAAATTACTTAATCAAACTACATATGCTTATACCATCGGATAAGTATATTCACGAAACAATTCATTTTCAACATATTTGAAAAAAAACCTTTGAAATAAAATCTGGAAAGCACCATTACGGTATCATACCATGGATCACAGCTCAATAGTTACGTCTCTATCCTAGAGAAAATCAAGACTTAGGTATAGGCACTCGCTACCTCCGATTTACGCCACGCGAGTATACCAATACTTCCCGAAATATTTCTTTTGGTAATTTTCCAAAATAAATACTTATAAAATTTTCAATGTGGATTTTCCAAGTTCTAATTTAAGTAAAATACTCTTTCATAAAAATTTACTATATAATATATTACCTTTAAGACATCATTAATATTTTATAGATTTGTCTTTGAAATAAATATACTTCTCAAGTAAAAATTAAATTTTAAACAACCACTATAAATTAACTTTTTAACTAATAGTAATTCTACTTTAAACAATTTAGATAATTAATAACTTTAAACAGAAATTAATACTTTTTATATAATTTCCTAAAATAATAAATTAATTTCTTTAAATCATTACCAAAATATTTACCAGTTAACTTTAAAACATCATAAATAAATAATAATTATTTTTAAACAAATTTTGATTCAAATTCAACCCAAATCGGAAAAAAATGCTTAACAATCCCAATGGACTCACTCAAGTTACCATTTTGTTTCATCACTGTTCAGAATAGATATTCATATTAATCAGCTTTTAACAATCGACTCAACATCATAATGTCCAATATAATTATCATGCAAATAAATAGATGTCCGTATGAATAAAAAAGCAGATCATAGTTTTATTCCTGCTAGTAAATGTTCACAACAGATGTATTCAGTGACAATGGCAGAATAGTGACTTATTCTACCAACAGGGGTTCAATTGAAAATAATTAGCGGAACGGTGTTTTATTTCGCTAACCAGATGTTAAATCATCATAATTAAAATAAATTAACATGTCATTATTTTTATCTGGCAAAAAATTCACTGTATGGGTTATATAAATTCCAGTCGATATTCGTTTAAATTCATCACTTAAATTCTGGTCCGTTTTAAATTGCTGAAAAATTCCACTTCTACAAACTGAGCAACAGTTCGTACAATGTCTTAATACTCGTCGATACGGACCCATTGCATGTCATTTTGCATTAATTGGAATTATAGTTTTTGAGAATTTATTTTCTAAAATTTTTAAAAGAAAATTCCCTTAAAACAACAATATTACCATTTCCATTCAAAACTTGATTGGGTCGAAGCCCAATACCACACACCCAAACCGCTCCCCTTTCTTTCCTCCTCCCCTTTTTCTTCTAGTTCTTTTATTTAAATTTTTGGTTCTTTCCACAATTTAAACTTCCAATCCAAACGATCAAAACACGATTCAACACAAGACGATTTCCGATCGGCTCATGCCCTTTCCAGCATCCATGTAAACATCTCAAGGGGCAACCCCAAAGCATCCGCGTTTCAAAACTCCACGGCCCAACCGGGACCATGCGTGCACATAGTGCACGAGCACATCACTTCACTCGCCCAAATTACCACCGCGACCTCATGAACCAATGCCCCTTCCTTCCCTAGCCTCCCTCGCCACTTCAACGAAGCTTCGGCACTTTTTGAACCCAAAACAAGCATCAACCAAGACATGGAAGAAAGATCCATTTCCAAATCACGTCGAACTTCTACCACCCAATATCACTGCACCACCTACCGCCACCCCCATTCGAAAGCTCATCCATGACGCTTCCTCCATGCCAACTCCCACGAGTTTCGATTCCCTCCTCGATCCCTGTTCCAGTCGCGTTCGACCACCTTTCTGTGAGGTCTCGGAATTTCGAGCAATATTCATTTGATAATTTCCATTAATAATTATTTTAAAAGTGTAATATTGATTTAATAATCTAATTTAACAGAATTTATCTTTTCAAAACTAATAATTATTTAATTTGGCAAATGTTATTCTTTTCAAAGCTAATATTAAAATATATACATTATGGATAAAAGTTTGGTTTCAATTTAATAAAAATATTTTCAAATCAATATATATATATATATGTGTGTGTGTGAATATATTGTGATTTGGAAGAGTATGATTGAATTTAATATAAAATTTTCAAAGGAACTATTTAAAAATTTATCTCATATTTTCAAAAACACTTAAAGTAAATATTTTGTTTAAAAATATGATAAATAGTATATTATAATCAGAGTTTAATATGTTTTCTTTTAAAAATTTGTACTTGAAATAAATTCGGATTATATATATAATATCAATATTAGGTATAATAACTTAGTTTAAAATTTAAAAATAAGATTTAATCCAATGTCCATTTCTTTTGTTTAAATTTTCTTTCTTTTAAATTTAGCTTTGGAAATTGTATTTTTGAATACATATAAATAAAACATAAATTGAAATAAACATAAACATATTGATATAAAATATAAGAAATTAATTTAATAATGAATTTAAACACTTGTAATATAAGTAATTTATATAATATTGAAATCAAACATGTGTAAGGCCATTATAACATGCAACCACATTTGTAAGCTTAAGAACATTTCAAGTTAACAAGTGGCAACACTTTTGTTTAAAAAATTAAGTATATAACTAATGTTTTAAAGAGGAAAAGCTTGTTTTATTTTATTTTTTTCAGTTCAAATTTTCCTCAGTACATTCTTTCTTTCTTCTTGAAACACATAAACTAAAACAAAAATCAAAGAAATTCAAAAGCAGTGTACAACATCAAGCTTTCAAAGTTTCAAATCTGAGATCAAGCTAGCAGATTTCAAATTTCAACTCAACTTAAATAAACAACTGCAAAGCTTCTCTAGTTCAAACAGCAATTTCAAAAAAAAAATTCAAGAAGCAAACTCAATTTAAACAAACAAATCAAGTTCAACGGTTCCAGGAAACAAATTTCCAAAACAATGTTCACTACTTCTTTCGGTTTCGGTGAGTATACTTTTTTTTTAAGAAACAGTTTAAAAATCTGTGAAGAAACCTTGTTGCATGTGTGGAAATCTTGTAGAAATATAGTCTATAATGCTTGCATGAATTTTTGGATATGAATGTGTGTATATAAGTATAACATGTCTGTATATTGTCTCTGTATATTTATATTTGTGCTCTGTTATAAGTAACAGGCTCAACTTCATCATGAAAAGAATTCCTATCTTCCCAAAAACATCTGTGTTAGTCTAGGATCATTGAAAAGAAAATGATAATAACAAAGTAATCTTGTTTTTGAAAATATTTATAGGTATATATATTTGGTAAACATTCTGAAAATTTAAGATTTACAGTTAAAATCAAAATATAAGTTGAAAACCTATGTGCATGTTTTCATATTTGGATTTTAGATCCTGATTCGTGTAAGTGAATCATGAATTTTAATATGAGTTTCGTGATTTTTAAGATGGTATGTGCCGTGAATTTGTGAGTTGATCGTTTTTGGGTAATTGGTCGATTGTCGTCGATCGACGACAATAGGAGGATCGAGATTTAGGCTGGAGGGAGTGCGAAGGTTAGAGATCGATGGAAAAATAGTGGAAGGAGCTATCAATGGCCGTGGTGGTCAGGAAGTGGCGAAGTAGGGTTTTATTACCCTGTTTTGTCGACATTATTTCTGAGACCTTCTCGACGTTGAGAGTGAATCGGCCTCGATCGTAAGGGGTGAGGCCGTAGCGTGGTATCGTGATGATGCTCTGGACGAAGCGGCTTGAATTCTGGTGATGTGGTTCGTCGTCGGCGAGGTGGTTTGTCATTTTGGGTTGATCCAGAATTGATCGTTTTGCTCATCTTTCGTTTTATGGCGAGATAGACGATACTGGTGGACTGCACCATCAGCGAGGTCGTAGGCGACTGGGAGATGGTCAGAGCAATGGCCAGAGTTGACCTGGTGGCGTGAGCACGTGAACGCATGCAATTTCATGAGTCTAGGTTTTGTTTGATTTGAGAAGGAGGGTGATACTCAGGGCTGGCTTGGGATTGTCGTGGGTGTAACTCGAAGAGGGTGAGTTCATGTGGTTGTACATGAGTGTTGCTCGGTAATTGTCTCGGGATTTTGCTTATATGGCTCGGGTCATTTGATTTTCAAAGAATATTGTCCAGTTTTAAATTATAAAATGAATTTCAAATTTTGAAAGCAAAGTTAAATTTTAAACAAAGGTTTCAAAAGGAATTTCCAAGTATACTAACCAGTTTTAAAGATGTATGAAATGTTTGAGTTAGAGAATGATGTTTAAACAAATTTAAGTTTTAAAAGTATATATTTTCAAAGTTTTAAATTTTGTTTTAAAATTAGTTTGATTTATATAAATATTACATTAGATAAATCATGTAGTTAGTCCATAAATGTTTCCAAATAAAATATAATTGATGAAATTGAGATGTGATTTAAGTGAAAGATATTTAACTTTAATAAATCAAAGGATGATGATTTTGTATAAACCGATTTCAAAATTTTAATTTAAAAGTTAGGTAGAGTTTAATGTAGTAAATAGGTTATCTTAATTTAATCAAGTTGTATTAACAAAAGTAACTAAAGTATAATTGCTCAATTAACTAAGATGATTGATTTAGGTAATTAAATTAAGATAAATTAATTTGTGTAATCAATTAAGGGAAGTTGATTACTTAATTTTGAATTAATTAGTCTAAGTAATCAAAGGTTAATTAATTAAGGAATAATTAAGTAATGGATGTAATTAGAGGTAAATTACTTAATATTAAAAGGAGTGTTAAGGGTAATTACTTAATGAAGTAATTTATAGGAATGAATTACTCAATGTAATTAATTAATTTAATGCGGCTAATTTAAGGTAATTAATTAGTTTAATTAATTAAAGATAATCACTTGATGATTGGTTAAGTATAATTACTTAATGTAATTAATGAAGTGTAATTACATAGTGTAAGTAATTAATGAGTAATTACTGGATGTAATTAAAAGGGAATTACTTGATGGAAAGTAATTAAAGAATAATTACTTAGTGGAAGTAATTAAGGGTTAATTACTCAGTGTAATTAATTAAAGGATTAATTAATATAATTAATTAAGAAGTTAATTAAGTAATGTAAGTTAATTACTGAATGTGATTAATCAAGGTTGATTAATGAATGTGATTAATTAAAGATTAATTATTAAATTAATTATAAGAATAATTAATAAATGAGGTAATTAGAGGATCATTAATTAATGTAATTAATGAGGAAAATTAAAAGGTTAGGTAATTAATGAATGAAATTAATTAAAAGATAATTAATAAAGTGATTATGGTATAATTAATTAACGTAATTAATTAAAGATCAATGTAATTAATTATAGTTAATTAATGAGGGTAATTAAAAGTTAATTAATATAAATGATTAAAGAATAATTAATTTGTGTAATTAATTTAAAGGCTAGTTACTTAATGTAATTTAAGAATAATTAATCAGGGATGATTAATTAAGATAATAATTAAAGGATAACTAATCTATAATTAAAGATTAATTAATTGGGTTATAAGGTAATTAAAGAATGATTAATTAATTAATGATTGATTAAGCATGGTTAGGTGATTAATTCTCAAGTAATTAATTTAACTTTAGTCAATTAAATTAACAATAATTTAGATTAATAATTCCTGTTTGTGGATGATTATTTGAGTAGAATGTCTGGATTGATTGAAACCTATAGTTTGATAATCTGTGATATTCTATGATGTGATAATGGTTATAGCTGTGATAAATGTGTGATATTTATCTGTGAATGATGCTGGTGAGTTCGTGTGGTTGTACACGAGTGTTGCTCGCTAATTGTCTCGGGATTTTGCTTATATGGCTCGGGTCATTTGATTTTCAAAGAATCCTGTCCAGTTTTAAATTATAAAATCAATTTCAAATTTTGAAAGCATAGTTATATTTTAAACAAAGGTTTCAAAAGAAATTTCCAAGTATACTAACCAGTTTTAAAGATGTATGAAATGTTTGAGTTAGAGAATGATGTTTAAACAAATTTAAGTTTTAAAAGTACATATTTTCAAAGTTTTAAATTTTGTTTTAAAAATAGTTTGGTTTATATAAATCTTTACTACTAATAATGAAAACTCCATGAACTGATTTGCACGGTGTCTTTTTGAAATTCCTAAATTGCCCTTTCTCTTTCGCATGCTGTTCATATCGGATCGTTAGAATGATCAAGGATAGAATGATCAAGGATTGTCTTCTTTCGCATCTGCTTTTCACCACATTCTACTCTTCTCACTTCGTCCTCCCCTAAACTAAAAACCCTAAAAAGTCTCGCATCGTCCTCCCCCTGAATAAATTACATATGTCACTGATTAACGATGATTACTCCTCATCGACGACTACGCTCAACCAACATCGACTTGACCATTTAACGACGATTACTCCTCACCGACGACTATGCTACCAGCATCGACTTAATGTTTATCGGACTTCGAAAAAGGTACCATTCCGGTTTTATTTTCCTTTCGTGCTTCGAATTTAAATTACGATCTATTGAATTTGACTGCACTTTTATCTCTTACTCTGCCAATGTTCGTCAACTAGCTCCGGCCATTTTCCTTATTTTGTTGCCCTACGCGGCATCAACGTCGATAGGTAATCAACTACGGCCAGCTGAAAACCGAGCCCGTACAATTAACGATGAATAGCCTAAACGAAGATCACAAGTAATTTTATGCACTATCTGTTAAAATTTACTATGATGGATCTCAAGTGCTACCTGTTAAATTTGACTTCGGTTTTAACTTTAAAGATCACAGGCGGCAGACGTTTGCTGCTCAGAATTGAGAGACTTACTGCTGCTTTAAAACTGATTTATAATTTGATTTTAATATCTGTCACAAACAAAAATTGAAGGGATCACCCCATAGATTTTTCAAATCTTTAACATGTGTTAATTCATATTGTTTTATATGTTGACAATAACGTCTGTCTTGGATGCAACAATTTGATGTTACAATAACTATGTATTTTGTGCTTCTTACGTCACACTGTTTATACGTAAATTATTTAGTACCATCCCCATTAATGCTTACCATTACTCTATCTTTCACAATTTACCATTATTCTATCTTCAGAAGTAAAGATTTATGCGGGATGGAAAATAGTTCTTTTTTCTTATATGCTTATTTACTCTGTCAATGGTAGCAAAGTACCTTGATACATAAGTCCATGTAGCAGCTGCAATAACTGCCTGCTGTTTAATCTTTATATTCAAATAGTGCCTACTGTTTAAATCAAAGATTTTGTAGTACTATTCACCTTCAAAAAACAAAGATTGGATTTTGATAAGAACCTTCCAGAAAACAGAAAGAAGTGCGCATGTACACCAGCTTTATTTTTCCTAATTGTTGCCAATATTCCGATTAGTAGAGGAGACATGTGATTATTTAAGTAGTGATAACAGTCGGGCATAATAATAGATATTAGATATGGAATTAGTCTAGGCATATCTCAAAATAGTAAATGCTTAAGGAATCGATGCTAAAGTATCCTAAATATTTTGGCTGTATATTCATTGATTTAATCAAAATTAATCGAAGTATTTTTCGGATCACAAATCCGATCCCGATCTCTTCGAAACATCTTCAATTTTTTTCGGTAAACTCAACCCAGTTCTTTAGGAAATACACAGACGAAGATAAGATCAGAGATCGCCACCTTATAGTCGGTGGACAGATTTCCTTATAATCGTCCTAGAAGAATGAACGAGTTTACACGTAAGTATAGCACCTCGAACGGTAATTTTATCATATAATTCTCGAGTTTTCTCTAGATATTTTCAAAGTTATATTGGATCCAGATTTGATAGTTGGTTATTTAACTATCGAATATACAATCCATTCAATCAAAGTTTCACTTCCCATTTTCAACATTAGGCCTTACTTAATTTTAAAATCCCAGTAAATTAAAATTACTTGATCAAACTGCATATGCTTATCCCACCAGATAAGTAAATTCACGAAACCATTCATTTTCAATATATTTGAAAAAAACCCTTTAAAATAAAATCTGGTAAGCACCACTGCAGTATCAAACCATGGATCACAGCTCAATGATTACATCTCTATCCCAGAGAAAATCAAGAATTAGCTGCAGGCACTCGCTGCCTTCGATTTACGCCATGCGAGTACACCAATACTTCCCAAATTTTGTTTTAATAATTTTCCAAAATAAATAATTATAAAGTTTACAATATGGATTTTCCAAGTTCTAATTTAAGTAAAATACTCTTTCATAAAAATTTACTATATAATATATTATCTTTAAAACATCAGTAATATTTGATAGATTTGTCTTCGAAATAAATTTACTTTAATACTAATTTACACTAAAGTAAAAATTAACTTTTAAACAACCATTATAAACTAACTTTTTAATTAATAGTTATTCTATTTTAAACAATTTAGGTAATTAATAACTTTAAACAGAAATTAATACTTTTTATATAGTTTCCAAAAATAATAAATTAATTTCTTTAAATCATTACCAAAATATTTATCACTTAACTTTAAAACATCATAAATAAATAAATAATAATCATTTTTAAACAAATTCTGGTTCAAAGTCAACCCAAATCGGAAAAAAATGCTTAACAATTCCAATGGTACTTAATCAAGTTACCATTTTATTTCATCACAGTTCATAATAGATATTCATATTAATCAGCATTTAACAATCAACTCAACATCATACTATCCAATATAACTATCAGGCAAATAAATAGATGTCCGTACAAATAAAATAGCATATCAGAGTTTTATTTATGCTAGTAAATGTTCACAATAGATATATTCAGCTAATGGCAGAATGGTGACTTATTCTACCAACATGTGTTCAATTGAAAATAATTAGAGGAATGGTGTTTTATTCCGCTAACCAGATGTTAAATCATCATAATTAAAATAAATTAACACATCGTTATTTTTATCCGGCAAAAACTTCAATATACGGGTTATATAAATTCCACGTCGATATTAATTTAAATTTATTACTTATATTCCGGTGCGTTTTAAATTGCTAGAAAATTCCACTTATACAAACTGAGCAACAGTTCGTACGACGTCTCAATACTCATCGATATGGATCCATTGCAAGTCGTTTTGCGTTAATTAGATTAACGGTTTTTGAGAATTTATTTTCTAAAGTTTTCAAAAGAAAATTCCCTTAAAACAACAATATTATCCATTTCCATTCAAAACTTGATTGGGCCGAAGCCCAATACCACACACCCAAACCGCTACCCTTCCTTTCCTCCTCCCCTTTTTTTTCCAGTTCTTTTATTAAAAATTCCAGTTCTTACCTCAATTCATACTTCCAATCTAAACAATCGAAACACGATTCAACACAAGATGATTTCCGATCGGCTCATGCCCTTCTCACCATCCATGCATGCGTCTCATGGGCCAACCCCCAAAGCATCCCCTGTTCCAAAGCTCCATGGCCCAGCCGAGACCACGCATGCACACGGTGCACGTGCACATCACTTCACTCTCCTAGATCACCACCGCGACCTTGTGAACCAATGCCCCTTCCTTCCCTGGCCTCCCTCGCCACTTCAATGAAGCTCCAGCACTTTTAGAACCCAAAACGAGCATCAACCGAGCCATGGAAGAAAGAACCATTTCCAAATCACGTCGAACTGCTACCACCCCATACTGCTGCACCACCTGCCGCCACCCCCATTTGAAAGCTCATCCATGACGCTTCCTCCACGCCAACTCCCACGAGTTCCGATCCCCTCCTCGATCCCTGTTCTGGTCGCGTTTGACCACCTTCCAATTTTCCTTTAAGACCCTACAACCACTTCGTCCACCCCATCTAAAGCCCAATCCCAAATTCCTCCATGGTGAACCTCTTCCCTTTGATGTGATGTCCCCCTGGCCGAGCCCGCACCACCTATCATTGCCTAGATCGCCAGAAAACAATTTTCAAACCAATGCCGGTCATTTTGAGATTTCACGTAATTTAAGTCACTCAAAATCATGATAATTCCAATAAAAATCCTATTTTCTACCGGCGATCACCCGTATATGCGGGGAACACAAATTCGAGCATGTCCAAAATCGACTGATCTGGGCCTACTCACTGTATTCTCACCAATCCTCACAATATACAAAACGAACTGGCTCCAAACTATTTTTAATAAAAACTACACTCGACAATAATCAATTCTCTAGTTAACCTCATTTGCAAACCCGAACTAAAATTTGAGATAAAGATTTAGAAGGTTAGACATGTATAAATATTTTTTTAACTGTTAAATAAAACAGAGCAAAAGTTTAATATTTCCAGAGTTTTTAAATTTAGAGTTTCTCACCCTAAACATTTCTTGATTCTGTGAAACTTTAAGTTGAAACTTTAAGCTTCACTCTATAATCCTGAAAGAACTTGCTTTGTATTTGGATTTAAACAGAAGATGTTACTTCCTCTTCTTTTTACTTTACAGGTTTTAGTTACAGAGTATATTTTTTTTTTACAGGCTTGAAACTGAAGCCTATATGTATGTAGTTATACAGGTATGTGATGATGTACGTTCAATGTTTGATAGATTGATGAGATTTTTATTAAAACTGAGTTGAAGTTTTGAGATTTGAAAAAAAGCTAAATTGTAAGTTTTGGTTTTTGCTTCTTTTGATCAGACAATATCTATGTAACTATATATATTTGTTTTTACTCATTTGCTTACTTTAGGTTGTAAATCTTTTTACAGTAAATGTTTTATATTACTGGTTGGTAAATTCTCTTGTTTTAACTTTCACATGATTTACTCCTTTGTATATTTACTTTTACTAAAAAAATTTACACGCCTTCATATACATATACATATATGTCTTGGACAAGAATTATAAAAATGGTTTAAGACAATGCTAATGTTTTACATATTTTTATATACATACCTTTATACAATTCAAAGTAAAATGGAAACTTTGTTTATTTTATTTTTAAGGGTATAAAATAGCATGTTTAACAAAGCATTACTTTGTTAATGATCTTCCTTTTGAAATGTTTTCTTTAGGTTTTCTCATTCATACCATATACATTTTCATATACATTCCTCCTTTCATTTTTCAATATATAAAAAATATATTTTTACTTTTTAATAAACTATTTTTATCTAGTCCATATATATATATATATATATATATATATATACACACACAAATATTACTTACCTTTTTATACTCTCTTAATGCAATATTATTTGTTTTATATAGGTACTATATATTTCCCTTTTTTGAATTGATACACACACACACACAATTTTTTTTAACTAATATGTATATAGGTATATAGGAAAATACAATTTTAAACTCTCCTATTTAATATACATGATATTGTTCATAAGCCAAAGTTATCTCTATTTATAATATTTTCTTTTTCTCTTTCATCTTTTAAAGTATAAGATAAAAATCATTTCTATTTATTGTCCTGAATACATTCATACGTACACACACACACATATAAGCAATTCCTGTTAAATCAATCTCCTATTTTGTAAACAAAAATATGGAAATTCAAATATCATTTTGTTTTCAAAACTGTAAAATATTACCAGCTGTTATTTAACGGAAATTTTTTTATTGATTAAAATACCATATTATTGAATATTAAAAATTAATATTCAAAACTAGATATGTCAAAAATCCTGAGTCGTTACATTCCTCCCCCTAAAAGAATTTCTTCCTCGAAATTTCCACAACCCGGCTAGTACACAGAACTAACCGAATTTTAATTTTTAACAAATTAATAACCACCCATATCACACCAGTTAATATATAATTTCATATACATCCCAAAATATCTGTTACATCTAGTACCAACCAGAATACTTCCACAATCATCGTCAACACATGTACACACATATATATATATATATATATATATATATATATATATATATATATATAGTCATACCAACATCTATTGAAATACCTGACTGAATTACAATCCAACAAACATGACGTTTATAGGATACTAACACAAACTAATAGGGCATGCCCTACTAAGAGACCACTGAACCCAAACCCGCACTTACTGCGGACTCTCCACATCCGAGTCCTCCACTTCGGGTCCTTTCAATTCCATGGACTCCACATCGTTATCTGGAACCCAAGAAAACACTGTACTGGGTTCCCTCGGGCGGAAATCTCTATCTACAATCAGCTCATCTTCAACCTCACCCATTTCCCACACGGCAGCATCATCATTCTCCCTCTACTTCAAATTCCTCTTCATCTTCGAGTTCTTCCTCGTCCTCAAATTCTTCTTCATCATCGAATTCTTCCTAAGGCTCCTCTTCTGCTTTTTCCTTGAGCTCTTCATCTTGATGCGGAGGCTGCTCGATAGGCTCTACTTCCTCCTCTGGCTCTTCCTCATATATCAATAGCTCGTTAAGATCCGCCCGAATCCTCCTGACCAAGTCATAATTGCCATCCGTCCTAGCCTTCGAAAGTGCCCCTCCTCGATTGATACTATGAGTTCTCTACAATCAAATTACAAGAGCCAAGAATGAGATACTAAGGTTTTAGGAGTTCATCTGTGCTAAAGAGTACATATATAGGTTCATACTTCAAATATCTTTCCCTTTTTAAATTTCTATTATTCAAAACTTTATAAAAACATTTTCCTTTAAAAATTTATTTTAGATAAATTTTCCGAAATCACTAGGGTATTAATTCTCAAATATCCCTTTTGTAAATCAATTATTACAAAATTAGCTTTTATCTATGAAAGTCTTTCCAAAATACTTATTTCAAAATATTCCAAATTCCTTTAGTGAACAAAATTTAGTAAAAATCCACATTTCCTAAAGTTCCCATCTTACAGGACTCAGATCTCTAAGGGAATACTCAAGTCAAAAGGACCGGAAATAAAGGGTACTTAGAGCTAACGGCTATGACCACTCAAATCCTAGATGATAAAACATTATCATCACTTACCAAACAAAACTTTAAAATACTATATATATTTGAAAATCATGCCTCTAATATAAAATATATTCCGAGTAAAATTATTTCATCTACCCTTTAAAACAATATTGTGTCTATTGACCTTGTTTAAGTGTTTAAAGATCCCTATCAATAATGTTTGCTACTCGTATTGACCAGAATCCATATGCCACTCAACAGACCAATTAACCCAATATAAAACATTTTTATATCACTAACAAATTCGCGCTCTTGTATATATATGTATACACTCAGACTCATTCTAGGGTACTACTGGCCCTATATCTAATGAATGACCCTACCAAAGCCTAGCTATTCGCTCAACCTAAGCTCTGATACCACGACGTCACGACCCACTTTTCCATACATATTTAAACTGACATTTAACCACACTCGTCAACCAAATTGCATGGAAAGGCGGATAGTAAGAGAAGGAAGTTGGTAGAAGATAGTAAGAAGGTAGAAAGAAAATAGAACAACATAGAATCTCACCGCGGAATGAATAATTTATAATATAGGACAAGTCTTTATCTAAAACAAAACTGTAGCTTTAAAACATATACATGCATCAATCAGAGTACATACATATTCAGCACGGATAGTTATAACAATCTATCCTTAAAATTTGCCGATAAACACAACCAAATGAAACGGAATATAATCATCTACGTAGATACGTCTCTGATCTCCAGCTCCTCTCCTAAAGCTCCCTTTCTTCCAACTAAACCTAGGAATATGCTCGGTCTGAACCGAGCATATAGGGAAAACCGAGTCCGGGTCAGTCTAGTGAAACAAGCGTGAGAAACACACTCGGTTTGAATTATTAAAGTTTCAAAATCCTTTGAAATCAATGGTATCTCGTAATACCACACCACAAATAAACACGACGGGTTTTTACCTTACCATAACCAAAACATTTCATATCAAAATCTTCTGATATTATAATAGTGTCTAGGTACAAATACTTATTCAAATAGCTGAAATTGTTACATTGATTAAATTCCAGCAATACTAGGCTCTACAACCAAAACCGTAAAGGTACGTGTTCGAGAATGAATTCCATCTGAATGATTAGGCATTCGGGTACCACCTGTCATGGTACTTGTCTAGAAACACCGTACCGAGGACCACTCGGTGATCCGCTACTACATAAAAGTGGACTATTCCTAACCTGAATAGACCGAATATGCTATTACCCTGGGTGTTCCCACCCTTTCCGAGCTCCTTTCACGTCTAGTGATAATATCCGAGGTTACCTAAAAACGTGATAGCCATGCCCTACTTGGGTGCGACCCACTTAGCTTTGTTGCATCTCCCATGATTTTCAGTCATTCCCCGTTGATGAGGCTAGAGGCCACGATTACCTTTTAGAAAGATTCACTTAGAATGCTCATTGTCCTCCAATGACAATGTGCTGATAGCATTTATCCATACAAGTCCGTTTCCGGTCCGAATGGGGAACTATTCCTACTACATCCGTTTAAAATCACCCTCAGGATTAGTAGTGATTAGCCCTTGCACTTCACTGCTACATCTTCTACTCCATGCTCTTGTCTTCATTACAAAAACGTACTCGTTGGATCGAAGTAGTTTTCAGATCACAAATCCGATCTCAGTCTCTTCGCAACAACGTTCGATGTTTTCCGGTAAACTCAATCCTGGTTCTTTTGGAAATACACAGACGAAGATAAGATCAGGGATAACCTCCTAACTGTCAGTGGACGGATTTCCTTATAATCGTCTTTGGAGAACGAATGAGTTTATACATACAGTATAACACCTCGAACGGTAACTGTACCATATAATTCTGGAGTTTTCTCTAGATATTTCCAAAGTTATATTTTGTCGAGATTTGATAGTCTGTTACTATCGAATATACAATCAATTCAATCAAAGTTTCATTTCCCATTTGCAACATTAAGCCTTACTTAATTTTAAAATCCTAATAAATTGAAATTACTTAATCAAACTACATATGCTTATACCATCGGATAAGTATATTCACGAAACAATTCATTTTCAACATATTTGAAAAAAAACCTTTGAAATAAAATCTGGAAAGCACCATTACGGTATCATACCATGGATCACAGCTCAATAGTTACGTCTCTATCCTAGAGAAAATCAAGACTTAGGTATAGGCACTCGCTACCTCCGATTTACGCCACGCGAGTATACCAATACTTCCCGAAATATTTCTTTTGGTAATTTTCCAAAATAAATACTTATAAAATTTTCAATGTGGATTTTCCAAGTTCTAATTTAAGTAAAATACTCTTTCATAAAAATTTACTATATAATATATTACCTTTAAGACATCATTAATATTTTATAGATTTGTCTTTGAAATAAATATACTTCTCAAGTAAAAATTAAATTTTAAACAACCACTATAAATTAACTTTTTAACTAATAGTAATTCTACTTTAAACAATTTAGATAATTAATAACTTTAAACAGAAATTAATACTTTTTATATAATTTCCTAAAATAATAAATTAATTTCTTTAAATCATTACCAAAATATTTACCAGTTAACTTTAAAACATCATAAATAAATAATAATTATTTTTAAACAAATTTTGATTCAAATTCAACCCAAATCGGAAAAAAATGCTTAACAATCCCAATGGACTCACTCAAGTTACCATTTTGTTTCATCACTGTTCAGAATAGATATTCATATTAATCAGCTTTTAACAATCGACTCAACATCATAATGTCCAATATAATTATCATGCAAATAAATAGATGTCCGTATGAATAAAAAAGCAGATCATAGTTTTATTCCTGCTAGTAAATGTTCACAACAGATGTATTCAGTGACAATGGCAGAATAGTGACTTATTCTACCAACAGGGGTTCAATTGAAAATAATTAGCGGAACGGTGTTTTATTTCGCTAACCAGATGTTAAATCATCATAATTAAAATAAATTAACATGTCGTTATTTTTATCTGGCAAAAAATTCACTGTATGGGTTATATAAATTCCAGTCGATATTCGTTTAAATTCATCACTTAAATTCTGGTCCGTTTTAAATTGCTGAAAAATTCCACTTCTACAAACTGAGCAACAGTTCGTACAATGTCTTAATACTCGTCGATACGGACCCATTGCATGTCATTTTGCATTAATTGGAATTATAGTTTTTGAGAATTTATTTTCTAAAATTTTTAAAAGAAAATTCCCTTAAAACAACAATATTACCATTTCCATTCAAAACTTGATTGGGTCGAAGCCCAATACCACACACCCAAACCGCTCCCCTTTCTTTCCTCCTCCCCTTTTTTTTCTAGTTCTTTTATTTAAATTTTTGGTTCTTTCCACAATTTAAACTTCCAATCCAAACGATCAAAACACGATTCAACACAAGACGATTTCCGATCGGCTCATGCCCTTTCCAGCATCCATGTAAACATCTCAAGGGGCAACCCCAAAGCATCCGCGTTTCAAAACTCCACGGCCCAACCGGGACCATGCGTGCACATAGTGCACGAGCACATCACTTCACTCGCCCAAATTACCACCGCGACCTCATGAACCAATGCCCCTTCCTTCCCTAGCCTCCCTCGCCACTTCAACGAAGCTTCGGCACTTTTTGAACCCAAAACAAGCATCAACCAAGACATGGAAGAAAGATCCATTTCCAAATCACGTCGAACTTCTACCACCCAATATCACTGCACCACCTACCGCCACCCCCATTCGAAAGCTCATCCATGACGCTTCCTCCATGCCAACTCCCACGAGTTTCGATTCCCTCCTCGATCCCTGTTCCAGTCGCGTTCGACCACCTTTCTGTGAGGTCTCGGAATTTCGAGCAATATTCATTTGATAATTTCCATTAATAATTATTTTAAAAGTGTAATATTGATTTAATAATCTAATTTAACAGAATTTATCTTTTCAAAACTAATAATTATTTAATTTGGCAAATGTTATTCTTTTCAAAGCTAATATTAAAATATATACATTATGGATAAAAGTTTGGTTTCAATTTAATAAAAATATTTTCAAATCAATATATATATATATGTGTGTGTGTGTGAATATATTGTGATTTGGAAGAGTATGATTGAATTTAATATAAAATTTTCAAAGGAACTATTTAAAAATTTATCTCATATTTTCAAAAACACTTAAAGTAAATATTTTGTTTAAAAATATGATAAATAGTATATTATAATCAGAGTTTAATATGTTTTCTTTTAAAAATTTGTACTTGAAATAAATCCGGATTATATATATAATATCAATATTAGGTATAATAACTTAGTTTAAAATTTAAAAATAAGATTTAATCCAATGTCCATTTCTTTTGTTTAAATTTTCTTTCTTTTAAATTTAGCTTTGGAAATTGTATTTTTGAATACATATAAATAAAACATAAATTGAAATAAACATAAACATATTGATATAAAATATAAGAAATTAATTTAATAATGAATTTAAACACTTGTAATATAAGTAATTTATATAATATTGAAATCAAACATGTGTAAGGCCATTATAACATGCAACCACATTTGTAAGCTTAAGAACATTTCAAGTTAACAAGTGGCAACACTTTTGTTTAAAAAATTAAGTATATAACTAATGTTTTAAAGAGGAAAAGCTTGTTTTATTTTATTTTTTTCAGTTCAAATTTTCCTCAGTACATTCTTTCTTTCTTCTTGAAACACATAAACTAAAACAAAAATCAAAGAAATTCAAAAGCAGTGTACAACATCAAGCTTTCAAAGTTTCAAATCTGAGATCAAGCTAGAAGATTTCAAATTTCAACTCAACTTAAATAAACAACTGCAAAGCTTCTCTAGTTCAAACAGCAATTTCAAAAAAAAAATTCAAGAAGCAAACTCAATTTAAACAAACAAATCAAGTTCAACGGTTCCAGGAAACAAATTTCCAAAACAATGTTCACTACTTCTTTCGGTTTCGGTGAGTATACTTTTTTTTTAAGAAACAGTTTAAAAATCTGTGAAGAAACCTTGTTGCATGTGTGGAAATCTTGTAGAAATATAGTCTATAATGCTTGCATGAATTTTTGGATATGAATGTGTGTATATAAGTATAACATGTCTGTATATTGTCTCTGTATATTTATATTTGTGCTCTGTTATAAGTAACAGGCTCAACTTCATCATGAAAAGAATTCCTATCTTCCCAAAAACATCTGTGTTAGTCTAGGATCATTGAAAAGAAAATGATAATAACAAAGTAATCTTGTTTTTGAAAATATTTATAGGTATATATATTTGGTAAACATTCTGAAAATTTAAGATTTACAGTTAAAATCAAAATATAAGTTGAAAACCTATGTGCATGTTTTCATATTTGGATTTTAGATCCTGATTCGTGTAAGTGAATCATGAATTTTAATATGAGTTTCGTGATTTTTAAGATGGTATGTGCCGTGAATTTGTGAGTTGATCGTTTTTGGGTAATTGGTCGATTGTCGTCGATCGACGACAATAGGAGGATCGAGATTTAGGCTGGAGGGAGTGCGAAGGTTAGAGATCGATGGAAAAATAGTGGAAGGAGCTATCAATGGCCGTGGTGGTCAGGAAGTGGCGAAGTAGGGTTTTATTACCCTGTTTTGTCGACATTATTTCTGAGACCTTCTCGACGTTGAGAGTGAATCGGCCTCGATCGTAAGGGGTGAGGCCGTAGCGTGGTATCGTGATGATGCTCTGGACGAAGCGGCTTGAATTCTGGTGATGTGGTTCGTCGTCGGCGAGGTGGTTTGTCATTTTGGGTTGATCCAGAATTGATCGTTTTGCTCATCTTTCGTTTTATGGCGAGATAGACGATACTGGTGGACTGCACCATCAGCGAGGTCGTAGGCGACTGGGAGATGGTCAGAGCAATGGCCAGAGTTGACCTGGTGGCGTGAGCACGTGAACGCATGCAATTTCATGAGTCTAGGTTTTGTTTGATTTGAGAAGGAGGGTGATACTCAGGGCTGGCTTGGGATTGTCGTGGGTGTAACTCGAAGAGGGTGAGTTCATGTGGTTGTACATGAGTGTTGCTCGGTAATTGTCTCGGGATTTTGCTTATATGGCTCGGGTCATTTGATTTTCAAAGAATATTGTCCAGTTTTAAATTATAAAATGAATTTCAAATTTTGAAAGCAAAGTTAAATTTTAAACAAAGGTTTCAAAAGGAATTTCCAAGTATACTAACCAGTTTTAAAGATGTATGAAATGTTTGAGTTAGAGAATGATGTTTAAACAAATTTAAGTTTTAAAAGTATATATTTTCAAAGTTTTAAATTTTGTTTTAAAATTAGTTTGATTTATATAAATATTACATTAGATAAATCATGTAGTTAGTCCATAAATGTTTCCAAATAAAATATAATTGATGAAATTGAGATGTGATTTAAGTGAAAGATATTTAACTTTAATAAATCAAAGGATGATGATTTTGTATAAACCGATTTCAAAATTTTAATTTAAAAGTTAGGTAGAGTTTAATGTAGTAAATAGGTTATCTTAATTTAATCAAGTTGTATTAACAAAAGTAACTAAAGTATAATTGCTCAATTAACTAAGATGATTGATTTAGGTAATTAAATTAAGATAAATTAATTTGTGTAATCAATTAAGGGAAGTTGATTACTTAATTTTGAATTAATTAGTCTAAGTAATCAAAGGTTAATTAATTAAGGAATAATTAAGTAATGGATGTAATTAGAGGTAAATTACTTAATATTAAAAGGAGTGTTAAGGGTAATTACTTAATGAAGTAATTTATAGGAATGAATTACTCAATGTAATTAATTAATTTAATGCGGCTAATTTAAGGTAATTAATTAGTTTAATTAATTAAAGATAATCACTTGATGATTGGTTAAGTATAATTACTTAATGTAATTAATGAAGTGTAATTACATAGTGTAAGTAATTAATGAGTAATTACTGGATGTAATTAAAAGGGAATTACTTGATGGAAAGTAATTAAAGAATAATTACTTAGTGGAAGTAATTAAGGGTTAATTACTCAGTGTAATTAATTAAAGGATTAATTAATATAATTAATTAAGAAGTTAATTAAGTAATGTAAGTTAATTACTGAATGTGATTAATCAAGGTTGATTAATGAATGTGATTAATTAAAGATTAATTATTAAATTAATTATAAGAATAATTAATAAATGAGGTAATTAGAGGATCATTAATTAATGTAATTAATGAGGAAAATTAAAAGGTTAGGTAATTAATGAATGAAATTAATTAAAAGATAATTAATAAAGTGATTATGGTATAATTAATTAACGTAATTAATTAAAGATTAATGTAATTAATTATAGTTAATTAATGAGGGTAATTAAAAGTTAATTAATATAAATGATTAAAGAATAATTAATTTGTGTAATTAATTTAAAGGCTAGTTACTTAATGTAATTTAAGAATAATTAATCAGGGATGATTAATTAAGATAATAATTAAAGGATAACTAATCTATAATTAAAGATTAATTAATTGGGTTATAAGGTAATTAAAGAATGATTAATTAATTAATGATTGATTAAGCATGGTTAGGTGATTAATTCTCAAGTAATTAATTTAACTTTAGTCAATTAAATTAACAATAATTTAGATTAATAATTCCTGTTTGTGGATGATTATTTGAGTAGAATGTCTGGATTGATTGAAACCTATAGTTTGATAATCTGTGATATTCTATGATGTGATAATGGTTATAGCTGTGATAAATGTGTTATATTTATCTGTGAATGATGCTGGTGAGTTCGTGTGGTTGTACACGAGTGTTGCTCGCTAATTGTCTCGGGATTTTGCTTATATGGCTCGGGTCATTTGATTTTCAAAGAATCCTGTCCAGTTTTAAATTATAAAATCAATTTCAAATTTTGAAAGCATAGTTATATTTTAAACAAAGGTTTCAAAAGAAATTTCCAAGTATACTAACCAGTTTTAAAGATGTATGAAATGTTTGAGTTAGAGAATGATGTTTAAACAAATTTAAGTTTTAAAAGTACATATTTTCAAAGTTTTAAATTTTGTTTTAAAAATAGTTTGGTTTATATAAATCTTTACTACTAATAATGAAAACTCCATGAACTGATTTGCACGGTGTCTTTTTGAAATTCCTAAATTGCCCTTTCTCTTTCGCATGCTGTTCATATCGGATCGTTAGAATGATCAAGGATAGAATGATCAAGGATTGTCTTCTTTCGCATCTGCTTTTCACCACATTCTACTCTTCTCACTTCGTCCTCCCCTAAACTAAAAACCCTAAAAAGTCTCGCATCGTCCTCCCCCTGAATAAATTACATATGTCACTGATTAACGATGATTACTCCTCATCGACGACTACGCTCAACCAACATCGACTTGACCATTTAACGACGATTACTCCTCACCGACGACTATGCTACCAGCATCGACTTAATGTTTATCGGACTTCGAAAAAGGTACCATTCCGGTTTTATTTTCCTTTCGTGCTTCGAATTTAAATTACGATCTATTGAATTTGACTGCACTTTTATCTCTTACTCTGCCAATGTTCGTCAACTAGCTCCGGCCATTTTCCTTATTTTGTTGCCCTACGCGGCATCAACGTCGATAGGTAATCAACTACGGCCAGCTGAAAACCGAGCCTGTACAATTAACGATGAATAGCCTAAACGAAGATCACAAGTAATTTTATGCACTATCTGTTAAAATTTACTATGATGGATCTCAAGTGCTACCTGTTAAATTTGACTTCGGTTTTAACTTTAAAGATCACAGGCGGCAGACGTTTGCTGCTCAGAATTGAGAGACTTACTGCTGCTTTAAAACTGATTTATAATTTGATTTTAATATCTGTCACAAACAAAAATTGAAGGGATCACCCCATAGATTTTTCAAATCTTTAACATGTGTTAATTCATATTGTTTTATATGTTGACAATAACGTCTGTCTTGGATGCAACAATTTGATGTTACAATAACTATGTATTTTGTGCTTCTTACGTCACACTGTTTATACGTAAATTATTTAGTACCATCCCCATTAATGCTTACCATTACTCTATCTTTCACAATTTACCATTATTCTATCTTCAGAAGTAAAGATTTATGCGGGATGGAAAATAGTTCTTTTTTCTTATATGCTTATTTACTCTGTCAATGGTAGCAAAGTACCTTGATACATAAGTCCATGTAGCAGCTGCAATAACTGCCTGCTGTTTAATCTTTATATTCAAATAGTGCCTACTGTTTAAATCAAAGATTTTGTAGTACTATTCACCTTCAAAAAACAAAGATTGGATTTTGATAAGAACCTTCCAGAAAACAGAAAGAAGTGCGCATGTACACCAGCTTTATTTTTCCTAATTGTTGCCAATATTCCGATTAGTAGAGGAGACATGTGATTATTTAAGTAGTGATAACAGTCGGGCATAATAATAGATATTAGATATGGAATTAGTCTAGGCATATCTCAAAATAGTAAATGCTTAAGGAATCGATGCTAAAGTATCCTAAATATTTTGGCTGTATATTCATTGATTTAATCAAAATTAAAAAAGTTTAGTTTGTACTTTTATGTAGTTATGATAGTTGCTTACTATGCAATATTTATCTTCAAATGATTCTTCTCTATTTTGATTTTAAGAGAAGATTTTGTAGTTCGGTAAATAACCAGATGATATATGTAAATGTGTTTCAAAATGAAATTTTTGAATCAGTTTGTTTAGTGTTTTTCATTGTCTTATAGCCGGATGCTAGGATATTGTAATATTATTATGGGGTGATCAATATTTTTCATTGTAATATTATTATGGTGTTTATTTATAGGGTGATCAATAGAAGAAAATCTTAAGTGTACTCAATTTGGCAGAGGTTTATATTGCATTAGATAAATCATGTAATTAGTCCATAAATGTTTTCAAATAAAATGTAATTGATGAAATTGAGATGTGATTTAAGTGAAAGGTATTTAACTTTAATAAATCAAAGGATGATGATTTTATGTAAACCAATTTCAAACTTTTAATTTAAAAGATAGGTAGAGTTTAATGTAGTAAATGGGTTATCATAATTTAATCAAGTTGTATTAACAAAAGTAATTAAAGATAGTTACTTAATTAACTAAGATGATTAATTTAGGTAATTAAATTAAGATAAATTAATTTTTGTAATTAATTAAGGGAAGTTGATTACTTAATTTAGGATTGATTAATCTAAGTAATCAAAGGTTAATTAATTAAGGAATAATTAAGTAATGGATGTAATTAGAGGTAAATTACTTAATATTAAAAGGAGAATTAAGGGTAATTACTTAATGAAGTAATTTAAAGGAATGAATTACTCAATGTAATTAATTAATTTAATATGGTTAATTTAAGTTAATTAATTAGTTTAATTAATTAAAGATAATCACTTGATGATTGATTAAGTATAATTACTTAATGTAATTAATAAAGTGTAATTACATAGTGTAAGTAATTAATGGGGAATTACTGGATGTAATTAAAAGGGAATTACTTGATGGAAAGTAATTAAAGAATAATTACTTAGTGGAAGTAATTAAGGGTTAATTACTCAGTGTAATTAATTAAAGGATTAATTAATATAATTAATTAAGAAGTTAATTAAGTAATGTAAGTTATTTACTAAATGTGATTAATCAGGGTTGATTAATGAATGTGATTAATTAAAGATTAATAATTAAATTAATTAGAAGAATAATTAATAAATGAGGTAATTAGAGGATCACTAATTAATATAATTAATGAGGAAAATTAAAAGGTTAGTTAATTAATGAATGAAATTAATTAAAAGATACTTAATCAATGAAGTGATTATGGTTTAATTAATTAACGTAATTAATTAAGGATCAATGCAATTAATTATAGTTAATTAATGAGAGTAATTAAAAGTCAACTAATATGAATTATTAAAGAATAATTAATTTGTGTAATTAATTTAAAGGCTAATTACTTGATGTAATTTAAGAATAATTAATCAGGGATGATCAATTAAGAGAATAATTAAAGGATAATTAATCTGTAATTAAAGATTAATTAATTGGGTTATAAGGTAATTAAAGAATGATTAACTAATTAAATGATTATAACTAATTAATGATTGATTAAGCAGGGTTAGGTGATTAATTCTCAAGTAATTAATTTAAATTTAGTTAATTAAATTAACTATAATTTGGATTGATAATTCCTGTTTGTGGATGATTATTTGAGTAGAGTGTCTGGATTGATTGAAACCTATAGTTTGATAATCTGTGATATTCTGTGATGTGATATTGGTTATAGCTGTGATAAATGCATGATATTTATCTGTAAATGATGCTGTGTGAATTCAATGTATTAAATTGAATTAAATTGTTTAAACTTAAACAAGATGGCTTTTTGGATTTCAGTGAGACCGGGATCAGATTTTCAATTTTGGAATTCTAAAAACTACATCGATCCAAATTAAACGATAGGTCGTGAAATCTCAAGTGAAGATCAAGATGAAGATTCATAGGAAAGGCTATGGTCATTAACTCTAAGGGTGATTCCAAAACGAGTTAACGGAGATAGTGCTTTCGATTGAGATAAAGATTCAGAGTGCAAGGACTATTGTCGTTAACTCTGAGGGTGATTTCAAAATGAGTGTAGCGAGATAGTGCCTTCGATTTCGTTCGAACCCGGAACGAACTTGTATGGATTGAATGCTTTCAGAACATCGTCGGGAGGACGATGAGCATTCTAAGACAGATTTGTTCAAAAAGGTAATCGTAGCCTCAATCCTCATCAACGGGGAATGGCTAAAACAGGGGAGGTGCAATAAGGCTAAGTGGGTCGCGCCCATGTAGAACGAGATTTTCCCCTGTCTAGAGGTTCCTTTTATTCGGCTGTGTGGCAGTTGGTCATGAACAACTGCAAGGCTGTCTTGTTCGGGACTATCCAGTAAGGGATGGTTCCGGCCTTGTGTTGTAGAGGATTTAGGCTGGATCCTCGGTACGGTGATCTAGGCCATATAATGTGATGGACGGTACCCCAGTAGCCCTGCCATAGATGGAAATCCATTTTTTCTCTGTGCCCTTTATGGTTTTGATTGTATAATTAACCCACTTTGTAGCTAGTATGCTAGAATTTAATAATTTAACAACTTCAGCTATTTCCTATTTACTTGAAAACCCTAGACACTATTATAATATAACTGAATTTCCTATCAAATATTTGGTTATCGTAAGGTAAAAACTTTTCCATGTTTATATGCGGGAAGTCTTACGAGATACCTTTTGCTTTCAAAGGTTTTTCAAAGTTAAGCAACTTTAACCCGTTTACTCACATCAGACCTATGTCTGACCCGGAGTTTATTTTCTGTTTTATTAAACTCTTGGGTACTCAAATTTTTATGAGTAGTCAAGGGATTCAGGTTAGCTTTGATGAATTCTGGAGAAGATTTGATGCATGAGGCTTCATCATGTAGATATATAATGGTTCTGCTGTGCTAGTGTTGTATATGTATCTCTGTAATGTATTTGAGTCACAATGATTAGACAGGTCTTTATAACTGTCTAATTTATGTTGTATAAGCTGTATAGCTCTGATGTATATGATACTATCTAATATATTTTATGATGTAATATAATTTATTCGTTTCGTTATGAGATTCTAATATTTTTTAGTTCTTTCTTTTCTATCTTTTCTCTTTTCTACCCATTTCTTTCTTAATAATGATGCGTCTTTCTGTGGAATGAAAGGCGGGTCGTTACACTTTCAATTTTCCTTTAAAACCCTACAACCGCTTCGACCACCCCATATAAAGCCTAACCCCAAATTCCGCCACAGTGAACCTCTTCCCCTTGATGTGACATCCATCTCGATCGAGCCTGCACCACCTATCATTTCCTACTCGCCAGAAAATAATTTTCGAACCGATTTCGGTCATCTCGAGATTTAATGTGATTTAAGTCATTGAAAATCATGATAATTTCACTAAAAATCCTATTTTCAATCGGCGATCACCCGTATATATGGGGAACACGAATTCGAGCATGTCAAAAATCGACTAATCTGGGTCTACTCACTATATTCTCACCAATCGTCATAATATACAAAATGAACTGGCTTCAAACTATTTTTAATAAAAACTACACTCGACAATAATCAATTCTCTAGTTAACTTCATTCGCAAATCCGAACTAAAATTTGAGATAAAGATTTTAGAAGGTTAGATATGTATAAATATTTTTTTACTATTAAATAGAACAGAGCAAAAGTTTAATACTTCCAGAGTTTTTAAATTTAGAGTTTCTCACCCTAAACAATTCTTGATTCTGTGAAACTTCAAGTCGAAACTTTAATCTTCACTCTGAAATCCTAAAAGAACTTGCTTTGTATTTGGTTTTAAACAGAGGATTTTTCTTCCTCTTCTTTTTGCTTTACATGTTTTAGTTACAGAGTATAATTTTTTTACAAGCTTGAAACTGAATCCTATATGTATATAGTTATACAGGTATGTGATGATGTACGTTTAATGTTTGATAGATTGATGGGATTTTTATTAAAACTGAGTTGAAGTTTAGAGATTTGAAAAGAAGCTAAATTGTAAGTTTTTGTTTTTTCCTCTTTTGATCAGACAATATTTATGTAAATATATATATATATATATATATATATATATATCTGTTTTTTACTCATTTGCTTACTTTAGGTTGTAAATCTTTTTACAGTACATGTTTTATATTACTGGTTGGTAAATTCTCTTGTTTTAACTTTAACATGATTTTCTCTTTTGTTTATTTACTTTTTACTAAAAAAATTACATGGCTTCATATACATATACATATATGTCTTGGACAAGAATTATGAAAATGGTTTAAGACAATGCTAATGTTTACATATTGTAATATACATACCTTTATACAAGTCAAAGTAAAATGGAGACTTTGTTTATTTTATTTTAAGGGTACAAAATAGCATGTTTAACAAAGCATTACTTTGTTAATGATCTTCCTTTTGAAATGTTTTCTTTAGGTTTTCTCATTCATACCATGTACATTTTCATATATATTCCTCCTTTCATTTTGCAATATATAAAAATATATTTTTATTTTTTAATAAACTTTTTTTTGTCTAGTCCATATATATATATATATTACTTACCTTTTTATGCTCTCTTAATGCAATATTATTTGTTTTATAGAGGTATTATATATTTCCCTTTTTTTAATTGATATATATGTGTCTATATATATACACATATTTTTCCTAACTAATACGTATATTGGTACATAGGAAAATACAATTTTAAACTCTCATATTTAATATACATGATATTGTTCATAAGCCAAAGTCATCTCTACTTATAATATTTTCTTTTGCACTTCCGTCTTATGAATTATAATATAAAAATCATTTCTATTTGTTGTCCTGAATACATTCATACATATATATACATACATATAAGCAATTCCTATTAAATCAATCTCTTATTTTCTAAACAAAAATCTGGAAATCAAATATCATTCTGTTTTGTAAACTGTAAAATATCATCGACTGTTATTAAACGAGAATTTTTTATTAATTAAAATACCGCATTATTTAATATTAAAATTTATTATTCAAAACTCGAGATGTCAAGAATCCTGGGTCGTTACAGTTGATAAGTCTTTAACTGGTGGTGGAGATGTAGGAATTAGTGATGGAGTCGTTAGTGTCGTAGTGCGTGATGTAGTTGAAGGAGCTACTAGAGTAGTCGAGTTTGGATCTTCTGCAGACACAAGATTTGTCAATAAAATTAGGTTATTCGTTATTGATGTTGATGGCGTAGGGAATGGATGTGATGTGCATTCCAGGGTTGTGTAGGGAGGGGATGATGTATAGGAAGGGGTGAGCTAGCAGGGGATGATGTGTAGGCAGGGGATGTGTGACGACCCATATTTTACGTATCGAATGATCATAAAATATATTTATTTAATTTATATGAGGTCGTACGACACCAAAATTTTGGGATATTATTCTTAGGGATATTTTGCATATCTATGATTTTTGTTGAATTTCTATGCGATTATTTTGACTTAGAAAATCCTGTTTTTACTACAACTTTTGATAGGAGTCGAGTTAAGGTCTCAAACCATTTCCATTGCTTCAGGATGATGATTTGCCAGTTCGTAGAGTGGTTAAAATAGAAAATTGGACTTACCATTTGAAAGTTATAGCTGTTTTAAGTTATAGAAAAATGGACTTACCATTCTATGGAGTGATTCTTGACCTCTCACTCCACCATGCATGTTTATAAAATTGAAAATGATGTTTTTTGAGATGATTTGGACGCTAAATTGTTTTCTAACTTTAATGACATTTTAACATATGTTTATGGCCAAATTTTAAAGGTTTTAAAGTGGGTTTTAAATGATTTTGCAAACCCTTTTGTTCATATTCATATGCTAGTGTAAAAGTTAGATTTGGATTAGGATTTAGTTGATTATTATGTTCTTATGGAGTACATGTATTAATGGATGTGTGTGTGTGTCTATATATGTATATATATATATATATATATGACATTTCATATTTGCATGTTGTGCTTTGATATGGTTTGCTAGCACTTTTAGATAATTAGGAAAGGAGTGGTCGAATTGGCAAATTGAAGGCAAAGATGGTCGGAATTGGATGAAATTTGGAGGAGAGGCTCTAGAGCATGGGAGGAGCTTAGGATTCAAAACACATGAAAATTGGAGCTAAGTAGAGGACTCGGTGCCGAGAGCTTCCATCAGTATCGAGAGCCTTTTGTTGGGGAAAACACTCGGTGGAAGTTTGGTTCTTCAATTAAAGGCTAAGATTGATGAGTAGAAGTCAAATACTAAAATTTGGCTAAGTATTGGACTGTTTAGCAACGGAATTTCTATCGAATTAGAAAACTGTCGAAAAATTTCAAAATAAAAATAACCGCAAGCGTACGGCATACTATTGGAGTATGTGGCGAATACGGGTCGATCCGCAGGGAATTGTTGATTTTAAAAACCTATTCAATCAAATTAAACCAATGTTGAAGAGAATGTTAAGCTAGAAAAGGAGAATTAACTAACTAACTAAAAGAAAAGAGAAACAAATATAAGAGTTAAGTGACAATTTAGAGAATAAATCCACTCTCTAGATCACATAGTTCGACACATGAAATCATGATCTCTCTTTTATGGTCATTAGTGCTTTAAATGATGTGCTTATCATAAGTATAACATATTTGTGCTATTGATTAGCCAACATAAGCCATTAAACTATAACACATCCCTTAAAGCCCTTACTAACTTTCATGAAACTCGACAAAGAAAATGAAAATGAAATCTATTTTCAGTATGACCTATTAACTATTGACTAGAAATATAGACCATCAAATTTTAATTTCAAATTACTTTCTTTTGCCATAATCATGTTTCGACGAAGAGGCAATTAGTGTTAATTGTTTAAACATAGCTTATTTGATGTCAACAATATAGGCTATCAAATTCAAAGCAAAAACAACTAGTAAACCATTTCTACCATCATCGTTAAGCACAAAAAGAGAGCATGAATTAACAAATAGTTGAAGCTGCATAATTAAAGAGGTTCATTACCCCTAAATTGAAGGGGTTTAGCCTCGCATATTTGTCATTTAATTAACAAATGTAACTTGCGACATGAAAGAAAAATAAAAGAAAAGGAGAGCAAAGTTGAATGAAAAACTATTCTACTTGCATAAAATAAAAGAGATCTACACTACAACATGAAATGAAATAAGCAAGAAAAGGAAAAGAACATGTATTAAATTGCATAAAAAGTAACATGAAAAGAAAATGGCTAAGTGGCCATGAAAATAAGAAAAGAGCTTTGATTTATTTCCTAAGCTAAAAACTAAGTAAGAGGAACTAAGGAAGAAGAAGGGTTACATGAAACATAAGGGGCATATATACATTTGCTAAACCCTAATTCATATTTTTGAAGAATGCCCAAAATACCCTTGAGAAAGTGTGGAGGCCAAGTAATCATTAACTTCTACTAATCATTATTTAAATGTACATGAAGCCATAAACTCCATAACATGTGCATTAGACTCTAATTGAAAATCAAGGTAAGTGGGTGGGTCCTCCATGTTCTTCACTTTGAATTATTTCCATCTTCATTCTTTTGTATTTTCTTTGTGCATACATATTTCATCATAAAACCACTAATAAAATTCACAGAATTCTCTACAAAACAACATAGAAAATTCCAAGTAAATTTTCACAATTCAATAAATGCACAAAAATGACCATTTTACCCCTGTATGAAGATGAATATGTGGCAATTTAAAACTAATTTGAATCTTGGTTTAAACAATTTAAAATACCCAATATGATCATTTATTTAATTTAAATAGATTAAATATGGTGGTAAAAATATGCACATTTACGTGCACATCAAATACCCTCACGCTTATCTTTTTATTAGTCCTCGAATAAAGAAAAACTAAGATAAATCTGTTTTCGTAGGGAGCGCGATCGCATTGAGCGTATGCAACAAGTCGTTAAACCTCTGTGTGTCCCCAGTAGGATGAGTGTGGTCTCATGAGGGTTTTCAGCGGATACTACCCACAAAATCCAAATGCAGGATGAAAATATTTACAAAATGCAAGATTTATTTACAAAGAGATGGATGCGAGTTTTTGAAATATTTACAGATGAAGGATTTATTTTTAAATCGACGCAAATAAGTTAAATATAGATTTTGGTCATTATCATGAAAATTTAAGTCGTTTACTCGTCAAAATTTCCAACAAAAATCAAGTTATCATAATAAAATAAACAAAATTTTAATTCATTATTTAGGTTGATAACAAAGTGTAATTATGAAATGGATCCTTAGTTGATTTGCAAAGTTTATCAAAGTGGTATTTTCATTTCTGTTCAATAACAAGTCAAATCAAATAAGTTAAAATAGTGCTTGGATTTCATTTGCTTACTCTCTCTTATTTTTTGAAAATTTTATTGATATTTTATGTATTTACATATGCCTAACTCAGATAAACTGAGGCCAGATATATTACACATGCACTACCTTGTAGACTTATGTGAGAGAAATACAGAGTGTGACGAGTGAACGCACGAGTGTGAACACCCATTGACTGTAGACGTTATTAAAAAGAATTTTTTTTATATATACACCTAGCTCAAATAAACTGAGGTCAGATATACCGATCGTGCACTGCCTTTCGGGCTTACATGAGAAAGGTACAGAGCATGGCGAGTGTACACACAAATGTGTACACCTGTCGACTGTATGTGTTAATAGAAAATATTTACATATGTACAAATGTTTTTTTTTAATTTTTTTTTGAAAGAGAGTTTTTTGCAAAATAATCTTAGCACTACTTAACTTAGAAGACAAAAAAATGCTATATCCTTTAATTTAAATCAACTACTTTTTAAAACAAAGATTTTCATTTAGGATATATTTCATAATTATCACGTTATATATTAGTTATACTATCATTATTTGCAATCAAACTTCATTTTTATTTTTCTTAAGACAAATAAATTTTCAATAATTTCAATTTAATAAACCAAAACCATATATTTATTCTATAATGTTTCTTTAAAAATAAATCAAAATGCTTAAAAAAAATTTAATTTTTTGTTTTTGTTTTTTTGGGTTTGAAAAGAAAATGTAAAGTAAACTATGAAAAATCAAAAAAGAAGCCGAGTCTCCCCCCACACTTGATTTTGACGGTGTCCCCACAGTTAACCCAAGTGAAAGGAACGTTTATTATTAATTACATGAAAATGAAAAGTATTTACACGGCATCAGAAAATATATCGTTAAAACGTAAATGAAACGGTCTTCTAAAAAACGATTCATTTGTCTCGCCAAGTACACGAGACACGGCTTAAGCACAGAAAACCAAATCATAAAAGATTTTGGAATCGAATGTGGATTTGGAAAAACGAACGTCGTTTTATTAAAAATCGTATGGGTTATTTTATTATCGACGACTTTTGGGGTAGATATAACGATTGGTTGAAATTCAAGTTTGTCATTGAAAAATTCTTCAAAATTATTGATTTCAAAATCAAAGTGGTGATTTAAATCTTCCCCGTCGGAATTTAACAACTCATCATCCAAAAGCCCAAAAAAATCATGTTCACTAAATTCGTCTTCCTTTGTTGGATTATCAACAACTTCATTGCGTATCTCAAGTTCAAAATCCAATGTTGTTGTATTCAAATTTTCGAAATCGAGAAAAGGAAGATCGAATTTTAAGTTTGGTTCCATGCCCTTAAAAGAATTGAAATCCAACTCAATTACCAAATTTTCAACAACTTCGTTAAGATTTTCGTTTCCAATTTCAAAATTTGTTATTTGAAATCGTCGATTTGGGTAAAAGATGGATTATCACTCGACTCGTCACACGTTGGGATTGGGTTTTGTTTTTCACGTTGTTTCATATATATTTCAAATAACAAATTTGTGTGATCATCGTAAATTTCGTTCATTTTTTCAACGAAATCCAATTTGTAGTTATTAACTTGAGAATTATTGACTTGAATTTGTTGAGAACAAAAATTTTCAATCGCATCATAGTCGAGATTATTCCCATTGCTAAAATTATTCTAAAAGTGAGTCACATTTTTGTTTTGATTTTGAAATTCATTTTGAAGTTCGAAATTAAATTGACATGGGTTATACTCGAAATCATTTGAACTTCAAAGTGAATTCAATTTTTGATTGTTTTGAAAACACTGATTTGAGTTATTGCACAGATAAGAATTATAAAAATCATTTATCATTTGATTTTGTTGTGTAGAGATTTCAAGTAAAGATGAAATGCTATTTTCAAGATTTGAGGGTTGCTCGTTATTTTGAAAATTTTATGGTTCTAAATTTGAATTGTTTAAACTATAGTTGTTGTTAAAATATCCATATGAATTTGAAGTGAAATCATATGGATTATATTGATTTTCATAACTATTATAATAAGTGGGGAAACTCAGACATTTTCAAGAATGTTTTTTGTTTTCTTTTTTTTTTATAAAAAGAAAAATATTTACAAATGGAATTTATTTTTCAAAAGGGAAATCTCCTTTTTGTTTTGTTTTTTTGGTTCTCAAATTTTTTCTTTGTTTTTGAAAAGATTTTATATTATTTTTGGATTTTTTAAATTTCAAAGAAAAAGGATTTAAAAATATCAAAGGAAAAGGAAGAAGAATATTTACAATTTTTTTTATTTTTAGATTTTGGAATTTTTTTGTTAAAATATGCATGAACTAATGCAACTAAATAAATGCAAGGGTTTTAATTACAAACGATTTATCCTAAGTTAACCCAAAATTGTATAATCATGCTCTGTCTTGAATCAATAAGATAGTTCTCAGCCAGGTAACGGGCAGGATTTATCGGTGCAACACGAGTCATCATATCAATGCAGCCGAAGGTTTAAGTACCTTCAGATGAACAACCACTATAATATTTACGAATCACTATAACATTTATAAATGGTTATTACTCTGCCGTAGCGTAGACACCAAGAAATTAAATTGTTCAAAGAAGACAAGTTGTCAATATACAATTAAGTGTTATCGATGTCTAATAGTTATTATTAACAAATTCTACGATGAAATGCAAAACAGAAATTAAATGTGTTTTAGCAATGCAACTACGAATGGATTTTTGTTTTTGTTTTTGTTTTTAATTTTTTTTTAAATGTAAGCAACCATAATGCAAGTCAAAAAAAGACAACTACAAATAAGCAAGCAGTTATTTTTTTGGGCAAGCTAGGAGAAGCAAGCAACTCTACCAATCTGCTTTGGAAACCTGAAAAAGAAATCGAACAAGATATATATACATTTTTTCTTTCTTTTATGGTTTTTTAAGACAATTGAATTATTTTTTATAACAAACTCAGCTAATAACCATTACCGAAGCCCAAGCGAGACATTTTTTTTAGAAAAGAGAAGGAAAACTAGAACAAACTTTTTAAATTAAGAGAAAAGAAGGGAGAAAAAATCAAAAAAAAAACTTTAAATTGCCAACGGCCCATCCCATAATAAAACAACTACCTTTTTTTCAATTTCCTTTTTATCAAACGAAATAGACATTACTGTGATAAAATGAAGAAAGTAGAAGTCATTAGAGACAGAGGCAGAAGATATATTATTCATTCCTGAAATTAGACATGTATTTACATTACATAGCCTCCTTTATATAAAGGCTTTAGAGCCAATGATTTAACATATTCCACGATGTGGGACTAAACAAAACAACATAAAAGCATATTCATTTCATGATTTACATATATTATAACACTCCCCCTTGAATATGATTCTTCAACATCTTGAATGCTCTGATAACTTGAAATTTTCCGTTTCGAAACGTGTATGATGATTGCTCCCCCTCATTATTATCTTGCTCACATTTATCGATTCAGTCGATATAGATATTATTTGTTGGCTCATTAAAAACCTCTATAAGGAAAATCCAATGGGAAAAACCTTGAAAGAAGAACAGAGTGGAACTTGTGAAATCATAAATATCATACTAAACATGATATTCCTTCTAAGAGTTTGATACTTCGGGATCAAAATAATGCCTCATTAAACCCTTACTAAGAAAAAACCCAATGGGAAAAATCTTAGTGAGGGAAAAAAAGAGTACAATGACATATCTTATTTTCTCATTTCTTCAAATGAAGTTTGATACTTCTGGATCAAACTAATGCCTCATTAAAGCCTTAGTAAGAAAACCAAGTGGGAAAAATCCTAAATAAGGAAAAAGATACATTGTAACTTATTTTCAAATGTTACTGGGGAGTTGATACTTTTGGATCAAGATAATATCTCATTAAAACCTTACTAATAAAAACCCAGTGGGATCTTAGTTAGGGAAAAAAGTGCATTATAAATACTTATGGGTGCTCCCCCTGATTTAAAAGTTTCCTCTGAATTCGCATTCATCTTTCGATAACTTAAATTGGTTATAGATACTTCTGAATCTATAAATAACAATCAAAAATTTCAAGATTGTTTCTTTCAAATATGATTTGCATTTCATGCATTTTGTTTGCTACCTTTATGAAAAACACATCGTGTGCTTTCACTTTTATGCTTCAAATCAGTTTTGCATATTGCAACTACATCTTTGATGAATATCAAAGTTTCATTACAACAGTACTTAAAAGCAGGAAGTAACCTACTCATCTTGAAGTGCATCAAGAATTTCATTACAGCGATACTTAGAAGAAGGTTGTAATCTACATTTCATGTTCTTTGCATTCTTTATAATCATTGAAGTTATTTATATTCTTCAGAAATTTATATATATTAATAAGATTTTCATATCGCAACTAATACTTTAATGGATATTAAGAGTTTCATTACAACGATGCTTAAAAATAGGAAGTAATCTACTCATCATGAATTATATCAAGATTTTCATTACAACAATACTTAAAAGTAGGTTAAAATCTACTCTCATTGTTCTTTGCATTCTTTATAACAATGAAAGTTATTTATATTCTTCAGAAATTTGTATACTTTCATTATTTAATATGATTTAAATCACATTTATACCTTCGGGGTATATTAAGCATTTCAAGTACTTTTGGTACTTTGCGGACTACATGTACATATTTCTCTACTATTAAAGGATTCATGATGGCCAGTCATGTTTTTCCCTAATTCAAGATTCTTAATCTATTTATAAACATAAGCGCTTTATTATTTATAAATTTATCATCAATAATTATGTCTTGTCAGTTCTAGACATGATTTATTGAGATCTCTTTGATTGTCATGTTTTAGGTACCTAAACCACTTTCTAAGGTTATTTGACAATCATGTCATTAGTCTCTTCAAAAGCACCCTTAAGTGTTTCTTCAAGAACACTCACCTCTTTTATTTGGCATCTTTATTACTTACTCCAAAAGTATTTCAAACTGACTTTTGTACCATATTTCAGATGTGGTTTACACATTTTGATCCTTCAGGGATTCAAATCTATATTGGAGAAAGTCTGCTAGGGATGTTATTAATAATCTATTTAGGTTACTTAATATTTTGCATCATTATACATGTTAACAAATATTTGACACCGATGATCAAAATGAACTTGTATCCCTTTATCCTCCCCCTCAATGTTGATAAACACTGTCACATTAAATAATAATCATCTTTGGATTCTCATTTCAATCCATTATTATATTGATACTAGCAAATACACCATACATATTAATAATAGGAGGATAATCCTCTTATCAATTGATAAGATGCATTCAAGTTATATTTGTGAGCTTTTGGCTGATATTTAAATATGGGATTCAATTATGCCAAATTTCATGAAATATAATCTAGTTGAAATTGTACCAAATTCTTCTAAAATAAGCTTCCAACTTTCAATTTGTAGAGATAACACAAAGATATTCTTTGACATTTTCATTATAGTTCCAATATGGTAGCCATTCATTTATATATCCTCAAAACTCCACAAATTTCTTTTAAATTTGCTTGAATATAATGTATTTTGAATTAAGATATATGTACCATTTGGTAATACTATATAGGCTCTTCCGGACCCTTCAATTATATAGCAAATTTGCTATGGTTGAAATTTTTAGCTAAAATATTTTCAGATAATTTAAAGAAAAACTTATGTTTTTTCAAAATCATATGAATCGTTGCACTATCTAGTAGGCATATATTACCGCTCAAATATTGATTGCCCATATCTTAAGAATTAAAGACAATATAGTTAGTCGACTATTAAAATTTGTAAGCATTAAACAAATGCTAATAGTTTCCAAAATAAAATAAAATGGACTACTGATTAAAACACAACATTCACCGGTATGTTATTTCAATTAGTTTTGAAAAGAAAAACATACAAGCACCAACTTTCAACTAGTTGAAACTTCAGGATCAACCACTCTTGTTTAGTGTTTGAAAGTATGACCACTTCTAGTGGTTATAACGCTCCTTCAGGGAGTTTCATAAGTAAACATGATTTTTTTTCCAGCTAAATGTCTTATTTTAAGATTGACGTGGATATGACACCTTAAAAATATAAGAGCCTTTGTTTTATCCTACAGGGACATATTATTAACATTTTTAATGGCATATTCTAAGCATTGAGATTGTAATAGAATGTCAGCAACCAATATCCATGACAAAAAGTTATCTCTTAATAAGTCCAAAGTTTTAAATTCATGCTTGGCTATGTTTATCATATTACCAACTATCAATTGAAATAAAAATGCATAAGCATAAAAATATTGTTCACGGGTATATAATTAATGCATTTCATAAAATAAGAACTCATATCTGATAGTATTTACAGTTAAAGAATAAAACATTACTGCAAAATAGTAAAAGACAACCAAATATAATCTATAAAAGCGATTATAATTTCTTATTTACATCCTTTTGATAGCTCTAGATCCAATCTCATTAATTGCATTAATTAATTTCCTTGAAAATGCAAAACTACCCTTGAAAATATGGAAAGGCCTTTATATGGATTGATTGGTGGAGAAGGGATGAATTATAATCAAAGGTTGTGCATAGCTTGCATGAAAATTATGATATGAAATATAGACCATCTCTTCGAGAGAATATTTAAAGATATTTCTTCAAGAAATGATTATGCATATAATATTTCTTATGAAATAATAACTAGGAATATGACATTTATGGTATAATTAGACATATGAACATAGAACAATGTATTATTGAGATAATCTTAAACCTTTTGGATCTAATCTAAACTAAATTAGGATCCTTCATAATCTTATTTATGTACACTTATTTGGTTTAATAAAATTACCAAATATATAGAGATATGTTATTATTTTCAAATTTATAAATCTCTTCTAGAGATATTTTAGTATCATCACTTCTGGAGTGAACTTTCTCTTCTAGATATACATACATACATATATATATATGCACTGTTGGAATGCAATATCAATATACAATATTTATTTTATATAAATTACATAATTACTACTTTTACAGTAGTATAAAATATCCATGCTGGAGATTTTTGTTGTAACTGCTTTTAAAATGACATATCAAACTTTAAATACAGTGACAAAATTAGATTCACCAATTGAAAGTAAGATGCAAGAGATAAAACCACTACTTCGTGTGTAACATTGGTACACAATATCATTTTTTGGATAAATTATTGTTATTACTTCAGAAAAAAAAAATATTATTCCTTCAGGGAATATAGTATTTCCTTTTAAGGAATTGCAATGTAACAAATATAAAATTCCTATAACATCTCTTCTGGGATGTTGGATTTTGCAATATAAATATAAATAAATCTCTAAAACATCTCTTTTGGAATGATTTATTAATTTCGTTTAACTTCTTCAAGGACTACGATCTTATCATTTTACACAATTTCAATAGAGCTTCAAGCTTCTAATTCATGAACTTCAAGTTTATTAATTTGTTATGAACTTCGGGTTCTCAAATTTTGTGTAAACTTCCTTTTTAGAAGCTTGTACATTTTGACAAATTAAAAAAATACTGATAAGAATTCAAGCTTGTATACTTTATCAGAAATTATTTTCATAATTCAAGACTTCGACTTCAGGTCTTGGATTTTGAGTTATACATCTTCTATTAAAATAATTTCTTTGCACAACTTCAAGTTGTTGTTTAACCTAGTTCTTCCATTAGGCCAGATATTACTTGTCAAAATAAATACATCAAATAGTACATCATACATCAATTCTTATTCCAAACACAAACATAAAATATTATTTAATTTACAATAACAAATGCATTTAATACATTTATGATAAAAATAAATGCATTTAACCTTTATGTGATCTAAGATATAACTATTATCACAACAAATGATTTCATTATAAATATATATAAACCAATTGAACAAACAATAGTTAAAGTAACATAATTTCATCGTAGATCTAGGTTCGAGATTACTCGATAATAAAATTAAAATGGATATCTTAAAAACAAAGTTTATTCTCAATGATTAAAATTTCTAAAATAAAACAACATTATCATCTCAGATCTATCCATATCATTTATAATCATAAATAACTATACATCTCAGATCCAAATTATTTCCCTTATAAGAAAATTATCTTCATAATTCTTTACCAAATATAGCAAAACAAACATGTAAATCTTCAAATGTTATCTCGTAAATTTAGGGAATTAAGATTATTTTCAAAAAATAAAAACATTTTAGAATTTTATTTAATCACACAAACTATATACAAATCATTTAGATCTTTCTTTCTACATCAGAAGCTACATTTTGGTCTAGGAAAAACAACTTAGCTTCAAACCAAATCCAAAATTATCAACAACGAAAAAATCTTTCATACATAGATCAAATAGATCTGAAATTTGAGTAAGATATTGCAAGAATTCAATGACTTATAAATACAGCCGATTCAAAACTTACTTAAAAAAATCAAAAATTCATAATGAAATCAAAGATGAGTGGATCTAATACAACTTGTTAGAAATTTTGAATCGATTCAAACTGAATATTTATCATGTACAAATTCTAAAAGAATAAATAAAATTGCTTTCGACTAAAAGATATGTAATAATAAGTAATCTCAGAAGTCATACTTGATTACAATAAATAAATAAAAGAAAATGATGAATAAACATGAAAAAGAATAGATCTAATGATTAAAATATATAAATCTCAAAGATATATCATTTGAGCATGATATTAAGATCACCAAAAGATCTAAAAAAATATAACATAAACCATTTTGAGAACTATAATTAGATCTGAAAAACAAAGATTCAGAAATATGCAATTCAAAGTCGCACTGGTTATCGAAGACATGTGAATCAAATTCTGCTTAATCAAATAAGTTGCAATGAGGATTGGGTCGTTGGCGTGTTCGAATTCGATGAATCGGCAATTTAAGGGGATTTAAAATAGTCGATTTGAGGATTGAGAGCTGAGTTCAGCCGCGGTGAGTGATTTGGTGATTTCGGTTGTTCGTATGTTAGTGGAAATCGCGATTTAGTTGGTCAGGCTGCAGAAATAACTTTTTTTTAAACGACTGTTGTGATATGTGATCACGCGTGTGTGGCGATGTGAATATGCAACAGTTTGTTTGTGAGTTTGAGGTGGTTCGAGGTAGATGAAATTTGGGTTTTTGTGAATTGGTGAAGGGTGGGTTATTCGTGGTTCGGAGTTGGCGAATTGAGGGGATAGTGATAGTTTCGTGAGTTTGAGGTTGAAGTGGATGTCTGGTGAATGTAAAGCGGAAGTATTGATGAAGTTAATAGAAGCAATAAGGAGGTATGTCAGTGTACGATATGGTGGCACAGTGAACAATGTGCAAGCAATGGTTGATGTCTGTTGTTTGCGGGAAGAAGAAAACGTGGTGATGGTGTAAAGGAGCAGTTTGAAGAGTCAGGAAGGACTGATGTAGTGGGATGAGAAGAGTTGAAGTATTGATGGATGGTGACGGTATGTTTGGAGTTGACGACACTATGCAGTTTTGGCGATGGTTGATGGTGATTGTCTGGTTGATGTGTAAGAGCAGAGGAATGAGGGTAGTGGGATGGTTGTAGATGATATTTGCTTGGTTAACTTACACAGTGCACAGAGGAATGGGTGTGTTAGCAGTTGTCTGCTCTGGTATGTTGTGAGAATTGAATGCAGGCATTTTTGTGAAGTATAGCAGACATTGGTGATTTTTGGTTGAAAAGTAGTGGCAATGAGAAAATTGTAGAGATGGAGTTTAGTTTCGCGGGGATATGGATGTGGGCAGTTTTAAGTGGAAGAATTCGATTGCAGTGTTGTGGGTTTTCTGGTCGATTGTAGGTTCACAGATGATTTTTGTGGTTTGGCCTGCTGTTGGTTCGTGTGCAGAGGAAGAGGAGGAAATGGCTATTTGATCTGCAGTGTTTGGAGATAAAGTTTATGGCCAGAGACTTGTGGTGGGTTGTTGTGCAGGAGGTTGCTGCAGGGTGAAGTAACTAGAGCAGAGTGGTAGACGCCTGGAGGTTCAGGATGTTGGCATTTGAAGGTGAGGAACAGGCAATGGGGATGTAGCGCGTGGCTTCGCTAGCGGACGCAGGTGATTGCATTTGTGTTGATGTTTTGTTTTTTATTTTATTTTTGGTTTGACAGTATGGAAATGGTTGCAGTCTTGTCTTGGAGTTGTGGTTGAGGGGGTGATGGCTTGTTGTTTAAGGTAGAGGAGGAAGGATGGGACAGAGATGCTGATGTTGTAGGAGTTGCATATGTAGATGGTCTATGGTTGTAAGGAGAGTGGAGACTTGATTGAAGCAGTAGAACAGTGAGCAATAGGCAGTTATGGGGTGGTTTGAATGGCCGAGGAGGCTTGATGTCAGGAAGTGATGAAGTATGTTGTGCAGTTTGTTCTGTGGGTATGCAACGGTAACAAGTTGAATGGTTGGATTTTGAATGGCCAGAAGGTAGGAGAGTTTGAACTGGGTTTTTGAAGTGTATGTATATAGGTCAGTGATCAATGGGAAGGATGGGATGGAGTTGCTATTTTGATGTAACAGAGACAGAAGGGGAGGGAAATGCACAGAATAGTTGGGAATGGATGTGCACAGAGAAGATTTAGTAAAATATAATACGGTGAATGTAAAATTGTAAACCAATGCAAATGAAAATGTAATCAAAACAAAAATTGTAAATGAAAATGAATATTTTTTTCTTTTTAGTTGTGCATGTTTTTTTTAATAGATGGCAATGCAAATGCAAAATGAAACAAGAAAACAACAGCAAGCAAAATCAAAATGCAAGCAAATTTCACACAGCAATTTTTTTTATGCAAACATACACAAAACAAACACAGAAAATCAAACAAAATAAAAATAATCCGAACAATAGAAAATTAAAATCAAAATAAACTCCCCGGTAACGGCGTCAAAAACTTGTTTAGCGAAGGAATTTCTATCGAGTTAGAAAACCGTCAAAAATTTCAAAACTAAAATAACCGCAAGCGCACTGCGTACTATTAAAGTACGTGGCGAGTACGGATCGATCTGCATGGAATTGTTGATTTTTAAAATATATTCAATCAAATTAAATCAATGTTGAAGAGAATGTTAAGCTAGAAAAGGAGAATTAACTAACTAACTAAAAGAAAAGAGAAATAAATATAAGAATTAAGTGACAATTTAGAGAATAAATCCACTCTCTATATCACATAGTTCAACACATGAAATCATGATCTCTCTTTTATGGTCATTAGTGCTTTAAATTAATTGCTTATCATAAGTATGACATATTTGTGCTACTGATCAGCCAATATAAGCCATCAAACTATAATACATCCCATAAAGCACTTACTGACTTTCATGAAACTTGACAAAGAAAATGAAAGTGAAATCTATTTTAAGTATGGCCTATTAACTATTGAGAAGAAATATAAACCATCAAATTTTAATTTCAAATCACTTTCTTTTGTCATAATCATATTTTGATGAAGAGGCAATTGGTGTTAGTGATTGTTTAAGCATAGCCTATTTGGTGTGAACAATATAGGCTATCAAATTCAAAGCAAAAACAACTAGTAAATCATTTCTATCATCATCATTAAGCACAAAAAGAGAGCATGAATTAACAAATAGTTGAAGCTACATAATTAAAGAGCTTCATTACCCCTAAATTGAAGGGGTTTAGCCTCTCATATTTTTCATTTGATTAACAAATGTAACTTGCAACATGAAAGAAAAAGAAAAGAAAACGAGAGCAAAGTTAAATGAAAAACTATTCTACTTGCATTAAAATAAAAGAGATCTACACTACAACATGAAAGGAAATAAACAAGAAAAGGAAAAGAACATGTATTTAATTGCGTAAAAAGTCACATGAAAAGAAAATGGCTAAGTAGCCATGAAAAAAAGAAAAGAGCTTTGATTTATTTCCTAAGCTAAAAACTAAATAAGAGGAACTAAGGAAGAAGAGGGTTACATGAAACATAAGGGGCATATATCCATGTGCTAAACCCTTATTCATATTTTTGAGAATTCCCAAAATACTCTTGAGAAAGTGTGGAGGTCAAGTAATCATTAGCTTCTATTGATCATCATTTAAGTGTACATGAAGCCATAAACTCTATAAACATGTGCGTTAGCCTCTAATTGGAAATCAAGGTAAGTGGGTGGGTCCTCCATGTTCTTCACTTTGAATTATTTTTATCTTCATTCTTTTGTATCTTCTTTGTGCATGCATGTTTCATCATAAAATCACTTTTAAAATTCACTAAATTTCCTACAAAACAACATAGAAAATTCCAAGTAAATTTTCACAATTCAATAAGTGCACAAAAATGACCATTTTACCCCTGTATGAAGATGAATATGTGGCAATTTGAAAATAATTTGAATATTGGTTTAAACAAGTTAAAATACCCAATATAATCATTTCTTCAATTTAAATAGATTAAATATGGTGGTAAAAATATACACATTTACGTGCACATCATGGACCAAGCACCGAGAGCTTCTAGAGTTAGTATTTGGGTCTTGGGGTTGATGCCAAGAGTTTTCTTGGGAAGTAGTTGGAGTCTAAGAACATAAAAGATGGAGCTCTAGAAGAGAAGGAAGAAACTTAGTCAAACTTTGGCTAAGTAAACCACTCGTTATCATAATTAGTTTGTTGTATACCATTGCTATCTTTGTAGAGTAGCATATTGTGTTCGCTTTGTGCTAACTTTTTGGTTGTAGGGACATGTCAGGCATGGTTCGTATACCCTTGTTCCTTGCTATATCGACTTTTATAGTATTTTAAGATTCATTTAGCACTCGCACCAGACTATTGTCTAACCCGAGATTTTATGCTTTGCTTCTTCTTATCTTGGGTACTCTAAAATGAGTAGACTAGATAGCAAGTAGGTGCGACGCAAGAGCTGTGCGAAGGACGAGCTGAATGGAGCTATCTCATATTATATATGGATTTCTATGCTTATTCCACGGTGCAACACTATGGAGCCTTGACAGTATCTTTGTAGTACTATTGCTATGAAAGAGTTATTTGAGTTTATTTCAGTTTGTATAAATTGTATTATTATGTTATATAACACTGTGGATTTTTACTTTGATATTTGTTTCACTTAGTTGTTACTGTCTCTCCTCTTTTATATCTATGATCTATATTATATTTTACTCCATCTGCTATGAGATATATGACAGGTTCTATGATTATTTTTTGTTTGCAACCCTAGATGATCGTCCTACATCAGCCGAGCACCTCCGTAGCTATTGACACAAAAAATGGATCAACGCCAAGAACGAGTTATAGGAAACCGTTAGGACCTAGATCTAGTAAAATGTATCGAAAATAAAAAAAATAGAACAAGAAGACACAAGATTTTTATAGTGGTTCCGCAATCTCTGACTTATATCCACTTTATATCTTTTATTGATTGATTTGATAGAGTTGTGTTGGATTACAAAGAATTAAAAAGAGTATAAGTCACTAGTACAAGGGTTTGACAAGTTCTATGGCTAAGAACTGCCAAGATTAGCTACATAGGTGACTATTGTGTGGAGGTAAGATGTGGAGGTAAGAGATGAAGAAGAGGCAGAGCTTCTGTATATGGAGTTAGCAAAAACCAGATCCTTCTTTAGCTGTAGGTAGGTTGGTGTTTATAGAGAAACAGAGGTACTAGATCAGAAGCCCGCTTGCATTCCAGTCTAAGAGAGAGCTCAATGCTGCATAAGAAAGAACGAAGCATCACGACCCAAGGAGATAGGTAGGTTTGATCTTTTTTCTTTCGATGTAGGTAGTTTTATTTTGGTCTTTTTTCGTTCAACTTTCAAATGGAACGCATGCTATCAAAATGTGAATCTGCTATTGATGATCTATGTGTTTTGTATAGCTGAATCCAGTAAAAGTTATTTTTGCTTCCCAAGGATTTCGATTTTCCAATGAAGTATATAGGAAGAATCTTTGAATTCCATTGAAGCATCAGGCTCGCATAGTTCTTCCAAAGAAGAGGTATGAACTTTATATCTATTTATTTTCCCTTGATCTTCAGTATACTAACCAAACTATGGTTCTAGGCTAGCTTGCATGGAAAAATAATTTTTTTATAAACAAGGATATTTCTTCTATTTTAACTTAGTAGAAATTTTTTTCCATTTTGTGTATTTGAATTACATGGTTTTTCAATGGACATCGCCTCTGTTATGTACCTGTGATGAAAGTATTTTTTCGTATTTCTATTCAATGCCGATTTCGGATTTACTTTAACGATTTGTTGATTTTCATGGGTTTTTCCTATTATTTTATTTAGTGAGATCCAAATTTGATTTCATCACTTGTTGTTGCACGATTGAAAGTGTGCCAACATTAGTCACCTCTAATTCCTAGAGATTACTTTGGAAGTTCTAAAATATATCACATATATCTTAATCAGCTTGAGATGATATACACACTCCATCTATTTTGTACAAAATTTTCATTCTCTTTAATTGATTATGTTCTACAATGCACTATTTGACCAATGTTTTATTGAAACATATTTTATTCATGTGTATTTGTGGTTCCTTATTTGATGTCTTTTGTTATTTAATTTTGTTTTCATGCATTGTAGGATTGACGATTATATTTCAACTATGTGTATAAAGACCTGTATATAAATTAATTTCAGATTAAATATTGGATAGAAATCCAATCTTTATTATCTTCTAATAGTTTTTCATTGTTGGATGTTGAGATATATTTATTATTAATTGATAGTTGTTGAGACTAGTAAAGCTTTAGAAATATGCAGTAGTTTCATTGTAGTTTTTGAATGTATACTTGCCTTTCTCAAGAACCATTTAAAGTCATTGACTGCTGACATAAAGTTTTACACACAATAAACATTGAATCAATGTATGCCAGAAATATCTCTGCAATTATGGATGTCCCGGGGATAGAAGCATTTTCTTTTTACATGTTAGTATACTTCTATGTAATGTATTCAAATATTTTGCCAATATTTTTATCTATTTTTCTTGGTTTCTTCCATTTTGAAATGCAAAATATCCATTTTTTTAATATATGAACATATTTTTCTTATGCAAAATATCTGTTTAATCAATCATGTTCATATTACAGATGTATATTCACACATATATACATAATAGCCTGAAATGATAACCGAATTTGGTTTAGAATTCTTCGAGTAAATAAATCGTTTTTAGTATTCTTTTTTGAAACTATGCATTTGTAATTATATACATATATTTAATGTGGCTCAAGTTTTCCATTTCTCCTAGTGACATGGATTTTAGATTTTATTTTATAACAAATCATGTACGTATCCCTACCCACACATTGAATGTGGTTTGAAGTTTTATATGGTAGATTTCTAATTCAAAAATTGAAGTCGTGTTACTGATTTTACAGTACTTTTCATCTGTTAGTTGGTTGGTTGCAATTTTCCATTTTGGATTTGCAAAATTTCAAGCAATATTGTATCAAATTTACATTTGTTGAAATACATTTGAACATTTTGAATATTCCATCAATACAAAATTTGAACTATGTATTGAGATCGAAGGAGTGGATTAAATGTTCATCTATAATCTATTGAGTAATACTCGTACGGTCCATGAATATAGTAGCAAATCCAAAATATAATTTTATGGTGTTACATGGATTTAGTAGAAATATAATGTCTCAATGCAAATTAATAGGACTACTCTTTAAACTATTTTTATATTCTTTCATGTGTTCTTTGGTGCTCTGATAATTAAAAAAAGAAGTAACTTTTTGTATTTTGTCCTATGTTGTACACTAAGAGTAGAGTATTTAACAAATGTGCTATATTATTACTGCTATGTAAAAAATACGGTTAAAATATTGAATGATATAAATAAAAAATGGTAAAAAGAAGATAAGTAAATTTAAGGGCCAAAGAGAGCCAAGGGAGAGTTCATTATGAAACAGAAATCAAAAACTTAGTAATGAATATTACATGCAACTTTGTATCTTCTGTCATAAGTTTACTAAACAGAAAATCATCCATTTATTACTGCCACTCATGTCAATGCCATACATGACATAACGTTAACATTACTTTATATCCATTTTTCTCAAAATGCACGAAATATTAAAATTTTAGTCATATCCAAGAGGATTCACAATTTACTTAACAACTAACATCTTACCTTAGGAGTGGTAGTTGGAAAGTTTCTAATAAAACTTATATATATATATATATATATATATATATATTAGTAATCAAGTTCTAAAGCTTATGATGAATTGTTTTGGTTACTTTCTCATATAAACAACAATCATACAATAGAAACCACAAATATTGCTTTAATTAACCATAGACTGAGTGAGCTTGATTGGAATTTCCTACATCATGCATGAGAATACACTATTTTTAAACTCAAACTCTTTAATAATAATTTTATTTTATAATTATTTTACATCATTCTACTTTATTTGATAAGCCAAATACAATATTTAGTCTGCACCTACCAGTGAGCTTTTAGTAGGTGATTGGATTGGCTGATGTTTTCCATGCTAATTTTCTACCTTTACTTTAACAATGAAACTAAATAATAGCATAACTTTAATTAAAGATATTATTACAAATGATACATAAAGTTTCAAAATATTTATTGAAAAAGAGCAATGTACATGATTAACAAATACAAGGTAGTTATACAATTAGTAAACGTTTCGATAAACGATTATAAATGTATTTTTTTTGCTGACTTTCTCTCTAAAAGCAATCTTTTACTTGGAGTTGCATATCCATTGTGTTTTCAGGTTGGAACTTTTAGTATTGACCGGTGGGATACATTTCGTCAATGGATTGTTCAAAGCTTTACTATCCATGTTAATTTTTTATCTTGGAGTACTCATGATAATTATTTATGCACGACATTATTACTTTAGTTTTGAAGTCCTGCTATTTGTATCTAACATTATGTTATGAAAATTTCCAACCTATTTCACCATTATGAAACTTGAATGAACAAACCTTGCACTTATCAAGTGCTTTAGATGAAATAATTATATATAATACCTATGTTATATCTGTGTATGCATCATTGCACAAAGTTTACATGTATGCACTTTCATTGCAATATAAGGCATCATATTGTTTTTTTACCATCATGGTTTAATTATCATCACATCTCTCGATTTTTTTTAAAAACAAGCTTATTCATCAATGGATTTATAAATGTTCTAATACCCATGTCAAACAAGCAAAAATCAAATTTGGAAATTCATGGTTGAAGGCTGAAGCTCAGTTACTGTCTGAACCTCAGGTATTCATTTATCTATTGAAATCTGATGTATTTTCTTCTTCTGAAGCTTTAGTATATGTTTCTTGAATAATTTGGTATACATCTAAACATGGACAGGGTTGAAAGTGTTAAGGTATTTTCCATTATGTTACATGAATTAGCTTGTAACGTCCCGCCTTTTTGCATGCTTTAAATCGACGCACGTACCAATTGAAACCATACGGAAGGGCGGATTGTTATGGGGTAAATAAGAAAAAAAACAGGGAAAGAAAAAAACAAAATAGAATCTCACAGCGGAAGGATAAAATATAATAATAAATGTACAGTTCATAAACTGTTTACAAACATTTGATTCTTCTTTATACAATAAATATCAGAGTTCACATACCAATCATAATCAATGCAGCGGAATTAAATAGTGAAGTAGAATATAATTAATAATAATAGTAGAAATCTCCGTCTTCGTCCTCCAGATCAAAAGTCTTCGATCCTGAAATGTTCGGACTGACTCGAGCGAATTTGAAAAGTCAAAAACACTCGAGTCGGAACTAAAGATCTTATGTGAGTTAAATTAACAGAAATAAATATGAGTACAGTAACTCAAGAGATGCTCGGGATTTACATCTCCTAAGGATCCGTTAAACTATTTATTATGTAGTATATTGCGCTATTATAATAGTGTCTAATTGTAAAATAAACTTACTTTAAAATAGCGTTAAGGCTTTACATTTTCCACCTTAACACGTAATAGTGCCAATAGTCTATACAGTGCCTGCATATCTCCTGATTGGACGACTACGAGAAGACACTCCATAGGTACGACACAAATAGAAACTCGTAGTAAAGCCTCGGTATGGTAGGTGACACGGCACAACTAGGCAATGCCAGGGTAGATATACCAATTGCTATCCGGGCTGATGGAAACGCGTAGCCGCAACTACCGCCCACCTCGAACAAACTCCCCCAAAAATCAAAGTAAAAGTGGCCACTTAATCAATCCAAAGTCAAAGTATAATATCGAAGAGGAGTGTCCGATCAGAGGAATGACCTCATTGGCCCGAGAATCGCTCCTGTTTTAGCCACCTTATGCCAACTCACGGGAGTCGGGTCCATGTATTTACCTTGCAGGAAACGCCGCCACCAACCTACTTCATTCTGGAATCTCCACCGCGTACACGGTTGTTAAGTGGTTTTCGGAGTTGGCAGAAAGTATGACAACTTCTGATCCCGGTCTCTTTAACAACCAAACGTTATTATAACACCGCGGTCATTTAAAAATAATTATACTTTAAAACCAGAATAAAATATCCATTTCAAAACCATATAAATACGATGTCATTTATATTTTTAAAACCCTAAATCAATACGATATCATTTAGACCCAAACCAATATAATGTCATTTTATTTTACAATATATTTCTTTCCAAAAATCATAGTGTTTTCAAAGTAAATATTTAGAAATCAAAACTCTTGAATATAATATTTTCAAATTATACCACCTTGAAAATCATAACCTTCAAACAAGTCTCCATCTCTTAAATGGTTAAATATTAAATTACTTTTATAAAACAAAATAGCTTCTTTAGATTTCACAAATCAATTTCAAATATCGATTTAAACTACCAAATACCATTTCAATTCTTATGTTTCAAAGCTTTAAATATTTCCCCATTTCAAAAACAAACTCATTTGACAATCCCATACATATTAAATTCAATTACTTATTATTTAGACTTGAAATATTTACTTAATGAATTCAATATAATTTAAGAAAACCTTTATCTTCACATAACTGGAAAATCTTTCAATTTATTATAAATTCATTTAAATCAACCTGATATTTATTTAAATCACTTTACAAAAATCAGGTTATAAAAATCATATCCTATAAAAAAATTAATTTTTATTAAATTCCAATTTAACTTAATATTCATCTTCCAAATCTTATTCTCATTTAAGTCATAAAAACTCCAGAAATTAAATTTTAAATAAATGCTTAATCGTATTTGATCTTAAAAATCAAACTTTATTTTATACTTCAAATCAAATTTATACAAAGCTTAAAAACCCGAAATTTACTATATATAAATAACCTTTATCAATAACTAAATCAATATCCCATAAACCATATATATAGCTTTACAAAACCATAGAAAATCATTTCAAAAATAATTTTATATATATACCGCGGTGCCTGTATAAAATTTTCTACCCTATGGACAAGTGATACGGATGTTTATCATTTCAATCCGCAATTTAAAAGCGGTTGTATATCATTTCAAACCGCAATCCCGAATGAAATGAAAATGCATGATGACTTGCAGTTTATACAATATAAATATAGCATCCATTCATCCAAATATCAATCATCAACCATTATTTGCAATCATCATCCAATTTAAACAATCATCGATATAGAGCATATAAATTATACAGGTAATAAATAACATGTATTAACTAATAGTTTATATTCAATAATAAATTTAACAACTGTTAAACTAGCAGTTTATATGCAAAAATAAATGTAAATTTAACTGGCAGTTAATATGAAATAAACATTTAACATAACTATGACTGGCAGTTAATATGCAAATAAATAAATTCTAACTGTCAAATTATATGCAAAAATAAAATTAATTAACAGTTATATTAAATAAATGCGATTTAACAGAGATATTGAATAAAACATGCCAAACAGTCATAAATAAATTTCCACTCATATCTAAAATTAATTTAACAAACATAAGAAATTTTAGAAATTGTGAGTGGGTTAAAACACTCACCTTTTTGAATTTAAATTGAATTCAAATCCAATTTAAACCCAAAAATTGGACAGTCTCCAAATTCATCCAAACTAGTTCCAAAACATCAGAAATTCCGATACGATCCAAGCAAAATAAACCACGCGTGAATCCGAGCTCGGTTGCAAAAGTTATGAAAATTTGAAAAATGGAAAATTCTGGTCCTGGGTCGACTTCGGGTTCGACTATGGTGCGCCGCCTCAATTTCCCGGTGCTTGCTTGGAGTTTTCGCCAAAACGACCCTGAGCGACCCGAGTCATTTTCTTCTTGACCCGAAGTTGCTCTAGGGTTTTCTCCTCTGAAACCCGAAGCGTGACCAGAAGCTGCTGCAGATCCGCAAAAAAAAAATTGTTTTTTTTTTCGAAATTGAAATTATTTTTTTTAGAATTTGGGAATTAGGTTTTGTCTGCCATTGGGATGAGGAGCTGAGAAAGAAGGTACGTACAGATAAATGAGAATGAACGTACAGATAAATGAGAATGAGGAGAAATTAGGGTTTATAACAGGGTATTTATAGATAGGGTTGAAATAAAGTAGATGGACAAGGTAAATAAACGTGCTGAACAATCTATGGCCCGAAAAGCACGTTCTGACCCCGAAACAAAATTGGGTAAACTCACATATCAAAATAAGTATTTTAAAATATTCTAAACACAATGGAAAAAGTTTCAGGTTCAAATTGCATCGTACGAAGAAGTTATACTAAAAACAATATTTTCCAAATTGATTTCAATTGATTTCAATTGCATAAATTTCAAGGCGTTTCGAGTCTGTACGATCGAACGACAAGTCCGATCGCTACGAAACTTGAAACTCTACTATAATTCACCGTTACGGATCCGATGAAGCTGGTTTCGTCGAAATCCAAGTCAGTGGCCAAAATGGCTAATTTTATATTAATTAAATAAATTTAAAATTCATTAATAAAATCCATTTTTTTTAAATCTTAAATTTGACAAATTTTATTACCTTTATATTTCTCAATCAAATTACAATGTTTTAAACAATTTAAAAGTCAATTTAAAGTTGATTAACTTCCCATTTCAATGTCAAATTTTCATTTTTATTAAATTTAGAAATTATCAATTAAGTTTCCAAAAATTTCATTGAATTAAATATTCATTCTTATTATTCAATCCATTATAGCCAAATGGATGAAGTTAACATACATAAATATTTTTCAATTTCAACTAAATTTTCAATTAACGTAAAAATAAATGTTTAACTTTTACTTAATTACAAAAACTCAATTACCTTAATTCTTTATATTCAAATAAATAAAAAAATCTCGATTTACAATTCTTTTCATTTACTCATAGTCATATTATAAATGGAATTTATATTACCTTCAATTTTTAATTATCATCAGTTTAGATCTTAACATTTGTTCCATAAATTTTATTTGCCCTGAATTAGTTACTGCATTTATCTAATTCCAATTTCGTAATCACATTCAATCCATTAACTGGTATTGCATTGACATTTAACTTATTAGCTTATATCAACACTATTGTCATTAATTGCAAATGGATTACCAAATTTAGTCACTACCCTAAATAACGTAAATTAATCTCCATTAATTCCACTGATTTAACTTTCATTCAATTAATTAATGATTCCCTCAGTTAGCAATAATGTAACATTTTCTTTATTTGTATTGCAAATAATTCAAAATTCAATTCTTAATTCTTAATATCCTCTAAATTACAACTTCCAAACATGGTATTAATCATCATTTACGTACCTCTAATTATTTTAATTTACATTAACATAATAAATAAATTACCTTTAATGAAATCTATCCCCCAATTTATTATATGCAATAAATTTTGACCTTACAACAGTTTCAATTAATTATTTATATTTATTGCGATTGAATACCAAAATTTATTTAACACATCAAATAAATGAACAATCTATATTCATCGTCACCTATTTTCTTTTAAATTCAGTTATAAGTTTGTTACTTACCAAGCAGTTTATAATAACACTATTTTTTTTTATTCCACTGCTATATATGACATATTTACATCACATACTTGAATTTTTCTATTTCATCTTAATTCCAATTCACGGTAGTATAATTTCTTACTATAAACCCATTTATAATTTGCATACCAATTAATTAGTTTCAACTAAATAGATTGGTTCAATTCAACTCTTTTATTAAGTCTATATAAATCAATATACTATTTAATTGGTAAATGTTTATTTCAATTATTCCTTTATTACTAACAAATCTTATTTCATTCATGAATGCCATCATTTATCAATTATTACATAATTTCATTAATTTACATTCAGTTACAACTAAATTAATACACTGATTTCATTTGTAAATTAAATGCTTACAGTTTATAAGCTTTCATTCCAAGCATTATTTCAATTTGTACCGGACATTGATTTAATTCAATTTACTATTTAATATTATTAATTCATTAACTAAATTCACTACTTACCTTTGTTCTCTTATATGCAACTCTTAGCCTAGTATAACAATTTACATCACTTCAATTTATTCGTCATTTTGTTTCAACTGTAAATACTTAGCCTTATATTCCCATGGTTTCATTTCATTCTCAGTATTTGCTTCATTATTAATTATAAAATCTTTATTTCTTGTAAATTAAATTTACGTAAATCTTATTAAAATGACAAATTTAATTAACGAAAATTACGGGTCGTTACACTCTCCCCTACTCAAAACTTTTCGTCCCCGAAAAGGAAAAAGAAGGGAAAAGAAGAATTAAGAAATCAATATCATATTAAATATTAAATTTATAAACAAATAAATTTACAAAATTAATCTAGATAAAATATACTAATTTATAATCATTAATTTTTTTATTATACTCAAACTAATAAAGTTTGGAAAACATTTTCAAAATATTTTCTAAGTCCAAAATTTACGGAAACTTTTGGCAGAGTCTTCTTTGTACGGGGAGGCTCGGAAGAAAATATAATATCAAATATATCAAAATATCACATATAATATCCAAAATATAATATCCCAACACGGGAAAATATATAAATAGCGCTATAAACCGTAATCTGAAACGTACCTATTTGTAGGGCAATTTACGCTTAATTTATGGAACAAAAAACAGTAGCAATTGCTTCCATAACATGCATTTCACTTATAAAATCCAAAGGGTTAACAATTTATATAAAGTGAAATATTTAAGTGGTTTCAATCACTAACAACAAATCAATACAACAACCATCAATTTCAACAAACAACATACACAACCAATACAAAGTAACCATTCAATCAAACAAACAAATAGTTGTTCCGGTTCAAAACTTTTAAATTGTACGAATGAAGAATAAACAACTAGCGCATCATTTACTCGACAGTCTTAGATAAAACTAAATAGATTATTCATTTATCCTAATCCAATTTTAAAGTATCCCTGCCCAAACAACCATCAACTAAACAACAACAAATCCAAACAATAATCAACTTAACTTATTATTAATTTCCTTTCATACCTTTATTGTTTGATTTTCTTTTTATTTATACAGTGATTTATCTTTTAAATTTACATTTACTCATTAAACGTTTGCTTCATTTATTTTTACTTATTACTTACAATTATTCAGTTCCATTAACTCAGGTCATGCCAGTTCCTTTTATTTCATTATAATTATTCATTCATTTATTATAGCATGACCTCTTTTATTTACATTCATTTATCAATAGTATTCATGTCCCATTCATTTTCTTAGCATTTCCATTTTGTTTACTTAAGTTTATAATCATCTATTTGTAATACTTACCTTTTATTATATTTACTAATAGTAAAATTTCAGTTATAACTTAATTTATCCCGATATCATCACTTCTTATGAATAAAAGCGATTTATTTAACACCTTCATTACATACTTTTACTTGTATAATTTCCATTACATTTTCTTATTAAACATTTCAACTTTTAAATATTTGGTAAGTTATATATATGTTTTTAAGAATGTAATTAAAATCATACAAGTTTCTCTTATTTCTTTAATAAATTTACTGTTCAATAATAATCCTTTATTTCATAGGTTACAATTTTAAATTTCATTTAATACAATTAATAACCTAGCATTAAACCTCTTATTTCATTTAGGATTTCAATTATTAATTACTTAGATTCCATTTCACTAGAATAATCGAAACTATTTATTTGTGGAAACTTAAGAACTAAATACCGGGTTAAATTTCAAATTATTTTAAAAATAATAGGTAAATATATATACTTACAACTTATAAACCCAATTATATTTAAAACAAATTAAAAATTCACTTTGTTTATCAAAACAAATCTGTAGTAGAACTACTACAGTGGCCTTCCCACTTCGAAACTCGAAAATGAAAGTCGATGATGCGTGCACTCATCACTGAAATTATTTTCAAGCGACAGAGAGGGGAGTACATAACTTATTTCTTTTCAAAATTTCTTTTTAAACAATTCTTTCAAATTATATTGAAATATTTATATCAGAAAATACTTATAATAGTATTATTATTATATTCCAAAATCAATTGAAAGAATTTCCAAAACCCCGGAACTTAAGTTCTAAATTTCCAATTTTATTTTCCATCTAATTTCACCTATTATTTATAAATTTTATTACCTAACAACCAATATATTGCAACCAAATATATATCTTATTTATAAAAAAAACTTTATTTTATATATAGAAAATATAGTAGGCAAAATTATTTCATTCACCTATATTAAAACAAATATTATGTCGGTCTGTCCCATTAAGTGTTTAGAAATCCCTATTAATGTCACAGCGTCCCATGCATCAACCGGAATTTATAAATACAAAACGGAACAGATTAACACAATATTAAAACCCTTTTATAACACTAACAAATACGCTCTCTCATATATATACACTCAGCGACTCCCATAGGGTGTTTCTACCATACTGATAAAGAGTCAGACCCCAGAAATCTAAGGTTTATCGCTAAACCAAAGCTCTGATACCAGATGTAACGTCCCGCCTTTTCGCATGCTTTAAATTGATACACGTGCCAATTCAAACCATACGGAAGGGCGGATTGTTATGGGTAAATAAGAAAAAAAAACAGGGAAAGAAAAAAACAAAATAAAATCTCACAGCGGAAGGATAAAATATAATAATTAATGTACAGTTCATAAACTGTTTACAAACATTTGATTCTTCTTTATACAATAAATATCAGAGTTCACATACCAATCATAATCAATGCAGCGGAATTAAATAGTGAAGTGGAATATAATTAATAATAATAGTAGAAATCTCCGTCTTCGTCCTCCAGATCAAAAGTCTTCGATCCTGAAACGCTCAGACTGACCCGAGTGAATTTGAAAAGACAAAAACACTCGAGTCAGAACTAAAGATCTTATGTGAGTTAAATTAACAGAAATAAATATGAGTACAGTAACTCAAGAGATACTCGGGATTTACATCTCCTAAGGATCCGTTAAACTATTTATTATGTAGTATATTGCGCTATTATAATAATGTCTAATTGTAAAATAAACATACTTTAAAATAGCGTTAAGGCTTTACATTTTCCACCTTAACACGTAATAGTGCCAATAGTCTATACAGTGCCTGCATATCTCCTGATCGGAGGACTACGAGAAGACACTCCATAGGTACGACACAAATAGAAACTCGTAGTAAAGGCTCGGTATGGTAGGTGAAACGGCACAACTAGGAAATGTCAGGGTAGATATACCAATTGCTATCCGGGCTGATGGAAACGCGTAGCCGCAGCTACCGCCCACCTCGAACAAACTCCCCCAAAAATCAAAGTAAAAGTGGCCACTGAATCAATCCAAAGTCAAAGTATAATATCGAAGAGGAGTGTCCGATCAGAGGAATGACCTCATTGGCCCGAGAATCGCTCCTGTTTTAGCCACCTTATACCAACTCACGGGAGTCGGGTCCACGTATTTACCATGCAGGAAACGTCGCCACCAACCTACTTCATTCTAGAATCTCCACCGCGTGCACGGTTGTTAAAGTGGTTTTCGGAGTTGGCAGAGAGTATGAAAACTTCCGATCCCGGTCTCTTTAACAACCAAACGTTATTATAACACCGCGGTCATTTAAAAATAATTATACTTTAAAACCAGAATAAAATATCCATTTCAAAACCATATAAATACGATGTCATTTATATTTTTAAAACCCCAAATCAATACGATATCATTTAGACCCAAACCAATATAATGTCATTTTATTTTACAATATATTCCTTTCCAAAAATCATAGTGTTTTCAAAGTAAATATTTAGAAATCAAAACTCTTGAATATAATATTTCCAAATTATACCACCTTGAAAATCATAACCTTCAAACAAGTCTCCATCTCTTAAATGGTTAAATATTAAATTACTTTTATAAAACAAAATAGCTTCTTTAGATTTCACAAATCAATTTCAAATATCGATTTAAACTACCAAATACCATTTCAATTCTTATGTTTCAAAGCTTTAAATATTTCCCCATTTCAAAAACAAACTCATTTGACAATCCCATACATATTAAATTCAATTACTTATTATTTAGACTTGAAATATTTACTTAATGAATTCAATATAATTTAAGAAAACCTTTATCTTCACAAACTGGAAAATCTTTCAATTTATTATAAATTCATTTAAATCAACCTGATATTTATTTAAATCACTTTACAAAAAATCAGGTTATAAAAATAATATCCTATAAAAAAATTAATTTTTATTAAATTCCAATTTAACTTAATATTCATCTTCCATCTCATTCTCATTTAAGTCATAAAAACTCCAGAAATTAGATTTTAAATAAATGCTTAATCGTATTTGATCTTAAAAATCAAACTTTATTTTATACTTCAAATCAAATTTATACAAAGCTTAAAAACCCGAAATTTACTATATATAAATAACCTTTATCAATAACCAAATTAATATCCCATGAACCATATATATAGCTTTACAAAACCATAGAAAATCATTTCAAAAATAATTTTATATATATACCGCGGTGCCTGTATAAAATTTTCTACCCTATGGACAAGTGATACGGATGTTTATCATTTCAATCCGCAATTTAAAAGCGGTTGTATATCATTTCAAACCGCAATCCCGAATGAAATGAAAATGCATGATGACTTGCAGTTTATACAATATAAATATAGCATCCATTCATCCAAATATCAATCATCAACCATTATTTGCAATCATCATCCAATTTAAACAATCATCGATATAGAGCATATAAATTATACAGGTAATAAATAACATGTATTAACTAACAATTTATATTCAATAATAAATTTAACAACTGTTAAGCTAGCAGTTTATATGCAAAAATAAATGTAAATTTAACTGGCAGTTAATATGAAATAAACATTTAACATAACTATGACTGGCAGTTAATATGCAAATAAATAAATTCTAACTGTCAAATTATATGCAAAAATAAAATTAATTAACAGTTATATTAAATAAATGCGATTTAACAGAGATATTGAATAAAACATGCCAAACAGTCATAAATAAATTTCTACTTATATCTAAAATTAATTTAACAAACATAAGAAATTTTAGAAATTGTGAGTGGGTTAAAACACCCACCTTTTTGAATTTAAATTGAATCCAAATCCAATTTAAACCCAAAAATTGGACAGTCTCCAAATTCATCCAAACCAGTTCCAAAACGTCAGAAATTCCGATACGATCCAAGCAAAACAAACCGCGCGTGAATCCGAGCTCGGTTGCAAAAGTCATGAAAATTTGAAAAATGAAAAATTCTGGTCCTGCGTCGACTTCGGGTTCGACTTCGGTGCGCCGCCTCAATTCCCCGGTGCTTGCTTGGAGTTTTCGCCAAGACGACCCGGAGCGACCCGAGTCATTTTCTTCCTGACCCGAAGTTGCTCTAGGGTTTTCTCCTCTGAAACCCGAAGCGCAACCAGAAGCTGCTGCAGATCCGCAAAAAAAAATTTGTTTTTGTTTTTTTTTTTGTTTTTTTTTCGAAATTGAAATTATTTTTTTGGAATTTGGGAATTAGGTTTTGTCTGCCATCGGGATGAGGAGCTGAGAAAGAAGGTACGTACAGATAAACAGAATGAGGAGAAATTAGGGTTTATAACAGGGTATTTATAGATAGAGTTGAAATAAAGTAGATGGACCAGATAAATAAACGTGTTGAACAATCTATGGCCCGAAAATCCCGTTCTGACCTCGAAACAAAATTGGATAAACCCGTATATCAAAATAGGTATTTTAAAATATTCTAAACGCAATGGAAAAAGTTTTAGGTTCAAATTGCGTCGTATGAAGAAGTTATACTAAAAACAATATTTTCCAAATTGATTTCAATTGCATAAATTTCAAGGCGTTTCGAGTCCGTACGATCGAACGACAAGTCCGATCGCTACGAAACTTAAAACACTACTATAATTCACCGTTACGGATCCGACGAAGCTGGTTTCGTCGAAATCCGAGTCAGTGGCCAAAATGGCTAATTTTATATTAATTAAATAAATTTAAAATTCATTAATAAAATCCATTTTTTTTTAAATCTTAAATTTGACAAATTTTATTACCTTTTTATTTCTCAATCAAATTACAATGTTTTAAACAATTTAAAAGTCAATTTAAAGTTGATTAACTTCCCATTTCAGTGTCAAATTTTCATTTTTATTAAATTTAGAAATTATCAATTAAGTTTCCAAAAATTTCATTAAATTAAATATTCATTCTTATTATTCAATCCATTATAGCCAAATGGATGAAGTTAACATACATAAATATTTTTCAATTTCAACTAAATTTTCAATTAATGTAAAAATAAATGTTCAACTTTTACTTAATTGCAAAAACTCAATTACCTTAATTCTTTATATTCAAATAAATAAACAAATCTCGATTTACAATCTTTTCATTTACTCATAGTCATATTATAAATGGAATTTATATTACCTTCAATTTTTAATTATCATCAGTTCAGATCTTAACATTTGTTCCATAAATTTTATTTGCCCTGAATTAGTTACTGCATTTATCTAATTCCAATTTCGTAATCACATTCAATCCATTAACTGGTATTGCATTGACATTTAACTTGTTAGCTTATATCAACACTATTGTCATTAATTGCAAATGGATTACCAAATTTAGTCACTACCCTAAATAACTAACGTAAATTAATCTCCATTAATTCCACTGATTTAACTTTCATTCAATTAATTAATGATTCCCTTAGTTAGCAATAATGTAACATTTTCTTTATTTGTATTGCAAATAATTCAAAATTCAATTCCTAATTCTTAATATCCTCTAAATTACAACTTCCAAACATGGTATTAATCATCATTTACGTACCTCTAATTATTTTAATTTACATTAACATAATAAATAAATTACCTTTAATGAAATCTATACCCCAATTTATTTTATGCAATAAATTTTGACCTTACAACAGTTTCAATTAATTATTTATATTTATTGCGATTGAATACCAAAATTTATTTAACACATCAAATAAATGAACAATCTATATTCTTCGTCACCTATTTTCTTTTAAATTCAGTTATAAGTTTGTTACTTACCAAGCAGGTTATAATAACACTAATTTTTTTTATTCCACTGCTATATATGACATATTTACATCACATGCTTGAATTTTTCTATTTCATCTTAATTCCAGTTCACGGTAGTATAATTTCTTACTATAAACCCATTTATAATTTGCATACCAATTAATTAGTTTCAACTAAATAGATTGGTTCAATTCAACTCTTTTATTAAGTCTATATAAATCAATATACTATTTCATTGGTAAATGTTTATTTCAATTATTCCTTTATTACTAACAAATCTTATTTCATTCATGAATGCCATCATTTATCAATTATTACATAATTTCATTAATTTACATTCAGTTACAACTAAATTAATACACTGATTTCATTTGTAAATTAAATGCTTACAGTTTATAAGCTTTCATTCCAAACATTATTTCAATTTGTACCGGACATTGATTTAATTCAATTTACTATTTAATATTATTAATTCATTAACTAAATTCACTACTTTCCTTTGTTCTCTTATATGCAACTCTTAGCCTAGTATAACAATTTACATCACTTCAATTTATTCGTCATTTTGTTTCAACTGTAAATACTTAGCCTTATATTCCCATGGTTTCATTTCATTCTCAGCATTTGCTGCATTATTAATTATAAAATCTTTATTTCTTGTAAATTAAATTTACGTAAATCTTATTAAAATGACAAATTTAATTAACGAAAATTACAAGTCGTTACATAGCTCCTATTTTCAATTGGTCATTAGTGCTAAACTTTAACTTCTCCAGCATGTATTCGAGTACTTAATGCTTGTTGATGGATGAATGTGCACTTAATGCTTATTAGTTTGGTCTGAAAGAGAAACTACTTGTGTGCACAGGAGGAAACTTCTTGTGTGCATGGGATACTGTATCTTGTATGTTTCACGTTTTTCACTTTTTGCTCTTAATATCTTGCTGTTGGATATTCAATGTGTATGTTATCATGGTTTGAGAAAATATAATATGCATAGGAGATTTACCTAATACATATAACTTAGAATATCCAGTCGACTTATCTGATCTCATACATTAATATTTTTTAGCAAAAAAGAATTTGATGAGATTGGGTATGTGCATGAGTGATGGGTGGTTAAGTCCAATATTGTTAGTTAGTAATTTAAAGTTTAAACTATGAAGATAAGCACAAGTCACTTCATTCCAAATTGTTTCTATTGACAGCAAAGTTAAAATATTTGCAATATTCCACTCTCCTCATTTTAGTCAAACATTGCCATTTTATACATCAGGCTTAATTGAAAGCCTTTGTTGTCTGTTATTTGGATGATGTATGGGTGTATCATATATTTACTATCATATCCTTGTTATTTGGCCAAAAAAACACTTCATTTAGTAGTGAAATTTAGTATTACCTTCGGCCCTAGTCTTATAATTTGGTGCGGTATTTTATTGCATATAGGAAGGTACGGGGTTATATTAACATAAATAAATAATGCATTATGTTTAGACTAAGTAGTTATATTTAACTATAAGAGAAGAGCCCAACCAGATTCAATAGAAGCAGGCACAATCAAAGAGCCACTTCACCCTATTTTTCTTCTGTTATATGTTTTCTGTGATCTGGACCATATAAGGCTCCCATGAAACTATTAAACATGTTTCGCACACATCCTAATATATATATAACTTATATCCTTTATATAATTTTTTTTTCCAATTTTATACTTATTATTCACAACTTTAACCTTTTCAACATCTTACTCCATTGCACCTTAACTCGCATAACTACATATTTAATGCATATAACTATGTCACAGAGATGTGTGTGTGGAAGTTAAATATTTTTAGTCTTTCATAGAAATGTTATTGTATTCTTATTTGAAGATTTTTAATGTATAATTTGTATATTAGCATTAAATCATGATCAATATATGCAACAATAATTATTATATCACTTGATTAATTATATTTTTCAAAAAAATACCAACCAAATTTCATTTTTATATATCTTTTATGTTCAATAAATAGTACATTCATCAATATTTTTATCCTTACAAATTATCGTGTCATACAAATTATATATAAAATAAAGTTTGTACCGTGCCATCGGCATAGGCTCCATACTACTGTATACACTATATATATACATGCATATATACATATATATTTGTATGTATGTATATACTATAACAATTAAACTAATTTAAATTAATGGTATTTATCCATAGTAAGAAAGATTCTTGATTTTCAGGTAATTAAAGTGGTTTATATGTATACACAAATAGTCTAAAACCTGAATTCAGTTTTTAAACTGAAAAGCTTTAATTTTTAACTGTAGCAAGCTATGCTTCTCTGTAGATATAATCGATTATTTTTAATTGTAAAAAAAATACATGTTTTCTATAAATAAATACTAAAAGAACCCGTAAGCTTTTACAAACCAAAAGTGAATACTTTTATATGGCATTTATAAACTAATAGAATTACTAAGTATTTATCCGTATGTTTAATTAGCTAAATAAATTTCATATTATTAATTTTGATGTGTAAAAAGTTTTATTTTTGAAAAGGATTCATATTTGGTTTTTAAAAATTTACAAGTTCTTTTATTTGGTCATTTCGTGTGAATGAAATTAAAAGGAGGGATATTGTATTGCTAAATATAACTTTAGAGGAAAATACTTTACAGTAATTATCAGTTGCTTATGATGGTCAAAATTTAGTCTTTTATTATTATGTATGTGGAATTTACCTATATCATTATATTCATGGAATTTCTGTATTATTTATGATGGTCCTTACATAATGTAATTCTCTTATAATAGTGTCACAAAAGGTAGTTTGTGTGTATATTTATTATATGGTTGATGCAAGTACATCAATATGAAAAAATTGACATCAAGGAGTGTTAACCATAACAAGATCTGGAACAAAAAAAGATTACATGTATAACTTCATATTCACTATGTATAAATGGCACATTCGTAGATTCTCTCTACTGATGAAATGAACCTCATCAGGCTGACATGGATCCTTCCATTTTAATTTTGCATCTTAAACAAATACAAAGCTATAAAGTTTCACACAGCAGCAATTGAGATATAAAGCGAAAATTGAATTATCATATGCTAAGAAAATTGATTACCATTTTCCTTGATAAAATGATTTAACTGAATAAACAAAGCTCTTTGTTTATATGTGAGTTTAAAAATTATAAGGGGATAACCATTAGTTACTAGCCTTATCTAGAGATGTTCTATTGATAAAGTTGTCATTTGTTATTACTTCTCTCCAAATAAATTTACATGTTTTTCATGTGTGCTGCAGTATCCATGGTTAGTGCGCTATTATAATGTTTATGTCACGGCTCGGTTGACGTACAAAAATGTTCCAACATGGCATCGTGATCTTTGCATGTTCACTCATAGTACATCATCCTTTTGTCTCTTCAAGTTATTTGATCTCCTTGTATGTGGACGTCATGCTTACATTGTTTAGATGAAATAATCGCATCAAGGTCTGTGAGAACATTCTAGTTGTTCTCTATAGTAACAAGGTTGATTTGAAGAACAGACAAGTGAAATCAAAGATGGTGACGTTTCACAGGAAGAATCTGTAGTACAATGAGATATCAGCCAAGAGCAACTACAATTTCGAGAAGTCTTTCCTCTATCTGGCAAGGAAGTTAGTCGGGTAATACTTTGTAAATTAATTCTTATTTGTCCTAATATGAGAATATGTACATCACTAAAGATGTTTTATTTAAATACGCACTTAATTTGTATTTGGCATTGCAGAGACCCAAATCTACATTTTGTTGAATCACTTGCACTAGCTCCACGTGAGGTGCAGATTGATCTGAAGCATGGAGAAGGTACACGATTCATGTTTCTTTTCTCCTACTTAAAATGTAAACAAAATAAGAGTTGTCTTGTTTTAGAATTGAAATAAAAAGATGTACAATAGTAGGCAATTTGCAATAGTTATGTATATATAATCTTGTGGACACCAATCTAAAGTATTTGGTTACATGCAAGTTTCTGTTTGATCAAGTAGAAAGGTGATGATCTGTGTGATATTTAAAGATACTTTGTAATTTTGGCAGGCCTAAGGAAGACCTTGTCGTGGCAGCTTCTCAGCCCCTTCCTGATGACGATGATGATGCATTCAATTAAGGATTTCCCTTTATCTTATGATGAAGTGAAATGCTCTACAGCAATCAACTTCTATTACAGGAATGAGCAAGATAGCGATAGAGCAGAGATTTGTAGAGCAATGTGCTGCAAAACTTAGCAAGTTTTTCAAGCAAATGAATGGGAAACAGTGGCAGGTTATGGATGTGAATAAATGTCTTTTGTTTTGTAACAATTGTGTTGGTTATCTTGGAACTGTGCATGTTTCGGTTTGGTGTTTTGTATGATTTCTGCTATTATTTGCATTTTCTATTACCTTTTCAAGTGAATATATGAATCTGCCATGAAATATTGAGTTTTATTGATGTTCATTTTATATCTTCCGGTGGATAATATTGGTGAAAAAGGACTAGTCTCATAGTGTTTACCATTATTTGAAGTACGAAGGTTGAAGTTCTTAGTTTCCTACATCGTACATGAATGTCCTATGGAATATCAAGTTTTATATATTACAACTCTATTGGGAAATAATGAAATTCCCAACGGTTCTAACCGTTTGGAAATTCCCAAATTACCAACGGTTAGAACCGTTGGAAATAAGGAATTTTCTAATGGTTATAATAGTTGGTAAATTCCATATTTCCAATAGTTATGACCGTTGGGAAATTCCCAAGTTACCAACGGTTATAACCATTGGAAATAAGGAATTTCCTAACGATTATAACTACTGGTAAATCCATATTACCAACGGTTATAACCGTTGGAAAATATGCTATAGATTTTGTCACGTACCTCTTGCTAACGGTTATAACCGTTAGAAATTCGATTTGTAATAGTTATAACCGTTGGAAAATTGCAGTTTTGGTGTAGTGCTTGTTATATGTTTTTGTTTTCAAAACTATGTAGTGCTATATATAGTATATAAGTCGCATGCACACATGAGTACCATCGACACGGTTTTCTTTTTGAGAGACTGATCATTCTTCTGATCATTCTTGTTACAGATTGAGAATGAGCCAACAAACAAGAAACACTGTGAGGAACTCTATCTCTGGAGTTGGGGAGGAAGCAGGTTCAGGGGCTGCTAATCTTGACTTATAGGCTATATTTAGTGCGATGATGGCGAACATGCTACAGAATGCCCAAGCGACCGCTCCAAATGTTGTTGTTGGTGATGATGCTAAGGTGCAAGCGCTGATGGCTGACTTTTCCAAGCCATGCAAAGATTACTTCACCTTGGAAGGAAAACCATTTCTTGTAACGGAGTCGGCCATCGAACAAGATTAGTTGGACACCTACAAGCGTATCTTTGGTGACGTGGAAGCAGATGATGTCATGAAAAGGAAGCGGCCACTAGACAACTTCAAAGGCAGGCCATGAACTAGTGGAACCATTACTATTACTACACCCAAGGATCAGTTCACTAGGGAACAATTTAAGGCTAGGTTTGAGGAGTTCGTTTAGGCTACCCAGAAGAAGATTCATAGATCTAAAGTAGGAAAATATGTTTGTCTTCAAGTATATTGCTGAGTTCAATGCTTTGTCAAAGTAAAAGATGTCTTTCATCGACACTCCATTTAGGAAGAATGAAAAATTTATTATGTATTTGGATGACTATTTGGGGGACAAGATGGTAAGTCACATTAATGAGCCCTTCGAGAGACTTGTTGAGAAAGCTCTTCGCCAGGAGCGTTTATACCCTAAGTCCAAATCAGCTGTTGTCACCAAGGAAGAACCAAGACTACAACATGGCAGTGGAGACAAGAAGAAATAAAACGGAAAGAGAAAGCAGTTTCAGGGAAAGAATGCTTAGAAGAAAGCTAAATGGGAACCCATTTGTTATAATTGTGGAGGAAAGGGTCACTTAATCAAAGACTGCAAAGCTGATGGAAGAAGAATCTTACAACTTCAGCAAGTTCGAACATATGTAGAAAAGTTGTCTAAAACCAGCATGGCAAAAGCAGTTTTTGAAGGCATATGTTTTAGACATTGTCCTGATTTCGTCGAATGCTCCCTCGGCGGTAGAGAAGGAGAAGAGCGATATTCAAGGTATGCTTTCCATTAATGATGTTACCATACATGTTTCATTCGATACCGATGCTTTACATTCCTTCATATCTAGCGACCTAGTAGATAGTTTGGGGTTGAAACCTGAAATAGTTAATGGATCCTTGATTGTAACGAAGGCTCCACAGCTGCAACGACCCGTAAAATTTGATGATTAAAATAAGTTAAATTAATAAGATTTTGTAATTTAATGTAGAAAGGAATGAAAATCTTATGACTTATATTGGAACGAATGTTAGAAATTAGATGTAGCAATTGAAATTAAAATTAACAATTTAAAATTTATATTGAAATTAATTGGAAATAATGTAAATTGAATAGAGACGTAAGTAATTGATGAATTAAAAGTTTGAAACCAAGTAAATAAATTTATGGAGAACACTGAATGGTAATCAATGTATATATTAGGCAGTTGACCATTTATAGATTAGTTAAGATTGCAAAGTTATAATTGAGTGTAAATATGAATATTTGGTAATTAGTTAAAGTAAGGAAGAAATGTAAATGTTATAACTTGATCACAAAATTTATATACGGAAGTGGATGTAAATATGAATGAATTAATGTGCGCATAAATTTATAACGGGAATAAATTATAAAAAAATGTAGATGTAAGATAATAAATATACTAATTCAATGCCATCCAAATTAATTGAAACAGATTTGTAAAGCTTCATTTGATTGTAATTTGTATGTAATAAAGGCTTATTTATGTGACTAAAGAGAACGATAATGTTTATTGTAGGTCACCTATTTATTGAGATGGTTAATCGAAATTGGGGATAAATTGTAATAAATGTAATTAAATGTTACATTTTTGTGAAATGTATTACAATGGTTAGGAGTGGTTAGAATGGGCATATTAAAGTATTGAATAGGGAAACCAAGGTAACTAAGTTTATATGTTAGTATCGAACTTAATAAAAAGATTTGAATTAAACGAATCAATTGATATATGTTTTATTCCTTAGTATGTGCATAAAATTTGGAAATCAAATTGCAATTAAAGGAAATTAGGTAGTACGTTATTTGGAAATTTAATAAACACATTAAGGGAATGTAATATAATTCACTGTAAATTATGCCTAAAATCTCAATTTATTGAATAGCAAGATATTAAATCAATAAACGGATTTATTGAGATTTTAATTTATAAATTAATAACATTTAATGTGAAATCAAGTACAATTAATTGACTTAATTTATGCAGATAGGGTAGTCGTGATTTGTCATTGAAAATGGTTAATGTTATAAGAGGTAGTTAATGCTAATCCTATTTATAATATGACAAATTGGCTGATTTAAAGAATAGAAAGCAAGATTATTTATTTAATTGAGGAAAAATTTCAATAATTGAATTTATTGCGAATAAATGAAATTTAACATTTAAAATTTTACGTTGATTGGAATTTAGATGAAATTTGGGATAGTTATATAATAAGTAGGAATCTAATGTTAGTTTCATCTATTTGATACTAATAGGTAGAATAATAGAATGAAAATTTAATTCAATGGAATTATTGAAATTATTTTTTTTAATCTCTGAATTTAATGAAATTGAAAATTTAACGCTGGAATTTGATAAATTTATCAACTATAATTGACATATAAATTGTTTAAATTAATGTAAATGATTTAAGAAATTTAAAAGGGGTAAAAATTGTCGATTGTAGAAGTGAAACTAAAATTTTGATTTAATTGATTTATTTTAAATTTATTTAATTAACTAAAAAATAGCCATTTTAGTCACGGACTCGAATTTCGACGAAATAAGTTTCATTGGATCCGTAACGGTGAATTATTGTAGGATTTCAAGTTTCGTATCAATCGGACTTGTCGTTTTATCGTACGGGCTTGAACGCCTTGAGATAAATGAAATTGAAATCAATTTGAAATCGATTTGAAAATATATTTTTTAGCATAACTTCTTCATACGATGCAATTTGAACCTGAAACTTTTTCCATTACGTTTAAAATATTTCAAAATATCTATTTTGATATATGGGTTGACACAATCTCGTTCCGGGGTCAGAACAGGCTTTTTGTACCACTTTGTCGTTAGCGCGTATTCAACCCGATCCATTTATTCTATTTTAACTTTCTCTATAAATATCCTGCTATAAACCCTAGCCTCCCTAATTCTCATTTGTCTGTACGCAATTCAGCTATCTCTCCTCCTCAATGGCAAACAACAGTATTTCACATCCAATTGCAAATAAAATCCAAAGCATAAAATTCAAGTTCTCAGAAAAATATGAAAAAAATATATATTGAAGCTCTCGACTAGCATAATTCACCGGTGGTGTTCGTTTTTCAATTCAGTTTATCGTTTGATTAGAAATTTTGTTTTAATTCTCGGCCGTCCGTTGCGTCGTAATCAACTGCGACGGATCATCAAATCGATTGAGGGGTTGTGTAGAGATCGACATGGGGTTTGCATCAGCATAGTTTAATTGATGGATTGACGGTCCAATCGTGCTAGAAAATTTAATTAGGTTTATCAAACTCGACGGCTTTGGTGGGTTTTTGGAGATCGCGCGTCGCGTGGGAGCCGGGGGCGAGGTCATGCAGGCAGAGTGAGGCGCTAGAGTGGTCGCGGTGATCCTTGGACAGCAGATTCGATCGTGGTTGATGGCGGCAGGGGTCGAGTGTACGCGAATTCGAGTGCTTTGCGGCTAGGGTTTCTGAGTTTGCGATGACGTGTCGCTGGAAGTTGGGTATTGTTCATTTAATTTTGTTTTATTTTAATTTCAAATTTTCAATGTTCTAATCACAATATCTTTCGCATACGATATCGGATTTGCACGCGGTTTTCTCCGCTAGGTTCATATTGGGATTCCGGAGAATTTGGCGCTGGTTTGGATGGATTCTGAGACCGGTAAAATTTTGGGTTTAAATTGGATTTAAATTCAATTTAAATTCAAAAGGTGCGTGTTTTAACCCACTCACAACTTCTAAAATTTCTTATGTTTGTTAAATTGATTTATGATACGAGTAGAAACTCATTTATGATGGTTTAGCATATTTTTATTCATCATCTCAGTTAAATCGCATTTATTTAAATTAAATTACTATTTAATTTATTCATTGCATTTAAACTGCCATTAAATTGTTAATTAATTATTCATTGCATTTAAACTGCCAGTTAAATTGTTAATTAATTATTCATTGCATATAAACTGCCAGTTGAACAGTTATTTAATTTATTATTGAATATAAACTGCTATTTAACACCTATTGTTTATTATCCGTTCTATATTGATGCTATTTTTGAATTTGATGATGATTGCGATAAATGGTTGATAGTTGATATTGGATGAATGGATGCTGTATTTTATATTTTTATAAACTGCAGGTTATTATGCATTTTCATCTCATTCGGGATTGCGGTTTGAAATGGTATATAACCGTAATTTTTATTTTTATATTACGGATTGAAATGATAAATATCCGTATCACTTGACCATAGGATAGAAAATTTTATACAAACACCGCGGTATCTATATAAAAATATTTTGAAATGATTTCTATGGTTTTGTAAAGGAATATACGGGTTATATAAATATTGATTTTGATGTTATATAAACGTCAAATTTATATTTTGATTCTAGTTGTGTATAAATATGCTTTGAAATATAAAATAAGCCCAATATTAAAGTTTGATTATTTTATATAATATGGTTAAATGAATATTGATTTTTGAGATTATATAAATACTACTTATATATATATATATATATATATATATATAGTTAAATTCATGTCTTTAACTATGTATGAATTTGGTGAATAACAAGTAGTTTAATAATGGAGTTGATTTTTATTTAAATAAATAGGGTTAAGTGATAAAATCATACTTTAATATAAAAGTTAGGAAGATTTAAAATAAATTAAGATTTGAAGGTAAATTGGAGATTTATTTGAAATTGAGAGGTATTTAAGAATTTAACTCCATAAGTTGATGTAAATGTATTAAACTTGAAATTCTAAAGGATATGATATTTATAACTGGTTTTTCCAAGATTGAATTAAACGAATATTTCTAATATAAATCAATTGAAGGAAATATTTAGTTATTGGAAATTTGAGTTTATTTAAATGATTATGAATTTATTGTGCAAATATTTCAAAACTAAATAATAGGACATTGGAAGTTTGAAATATATGGAAATTTAATGGTTTATTTAGGAATTCAAATCTGTATTTGGAATTGATTTGAGAAATTAAAAAGCTAATTTACTTTATAAAGTAATTTATATCTAAACCATTTAAGTATTGAAAATTATGTTTCGAAGCTATGGGTTTAAGGTATATATATTTTTGAAAGTACTATGATTTTTGAAAAAGATATATTTGAAATAAAAGTGATATCATATTGATTTGGGTTTTAAAATAGAAATGATATCGTATTTATATGGTTTTGAAATGGATATTATATTATGGTTTTAAAGTACAAACTATTTTGAAAAGACCGCGGTGTTATAATAACGTTTGGTTGTTGAAGAGACTGGGATCGGAAGTTGTCATACTCTCTGCCAACCCCGAAAACCACTTCAACAACCGTGTACGCGGTGGAGATTCCAGAATGAAGTAGGATGGTGGAGGTTCCTTTGAGGTAAATACGTGGACCCAACTCCCGTGAGTTGGCATAAGGTGGCTAAAACAGGAGCGATCGACGGGTTAATTGAGGTAGCACCTTTGATCGGACACATCCCTTCGATACTTTACTCTGACTTTGGTTTTATTCGGTGGCCACTTTTGATTTCTTTGATTTGGGGGTGTGGCTCGAGGTGGGCGGTAGCTGCGGCTACGCGTTACCACCGACCCGGAAGCGTAATTGGTATACCTACCTTGGAATTGCCTAGTTGTGCCATGTCACCTACCCTATCGCGCCTTGTACGAGTTTCTATTTGTGTCGTACCTATGGAGTATCCTCTGGTAGCCTTCCGATCAGGAGGTATTACGGTACTGTATAGACTATTGGCATTTATTGTGTTAAGAGGAATATTGGGTCACTCCTTAACGCTATTTAAAAGTAAGTTTATTTTACAATTAGACACTATTATAATAGCGAAATATACTACATAGTAAATAGTTTAATGGGTCCTTAGGAGATGTAAATCCCGAGCATCTCTTGAGTTACTGCACTCATATTTATTTCTGTTGATTTAACTCACATAAGATATTTTAGTCTGACTCGAGTATTTTCTCTTTTCAAAATGCTCGGGTCAGTCCGAGCATTTCAGGATCGAAGACTTTATTTCTGAAGGACAAAGACGAAGATTTCATTATTATTATTATATTATATTCCACTACACTGTATTCCGCTGCATCGATTTTATTTGTTGGTATGTGCAACTCTGATATATATTGTATAAGAAAAATTAAATATTTTGTAAATGGCTTCATGAACTGTATATTTGATTATTATATTTTATTCTTCCACTGTGAGATTCTGTTTTCTTTTATTTCTTCCTCGTTTTTCTTATTTACCCCATAACAATCCGCCCTTCCGTATGGTTTGAATTGTCACGTGTGTCAATTTAAAGCGTGCGAAAAGGCGGGATGTTACAACAGCCTATGCGTGGATTGTCATGGTTTGGCCTTATCGACTCATGAATGCTCTTAGTTTGTGATTGCTTTGTTTTGAATTTCGTTGGGTTTGGGATTATATTGGGGATGGGCTGTCTAAGGAAGTACGGGGTAGTAGTGGATTGTGAGAAGCTGTTGGTGACAATCGGGACTACAGAGGGGTGGATGGTAGTGATTAGCTGCCTGCCGAAGGATGGGATCATGGTTAACTTTATATATTCGCTCGAGGTTCCATAGGATGGGTTGTCATCTATGCTTATCGTTGGAGAGTATCCGGGCATATTTGAGGAGGTGATCGAATTATTGTCGCATCGAGAGACTGGGTTTCGTATAGACTTAGCAAGGGATCACAGACCGATAGTTATGCCTTAAAGGTTTATGGCACCCACAGTGCAAAAGGAGTCAGAGGTGCAAATAAAGGACCTGTTGAAGAGAGGGTCCATTAGTAGGAGTATATCTGAGTGGGATGCAGCCGTAGTATTCACCACTAAGGTATATGGCTTTATGAGGTTGTGTGTAGATTACCGTGCGTTGAATAAAGTAAGAAAGAAGAATAAGTATCCACTTCCACATATTGACAACTTGCTCCATGAGCTCCATGATGTGAAGTGTTCTCCCAATTGGATTTGGCAATGGGATTCCACCAGTTGAGAGTAGCAAAGAAGAGTGTGTCAATCACCATGTTTCGCTTGTCGTCTGGTTCATATGCGTGGTTGGCTATGTCGTTCGGGCTAACCGATGCTCCGGCATAGTTTTTGATCTCATGAACACGACTTCAGGGATCAGCTAAAAAAGTTCTTTTTTGTGTTTATGGATGATATTCTATCCTACTCTAGGACAAAATGGGAACACAAGGTGCACTTACAAGGTGCACTTGAGGGTTGTGTTTGAAGTGTTGAGGAAACACAAGGTGAAAGGATTTTTTTTTGAAGTGTTACTTCTGGAGGAGGAAAGTGAGATTCTTGGGTCATGTCATCTCCAAGCAAAGCAACACAGTAGATCCTGCCAAGGTAGCAGCGATTCAAGATTGGAGCCAACCCAAATGAGCTACGGATGTGAGGAGTTTCTTAGGATTAGCGGGATATTATAGATGCTTTATTAACGAATTCTCAAAGGTAGCAGCACCGTCGACCAATTTAATAAAGAAAAATCAGACCTTTTTTGGGGGATGAGAAGTGTGAGCGTGTGTTTGTAAGTCCAAACGAGAGTCTGACAAGTGCACCGGTATTGACCATTTCGAGCAGGAACGAGGAGTTGATAATATACACAAACACTTATGGTACTGGATTAGGTGTGGTATTGATGTAGAAGGGAAAAGTTGTCACCACGCTAGTTGGCAGCTGAAGCCGTATGAGAGGATGTACCTAACTCATGATTTGGAGTTGGCAGCGATAGTGTTTGTTTTGAAGATTTGGATGCACTACTTATTAGAAGAAAGGTTCTCTATTCACAAGCCACAAATCCTTGAAATACCATTTCTCCCAGAAGGATCTCAACCTTCGCCAGTGGCGATGGTTGGAATTCTTGTCCTTCTATGACTTTAATATTTCATATACGCCTGTAAGGAAAATGCGGTCGTCGATGCATTGAGTAGAAGACTGCTAGTCTGGGAGTAATGTTTATGGACTAGAAGCGGTTGGAGTATATTAATGGTTATGACTTTAAACCTCATTGCAAGTTAGAGCCAGTGATGTTGGTAAGTTTAATGATCAGACCTACTTTGATTGAGCGGATCAGTACTAATCAAAGGAAAAATGCTAGACTAGCAGAAACCATGGTGAAAATAGAAGGAGGAGTAGAGTCTGAAGACTTGAAGAAATACGGATTCGACTGAGAAGGTTGCTCCATAAGGATGGTAGATTTTTTATCCTCGATGTTGATGGATTGCGAGATGAGGTGCTACGAGAGTGTCACCATTCTAAGCCGATAATACATCTTGGCAGTAAAAAGATGTACCATGACATGACGCAAACCTATTATTAGAAAGGGATGAAGAAGGATGTTGGGACGTTCATCTCGAAGCGTATGAACTGTCAATTGGTGAGCCAGAACAAAAGAAGCCAAGTGGATTACTACAGCCACTTGAAGTTCCTAAATGGAAGTGGGAGAAAATATTGATGGATTTTATCGATGGACTGTTGAGGACTTGAGCAGGATATAATAGAATTTGGGTCATAATTGAGATTTCGAACAATACCTATAAATTGAGATGGACTGTCTAGGTTGAGATTTCTCTTCGCTTATGGTCGATAATTCTTAATAGACACTGCTTGCACTATAGTAGCATGGTAGATTTGATTTGATAGAAATCAAAGATTTTCAATAATAATATTTCTACAACTGATAATTTGACTTATATAACCGCTTTATTTTTGTAATTGGATTTCGAACAATACCTATAAATTATCTAATAGTAACGAATTTTAGGAGTTCCTTAAAAGGATACAATCCTGTATTGATGTCTTACATGAGATAATTTTTATTAAGAATAGAAATAATACTATTGTAAGTGTCATCCTACTAAATGAGAACGCACACGATTATTTGGACTCGTTGCTTTTATTGGGTAACTAACTCATGTTTAGAGTTATTGTCCTCTAGCCGAGTTGTTTTACGTTGGATACTATATCTTATACATGCAACTTCTTCTCCTCTTGCACATATATGTATATAATTGATACATACACACACACACACACACACACACACACATATATATGTATGTATGTATGTATGTATGTATGTGTATGTATGTATGTATATGCGCCTTACATTGTTTGTTAAGTTTTTTTTAATTCTAGCTGTTGAAATGGGTAATATGGATGGGAATCCTCATTCACTGGATGCGTTGAGTATCGATATGTTGCTAGGCCCTTTATAGCTTCATTGCACTTTCTTAACAATTGACAAGGTCTTTCTCTCAACAAGGCCTCATCTCTGATGTTGTATACAGATTATGAAGCTACCCATTTATTTTATTTTAATCCTTAAAATGTATTTTAGGTTTTTCCTAGGTTTTTTTGGAGAGGGTTTTAGTTTTCTATTTTATTTGTACAGGTTCATAAGGAAGAGACACCTATTAGGTTTGTTGGTAGCTCCTCTTTTAAGTGTAGAATAAAATTATACGAGTGCTCTCATTTTTATGGAGGATCACTCATTTTTCTTAAAAGATGTTCTATCTTATTTAATTTCCCATGTACATTAACCAAGTATGCATTTTTTTTCTTTAGGTAGAGAATTACTTTTCTGATTATATTTAAATATGTTTGACTTTGTTTTCGAAAAATTTATAAATTTATAAAAGGAGTGCAAATTATAGATTCTGCTCTTATCCATACTCTATATTTTATTATCATATCGTTATCAATGTTGTATAATTCTAGATTAGCATACAGTAAGGCGAACTGAGACAACATATATCCAACTAGCATACGACTAAAACTAAATTCCAATGGGAAATTTTAATTTGATCTACTTATTTTTGAAATCAAGACATTTTTGAAATTATAAATTTCATAAAGCTCTTTAAATTCCACTTTAAGGGAAATAACTAATATCCAACAATCATGTCAGAATGAAGTGTTATTCCTAAATGTAACATGTTATTAATTCCTAATATATATATATATATATATATATATATATATATATATATATATATACACACACTATAGTATTATTATTGAGTTAGATTTCAAGAGCACACAGACATCCTTCATATTTTGGAAAATAAACAATCACGTTTTTAATTTCTTTCTAGTCCAAACTTTGAAATGTGATAACTTTTTCTACATTAATTGGATTTAAGAATCGATTTAACTATTAAATCTCAAATTTAACATGCTTTCCAATGATATCCATTGTTGATAGCTAAAATTAATTTTTTTACACAGTTTTTCGGATTATTCATATTATTAAAGTTATTAAATCTGTTTGACTTTATTTCTTTTAACTAATCTATGTCGTTGATTGTTTTGAAAATTTCCAGCCTTTGATTCTACTTTCACAAATTGCAGTCAAGTCTGGTGAAATCCAACATTACCAAAATACAACAACAATGTTAGATGGAATTGGAAATGGAACCAGAAAGCTCAAAAGCATTAAGTATAATTATATGCTTCTTATTATATTGAATTTTCTTTGACTGTAAAAGAAATACAATGATATTCTTCACATTAAAATAAATATTGTTGAATAATGGTTGTTAGTTCCAACACTTCAGACATAAAATATGTATGCTTTAGATTTAGCTTATTTTTCACGAGAATCGTTCAAAACAGAAATAAATCTCTTTATCCTCTAATCTTGTCATTCTACAATAATATGAAGCTGCATAATGTGTTTCTAGACATAGTCAGTTATGGGATCATCATTAACACTTGCGTTCTCATGAATCATGTCAAAGTTGCTTTTGGCATTTTTGGATCAATGGTCAAGTGTAAACCAAATGTTGTTACATGCACTGCTCTTATAGATAGTTATTACGAAGCAGCAAATGGAAACAACGACATCAAGTATTAAAGGAAATGATTGATAAAGGTATCTCACCAAATGAAGTTACATATAATACAGCCGATGCATGGAGCAACAGCTGATGCACACAATAAATTTATATGTGTATAATTTATATGTCTATTGTGTGGAAATCTTATCTTTGAAATCATTTTTGCTCGATATTTTGCAATTGTTTATCAAGCACCAGCACTATCTGCATTACTGTTTTCAAAGATTTATACTCAAGTTTTAGACAAAATGCAAACTTATTTGAAAATTGATAAAAAAAAAGATCACTATTTCTTAATCAATGAACCATATAAATCATTTAAACATGTTATGATGATAAGAGGTTGAGTGTGGTCCCTATGCGAAGCACGGCTTCGCATACACACACACACACACACACATGTATGTATGTATGTATATACACATTATATGTGCCCTTATACCATTGATTCGATACTATTTCTTTTTAAATTACATTTTCATTATTATTTGTAAATTTCCATATCCATTTCTCTAATAAAGATATATTTAAATTATGTAAATTTATAATACCTAACCATCTCTCCTCTTTAGATTTACATACAATTTCTCAATTTACTAAACACTTTGAATTATTATTAGGGTTATACCTGCACAATAAAAAAAAAAATTGTTCTAATTTTATATCAATTACCCATTCTGGAAAGCGATAAAACGATATCCAGTATATGGGTAATACTGATAAAGCAAAGTTTATAAGAACTATACTACTCGCCCTCCATAAAAATTTACTATTTCATTTGGAAATCCTTTTTTAAATTTTAACAATTATTATTAACCAACCATCATGTTTGAGTTTAGTTTGCCTAATTAGAAATCCTAAGTATTCTATGAGAAATTTTATAATTTTACAAATCAGTGTATACGTGACTTGATTCTCTATCTTATCTATATAGTTTAATACTGGCATGAAACTCTTGTCATAGTTAATATTTAATCCAGAAAATTGTATAAAATAAACTTTAGTGTTGTAATTTGTCTAAGCAAATGGGAGGTAAAAAGCATGGCATCATTTGCAAACCAAATAACGGAGAGGCCATTACTCATAATCTCATTTCTGCATTTCCAAAAATCTTGTAGTGGCTAATTTGATAATCCTAACAAAAACATCAACAGCTAAATTAAATAAAATAGGTGACAATGGATCACCTTGCTTAAGTCCACATTTCGGTTGGATTTTATTTCTTAATGTACCATTAACCATAGTACTAAAGTTCATGGTTTTAAGTAAAGATATAATCAAACCAACCCATTAACACTAAAATCCCTAGCGAGTAATAAATCCTTAAGAAAATCTCAGTTAGTTGAATCAAAAGCTTTTGCAAAATCAAGCTTTGAAAGCGCATAAGTGATATTATTTTTACCACAGTAATTAATAAATCCTTGAACTGTCATTACCCCATCTATAATATTTCTACTCTTGATAAGCAGTTTGACATATTTTTTACCTAAAATCATGTCAAATAAAATATAATAAATTCGCTCATTCGGTTCTAGCAAAATTTGAATGTTGATTCTAGGAATTTGAGGAGAATTTTTATATCAAGGATTTGCTAATAGGTCATATCTATAAGGTATAATCTTCTTTTACATTTATATGTTTTGATTATATGTGTTATTTCCATGCAATTATAATCAACTGTAACGGTTTAATTAGTTAGTTAAATGTTCTATTTTAATTTCATATGATGGTTTAAAGTAAAATATATTTGTATGTTTTTTATTTTGGCCATTTATGTTCAAGTATATATAAATAAACTATAAATATAAAAATTATTTTTAATGATTTTAACTAATCGTCTATTAATTTCTAATCATCTTAAATCATGAGACAGAGTGACATCACGTTTTAGATCAATATCATATTTTAAATTTATATATACATATACATGTCTATATATATAATGTATGTATACACACACATATTAGTTAGACCTAAAGAAAATTGGCTTTAGTTAAACAAAAAATGAACCAAATAGTATTATAATATATTTTCATATTTTATAATAATACAATTAAATTTTAAACATTTGAGTTCGAAATATAAAATATTTAGATTAGAATTACAAAATCAATTTTGACTATGTATTACATCTAACATCAATGTATCTATTTTATAATAATAATAGTCAAATTTTAGACATTTTATAGTTTTCTAATACCTTATATCTGAATCTAGCATTTAAATATATGTTTACTATGTAAAAAATTGGATATTCTGATTTTGGATTTGAGTTTGAAAACTGTAATGTGGTCAAATTGTATATGACAATTTTATATGATTATACTTACTATTTCACGAAACATAAATTTAGAAAATCATTATATGCATAATTATATTTTACATCAAATAATTTTAATATGGCAACTAACATATATGTAAATGCTAAGTAATACATGGTAAATAAAAATCTCAATATCCGAACATGTATATAATTAACCATATTCCCATTACTTATGTTATAATTTATATATCACATGTACATCATATCATTTGTATATGGACATATTAGATATGTTTGTACTCGCTTACGTATCATCCTTAAATAGAATAGGTTAGTTAATTAAGTATAAGACATTAAATGGTTGACCACAATTGGAAGGATGTAGTCAAATTGTTAGACCCATTATTAAAGGAAGAGTTTTAAAAGAGAGAAACAGAAAGGTTTCTTTCTCTAAATAAAACAAAGCATTCCTCATTCATTCAATTGAATTTGGTTCACTTTTCTTTTCATCCCTGGTTGACCACTTCCTCATGTGCTTCTCATGACTGAATATTCACATTAAATATATATTTAATTAATTAAGTTAGTTAAACAAAAGAAAATTATTAAAATAAAATATGATTTTATTAAAATAAAATATGATTTTATTAAAATAACTAAGTAGGATTGGATGTTACACTTCATAAGCTATCTAAGATCCAATTAATTGATTTTTTTTTTTTTTTAAATTTATATATTCCACCCACTGCAAAATGAATCGGACTCCTTCACATTGAAGGTGAACCATACATAGCCATACAATGACGGTGAAAACAGCTAATGAAGGTAACTGTAGCTAGTTGCACATTGACGATGAAATGGTACATGGACATATTCGTCCTAGAGTATAGAGTTTCACTATACTCGATATGATTAGCAAACTATGGGGTAATAAATGAGTGCATGAAATGTGTGGTTGTCGAGGTTATACTGTTCACACATAGCACTTGGGATGGATATATATATAGGTGTAGATTCCATAAACCCAAACTAGGGGATGACTAGCTTTACCCAGCGATACGATAGTATAGACATACTTTACTATGCATTTACGGTTAAACGTACTATTATTATTCTTACTTGTTGGATGCCAGTGAGACAGGTTGAGGTATGGTTCCATGTACACAGATATCTCTTATCTAATATTCCATATATTTAGTGTATGCACACCTATGTACCTGATATCAGGGGCTGGTTTCCTTCTCACACCAGACTTTCTATCTAACCCATGTATTGTATTCGACAACTCTCGGGTATTCTCACGTGTAGGCTGAGTCAAGGGTTGAGAGGCACTGTCTAACAGGTATTGGAGCAGCTAGTGGAGCTTGGAGACGCTATTAGCTCATATCAAGATTAGGTTTTATTTTATGTATTATTTAACAACATCTATGTATATATGAGATAAACTGTTATATCTCTAGTGCTTTGGTGTATCTCATATACTTTATCTGTCATATTGTACTACACAATTTTATGTTACACGTTTTTCCTCCCATTGTGAGATTGCAGACGACGATGCATGATGGATAGTGTTAGTTTTTATCACTCAAATAATATGTTTCGATACTTGCGAATTGGATTGCTGAGCAAGCATTGATTTGAGGTGTCGACTCCTTAAGTTCCAAAGTCACACTTCTTCTCCATTTCAACTAACTCCAAAAATGTGAAGTAAATTCCAAAAAGTTAAATCCAGCATTCGGTAATCAAAAGTCAATCTTCGTGATTGCATATAAACCATACAATCATATACATGTCATACGCATAATATATCATATCATAGCCAAAACATCACAAATAAAACATAAACATAAGGTAGCAATATTAAATCATGGTTTCTAGCATCTAAAATCATGCTATACTAATTTATATGATATCCAACAATTATCCTTAGCATATATAATCATTCAAACAGCTTCATATACACACATACACACTCATGCATGTATACATACATAAAAAAATACATGCATGTGCACATGCGCACGCACATGTTTGTGTGTGTTATGCATATACATATGTATGTACATACGTTCATACATACAAGCATACATATATCGGTATTTAGTATCAAACATATATAGACAATAAAATAATTCATGGGTTTCGAAACCACTCACTTATATATAATTTAAACACCCAAAAATGTGATCAATTCCTTCCAATCTAAGCTTTTGATCCAAACCATAAATCCAATGCTTCTTCAATTTAGATTTGAAAGCTTATCTGTTGCTCTTGGCTTTAATAATGATTTTCTCTTGGTTTGTAGGTTTAAATTTCACTGGTTTTGACCAATGGAATGTAATGGTGGTTTAAGAAAGAGGTGAATAAAATATTGTGGGAAAAAAATGAAATAATGAGTTGTAGCTAAAGCTAATAACATGAGACAGAGGTTAGACCAAGTCATCTCTTAAATCTTATGCATTACCTAAAACATAATCTTGTTTTAACCATATATTTGTATTCCAAACTCCAAATACTACATCTTTATATATCATTTTGTTCGGCTCAACAAATTTTGCATAATGAAATTTACATCAAATCACAATTACTAATGAAGCACAAATTCCACTTTAATATCTAACAACCAGTCTGATTTACTACTTTAGTGTGAATAGTTACACAACGGCTGCATTTATATTAAGTAGGAAAAACCATCCATCAACCTAATCAACATTGTAATATTAGGTTGTGTATGCGAACTACTCTAGGGTTAGAGTTTTAAAACTCTAGAGTATTATGAGGGAGCGCTTTCGAACGAGGAGTTGCTTAAACGTTGTGTTAGAAATAATCTTTGTAGATGTAAATTAAGTAAATAATTATTTAAATAATTAACTAATAATGCATAAATAATAATTTTTAATATTATTAATTAATTATTACTAATAAATAAATGATTACCAATACTAATGTTTAACAATAAGAATAATGTATAATAATAATTAATAAGAAAAATAAATAATATGTATTCCTATTAAATGTTTGTACAAAAATGGAAAGCTAGATGGGACGACAACCACCCTAGTTGGATGTGGTATGACAAATCACCGACAATCGATCCGACAAATCAAGTCGCAAAGATCTAAAGACTAAGACCACCTAACGAAAGTAACGCACCATTGAAAAAAGGGTACATGGGGTGAATTTTATTTGAAAAATAATAATTAAAAAGTACATTCGACATGATGTGTACGTGGAACATGACTTTTTACATCCAGTTACGCTAGCAAGTAAATACATTGATGTAAAAGTCATTTAATAACTGCTTTCGACTATTCCAATAGCAACAACAGAATTTCTATTCGCAAAGCATGCTCATTACAATAGCTCACGGCAAACAAGCAAATCACACAACTATAAACCGAATCAACTACAATTAATAAACTATAGCACAACTAAGAATAGACATGAAGAAAGCTCGTTCGGAATCCGCATAAAAGAATTAAAAAAGTACAATTATTATATCCATATTCCATTGTTAAAAAACAAAAATGCATGAGATAATTGACTCACAAACAGAGCACCAAATTGTCAGTAATTTCCTACAAAAATTTATTCGAAGCTTCGGAAATACACTCAATTAAATGTTCATGGCTTCAACCTAACTGACAAGTATCATTTTATGCAGCTTGGGCACCAAGTTCCAAAAGTAAAGTGTGGCTGAGATCATTAGATCCAGGACCGAAAAACTGAATAGGGCCTGTTCATAATTTGATACAACGAACAAATTTAATAAAGCATTTGCTTATAGGCTGTAAAATTTAGAATCAAACTCGTGGTATATGCTTGAACATACCTGGGCTGATGTATCTGTTTTTAATGGCCCACTCATCGCGCATGGATGCAAACTTTCTAAATGGGGCACCTGAAATGGATAGAAATAAAATCGATGTAATATAAGCCAAATTCCAGCAAGCTGAACCAGATAACTAGCAATGTCCGTATAAATACCTTCAAGTTCAACCATAGCCTTTTTGATGACTGGTTTGAATTTACCTGCAAAAGAAAATCATTGATTGAATATACAGTGCAGCAATTTCAATTGTTAATGTGAACAGTGAGCATGTTTAATATATTATTGCTCCAAAAATATTTTGCAAATAGATTGTAGAAATTGATAGGTTCGCAAATAGTGTATAGCATAGTCAGCAAGGGAAGAAAAGGTTATAAAATGATAGGAAATTTGTACCATGTCTTCTTTCGACGTCCATCAAAGAAGTCAACGCAGTACCTCCAACAGACCACTCCTCAACTGGAGCACTTAAGTTACCAACCTACGAGGAAACAATGCAAATATTATAAACTAAAATACTTCATGAAGCAAAAGAAATGGTTGCATTGAAATAGAAAGAGACCATGAAAATAAGAAGAAACTAGATGCATTGAAATAGGAATAGAGACCATGAAAATAAGGAGAAAATAGATGCATTGAATGTTTTACCACATAAACCCTTCAAAAAGACCAAAAAATATTTAGTTCACTAGAGCAATCACATCTACATCATTGATACTGAGTGTTAATCCATAGATTAATCCATAGAGTATATGGATATGTTATACCTTTCTCTGTGAAACAAATATATTTAGATACATATATCGTTGTAAGTTCCAATTAAATTATTCGGATGGGGCCATACTTTTATAACTAGGCAAAAGAATTGACCCATAACCACAAAGTAAAAAACATTCATGCATTTTCAATTAGAATAGAATGAATAATAGCCATCTAAATATTAAAAGACAGCTTGATTGAAGGCAAATGATGACAAGAGTTACAAGCAGCGACGACAAATATACACAGCTCAGCAAGTGTACCGTTTATGGGGGGATGTAAAGACGCTATGCACAAGCATCAGTAATATTCAGTAATCAAAGTGAAAAAAGTATATAGGTACAAACTGAGGAAATAAGTCCAGTTTTTCCAGAATGGAGAAGAGCTCCTGCACCATATCCCAATGCATTACAGTACGTTGAATCAAAATTTGTAGGTAAACCACACCTTCCTTCATAACTGCAAATTACATGTGTACGAAATATATGTAATGGCCAAGACAATACGTACACTTGGTGTGACAAACTCAAAAATGACAGACTAACAGTTAAGCACAACATGTGATCAAGTATTTACCCAAAAAAGTGAGATTGTCCTTTGAATTGCCCTGCATATTTTCCTTCTGATTTTCTCTTCTCCAACTCAGTCTCAACCATCTGAATGAGCATCTTTTCCGTTTCAATTTTCGCAACCTGGTCATAGAAAATAAAATATTCACTGTTTGTCCTTTTTGTATCAAAAGAAGGGGATAACCCCAGATCCTAATAAGCAAAATCAGCAGAATCTATAGAGTACCTGCACATTTCCATGAGGGTCCCTCTCTAACAAGAGCTGTTCTTGAATAGCTTGAGGGAGAAGATCGAATAGAACATGAGATTGATTTCTTAGCTTCTTCTTCCATTCTCCAGCTTCATCAACAACATCGTGCGCTAGGATTTCATTCAGTTCTGCGATAAGCTGCTGAACCTGAAAAAATATTTCACAAGAGTTGACAATTGAGAGAGCTAAATAATGTCAAGTTTGAAAGTGGGATGTTACAAAAGAGTTGTATGCTATACCTCCGGAATAAAATCAATTAACCCTTCAGGTATAAGTATGACACCATAATTGTAACCAAGTTCAGCACGCTTGCAAATTATATCAGTGATGTAATCTGTAACACTTTTGAGAGTTTGCTTCTTAGCAGCCACCTACAACAAACAGGTGTCCAAAATCAGAAAGCAAAAAATAATCGCAGTCTTTAGGATTCAGAGTGAAAATTCATATGATAGCATTAGCGTATGACAATAATGTTATGACGAGAAAAGTCTCAAATGCATAAAAAGAAGCGAGTCATGCAATCTATTTAAGAAATTGTATCACCCAGTAAGTACAATGAATAATATCAGATACATGCCATTGCAGTTTGAAACTAAGCAATTATAACTATATGCTAGCATGGAAAATTTATTTTTCATGCTTATACCATAGATAACAATTTTAAACAATGATTGAAACCAACAGTGGAACAAGGATAAAAATAGAATTTTAAAAAATGTATGACAATAATGTTATGGCAAATTTTTTTGTACATCCCTTAGCAATTTTTCCACAAATGAAAAAATGGCCACCGCTTATCCAATTTTGAAGTCCCTTCGACAATGCCCAGAATTAGAAGGGAAAATATGAGTGTATCAATACCTCTTCTCCAATGATTGTAACGTTCGGATGAGTCTGCAAAGCACACTCCAAAGTAATGTGAGAAGCAGCACGCCCCATAAGTCTGACAACTATACGCAAAACAAAAATTTGTAAGCTGATAATTAACAAAAACTGATATGTTTATAAAAGCACGACATATTTATTCAAAGATATGCGGGGAGATTAGAATTCAAGCGGATAGAAAACTGAAGGTGTATTTAGTTGGCCTGCCAAGAATATTTTTTTGAGATTTTCCTAAAAGATAATTTTGTTATATAATATGTCAAAGTAGACTAGTTATTATAAAATAAAACTAACAAGTCTGTTCATATTTTTTATTTTAAGTATCTTTTTTCCAAGATAACCAATATTTCAAATCAAATAGCACAAAAAAATTGACAAGAAAGCAAAAATCTCACAGTGGTAATATTTTCCTGTTGACCGAGCATCTGTCATGACATTTCCTATCATTTCAGCATATATCTGCAATGCCAGGAAGAAGTTTGCAATAATAAAATCTACCTAGCAATCGGCTTGAATTAAAGACATGTTTACGTAGGATGATAGCATGGGAAAATATTATTAACAGAGCCAACAATGAGATTTACAAAAGAAGGTTCTAAATCAACAGATAAAAACATAGTTATCTGTGATACATCAATTAGTGCTAAAAAAGGAACCAATGCACACCATGCTATGTGAAGGTTAATAAGTAATCACATGGGAACCAACTTTCCAGCAAAATGATAATCATTTCAATATGCTTATCCCAAAAATTGAACATGCAATCAGTGGGAACACATTGGTTCACCATAGTTCGGTATCGAACCCATCTCTAGAACAATTAGTACTTGCTAGCTCAAACCATAAATATACCAAAAATCAAACAATCAATATGACAATTGATATAAGCTAAATGATTAACAAATGAACTCATATGAACATCTAAAGCAATTTTCACAGCAAAGTTATCAAAGGTGCACCATGGCACATGTCATGGTGCAAGGCGCAGTGCAGCAATTACGCATTTCAATCCAATAGAGTGGCGAAAATGAAAAGGCAAACTAAATGGCGCACAAGACGTACAACGCAAAAGGAGGGGCGCCTTTTTAGTTTCTCAAATGTTTTTTTTATTCCTTTTCACGGTCCGAAAATGGATATAATTTATTCATTATATGATTGTGTTAGCAAATTAGTTTTCTTAGGAGACAAACACATGTGGTTATTGATATGGAAAACACAACCTTTTTATGTAATTTATATTCATATACATGTTCTCAAAGTAAGCTATAATATACCATTAATCACGTATGCACAAACCAATGTTGATTTTTGAATGTAACAAGCAGACATATGTATGCATACATATTTGTATGATGATATGCTAACACTTTATAATTTACACACACGCATATGGTGATATGATAGAACTTTCTAATTTACATACGTTTACAGGACAAATTGACATAGATCTTGCTGATAAGACGATCACAATTATAAAATGAATCACAAAAGATGGGGAAAAAAATGGTTCTAACTTATGATCATAACAGATTGGAATTACAGTTACAAAAGGATATTTGGCAAATATTCAAAAAAATTAGACTCTATTAGTTTAATGCGGTCAAAATATACTAAATAACTGTTAAAAATTATGAAGTGAAGAAATGTGATATAAAATGAACATATATCAAAAAAATACCAAAATAGCACATAAGCGGAATAAAATGATATCCGCCAATTTTTCTCACTTACAACGTTAAAAAAAAAATCAGCTATAAGCTTATACTTCAACTTTTTATGCTAAATAAATGATTAAAGATTGACTGATGTAATATGATCAAATGATATTTTATGCTTATGACGTTACGTTATTGATATTTTCGCAAAATGATATAAAAAAATTCTGGATATCCATCAGAAAATAATGTATATTATATTAGTTTTATTTACTTAATTATGATGTATAATTAATAAATAAATATTAGTACATTCACAGTAAAACAAAGAAGCATGCACGTACGTCCCTGTTGTGCGCCGAGGCTAAAAGAAGGTTTTACGCCTATTTACATCTTTTGAAAAACCATTATGCTCAATAAAATATACCAGTGACAAAATATAGAGCATAACCGCAAACATCACGTACAACCTTCTAGTCACTGATTCCATTATGCAGTTCGGTTGATGTATAATGGATCACTATGTGGGCATGGTTGCCTGTATGATTTGGGAATGGAGATTTGTGGAGTACTTTACTGTTTGCGATGTTCAGGTAAAGACCGAGACAGCAGATGTGTGTTTAGGAATCATGGAAGTAAAGCCAAGTGTTTTGGTAAAGATAGGTGAGGAACAATAGGAAAACGAGAGGTTGGTTGAGATTATTATGATGTTGGAAGCTACTGAGATGTTGCTTTCGGTATTGACGGGAAAGGATGGCAATGGAAGATGGAAGGTTGTGTATACGGAATGTGATGTCCAAAGCCTCTAAATTTTGGCGATAAAGACACTGATCATTTCGTTGAATTGTGCAATGAGATACTTATTTGCTCTGTATTATCCTGTCCCACATTTATCATTTTTATATTTGTATGTATTGATGTATAATGCATATATGTGTCAGTTGGTAAAAACAAATAAGCAGCGCCTTACATGTCAACTTGCAGTTATTCAAACGCAATAATTGGACATTTAAATACATTATATAATTAAATATTGTCACCAAATATAACCAGTAAAAAGAAGAGATGGGCATACCTTGCAAGCTGTGTCAAATCCAAAACTTGTGGGAACTTCCTTGCACTTCAAATCTCCATCAATCGTCTTTGGACATCCAATAACTCGACATTTAATATCATTTTGCCTGGAATCCACGTATGCTAAAATGTTAAAATAAAATAATTTGGCAACAAATAGATACAGAAATATGTTGCAGGAGACTCAACCTGAAATTTTCAGCAAGCAAACAAGCATTTGTATTTGAGTCGTCTCCACCAATAACAACGAGCCCATCAAGGTCAAGTTTCTTTGCTGTTTCTTCAGCTTGTTTAAACTGAAAAGGGAAAGAATAAGGTCGAATAATAAAATGATGCTCCTTCACAATGCAGACAATCTTCTAGGCGTACATCTTTGTTAGGTAAACAGTGTATAAAGTTCATACCTGTTCTGGTGTTTCAATCTTATCCCTTCCACTGCATATCATATCAAATCCACCCTGTATAAGTATCAAAGTTAACAATAAATCTATGCTGTACAAAAGGTAAAATTATACACAATCTGGTTCAAAAAGGTTTAAACACCATACCGTGAAGAATAAAAACTAATATAAATACCTGATTTCTGTAAGGATAGATGAATTCAGGGGTTAGTTCAACATATTTGCATTTCATAATTCCTGCAGGCCCTCCCTTAAATCCATACATAGTGCTGCCTTTCGCACGATCTTGCAAATAATCTACCAAAAACAAACAAATTAAGTAAATAAACTCGCATTACTATTAAAGTTGCAATATCCTAATATACAAGAAATCAGAAATCTGTTAAATAATCACTTAATTATTACAAAAGCAACCGACAATGTGAAGATTGACACAATGTAAAGAGTAACATCCTAAATATTTGTATAAGATCCATTGATATAAATTTCCCTACTGCTGGATAACACTCTGAGACGACCTCACCCAAATGACAAATGTTGAGCCAAACAAGTGCCATATGTTGAACTTCGTTCAGTTAAATTGTTGATATGTCACCATTATAGCACTTAGCGCTTTCTTGCAGATGCAGTACATATATTGTTTCATTGTTAACTGATATATCGCTGATAAATCCGATAAAAATCTAAATTATCGTCTGAAAGTTCAATATCCAGTATTTCACGTGTTAATTTATCACTTCTTTCTAGCATTTTTTTTAATATTTTGCCTCTCCGTTGCTTCCTTCTGCATTCATATTTTCGAAATTTTTTGAAGCGTTTCTATTTTTCTCTCTTGGAAGCTTTTCTGGTTCACATCCTATATTTGTCCTCGATTTTCAGTGATATTCAGTGATTGTGTCAATATATTTGGTCATTGCAATGTGTGATAATTTTTGGGAAAAATTAATAAATTTTTGTTTCACAACTCTATAAAATTTCAAAATAGGTTTAACATCCCTCCTAACCAATAAAAACTAGGTCCCCATTTACAATGACACTATATGCTATATACACATCATCAATTTTTTTATACACAATATTAATCTCTTTCCATGAAATAGTCGAATCAAAATTTCATCTTCGCTATAAAATCACAAATTTTACTCTCTTTTCAACAAAATATATATCATCCTATATAAAAAAATCAATCAACATTTACATTTATCGATAACTATTGTACATATATTTTGCAACTGCACAATTGAATAATAATTTAACTTAGTAATTTTTTGCACGTGCACTTTTGAAACTACAACACAAATTACATTTTTTTCAATGCTAATATTCGTAATTTGATAGTATTCAGAATAAAAAATTTGACTTTAAATCGACTAAATATATCAAATTAAAGTGGTACATAATTGATGAAAAACTAAAATTTTGGTTGTTGCAACAGCAAAAAAATTGAAATTTTAGAAAGAAGAATGTTCCCATACTAAGACACCGGCTAATTTGGCACACGCATACAAAATTGAAGATTAATCTCTCAAACTAAATAATTCTTACAAAAATAAACAAAATAGAATTTATACATTTTACTTTTCAATGATATGAATCAAATTATGAATGAGAACAAATGAGTGTTCAACATGAAAGACAAAAATTAAGGAGTTGATATTCAACTATATCCTTGAATGTACAGATTTAATTTTTCATGCATAATTTATGCCATGGTATTTCTGGCAATAAAAAAACTTTGTCCGTATGGAGTATTTACTTTATTTAATTGACAGATAGATATTGTTGTTTTGTTTATGCATACGAGGCATATATCATTGTTACTGGCTAGATGATTTTCGTTTATTTACACTTAAAGTATCTTGCACATGCAATGCATTATTATAATTGAAAAAGGTTGAAACAATTATGTCAAATATAATTTTTGCTAAGTGCAGTATTTTCACCAAATAGATAAAATTTCACAATAATAAAAGTTCATCCTATTACATGACATATGAATCTTATTAGGAAGATCATAGAATTTGCAATTCGACGGTGAAAGGAAAATTCTAGTTGGATGTTTCCTTTAACAAACATCAAGTTTCTATTTTTGAATCACTATGGATGCTAGTTCAAATAAAAGATGACTATATCAAAATAGGAACTGGAATTCTATTCGCTAACTCTGAAGGAATTATTTGGACAATTTCATTTAAGGATGTGTGTCTAGCATTCGCTTTAAAACAAATCATGATAAGTTACAAAGCTCATAGAACATTGAGCTATTACTTTATACTTTTCTTGGTATAAAGTTGACATGTAATTCAACTACTCAATTTGAACTAAATATATGGCATATGTTGTACGAAGCTCATGACATTTATATTGGTTTATGTGAGGAAGTCTCTTTAATTTAACATACAGATTGGATAGGAGTCATGCATACATATATACATGCATACATATAGACATATACATATATGTATGTATATGCATATGTGTGTATATATATATATATGCGCGCGCGCACACACACATACACATACACATATATATATGATAATAGAAATTATTTAACTATGAAATAACTTTTTTTTCTTGAAATTGGTATTTAGGTGGTGGTACGTAATTGTACTACAAGTCTTAGGTAGTATATAATTACAAGTCGACATATACCCAGTGGTTCGAATCACATCACACGTAACATAGAATTTGAACTTATGCCTCATTGACCAAAGCAGAACGTCTAACCACTGTGACAGTGGTGTTGGATGAACAGAGCGCCTAACTACTGTGACAGTGGTGTTAGACGAATTATGAAAGAATCATCTGATAATATAAAAGAAACTTTCTGAATGCATATAAAACTTATCGATGTTAGTTATCTAATAATGTGAGATAACATGCAACACATGCATCACATCACTAATCAAACATTTGAGAAGGTGGTAGATTTAATTCAAAACATTCCACATAATTCAATACAAAGTATATTAGATGTCGATCTATAATATATTGTGACTGAAAGAACAATGTTGTCAAGGCGTTGCTCATGCTTGAGGCGTCATAAAGGCAATGAAAGCATAGAAGCGCTTGCCGAAAGCGTTAAAAAAAGCGTTTTTTGGTCGATTTCAGTGATAAATATTTTGAGGTTTCAACCCAAAATTGAGCCCTAATTCGATCCATTTTAAACCAAATCTGATGTGGACTTCTATCTCCAACTTATTCAACTCTTCGAAATTCAATTTTAATAGCAACTTTAAAGTGCGGTTTTCATATGCTGAAAACAGAAAAAGTTATGCTCAAGGCACCCCAAAATTGATTTCGGAAAAATGGTTTTAAAAGCTTGTTTTCTCAAGTAAATTATTTTATATAAAAAATATACTTTTTTGCACTATTCGAGCGAATGAGAATGAGAATTAAACGATTTGGTAAAATACATGATATGGGACACGTGTGTGTATCTTATCGGTTAATTCCCGACTTTTCCGTTTGATAATTTTGACCTTCGGGTCGATTTTACCAATGAGATGAGGTAAAGGCTAGCTTACGATCAGGTTGAAGCACAGGCGAGGTCTAATCCTTCTACACTGAAGCCGTAAGGGTGGAAGATAGGAGCGTACCACCTAATGGCATGTTTCCTCCTCTTCAAACTTTTTACTGCTATGAGTGTGAAATTTATTAGCTATTAGTAAACCATTTAAGTGTGAACGTGTGGTATGGGACGTCACAGGAAAAAAGCGATAGGTGCTGGCCTTGCGCTTTTTGGGATTTTTCGCCTTGACAACTTTGAAAAGAAGACTGATAACCGTTAGCGTTTGTTTACTAGTTAAATTTGAGTTTGAATCTTGAACTGGCATGTTCTCAACATTGTCTCTACAACTGGCGCGCGCACACGCACGCACAAGTCAGTGGATTTGGTTTTTGTTGAAGCCAATTACACCTATTCTATCTAGTTTGGACAGTAGAGTCACAAAGTTTAAATTACAGTACATACTACATAACATATTACAGAAATAAGTAAGGAATACAAACCAAAAATCCCAGATATGACATTGTGTCCACCAGGAGCCTGTCCTCCTGAAAGCACTACTCCAACCTTCAGTGGTCCTTCCATCTCTGACGGAATGGATCCCGTAGGTACCAACATGGCTGATGGTTGCCCATATAATTTAGGAAATAGCTTTGCAATTTCATCTGTAAAACACAAATCAACACTCAACTTATATTGAGCGGTAAAAAGAAACCAATGTCGGATAGTTCGATGTAAGCTTATGTGATCTGTAAATTTGCCTGATGTATTGATACATTACGTACTGCTGATTGATTAGTCAGTTAATAAAACGGGTCCAGTTAAAGAAGTCAAAAGGACTTAAAATTACAAAAACCATTGACTTCAAATCATTACATCACTATACATCATGTTCAACATGTTGAATTCAATGGTAACAGCAACAATAGTCAGCGATTATTCAATATTTCAACCTTAGATAAACCAAATCGAAAATTATCACTACATATCACGGTGTATATAAACAAATACCAGATCTAATCCAAAAAGCCAAACTTTCCCAATATACTATATCAAAATCAAATCAAAGCCGGAAAAAAAAATCTTAGATCTAACCTGGATTGCCAGCAGCAGAGCTAGGGCCACCATCTACAATCTTAAATGGGGATTTCAAAACAGAAGGAAGAGGAAGGGGATGGTTCAGACGGCTAGTCTGAACCTCGCTGTAAACATCGGCGAGACGTCCAGGTACGGCGGATCTACCGTTGCTGACGTGGTTGTTGCTCATTGTATGAGAGATCTGAAACTGAGGCAGAAAATGACGGAAAAAACGAAGGGGCAATTAGGGTTATAAAGTGAGAATGGATCGGAATACGGGACTGTGTCGTTGCGGTATCCGCCGAATTTTACGTAGGCAAGTGATCTGGGCTTTTTGGGTGTGAACTGCATCTCTTAAATCAAAACTATCACTTCAGTTTTAGACATGAGAAGGTCAAATTTTACGAGCAATGTACCCAACATTAAATTACTGCAAAGGGTGTAAATCCTATTAACATAACATACGGTTTTATCTCTTTTGTCCATAGTTAAAACATTAAGATCATAAACACTTTTTTCTATCTCTCTTTTTTCTACCTTTTAAAAAACAAAATAATGGTGAATTCATTTTAATTTTCACAATTAAATCCAAACTTTGTTGAGAAGGTGGTGGAAAGGTAATTTTTTGATCTAATTTATCGCTTTTTTTACCTGTGGTAAAAAATAGAGTTTAAAATTACTGTATTGAATGTTTTCTTAAGTAAAAATCTATCTTCTCTTTTTCTCATTTGTAATTACATCTGGAGTTGAGTTTAAATTTTCCATTATTTGATTAATGATTTTAGATTAAAGGTTAATAATAAATAATGTAAAATTAGGATAAATAAAAGAAATGACAATCGGGTCAATTTGATTGTAATTTTACAAGAGTGCTAGTTTAATTAGTAAATCTCATAGAGAAAAAACACTTTAAAAGAAAATGAACATCTCATATTCCAAATTGGAGTATCAATAATAACACCCTTAACTTTTTCTTTTTAAGAGGGAAAACATCACCTTAATTGTAAACCAAAAGTGAACTTATATTTTACTTCATTTTTGTCATTTCCATTGAAAACACATACTACTTTTCGTAACTGTAAAATGGATCTCTTTTTGTATTTTTGAGATATAGACTTAAAACTTTCATTTTTCTTCATTTTGTTTTAAATTGTGTTCAAAACTATATCTTTTTTAAAAAAAAAACTTGATACTTAATAGAGGTTGGTAACTTGCTAATACCACATGTCTTAGATAGTATATGCATGCTATAAGTCTAAATATGTATAAGGCTGGAATCATACTATGCAAATTTTGAACTCATAACCTCAAAAGCTAAATCTAAGTGTCTTACCCCGAGACGTGGCCTTGGAAAAAATTATATCTTTTTATGCCGTTTAAACAATTTGAGTTGTGTTATGAACTATTTATAATGTTGGTTAGTTGAAATTTTTGAATTTGCATAACTGTGTTAAAATGCCTTGCATTATCTAATTAAAAGAACAAGTAATTTGAATATATATGATTCAAACTTGAAGCTTATCGATTAAAAAAAATCCCTTAAATGATTCACATGTATAATCATGGCAAAGGTCAAGAGTAAGTCAAATTGAAGAATTGTAAAACCCACTCCATGTTGTAGCTTGTTAGCATCTTCACAAGAGGTTTGTCGCTCTCTCCATGTTTAAAGGGGAATATTATGCATGTAACAAGACTCAATCACCCCACTCGCCAATAAGTGTCTATAAAATTAGATCTTGTTTTCAAACTCAGTCCATTACTACCATAATCTGTTTAAACCAACCCAGGATTTCATACAGAGTATTTAGAGTGAACCTCTTATATAAATAGGGAAAAACAAACAAGTTTGAAATAACTTGCTTTTGCAATCAATGTAGAAATTGATTTTAACTATGTTCCCATTTACCTTTTGTAACTCTCAAAAGTATGGATTGGATGCATTGGCAACATGGTAAAAAAGGTGAATTTCAAAAAAAAAAAAAGAATATTTTATCGGATTGCACAAGACCTTAAGATAAAATCTTATTTGTACTAAACCAAATTTAGTATTTAACAATAAAGTGTTTGAGTAGTATTTTAATTTGCTTAATTTATTTTAAATATTGCTTTGTTTTTTAATGTTTAAAATGATTTTTTATTATTATATCGATTTAAAATAAATTTATTAATATAAATTTATTTTAATTTTATATTTAATATTTTGATGTTATGTGTTATTCATATTCACAATACGAAGATCGCAAATATATTAATGTTTAAACTATCCTAGGGGTCATAATAGAATTTTGGCTTTAAGGTTTAGAAAATGCGAGGAAAACCGAGACCATCGATTGATCATGAATTGAAGATGCAACTAAGCTTGAATGTGAAGCTGATTTTGGCACTTGGTTAGAATTACGAGTGATGACTTGAGGAACATGTAGAATATGCTTAGTATGGGTTTGAAATGTTAGGTTTGTACTAATCAAATTGACCTATTGCAAAATTACTAAGCGTGATAGGGAGAGCCTCCATCATTGATCGCTCCTTGTTTCGATTTGTTGTTTGCAAGATATGATGAATACCGATCGATCTGCATCTTGAAGGCTGAAGCATGGAGCAAACATGGTAAATTGATGGTTACTTCGAGTCAAACACGAGGCTTCTTCAGGGCTTATGCTATGTTACTTCATAGTCGATACGAGGAAACTTAGGTGTTTTTATGAAGTAGTCGGAAATACTCAATACTTCGACAACTCGATAATGTGGGTCATTTAGATCAAATGCTTTAAAGGGAAAGAATTCCTAGCGGCTAGTGATGGTCCAAGGAGGCAAGCTCGACGATATTGTGAAGTGGAACATATGATGTGTTATATTATCGGGATGTGTGCTAAGGGATCGTTGATAATTCGGAGGTCTCAATGTGTTCTCGTAAAGAGGGGATATATGAGGACGCTCACTTGGATCCTCAATGTGATCCGTGTACCTTGGACTCGTCGTGTGGGTCTAATTTCCTACCTATCGAAGTAGCATGGATTCGAGTAAACCGAGATGTTAATCGGTCCTTGATCATTGATGTGGTTATATAAGTTATTGTATATCCAACACACTTGAGTGGATGATGTGAGATTGCTTAATGGTTGTTATGTTTGTTATGTTTTGCTATGGACATTGCACGATGATCGAATTAAGTACCAAGACATCTCATATTGTACTTTGAGTAGTACATCTATGTGATGATAGTTTTGCATATACCGTTTATATGTGTTACCTTGTTGGATGCAGGTCATGTAACGACCTGACCTTCGTAACACCCAAACATTATCGTCTCACATCAACAACTAACTTTTGAATACCACAAAAGATGGATTGTCGGGGTAAAATTAGAATGAAACACTAAACCAAGATATTGATAATATCTCACAACGAAATGGTAACATATAATATACTAAATATATATAAACAAAAAGGATGACAATACAGAAGAGATCGCAGTAATAGAAGCAACTGAGAAATAAATATCAATACAGAAAGTCGGAACACATCAACTCCTAACAACATGAAGTTTTAAAGAAATATCTGATATAACTGGTCTCATATACAAATAACAAGTCTGTCATGTACTACTAAAATATTAAGTATACATATCTAAAATATCGATGTCACACCTCCGAAATGCTCCAAATCCGCATTCTGGTAGTATATCTCCAAAAGCACCTTACTTTCAAACAACTCAATCGAGTGCCCAAGAGTTGTCATGGTATAAACATACAAAGGCAAAACGCAGGTCAGACTTAAAGTCTGGTGTTAAGGAAACTATCTCAAAATATTATATATCAAAACTGTATAAAAATAAACAGGAAACCACTAAGGCCCAGCCAGTCCTCTCCACGAACGTGGCTCAGTGGTAATCTTGAATGTACATAAACAAGTAAAGTAAACCTAAATCAAAATGATACGAAATCATACCATAACCTGTTTTTCTCCTGCATCCAACAAGTTAGCATATTTTAAATATCATGCTACATTATATCATAAAACTATTGTATATAAAACAACACAGCACCAATCGTGACTCCACTATCATACACATTAGGCTGTGGACCATGGGTCTCTCGGTAAGGCCAAAACCGCCAAGTATGGTCACTAATATAAGACCAATACTTACGACGCTCCCAACGCATCGTCCACCACCTAAGAATTATATCAAACCTGAATTGTTATATACACACGCCTAACTGCTCCATTTATGTATCATACGCAGCATACAGCAATCGGCTCTGATACTAAATGTAATAGTCGTCGTAACAGGCGGCGGCTACAAATGACCTATAATAATCAAATCCTAAGGCCAAGGCTATAGGAAACAAACTTGCTCCATATACGCAACATTATATAGAATTACATAACGCAATACACTAATAGTCACATCTTAAAACAAGCGGACGGCTCTATAAAAGGTTTCGTACAAATCCAAATTATCATTATAGTCACTACGACCTTAATGCAATCTTTTTTATTCGATTCACCCTTTTAGTCTATCTATAAATCCATAATTTTGGAAAACGTGTTGGACTGAGTTCCCTGGACCCCAAAATTTAAATATTTCAAAACCTACCAAAATTTCCTAGATGGTAGCCCTTTAAAAATGATGAATATTGGTCTAAATCATGCCTCAATCCAGGTTCGTATGCGAACAATGTTGCATTTTGAAATTTCGATGATCGATCGACAAAATTCGAACAGCAAGTATTCAGACATCTACAACACAGTTCAAACGTCCAAATTTCAAACTCAGATGCCTGAATAGTGTTTCAAATGTTAATAAACCCTTATAAATGCACTAATTCTTCTCCGTTTGTCCCCCGGGACTTATTAAGACATCTGGCCACTAAAGTCAAACATCTGGATGCCTGTCGTGGGAAGGAATCGCCTTCAAACATTCATAACTTTCAACCTCTAGCTCCGAACGAATCATCGTTTCTTTTGTTGCGATCGATAATTCTCTTCAATCTAGAGACTTCAAATAAGTAATTCATATAATTTTTGAATTTTCTTCTTTCCCTTGAGTGCTTTCGACGTATAGCTTTGTATCACCTATATACGTTGCACGACCATCGTTCGACTCGAATTGACGTCCTTGTTATAAGTCATCCAATATTCGTATGAGTGTTACTTCATGCTCAATGAATGACCTTTAGGCTATGAATTAATTTCGCAACCATTCTAGTTTAACCGAGAAATTAGCCATTATGGAAAAAAATTAGCCTTGTTTACTTATGAAAAGGAGAAGTTAGTCATTATCATTGCAACCAAGAAATAGGCTTGGTATTTGATGGGAAGATAGTTCTTTACCAGGGCTGTTCACCAAAGCCTAAAATTTTAATTGCCTAAAAAATTATCCATTGGCCTTCAACACAAATGGTTAGCTAAATTGCATGGTTTTGACTACAAAATGGAGTATAAAATGGAAGGAGAATATGGTAGCTGATGCCCTATCCAGAAAAGAGTAATATGCATTGAGTGATACAGAAGTGCAGGCCATTACTGTAGCTCAAACTTCATGGTTGCAGGAGTTAAAACACTCTCTCCACTCTTCTTCACGGTACCGGTAGCAACTTGCATAATTGCAGAACAAGAGCTACCCAACTATAGATATAAAGTTGTTGATAAATTGATTTTCCATAAAGGAAAGATTCCGATTAATCACCATCTAAAAGATTTACTTTTACCCCTCGTCAGAGAACATCACTCCACACCATTAGAGGGTCATTTAGGAATCAAGGCAACTTTAAAAAAAGAGAATGTTTTCTATTGGAAGAAAATTGTAACGACCTACCCTTTTGGACAGTTTAAATCAATGATGAACCACACACGTCAGACTCAAACCATTCAAAAGGATTATTGTTATGGGGTAAAAAAAGCAGAGAAAGAAAGGAAACAAATACAGAATCTCACAGCGGAATGACAAAAATATAATAATCAAATAAACAGTTCATGAAGTTGTTTACAAATAACATTGATTATACTTTTATAATATAGATCAGAGTTACATACAATAAGAATAAATAATAAATAAATACAGCGGAACTATATGATGAGCTAGAAAATTTAAAACAAATATTATAGTAAATAGTAATAGTACCGAATCTTCGTCTTCATCCTTTTGAAAGCAGTCTTCAATAAACTAAAAAGCTCAGACTGACCCGAGCGAATTGAAAAGACAAAACACTCGAGTTAAAACTAAAAGATCTTATGTAAGTTAAATTAACAGTAAATAAATATGAGTGCAACGACGTCAGAGACGTTTACGCCTTTACGGGTTTTGACATATCCTATCCAATGTCAACATGAGTATAATAACTTAATAGATGTTCGAGATTATTATCTCCTAAGGATCTGTTAAACTATCTATAATGTAGTACAATACGCTATTGCAATAGTATCTACAGTAAATTAAAGTATTAAAATAGCATTAAGGCGTTACCCGTATCCCCCTTAACATATTTTATATATTCTCATAGTTTATACAGTACCGTACGCTCCTCCGTGTGGTTTACCCAGAGGGCATTCCATAGGTATGGTACAAAACAAACTCATAGAAGGCGCGATAGGGCATGTAAACACGACACTCGAGGCAATGTCAGGGTAGATATATCAATTGCGGATCCGAACTGGTAGTAATGCATAGCAGCTACTGCCGCCCATGTGGAACACACTCCCATAATCAAAATCGAGGGGTGGCCACCAAATCATCACAAAGTCATAATATGGTATCGGAGAAATGTGTCTGAACGGAGGTGCAACCTCACTTGGCCCGACGTGACTCCTGTTTTAGTCACATCTAAGCTGACTCACGGAAGTCGAGGTCATGTAAATACCTCATATAGAATCGTTCGCCAAACCAGCGTACTTCATTTCTGAAATCTCCGCCACGTACATAGTTGTTAAAGTGGTTTTAGGATTGGTAAAGAGTATGACAAAATTTGATCACGGTCTCTTTAACAACCAAACGCTTATTTCACATCGGATGGTTCTTTTACATTTCAAAAGTCCATTCACAATTTAATTATCAAAATATTGTATTCTCAAAACCATATCATTTTCGAAATCACCTTTACTCTCGAAATTATATCACATTTGAAATCATATCACTTTCGAATTCATATTTTCAAAAATAGAATAAATCCTCATTTATAATCATCGCATTCACTCAAATATGTCATTTTACAAAAAGTATCAATTCCAAATTCCAACTTAGGTTGTATCATCTTCAAGGATTTAAATATAAATACTTCAACTTTACACAGTCTGAAATTTAAAAAAATAGTTTAGATAGTCATAAATAGTTTTAATAGTTTTAAAAATAGTTTAAAGTAGATTAAAATAGTTTAAATAGTAAAAATTGTTTAAATAGATTTAAATTTGATTTAATTAGATTTAAAATGATTTAAATAGACTTAAAATAGATTAAAATAAAATAGATTAAATAGATTTAAATTGTATTAAAAAGATTTAAAATATATTAAATAATTTTAATTAGTTTAAAATAGGTAAAATAGATTAAATTGATTAAATAGGTTATAATAGATTAAAATAAATTAAACTAAATTAAATTAGTTTAAATAGTTTAGTTTATTTAAAATAGTTTAAATTAGCTTATAATAGATTTCAAGGTTATATCCAAACATTTTTCATAACTTAATTATGATAAATTCATTTATATTTGACACTTTAACTTTGAAATTCTAATTTAAATCCTTTGAACAATTCATTAAATCAATTCCAATTTCAACTTTTGCGCTTGGATTTTTGAAAATAATCCAGTTTATATAAATTAATTTCTATTTCAAAATACCAATTAACTTAATTCAAAATTTAAAGATTTACAAATCATTTAATTTAATCAAATCTGGTGTTCATATATAATTTTCTACCCTATAGTCAAGTGATACAGATATTTATCATTTCAATCCGCAATTTAAAATTTTACGGATATATATCATTTCAACTTGTAATCTCGAATTAAATAAAATCCATAAAATCGCTCGAGTCTATCATTTCAACCCATAACGATTTTTTCCTAATTTATAGATCGTTCGGATATGTATCATTTCAACCCATAGGAACTTATAGTGTTATCACAAATATATAAATACAACATCCAGTCGTTTAATCTCAATAATCAAACATCCATCACAATCATCATTCAAATCAAACAGTAAACATCAATAGACAACTGATCATCATCAAGAGATATTAAATTGACAATTAAATCAAATATTAAATTAAACAATGATTAAATGCAAAAAAGTTAAATTTGACAAGAATGACAGTTTAAACATACCAAACATCAATTAATTAATTTCTAATCACACCATAAAATTAATTTATCTAACATAAGAAAATTTAGCAGTTGTGAGTGAGTCAAAATACTCACTTTTGATTTCAAATCGATTCGAAATCCAAATAAATGCTCCAAAATTCAACCGTCTCGGAATTCGTCTACACCAGTTCCATAATATCTACAATTTCAATACGATCGCAACGGAACAAACCGCGTGTAAAACCGACCTCATATGCAAAAGTTTTTATCATTACAAGTTAAACAATATATAATATAAAACAATTAAATTGATAAATTAATTTGGATCGTCACTTACCATACACGTTAGCTTCTCCTCCTGGTACCATAACCGAGAGCAGGCACGAGAACAACCAGTCGCTACTGTTCAATCAACGCAAACGCCACAACAGTCGCAGCCAACCTCTGGCGTGCCGCCAACGCCTCAAGCCCCTACGCCTACGCGGCTACCCGAGCATCGCCCATCACGCGACCGTGCTGTGAAATGCACAGCCACCGCCCAAACTATAAAACTTTTAACCAGCCTTTTAGCAAGGTCGTGGACCGAAGAATTTAACTAAATCGACCACTCATTTGTCGAGACTGGAATACGATGGATTTGAGCCAGTCGGATGGATAGACGATCAGTTCTGGATGGTTCAATCAAGATGGGGACATTTGGTATAGGAGTCATGGTTCGGTCAAGATGGGGTCATTCGGTCTGGGAGGCATGGTTTGGTCAGCATGGGGTCGTTCGGCCTCGATGGGGTCGGCCTAGGTGGACAGGTTGTATAGGATCGGCTGTGGTGGTTCAGTTTGGATGGGATTGGCTTCGGAGGGATCGGGTCATGTGGTTCTACCTGTGGTGGTTCGGCCTCTATGGGATCGGTCTTGGTGGCTCGAATTGCCTAGTTCGGTTGTAGTGTTTAGGCCGGTTCGGCTTTGATGGTGTGGGTCGGTCATGTTGAAGTGGGTCGCTAGGAAGGCTAGGGCTCGGCATAGAATAGGTCGGCATTGGAGTGGTTCGGCACGAATCGTTCTAGCCTCAAGTGGATCGGCCATATGTGGTTCGGCAATAGTGGGTTGGCCATGTATGGTTTGGCGTAGTGGGTCGGTTGTGATGAAGGATGTTGGCTCGGCTATGGTCTTGATGGGCCTGGACTACTCAGGAAGCCCAATAACTCAGGTTTTGCCTATAAATACAGCTTGTGGGGCTTCAGAGAAAAGATCTTCATTCTGTTTTCCTTCGTCTTCTACACTAAGGCTGCTCCGCCATTATTGTTCTACAAACTCTAGATTGTAATTGTAATTGATTCTAACATCAATAAAAAGGAAATTTCTGGAGTTGACGTTGGCCAGAGTTAGCCGAACCACTATAAATCTTCTTTTATTACTGCTTTTTTCTAATATTTACTATTCTCCATATTCATACTCTTTACATACATTCTGTGTGCGATTTATGGTTGTGATTTGGTGCTTTCATATGGATTTGGGCGTTAGTGATCAATTTTGACGCCAATGTTTTGGTGCTTTCACTGAGAGGGCTAGAACTCAGGGAACCTACAACTTGGACTTTGGATTTGAAGACTTAAAGACTTGGATCTGGAAAGTTATGGCAAGGCAATCGACAAGAAGATAGAGGACTGAAAGGAGCCAGCATGAGGGGAGTCAGGAGGCTTCCTCGGGAGCTAATCAGGCCTCGATTTTCATCTCTAGAGATGAGATGGAAACATTGCTGAAAAGGCAAGAGGAGATGACGCAAAACCTACTTCGATAAGTTGCACAAGTTAGAGTGCAGAGTCAAGGGAACACAACTTCAGGAGATGCTGGAAATAGGGGTCGGGAGCACGGAGCAACCAGAATTCAGAACAGAGCAGGACCATCAGGAGAAGCACCAGGACTAGGGGGACTCCCCCGGAGCATGTTGATCCAATCCTGGGAGGAGTACCGGGTGGAGCTATACAACATCGTGTCGATAGAGGAATGGATGCTCATCTAGGAGAGCAGGTCCCAAGGTTCCCTCGTGAACTCGAAGGGAAAATTAGGGGCAACAGATAAGGACTATAGCTCGGCGACAGTGATAGGTTGGCGGAGATGGTTAGGTGAGCCATGACAAGTGGATTGGTAAATAGAGACTTGAAAGATATGAATAGGAGTCCCTTTGTTCCTACGATTAGGCAAGCTAGAAACCCGCCAGATTTCAAACTACCAACACTGGAGATGTATGATGGGAGAATGGATCCCACTGTTCACTTGACGAGGTACATGAGGCATATGGAAATGCTGAGGGCATCGGAGGAGGTCATGGAACGATGCTTCCCTTTGTATTTGACAAATATTGCAGCATTATGGTTCAGACAGCTGGAGAGTGGCTCGATTGGCACGTGGACGGAGCTGATTGAAAGGTTTATGAAACAGTTTCGGTCCACATAGTCAGACCCAAGAACGTGATGACTTTAACATCGATGAAATAATGAAAAGGAGAGTCGCTTTGGGGTTTCTTAACCAGATTCAATGCGGTGGTGGCTTCGGTGGATCGACCCGATCCATCGATGGTTTTGATGGCGGCAGTTTCGAGAATTGCAGATAATTCGGATTTCAAGATATCATTGGAACGGGACTCACTAAGTGATCTTAGGGAGTTCTACCATGGGATGGAAAAGTTCCCGAGGCAGGATGCGCAGGCTGAGAGAGAAGGGAGTGAGGCTAAAGCTTATGTAGTAAGGGGTGGAGGTTCACTTGGGGAGGATCCAAATAAAGGTGATAAAGGAAAAAGGAAAATGAATAAAAATGGTAGCACTTCGAAAAGGCCTCGGAAGGAGTCAAAGTTTTCTTCTTACATGGATTTAACCGAGACTCTAGAAAGGATTTACTTGGATACTCAAGGGCGCCTCCAATATCGAAGGTCGGCAAGGAGGGAACCTTTTGAGTACGAGCGGGCATCGGGAAAGCATTGCCTATTCCATGAGCTGGATAGGCATAACACAAACGACTGTAGGTATTTGAAAGATATTGTTGAGGAGCATGTAATGAATGGTCATCTACGGTAGTATGTAAGGAATCGAGCTGTGGCAGTGGAACAGGAGCTACCACCGCCCACCTCAAACGAAGATGGCACTGGACCTAGGCAACGTCAGCTTATTATCAACTAAACAGATTTATGGCTTTAAATAAGTAACAGAACTTGAAGTGATACTGCTAAGTCACTTACATATGTACGGGATCGAGGACGGTCCCTAGGTGTGCTCTGAGACGATGATAAACCATGTCGCTCGAGTCTATGACATCTTGTTTTTCTTTTCGTTTCCTTGAAAACTTTGATTTCTTCCTTGGATGTACATACATTTATTTTGGTTTTCCCTGGTTGTAAAATTTTTTAAATGATTGGATTTGCATTGACGTAATGAATAAAATAGGTCTCGCAATCACGGTCCCGACCAGAGAGACGGGGCAGTGATCGCAGACTATGAGTCCCTTCATCGAAGAGCGATGGAATAGGCTCGAACACTATATAAAAGTCCTCGGCCAGAGAGCTGAGGCTGGAGAATATAAAATTCCTCGACCGAAGAATATAAAGTCCTCGGCCAGAGAGCCGAGGTCGGAGAATATAAAAATCTCCGGCCGGAGAGATGGCTCATAAAATATAAAAGTTCTCGACCGGAGAGTCGAGGCCAGAGAATCTACAGGCCATTGACCAGAGAGTCGAGGATGGAATAGGATAATGCGACCCGGCAAGGTCTACTGTTTCGAAGTTAAACCCAGTGAGGTCTTGAATTTGGCAAAGGGCCTAGAGCGGTCCCGAATTTGTATATGGACTAAGAAAGGTCATAGATTTGGCTATTGGTTTTGGATGGATTGAAACTCGGTTGACGGGTTTGGATGGCTATGGAATTGGCTCAGGATTTGGTCATTGGATTCAGAATCGAATATTGACTCGGAGCAGTTGTAGATTTGGATTAGAATACGGCAATGGCACTTGGATAAAAAGGATTGGATTATGAATCGGAAGGTATGGCCATGGATAACATACGGACTTCGGATATCGAGTTTGAGGCCATTCAAAACACACCTTCTAATAGCAAGGCATGTTTTGAGGAGGAAATGTTAACCTGCCTTTTGGCAAGGCCGTGGACATGCAGATTTAACAAAATCGGCTGCTCGTTTGCTGAGACTGGAATACGATGGGTTTGAACCAGCCGGATGGATAGACGGTTAGTCCTGGATGGTTTGGTCAAGATGGGGTCGTTCGGTTTGGGAGGCATGGTTCGGCCAAGATGAGGTTGTTCGGTTTGGGAGGAATGGTTCGGTTAGGATGGCGTCGTTCGGCCTCGATGGGGTCGGCCTAGGTGGACTGGTTGTATGGGATCGACTGTGGTGGTTCGGTTTGGATGGGATTGGCTTCAGAGGGATCAGGTCATGTGGTTCGGCCTGTGGTGGTTCGGCCTCTATGGGATCGGACTTTGTGGCCCGCCTTGCCTATTCAGTCGTAGTGTTGAGGTCGGTTCGGCCTTAATGGCGTGGGTCGGTCATGTTGAAGTGGGTCGGGAGGAAGGCTAGGGCTCAGCATAGAGTGGGTCAGCATTGGAGTGGTTCAGCATGAATGGTTCTGGCCTCAAGAGAATTGGAGCATGTGGATCGACCATATGTGGTTCGATAATAGTGGGTCATCCATGCATGGTTCGGCCGTAGTGGGTCGGTCGTGATGAAGGATGTTGGCTCGGCTATGATCTTGATGGGCCTGGACTACTCAGGAAGCCCAGTAACTTAGGTTTTGCCTATAAATACAGTATGTGGGGCTTCAGAAAAAGGATCTTCATTCTGTTTCCCTTCGTCTTCTCCACTAAGGCTGCTCCGCCACTATTGTTCTAAAAACTCTGGATTGTAATTGTAATGATTTTAACATCAATAAAAAAAGAAGTTTCTAGAGTGGACGTAGGCCAGAGTTGGTCGAACCACTATAAATCTTCTGTTATTACCATTTTCTTTCTAATTTTTATGTTCTTCATATTCATACTCTCTACATACATTCTATCTGCGATTTGTGGCTGTGATTTGGTGGTTTCATCTGGATTTGGGTGTTAGTGACTAATTTTGGCGCTAACAAAAACCCTAGTTGAATTGTTCACGATGATCTGGCCGTTGATGCGGCGAATGACCTACACCGATGAACTCCACTCGTGAATCTCCACAACCCAATACCTTTGATTTGACGATCAGATGAAGTTGATCTCGACATAATGAACGGTCGAGATTAATTCATTGATTTATGGACAAACGATGATCCGATTTGAGAAACAAATCACTGCAGTGAATTATGTTGGTCAAGAGCTTCGAATCGATATATAATATTGATATAGTTTGAGGAGTTTTAATTTTTCGATTTGATTTTCATTTGCAATTGAATCTAAAATTTTGGGTTTCTGCCATTTGAGAAGGGGGAACAAACAGATGGAGTTGTACGTACAGAAATAAAAAAATAGAAAGATAGCTCAGGTTAGAGCAGAACAATATATACTAACAAAGCCCGATAAGAAATGAATATACCCGAATTGATTTGAAGCGACAAATATGACTCGAAAAGCTCGTTCTGCTTCTGGAACGAAAGCACATCATCTCATATATCAAAATATATGTTTTTGATATTTCTAAATCCAATGGAACAGGTTTTAAGTCCTAATTCCATCATATAAAGAAGTTAGTTTTAAAATTAGCTGATTTCAAATCGATTTCAATTGAATTTAATTAAATTGATTTCTACGCGTTTCGAGTCTGTACGATCAAACGACAAGTCCGATCGCTACAAAACTTGAAACCTTTCAATAATTCACCATTATGGATCCGATGTAACTAATTTCGTCGAAATCTGAGACAGTGACCAAAATGGCTATTTTTACATTAATTAAATAAATTAATATTAAATTAATTAAATCATTTTTTTTCAAATTTAATGACTAAAAATTTTCATCATTTTTTATTACTAGGACATTTACAATAATTTAAAACAAATTTTCATATCAATTCAATGACAATTATTTTTCTAATTACAATGTTTAATTTCAATTGAAATAAATACAGTATCATCACTTTAAAGCCCAATAAATCCATTTATTTTCTGTTTCATCTTGTTATCCAATCAATTGTCACCTTATGGCTACACTTAACATTTGTTTATATCTTACTGCACTAATAATCTACAGTTATCCTCTTAATCTTCATTGATGGAATATTTAATTACATTTAATTGCAATAAATCCAATTATTATAATTTAAATTCCAATAATTTGATCAAATTTGATTTAAATCTTTTTATGCAATCATTCATTGCTCTATGTATACATTTAACATTGGTTTCTATCATATTACATTAATTTTCTACAGTCATTATCTTAATTCATTTTTACGCTATATTTAATTTCATTTATTGCAATTTTTTCTAATTTGATTTCAGCAAGTTAAACAAATAAGTAACAAATAACAACCGTCACCTTTTCTACATTTAATAACATTTGTAAATTTGTGACCTGCACACAAATGTCATAACTACTACTATAATACTACCTTTATCAGTTACAATTAACTACATACTATTTCATTAATTAACACAACCATTAAATTATCAATTACTCCTTTAATCCAATTATCAATTTATACATGTTACTACAATAAATTTACAATCTTTAACCAATTATACTTTTTAATCATTTCAATTAATTTGAATTGGATTTATAGTAGTCATCAATTAACTTAAATTAATACTATTACATTTCATTCTAGTTATATTTTCATTATTAAATCCTAGATTTTTATTTCTTCCAACATTAAATCACAAAATCTTATTAAATTAACTATTTTTAATTACCGAAATTTACGGGTCGTTATACTCTCCCCGCTCAAAACTTTTCGTCCCTAAAAAGGTAAAGAAGGAAAAGAAGGAATTAAGTAATTAATATATCTTATTCAAAATATTAATTTATAAACAATTAATTTACATAATTAAATAATTTAAATAAAACACATCAATTTATAACAATTAAATCCTTTTATATTCAAGTTAATAGAAGTTTGAATAATCATTTCATAAAAGTTTTCTAATTCCAAAATTCATAAAAAAGATTGGCAGAGTCTCCTTCGTATGGAGAGGTCTGAGAGAAATAATAATATCAATAATAATAATATATATATATCATATTTTTCAAAAAAAAACATAACCCGACCACGGAAAAAACAATAAACTGTAATCCAAAAGTATACCTACCTGTCGGGCAAACAACGCTTAATTTATGAAACCAAAAGTAGTAGCAATTGCTTTCATAACCTGTATTTCACTTATATAATCCAAAGAAGTTAATAATTATGTAAAAGAGAAATATTTACGTTGTTTCAAATTAATAACAAACAAAACATCACAACATAACAACAATTACTTACAAACAAATCATACAATCATCACATATAATCAAAGAAATCATTTATTCATCCATAACAATTAAAACAAAGGTTTGTTCAGGTTTAGGAACTTCCAGTCGTATAAAAATGTGCATTTTAATGCAGTTAGAAGTATCCTTTCCAAACTAATCCATAAGCCAAACAAACAATAATTTCAAATAATATTTGATTTTTATTCTTATTACTCTTTCTTTTTCACTTTATTCACTGTTCATTTTCATTTGTTCATACAATGCTTATTTAATTTCTTTACATTTATTGCTTACAAAATTCATTTTCCATTCATTTATATAATATCAATTTTCTTTTCATTACTTTACATTCATTGCCTATATAAGTTATTTCCATTTCAATTATTAGATTATTTATTATTATGTAAATCTCTTTACAAATTAATTCACCATTAATGGGTTATTTCTTTTTCACATTCATTCTTTCATATATAGTATTATTGAATATTATATCTGTTCTAAATCATTTCAATGTTTTCTGATGTTATAATTCAATTAATATAGTACTCATTTAATTTAAATGGATTCAACGTTAACTTAAGTTTATAATTCTTTACTTACAGTATTCATCTTTTCAATTACATTTAATTTTGTAGCATTATAAATTATTAACTTAAGTTTATAACATTTTATAACATCAAAATTGTTATTTATTGAGACAATTTTATTGAACATTTACATTACTTAAGTTTTACTTGTATAATATTCCATTACATATCCTTATTTAACATTTCAATTTTAATTATTCGGTAAGTTATGTGTGTGTGTGTGTGTGTGTGTGTGTGTGTGTGTGTCTTTTAGAAGGTAATTGAATGTTATACAAGTTAATCCTATTCATTTTAATTAACAAATGTTCAATAATTCATCTCTTAATTTTCATTATCCTTTAATTTTACAAGTTTCCAATTTCTTATATATACCATTAATCACTTAGCATCCAATTACTTATCATTTTCTTCATTTTAAAAACTTCCAAATATTAAGTCGTTCATTACAATAATTGGAAATTGCTAATTATCAGAAAATTTTAAGAACTAAACTCCGGGTTCATTTTAGTCACTTAGAAAATAATATATATTTTGACAGTCGCTATGCTCTGATACTAAATGAAAGTGTCTTCTATGCTATAAGATCGAAATGGCCAATATTTATAAAAAATGTAAATGTAGTGGCAATATGATATAAACTAAGTTATCTACCGATGCTGGATACGAGTATAAAAAATAACTAGTGCGGAAAATAATAACAGCAGTAAAGTAAATGACACTAGAGATTTTTACACTGGTTCGAACTCCCGTTCTCTGTCCAGTATAAAAATATCTGGTGTCATTTACTTTACTACTGTTATTATTTTCCGCACTAGTTATTTTTTATACTCATATTCAGCATCAGTAGATAACTTAGTTTATATCGCATTGCCACTACATTTACATTGTTTATAACTGTTGGCCATTTCGATCCTATAGCATAGCAGACATTTTCATTTAGTATCAGAGCGTAGCGACTGCCAATTGGTATCGGAGCCTGGGATTCTAGAGATCGTAACAGCATCCTAGAATAAATTACTATAAAGTGATATAGTCGAGGCAATAAGAAGAGGAAGAGTAATAAAAAAATCAAAGGAGCAAACAAACAAATGCTTCATGGCTAAACTCATATCACAATCGGTATGTTTAGATTCTTTATATAAAGATCTTCTGTTAGCACATGATGAATTTTTAAAAGATTGTAAAACTTTGAATAAAGTTAATACAATTGCTTTAGCTAAGTTAAAAAATTATGAGCAAGAAATTTTCAATTTAAAAGAGGAAAATAAATTTTTGGTAAAACAAATTAAATGTTTTGAAAATACCATAGAGAAACTTGTTTTACAAAAAGATTTCCTACAAAAAGAAAATGAGCAGCTAGAAGATAAAAAAATGATCTTTTGGAGGAAATAAATGTTTTGCAAAATAAAAATACTCTTTTGGAAAATTCTTCAAATAATTTTAGTTCTTTAATTTTGTCTCTTGAAAAAGAGAATGAGGCTTTAATTAAAAAGAATTTAGAATTATCTAGAGAATGTGAGATTTTAAAAGTTAATAATAATATTTTTCAAAAAGAAGTTTGTGATTCTAAAGCAAATTTTGAAAGATTAAATACAAGAATCATAAATTTTAACAAAGGTAAAGATATCTTGTCTTCCTTAGTTACAAATTCAAATGTTCACAATGATAAAAGCAGTTTAGGCTATAAACAAACTAAAAGTAAAAATAGTATTAGATATGCATTCTTGTATACTAATGTTAGTGCTAATATTAAATTTCAAGTAAAGTCTAAATCCAAATGTTATAGAAATTCAAATACTACTATGACCAATAATGTTTATAATTTGTCTAAAAGTACAAAATTATCGATTAGAAATATGAATAAAAATTATTTAAGTATTTGGGTTCCTGTTAATTGAAAAAATAGAGAAAAATACATTGATGATTATTTTGATATGGTAGATAATAATGAAAATTATATTTATAAAGGTTCAACCACACCCAAATGGGTATGGTTTCCAAAGACCTAACCCCTCGAACCCTAATATAGTAAGTGATACCAAAAATGATTTTCATTTATTGTAGGTACTCGGAGAAACAAAAGGAAAGATTTTATAATTTTAAAGGATATTCCATGCATTTAATAGAATTATGTGCTTACAATGAAATATGGACATCAACAAATATGGTTAAAAAAAATTTCCATAATTAATATTGAGTTTATCCGGCTATTTACAAGATATTTTATAAAATTTATTATATTCCCTCATTCTTTTTTATAATGACAAAGGAGGAAAAATTCATATGCATATTAATAGAGGGAGATATTATACTTAGGGGGAGATGTTGTACTTAGGGGGAGCTTTAAGAATATTAATACTATTTCATATATATAGAATGAATATTTTTTTTTAAAAATTGTATAGTTGTCATCATCAGAAAGGGGGAGAATGTTAGAACCTCTATTGTTGGATTTTAATGACAACAACTATACAATTGTGCCAAAGAATCTTTAAGCTAATTTGCAGGTACATGAGCATCAAAAAAAGACAAACAAATACGTTTAAAATAAAGAATCATAGTACAAAAGAAGATGAAAGTATGTATATGGAGATACAAGAAGAGATATACACAATAGAGACAAGACGAATGTGACAAACAAAGTATAATTAGTCATGGAGTGTCGTGTCTAGAGTTTACAAATGTTAGAATCTTCTCAAAATGGTATACACACATATACATTCATATTTTTAATGAAAAATCAAGTTTTCAAAAATTACATGGAGTAGGGTTCGAACCCGGGTCACAGTGCACTAACCATTTGAGCTATGGTAACTTTTGTTACAGGCTGAATTCAAACGACTGAATATATTCATTCAGACATCTGAATGCTGAAACTCAAAATAGTATTCCACAATGTTCAGCCGTCTGAATGAATATATTCAGACGTCTGAATAAGGCCAGAAATTGCCTAAAAGTTTGCTGTTTGCATTTTAATCTAATTCAGATGGCTGAATTCTTTTTATTTTGACGGCTGAATATTTCCAAATGCTATTTTCATGAATAGACGCTTCACTTCATCACGGAGAAATGTATTCAAAATCAACGGTTGCACCTGTTCTTTTCAATATAGTTTTTCATCTATAATTGCAACCCTCTTAAACTCTATAAATAGATTACAGAATTCAACAAACAATTAACCAAAAACTATTTTAATATTCTTGAATTCTTATCTATTCTCTAGTTTTCAAATTGAATTCAAATTGCTTGCATTCACTGATCATTGATTACTCTATCTTCCATAATTCTCAAGCACATTACACTATATATCATAAAGGAGAAGATTATAGGAAGATTGTACTTAATTGGGTGCTATTCAAAGAAGCACACTACAGTCAGGTACTTTTTGTTATTTGTAAAGAAGTCATGTTCGGTTGCTTAGGCGGTAGAAGTCCTATTCGGTTGCTTAGGAGGTAGAAGTCCTGTTCGGTTGCTCAGGCGGTGTAAACCTATTCCTCCAGGTTAAGTGAGGTTTTATAATTTAAATCCAGAAGGATTCTAGGGCTGGACGTACAACGGGAGTTCGAACCAGTATATAAATTTCTAATGTCATTTACTTTACTGCTTTTACTATTATTATTTTCCTCACTAGTTATTTTTATACTCATATTTGTCATCAGTAGATAACTTAATTTATATCGCATTGCCACTACTTTTATATTGTTTACAACTGTTGGCCTTTTCGATCCTATAGCATAGCAATCACTTTCATTTGGCATCAAAGCATAGCGACTGCCAGCCTCCACTAGACTCGATGACTCGGGAGTACTTATCGTTGGAGAGCTTCAATGTAACTGTTTGTCTAAGACTATGGGGATTGGCGACGATATTGCGAAGAAAGATTAGTGTTCCTCGACGAGTTTAACAGTTCTAATGTTGATCAAAGACATCTTTAACGGCCTTCTGCCTGCATTTGATGATGTCGACGTCATTTTGTTAATGATGTCGAGGTTAGCGGATGCGTAAGGCTTCTTTGATGATGTCAATGGCAGTAATAACGCCTGATGTAGCCATGTTAACATCGACATCGCCGTATTACCGATGTCGAGGTTGAATGTCATGCTGGACTTTCTCGATGATGATATTAGTAGTAACAAACCACAAATGAAATTTTTGCTTTGATTAAAATTACAAAGAATTATTTTTTTTCTTTCATTTATTGAGATAGATAGTATAAGCTACGAAAAAGGAGATCCATATCTTACACGTCTCTTTCCCTTTTTAGTACATTCTTTGTTAATTCAAACAATGTGCTTTTATACAAAGTTTGGAATATGATAATTTATGAAAATTACATGAAAACTGCTCCAAATAATTTAAAACATTGAAATTTTTGTTCCAAGTCATCTAGGGAAACCTATATCACCTAATTATAGATTTGGAATATTTTTACAACTTTATCAACTTCTACAAATAAAGATTTTGGACTGATTTTAAATTTCCAGATCTGGTGTTCATACTATTACTATTTTATTCATATCCTAAAATTTTACCTTGCCTTACCTATGCAGTGATCCATATATACTCCATTAAAATTTGCTTTTCACTATTCTTTATAACATACAGAATAATTTTCAGTATTATTTCGATATAAATAAACTTCTTACATAAATTCAAAATCAGCATTTGTTACCCCATATCATGGTCTATACTTATAAAAAATACGTTGACTACCATTTTAAGGATATATTATTATTACTACTACTTTTCCAAATTTAACTCTTTTTAACTCCATTACAAAGTTTATAACTTCAATGCTATTACAAATATATTTTTTCCTATATTGGTCATTTATTATTTCAAAGATATTTCACATGCATGACAAATTACTGATTTCAAGTTGTTATGTTATTCGAAAGATATACATCAACATTTATTGTTTTATTACTCAAAATAGACTGTCACTTAACCAAATACTTTTTATAACTCTATTTTATAATTCCTATAATCTTTTGCAATCCTTTTTTATTAATCCCAATTTATTTCTCTTTTAGTACAATTTTAAATTAAATAATATTCTTATTTAAATAAGTTCTAAATACAAATAGAAAAATGCATATACAAAAATTTTATCTTCACATAAATGCTTTTACTTATATACAAAATTATCCTAGCTCATATATTAATTATCATTTAATTCTATTCAATTGTCAAAAACACCATCTATAATTTGAATGATGGAAAAATGGAGTAGACAAGGATAACTTCTATATTATTAATTTCTTATCCTATTCCAATTACTTCTCTCATATGTTATTTATTACTGGATTAAAATTCCCAATGCTACTACTATCTAAATTTCAACTGCTATTCTCCGCATTTCCTTATATGGAAACGTTCCTACTACCAATCTTATTCGACATCCATGCCCTTCTATTTTCTATTTTCTTATTTCAATCAAGTGTCATTTTCATTTATACGCCCTTTAAAAAGAATTTTAAAGAAAAGAATTTCCAAATTTATTTGGTAGGAAAAATCATTGAGTCCAACGCATGTCCTATTTTATATTTATTTCAAAAAAACGAAGAATCCAAAAACTGGAAATTTTTTAACTCAACAAATTTTTAAATCAAGAATTTCAAACATAAAAAATCCTTTTTACCAAAAACTTTTGACTCAGCAAGTTCTTAAATTATGAATTTCCAAATCTTCTTGTTTTTTTTTTCAAAACAACAATTTACCCATTCATACATTTCAAGGAATTCTCTAAAAATCTTTTATACAAATTTTTTCACAGAGGGTTGGGATTAGAAATTGACTATAATTGTTCCTTCTTTTGAACTTTCCTACTCAATCTTCAAAAATTTGATTATCTCCTTTCGATGATTGATGTATACCTTCTTATGGAAACTTGATCCATTCATTCTTTGCATCTTACATCCAGATGTTTATAAATATTTTGCCTTATAGTATTTAATTACTACTTAACATGTTTATTTGATGTCTCTATAAATGCCACCTTGTCCGTAATACATGATTATTATTCGAACAGGATATTTCCTAAGGACATTTATTTATTCATACTAATTTTTACCCAATATTCCTTCTTTGTCTCTCCATAATTACATTATTAACCTTTTAATCGGCCCGTTTATATCCTTATTAAATTCTTGTAACTTCCTAGTTATTCCACATTTATTAACTTGGAGTTACAATCATTTCCATCCATGATTCCTAACCTTATTTCTTATTATGCTTATTAAGTCCATAAGTACAAGGAAGTCTAGGTCCAACAAAGGAGTCAAGTACCATTCAGCTTCTTAGGAGCTTCTAAATGTCATGATCATGCTCTCCTTAGCCTACCCATACGATACTGCAACTCCCCGTGTTTTTAAGTTAATTGATTTAAAAATAAATTTATTAATAAATAATAGACAATGAAAAATAGAATTTTTGCAAATTTTAGAATTTGGCTACGAAATTTGCATCACTGTGTATATGAATTTTTTCTAATCAATTTTCATATATAATGTTTTCCGATCAGAGTTCAAACGAAAAGGTTATTAACATTTGAAGTTTTAACGTCAGAAATAATTATATATGTACATATGGTAATAAATCAATTAATGCAAATTGGTAATATTAATGGAGATTTAAATGTTAACATTAAATTAAAAATCTTGGAGAATTTATAAATAAAGAAAAGATTGACTGAAATCAATTTACAAAGGAAACAAATACATAGAATGAATTAAATAGAGGAAACAAATTAACAAAATTAGAGAATGAAACAAATCAACATTTAAAACATTCATAGGTCGAACCTAAATAAGGCCGGTTGACTCGTATATGTCTAAAAGTAGCAATGAATCATTTCCTAAACGGTTCGTATTTAACTAGTTTAATCTGCCAGTTAGCACTGATTTGAAGCTCTATAAATCTAGACCTAGGGCTTCACTTCCAACTCATAATTTTCTAATAAGCAAGAAAGCTCTGTCACTTTCTCTTCTCCTACAAAATTCTAGATTTCATAGAAATAGATTTAATTTGCACGTATACACTTTGGAGAAGAATAGAAGATGAAAGAGAATAGAAAATAATTTCAAACCAAATCGCTGCATCAAAGGTAAAATATGAATCTGATTTTAATTAATAAATCAATCTAAATGTCTTCTCTTTAATGCAAATTGGTCTGTATGTAAATTTTATATGAAAATCCAAATATATAGTCAAAGTTTTAATACAGATAACAAAGATTAGATCTAGAGATTTGGGAGCGCTTAAAAAGATGAGTGAGAATATCACATGTTTTTATGTAATATTATATTATATCCGTGCAGATCTATTCCTACATGCTTGAGAAACTGAATCTAAATTGCAAATAAATTCGCGGATAATAAATGTTGAAGTGGTTAAACTTGCTTTGGTAATTCATATTGATGAATCAATACTTTTCTGTTACGAAATTGATACCGAATGGCGTAATGATTAGAATTGGTATTTTTACGTCGGATATGAATTTAATGAATCTAAAGTGATGTGTAATGATTAGAAATTTTTATTTATTCGATGAACATAAATTGAATTAAATCTTAATGAATGTACAATGATTAGGAATTTGGTTTTGTTCGATGGATATGAATTAAGATGAAATGAAAATTTATTAAGATTTCTAGATTTTTGTGATATTTTAATGCATAGGATCTTGGAACGTTGCAAGTAGTTTTCCGCATATTATTAAATTTAAAATAAATAAAAGTATGACGTTTAGAGTAACAAGGAATATAGATATATGAAAAAAGATGTACAAAACGAGGCTAATCACTGTGTTTTGTACCATCTATTTCAAAAAAATAAAAAGTGAATTCCTAGAAATTACAAACAGCGCAAAATATCTCCCGTTATTGATAAGATATGGGAATTTACTGTTTTAGCATTTATTGAGTAGAAATTTAGTTCCAGTGTATTAAAATATCGTAAATGCCAAAACTTGAACATTAAGATATGAATGAAATAAAAATGCCAATAAGATGGAAAGTAATGAAAAATAAAATATGGAAAATAGGTAAGAAGAAGAAATAGAGAACGAAATGGGAAAAGAAATAAAAGTTGGAACTAATGAACAAAATAACAATGATATTAAGGATATGATAAAAAAGGAAGCGGTACACGAACTTAAAAAAGAAAAGTAAAAACATTAATAAAATACAGACCTAGGGTCAACTATAAGAACTGTAAAGGCAATGAAAGTAAAATATTGTAAGAATGAGAATACATATATGTATAAGAGATTTTTATATAAGTAGCCTTGAATATGCATTTATGATGGGTGTGAATTATTATAATTTAATGTATAAATAAACTATGTAAAGAAAATGATGAAGGTCATTAGAGTATGTTGGAATGCAAAGTCGGTAGGGTTACACAACAGAAGCTGGCCCACCGTAAGAGGCTATTAGCTGTTGTGTCACTTATGCAAATATGGGACATGTCCAACCATAGGACCCTTAAAGAGTATACGTGTTAGCACAAAAATTGGTCAGTAACACTCTTGAATAGAGTTGTGTAGAGAGATTAATGAAGAAAGTAAATTAAAATAAAGAAATGATGTAATTGAATGCAAAAGAACAACAGAAAAGGAAATACCAGATTTACAGTGATTCGGTTTAATTGCCTACGTTCACTTTGAATATGATCTTTATTGCTTTTCCAATTACTTGAGTACAGATACAATCCATAAACAAATAAGTTGAATGCAAGTTTGAACAGAAGAGAAGTGAGTACAAAAAATGGCAGAGTATCCCTGGAGTTCCCGAAAAAATGTCCCTTCCACTATACCCCAGCCCCTCTGTTTATAACGGAGATTGGCTGGTTCTCTTGCGTAGGCTCATAACCAAGACACTCCGGACCACGATTGACAACTCCTGTACACCGAATCGAGCATATCGAGTCTCTAATGCCTAATGGTGGTCGCCGAGCCACTTTGGCCGAGCTTGGGTTTTCTTGTGAGTTACTCGAAGTAAGTGATGATTTGAGCCGAAGTGAAAGGATGTCGGTCGTATCTCTCTAACCCAATAACTATGGCTGAAACACTTCTCCTTCGTTCACCTTGACTGACCCGCCAAAGCTGAACCAACAGGGTCGACCCACTTCCACTTCATCCACCTTGGTCGATCCGCCAAGGCCGAACCACTATGGCTGATCCACTTCCACTTCATCCACCTTGACCGATCAGCCAAGACCAAACCATTATAGGCGATCCACCTAAAACAATCTCCCTCAGGCCAACCTACAAAATGTCGAGCCGCTCTTCCTTGAATATCTTGACCGATCTGCTCAGGTCGACCCATGTAGGCCGAACATCTACCACTGAACCACATATACAAGCCGACAAATTCACATCGGGCACTTCCAGCCCTGTCACGACTCAAGTTTTCTGATCATGATCTCTATAACTATTGCCTTGTAGCCGGGCCAAAGTGCCGGGCAACATCTTCCCCCTAAAGCGCGTCTTGTGAATCAACGTGATGCGCTTTGAATCAGCGAGTAATTCCTGCTTTAGAAGCGAGCTCATTCAAAATGATAATTGACCGTTGCTTTTTCATTGGCCTTCGACAAAGCTTTGTGTCGTCTGAACGTATTAATTCAGTCTCCAGGAGATTCTTGAAATCCTGTTTTAACTTTCCAAAAGTTGAATGTATACAACCTTTCGAAGGCTGAATCACAGTGGGTTTCTCAAACCCATGCTTCTCCACCTATCGGGTGAAATCTAACTTTCCATTGCACTATCATCCTTGATTATCGTTACATGCATATACATATGCACATTTTATTTTAATATCATTTTCATTTATTTATTATATTATTTATTATTATTATTATTTTAACAAGGGAGGGATCGACATGCGAAGGCCGATCCACTCGGTCGGTTTACCTGGGCTGGGTCGGCATGTCGACTCGCCGACCCCATGAAACAAGGTGATTGGGTCATTAGGATAGCACCGGCACCTCTCCATTCTCGATATAAAAGCTCATGCCCCCATCTTCTCCTTCCCACTCTCAATTTATAACTTATCTCCTCCGGCTCTGCTCAAAACCAAAAAATACTCTCTCCACCGAACTACCATCGCCCTCCTTCTAATTATCTTCCCACATGCTTTCCTCCATCACTCTCGACTTCGAGCACTAGAAATCACGCGCCCCAACCCCAAACTATTTAATAGGTAAGGATCCATGTTTTTCTTTGAACTCTTAGGCTATGCCTCCCCGAACTTGTCCTCGATCCGAGTCATACACGTATTCGACCCTTCTTGGTAAAGATGAAAGGAGAGATAGTGGGAGTGAATGTATGGGTTAAGATAGTGGAGTGTCTCGCATGAGTCGACACCGAATCGAGAGGAGCTGGCATATATGGTTCTAGGAAGGGAGGTCAGTGACGTGTAAAAGAAGAGAGTTTATTGTTTTGTGAGATAGAGGAGGTTGTTGCTTGAGGAGTAAAGAATCCGATCGGTAGCCTTTGTAGGCTGACCCCTTAAGGGAGAGTCAGGTCGGCATATTCCAACAATAGCCGACCGGTAGAGGAGGTTATAAGGTTGGGTCAGTACTTTGAGTGGAAGTCGATCGGTCGGTTGTCTAGGGAGGCCTGGGTCAGTAGGATCCTAGTAGTAGAGTGGAACGGTACTCTGAGCGGGAGTGGCTCGGTATATGATGTGGTAAGGCCATTCGGTAACTTGAGAGTGAGTGGGTCAGCATTAAGAGTTGGGGTCAGCATTGGCAATCAGGACCATCTCAGTTTGATCAACACATACATCATGACTATACACTTCCATGCATGAGCATAAAATAATGAACAATGACAAGAACCAAAGCATGCAAGTCTATGGACTTAATCCATACAAACAACTCCATAGTTTAAGTAATTTTAAACATGAATCTAGCCCAACTAATGCAAGTAATAGCCTTGACAATCTATGGTGCCAATGTTCGATTCCAAGACTCCTGCCATCGATCATGTGACAAATTGCTGGAAACGGTCAGCGATGACGGTCTCCAAAGCGATAACTCGGAACCTCATTATGCCACATTTGTTTTTAAAATCATAAATTTTCTGCACTCATGTTTGAATTGTCGCATTAGTTTACACACAACATGGGGGAATATATTATTGTCATTATATCTGATATTGATTGTCTTTCAAGTATAGTTTAAACAGGTTTCTATTCAAATTCATCGTTCTTTAGAGATGCCCATAAAATCAAGCTTTGCTACAGTTTCTGATAAGCGCGAGCCAAGTTCTCGGCAAGAGGTAGTGGGAACTTCGAATCTACCATTAGTCCCTACACCTGGCATCCCAGATCCGCCTGTTGCTATTGTAGGCCCAGCTTCTGATGCCGTAGATGGAGCCGTTGTTTTGGATAAGTCCATTGATTCACAAGCCTCAAAAATTGGCGAAACCACACTTCGTCGGCTATGCTCAATCCAGAATCCCCTTCGACGATGTTTTGGTTCTGTCAGGACAGGATCAGCCTCACCTGCCCCCAGCGGATATACAGCGTGAAACAAATTTATGTGCAGGGTTGGAAGTGTGCCACCTTTCAATTCATTCCTCTGTGAAGTGTTGCGGTATATTGGGATTGCTCCGGCACAGCTACACCCTAATAGTCATGCATTTATTCATGGCACCTGTGTTCTCTTTATGAACACCTTATTCAGACTCCCTACTCCCCAGGATATTCGTTATATTTACCGCTTCAAGAGACGTTCTGATAGCCTATCCTTCATATTTCTCAAGCCATATTTGAAATGTCAAATCCTGATGGGTGCGTGGAGTAAATTTTCCTAGTATAAACAAGAGTGGTTTTACATACGTTGCCCCTTGGTTTTGCGAGAAGATGGCTGGAAGGGAGTAAGTTTCATCTTTAGACTAATATTTATCTAAGGCTCTAAGTGCATCCTTTCTGAACTTCCTTCGACTCTTATAGGTATCCGCCCATGATCTAAAGGCACTGGGTATTATAAGGCCGTCGAGGCTATTCGAGCTATTCTCGTGAGAGAACGGGACATTAAATCTATTATTTCCAATGAATTGCTTTCGAAGTTTGGATTACTAGAGGAGGGCCGTCGAACTAGCCTCCTAATTAGTGCTACTACAACCGGATCCGTTGTGGAAAAAGGCAAAGTGCAGGCCGGACCTTCGATGCCCCCTGTAGGAGGGGTCCCTGACACAACCGAGGAAGGTGAAATCAAAGATACCGAGGAGCCATAGGTAATTGATGAGAATATAAGTTCTGACTTAGCACCAGTAGCTGACGCACCCGACATTGACGAATTGCCTCCCCCTTTAACGAGGAAAAAGAGCCTAGCTTAGAAGTTGAAAAATAAAACAGTGGGCGGAAACACAAAGGTTACAATAACTCCAGTCGAGAAAAGGTTGTCTCCCTAAAATTTAAAGGGCTCACTAAAGGGTCTGTCTGACCTGCCCATCCCTGACGACTTATTAAATTATGGCTTCAATGACCCTAAGGCTATGGGACTTAATTCGCCCATGAGAAGCCATGAAGATGCTCAGGCTCGTCATCAGGGAGATAAAACTCCAATAAGTTAAGCGAAAAACAGTGGTCCATCGGGAGGAAGCACTAGGACAAACACAAATACTTACACTCCACCTTACACTTGAATTTTAATCATCATATGATTCTCACTAACTCGTCCTCACCTGGTTTTCTATGCAGGTGATATGGGGCGTACACACGGCATTGACCGCCTTCATGGATCCTCTAACTTCTACCATTCCAGTCGGGATTCAGGATCAGGCAAATGACGAGACAGGGATGACAGCGACGATAGAGATTATCTTTCCAAAGAGTCGTCGTCTTCCAGAAGAAGAACTTACAGCCATTCCTCATATCCAAACAATCATCCCCCCTAGTCAGAGCATGGTGGGGAGAAATCTGTTCAGAAGGGATCTTAATTTGAAGCTCCCCGCGACCAACATTCTGGCTCATCAAGCACAAGCAATCCCGTGAGCCCCTAAGAAATCTGTGATTCCGGCTAGGTAGACTTCTCCAGCCTCCGGACATGATCCGTCGACATCAGAAAGATTAGCCGAGCTTAAGGCTACTTTCTCGAAGATATGCTTCGATGGATTGAAATTTCTCCCTACGATTCATCCTATTCCCAGACATGTCAAACAAAGCGCCATCGCCTGCAACAACGACATTTGTTTCTAGCAAGATGCGTTGGTACACTTGGTGGAGAAAGTTTCAAAGGTTTTCATGGAACGTCAACACGAAATCGATCCATGAAACTTGAAGCCATTCATGACAAAGATATCATCAAAGCCCAGGATGAAGAGCTATCCTCGTACAAATCTCAACTTGAGGCCGCCCAATAAAATGCCCAGGGAACGGCTGAGGCAGATAGTCACTTGGAGGCCACTCACAAGAAAGAAATCGATGAGGCAGTCCAACACAGCGGTGCTCTAGCTTTAGAGAAAAACTCTATCTAGAAAGAAAAGGAAATTCTCGGCCGACGGGTTAAAGAGCTAGAGGAGCTGCACGTTGAAGAGAAAGAAGAGAAAATTGTCGCGCAGGAAGAGTCACAATGATATTGCGATGAAATCTTCGCAACACAACTTCTAAAGACGAAGTTCGATGAGGAACTTTCCAAGGTCGAGGCGCTAAAGGAAGCACCTCGCGAGGAGGGTAAGAAAATAGTGCTCATAGAAATCGACTATCGTCTGGAGGCAGCTACTGAGGGCGGTAGAGACGAAATTAAGTGCTTATTTGATCCACTTATTGCCGAGTACAATGCATGGGTTGTCATGCACCATGACCTATCTTTTCTAGGCGAGGGTTACCTCGAATCATTGGCCGAAGCGTGAGAAACATTGATAAAAATTAAAAGAGTTGAACTGGGTGTCGAAGAGGTTGACGAAGAAGCTTTTGTGAGGGAAGTGCTTCAAGAAACGATCCTTCAAACTTAGCTACAGCAAATCACTCTTCGAAAAAGACTCCTCGTCATCAAAGGGTAAGGACAATATTGCTGGCCCATCCAGCACCGAGTCTCCAATTCCTCCTCCCACTTAACCGGCCGAAAGCTAGTCACTTGAGCCTCCCGAGCAGCATGCTGGTTATGACCCGGAGAAGCCCAGGCTTAGTGTTCACATTCTATCCCCTATTTTGGAGGGTGATACTCCGAGAGCCACTAAGAGTCATTTGGAAGATGGTATGTAGCTTCACTCTTTAGAATTTAGGAATTCATTGCATTTAGCGAGTGATGAATGTGTTCTAACATTTGTATCTCATGAACTCATATAGGTCACTCTAAATCCGAGCCGACTCCAAGGAGAGAAGTCGCCACAAAGCTGGAAGAGAAAGTGGTTGAGGGACCTCACACTGAGGATGCCCCTAGACCCGATGCTCAAGTGATCAGGATGCTAGATGAGGATAAACTTGAGAGTCCCTCACCTGTAGACGAACATGACGAGGTCGAAATCACATGCGCCTCTGAACATATTTCAAAAATTTGCATGAGGAAGCAGATAGAGGAAGATGAGAAAAAGAAAGCCGAAGTTAAGATAGAACCTCGGGTGATGGAACTCGATGACCCTCTAAATAGGCATCTGAAGGTCATTCTCCCTGGTGGGACCACTCCCCTCGAGGTCCCTCTTCCTTCCTCGAACACCACCTAGCTAGGAAGCAAGGGATCTAGGAGAAAACATTCGGCCGAGGAGCCTTCGGAGAAGTCGAGGAAGGAGAAAAAGTCAAAGAAGCAGCTATCCTTTGGTCATACCTTGCTCAGCTTAAATAAACCTAAGTCGTATAGTTGTTTCTTTTCTTTTTTATAGTCGTCATAGATAGACTTTTGCTTCGAACTTTGGAGAAGTTGTAATGGAACGCAATCTTCGATTAATAAATAAAATTTTGTTTCTTTGTTTTCCATGATTTTCGATGTTTAGCTTATCATCTAACTTGTAATTGAAATCTAGAGTTTTATGGATCACATAAGCACCAGTCCGCTTTCACATGACTTAGGGATTGTCGAATTATTTATACCCTAGTACGCAATCCGGGGACTCAGAGCACTCAAGATCGTGCTTCGGGGACTTAGAGATTCTTAAGTCGTTTATACTCCAGTCCGCATTCTGAGGACTTAGAGTACTCTAGTCCGCACTCTGGGGACTCTGAGATTTTTGAATGTTTACACTCCAGTCCGCACTACGGGGATTTAGAGTACTCCAACCCGTGCTTTAGGGACTTGGAGATTTTTAAATTGTTTATACTCTAGTCCGCACTTCGGGGATTTAGAGTACTCCAATCTGCGCTACGGGAACTTAGAGATTTTTAAATCGTTTATACTTCAGTCCGCACTTCGGGGACTTAGAGTACTCCACTCTAGTGTGCACTCTGGGGACTTAGAGTACTCCAGTCCATGTTCCGGGGACTTAGAGATATTTTGAATCATTTATACTCTAGTCCGTACTCTGGAGACTTAGAGTACTCTAATCCGCGCTCTAGGAACTTAAAGATTTTCGAATCGTTTATAGTCTAGTCCGTGCTCCGGGGACTTAGAGTACTCTAGTCCGTGCTCCGGTGACCTAGAGATTTTTTGAATTGTTTATACTCTAGTCCGCACTCCGGGGACTTAGAGTACTCTAGTCCGCGCTCCGGGGACTTAGAGATTTTCGAATCATTTACACTCTAGTCCGCACTCCGAGCACTTAGAGTACTCCAGCCCGCGCTCCAGGGAATTAGAGGTTTTTAAATCATTTATACTACAGTCCACACTCCAGGGACTCAGAGTACTCTAGTCCATGCTCCGAGGACTTGGAGATTTTAGTCCGCACTCTGGGAACTTAGAGTACTCCAGTTCGTGCTCCAGGGACTTAGAGTTTTGTAAATCGTTTGTACTCCATTCCGCACTTCGGAGAGTCAGAGTACTCTAGTCCGTGCTCTTGAGACTTAGAGATTTTTGAACTGTTTATACTCTAGTCCGCACTCCGGGGACTTAAGGTACTCAAGTCCATGCCTTGGGAACTTAGAGTTTTTTAAATTGTTTATTGATCGACTTTTAATTTTATGTATGCGTTCATACGCCAGACAGATCAATCCAATTTAATTTTTCCATGGAATTGTAAAACAAGGAACATCACTAGTTCGTAGAAAAACAGCTTCAAGCCTTTATTGATTGTAGAAAATAAGGACAAACTGAATTGTCTTATTACATGTCAAAAACAAAGAACAACAAAAGAAAACATATTCTGGAAACGATTGCTACTACAATGCAAAAGAAATAAACTAAGTGTAATAATGACGCAAATGCTCACTACTCCATGCTTTGGGGAGTGTCATGCCATCAACAGTCGCTAGCTTGAAGTTTCCTTCTCCAAGCTTTCGTTCAATGATGTACAGACCTTCTCATGTGGGATTCAAATGTGATGGGACTGGAAAAACTCACTTCAAAACAAGGTCGCCCACATCGAAGGTTCTTGGTTGAAATTTTTCATTATAATATCGAGCGACTCGGTGCCGATATGCAGCCACCCTTAAATCAGCTTCTTCATGTTTTTCGTCGACAAAGTTTAACGACTCCAGTAAGAGATCCCAATTTTTCCAAGGATCATAATGAGTCACCCGATGAGAAGGAACTTCAAGTTCCACGGGAATAACAGCTTCAGTGCTATATTCCAAGGTGAATGGAGTATGGCCAGTCGCGGACTTATGGGTGGTTTTGTAAGCCCAGAGTGCTGTCGGAAGATCATCCATCCACTTGCCTCTGGCCTTCTCTAAATGTTTTTTCAATATGGACTTGATTATTTTATTTACGGCTTCAACTTGTCCATTGGCTTTAGGGTGAGCGACTGCCGCAAATCTTTTCTCAATGCAATATTTTTGGCAGAATTACTTGAACTTCCTACTCCTAAATTGAGCTCCGTTGTCCGTAATGATAGTTCGTGGAAGGCCAAAACTGCATATAATGTTTCAGACAACAAAATTAATGACCTTTTTGGTGGTGATCGTAGCTAAGAGCTCCGCTTCTGCCCACTAGGTGAAATAATCGACTGCAACAATTGCATATTTCTCACCACCTTTGGAGATCGACATGGAGCCAATTATATCGATCCTCCATATCGCAAATGGCCATGGACTAACCATTTACGTGAGTTCCGTCGGTGAGGCTCTCGGGATCCTTGCATATTTTTGACATTTGCCACATCTTCTTACATAATCCACGACGTCTCGATTCACGGTAGTCCAATAGTATCCATAGCGGAGGATCTTTTTGGCTAGCGTCTTCCCCCAGTATAGTTGTTACATTCTCCATCATGAATTTCTTTTAAGACCTGCTTTATCTCATCGTGGGTGGTGCATCGAAGTAAGGGAACTGACAATCCTTTCGATACAGTATTCCATCCTGCATTATATACAGCGAGGCCTTGCGAACGACTTGTCATCTCTCATTCTTCCTCTCAGGCAAAGTTCCATGTAGCAAATATTCTTTGAACTGGGTCATCCACGACTCCCTTTCAGTTTCCATCCCTAACACAAAATCTAGTTCCATTTCGTTTATACTCGGGGCATGTAAGGTTTCGATGGGAACCAAGCCCATCTGTTATGCATCACTGGTACCTACGAATTTTTCCAATTAGTCGACTTCCCTAGTTTGTTCATACAGGATATATGAAATATCATAATATTCAAGGTCTATCAACAGTTCTTGAACCCGAGCAAGGTATGGAGCAAGTCTCTGTCCCTTTGCTTGATAGTCTCCCTGAACTTGGTACACCACCAATTGTGAATCAAAAAAGATTTCAACCGATTTTATTTCGAGTTCCTTGGTAAGTTTCAAGCCAGCAATCAATGCTTCATATTCGACTTCGTTATTTGTGGCTGGGAAATTGATTTTCAAAGCATAACAAATTGATCGATTTTCGGGAGTTATAAGAATAACACCAGCCCTAGAACAACGACCATTGGATGCCCCATTGATGTATAGCTTCTATCGAACGATGGGAACCACATCACCACCACTTAGCTCATCTAATATGGTGAATTCTGCAATGAAGTCTGCTAGCGTTTCCCCTTGGATATCCCACCATGGCAGGTAAGTGATATCGAATCGACCCGGCTCAATGTTCCATTTGAGTATCCTTTCAGAGGTTTCTGGTCGTTGGAGCACCTGTCGCAGAGGTTGATCAGTATAAACACTGACCGGGTGTGCCTGAAAATATGGATGGAGGTTGCGTGATGCAATCCCCAAGCAGTAGGCTAACTTTTCAATCTTAGGATAATTTCTCTCTGCCCCCGTTAAACGTTTGCTAACATAGTACACTGGCTTTTGGACTCGGTACTATTCGCGAACCAAGGTTGTACTGATGACATGCTGAGATACGGCCAAGTAAACATACAACTCCTCATGGTCTACAGGCTTTGACTAAACCAGGGGCCTCTCCAAGTGTCTCACCACAGCTCGTAATGCATCCTCACAGTCCGACGTCCATTCAAAATTTCTCTTCTCTTTTCTTATCACCTTAAAGAAGGGAATACACTTGTCGGTTGCCCTGGATATAAATTAACTCAATGCAGCGACTTTTCCATTTTGGCTTTGTACTTATTTTATAGTCTTGGGTGCTTGTATGTCTCGAATAGCCTGAATCTTTTCTGGGTTGGCTTCGATCCCCCGTGCATTGACAATAAACCCAAAAACTTTCCCGACGCAACACCGAAGGAACAATTCAGTAGATTGATTTTCATTCCATAATACTTGAATATATCAAACATCTCCGCTAAATCTCGAGCATGGTCGTTTGATTGTCATGATTTCATGAGCATGTCATCCACATAGACTTCCATTGTTCTACCAATTTGGTCGTTAAACATCCGATTCACCAAACATAGGCAAGTTGCTCCTGCGTTTCTTCAACCCGAAAGGCATCACTACATAATAGTACAGTCATACGTCCATGACAAAACTAGTATGTTCCTGATCTGGAATGTGCATCAGGATCTGATTGTATCCCGAATACGCATCCATAAATGATAATAATTCGTGTCCTCCTGTCGTGTCAATCCAATGGTCAATTTTGGGTAAAGGAAAACTATCCTTAGGGCATGCCTTGTTCATGTCCGAGTAATCAACACAGGTCCTCCACTTCCCATTCGCCTTTCTCACCAGTACGGGGTTAAATATCCCTTCAGGATAGAGGGCGCCACGGATAAACCCCTTGGCCTTGAGTTTATCCACCTTCTCTCTAAGAGCAGTGGACCTCCGGGTCCATTCCTCTCCTTTTTTGCTTCACTAGTACATACTTCGGGTCAATGTTCAACATATGACTTACGATGGCCGGAGAAATCCCGCACATATCAGAGTAGGTCCAAGCGAAAGCATCTAGATTCGTTGTGAGGAAATCCGTAAGATCCTCAATCATCGAGGGGTTGAGCCATGATCCAATCTTAAGCATCCGTGATGGGTCATCATGGCTAAATGGAATGTCAATCGTCAGTTCAGCCGGTGCTGCTTTAGCCTTCTCGGGTTCTACATCATCGTCTCTCGGATTTATGTCTTTATAGTTCCGACCCTGTTTCCCGAGAAAAGGCTCGGGCATTACTTGACAATTTTCAGCAACATGGATGAGGATAGAGTTGTCCACACCCATCCCCTTCTCTCTTTGTTGGACCTCTCTCAGCTTAGCCGCATAACATGCACGACCATTCGCTTGATCGCCAAGCACTACACCAACTCCTCTATACGTCATAAATTTCAAGGTTAAACATTACGGGGCCAAAGCCGCCTTAAACTCCGCCTGGGTCGGTCGGCCCAAAAAACACATTATACAGGGAATCAACATCCAAAACAATGAACTGTAGGATTCGTACCATCCTACGTTCGCCTTCTCTTAACTCAACAGCAATTCAACGAAACCTACCGCATCAGTGGATGCACCATTGAACTCGTGAATGCAGGCTTTATATGGTTTCAGATCCTTTGCCTTCATCTTCATTTGGTCATATGCCTCTTTGAAGATAATATTAACATAACTTTCACAATCAATCAATATCCTTCTCACCAACGCCGACCCAATCATGGCTGAGATGACCATCGTGTCAATGGTAGGTGCCTCCACTTGATTGGCATCCCTGCTCCTGAATACTATATCATCCGTTATCATTCGCTGCTGTTTCGCTGGGGTCTCGTCTTCTGTGTTCGAGCAACATTCGAAATTCGCATGCTTTAGGGAACTAGCATAGCGTTGCATTTCTTGCCAACTCTTGTCTACCAAGTGAGGCCCACCAACTATCATGTTTATAACCAGTCTACCTCCAGTCCGAGCAGGTTCCTCAGGTCAATGTAGAGCCTGCCTGCGATTGGGGTCGGATGTCCCTTGTCCGCCTTCTTGCGGATTCTTAACAAAATTCTGTTAACTTCTTCTGTTGAATCATCTTTTCTATAGCATCATGGAGGTGTCTTCATTCTTCGGTATTGTGCCCGTAAGTCTCATGGAAGCGACAATACTTCCCAGTCTGCTTTTGTTCCTCAATGGATTCCTTTGGGCATGGCTTTCGGTATTGGAACGTATTACAAGTTGATAAATAAATATTCTTTAGAGATGTTTTCAGAGGAGTGTATTCATTATAGGTTGGGATCCTTGGTTTCCACTTGCCTGCTTCCCTCTTTCTTTTGAAATTTTTCTCCTCCGGATCCTTTAGACTGCTCCGGCTTATTTTGAACATTGACCTGGACCTTGCTAGAGTTGTCACTAGATTGCTTTATCGCAATGTTGCTTTGCACTGCTTCCTTGTTGGGCCCCGCCGCACTACTTCGTCTTGTCCATCCGGCCTCTCCTCTTCTCATGAATTGGTTCGCCTTTGAATAAAAACGTTCCAAGGTAGTCGGTGGTTTTCCTGCTAGCCAATCATCAAACTCTGAGTCCGGATCTACCCTTTGCATCATGGCCATAAGAATAACATGGTCATTCGGGTTGCTAACTTCGGTAGCAGCAACGTGAAATCTTTACAAAGATTCCTTTAACGACTCTTCTAGAGCCTGGATCACATTGGATAAAGACATCACGTCCTTTGGGAGAGTGGTATGGATCCTAAACTGCTCCACAAATTTCGTCACTAACTCATCAAACCTGGAGATCGATCACGGGGGAAGCTTGGTGAGCCACATGGTAGCGATTCCGAATGAGGTTATTGGGAAACATATGCATTTAGTTGCATCATTTGCCCTAGTTAAGTCCATCATCCACTCGTATCTTATTACATGCTGTCAGGGATCAGTCTTCCCTTCATAGGCTAGAATAGTTGGCATACTGAACTTCCGGGGATACTCGGCCTATAGGATAACATCTGTGAATGGAGTATGGCTCTAGATATGCCCCAATCAACATTGGATAATCCCTGATTTTCCCTCATCAGTTGTCTGACCATAGCTGATAAATCCGAGGTCTGGATGGGAGGTGGCAATTAAGTTGGAATCTGTCCTCTATGATTATTCCGGCTAGTGCCTCCTCGGTAAGTGACCTCCCAAACGCATGTCCTGGGGACCCACATCGCTACGACCCTGGCAAGCCGATGGAACAACTTCCACCCGCGCTCTAAATCCTAGGCTTCTCACTCCAGTTTGAGTGCAATTTCCTAGGTGCAAGTAAGGGGCTGTGGTCTCAGGTAGTGAACCTGGACCATTTTTGGTGGATTACTCTGTTGCACCCGTCATGCCTGAGATATTCACCTGACGAAGTAGAGCTGTCAGATGATGAGTAGGAAGCAGGGCTTCCTCCAGCATTCTAACGCTGTTGCTGAGCGATATGGGTCATGAGGTTGGCGTTTTCTTGAATCTGCTCGTTAAGCTATCTTCTACTTTTCATGAGCTCTCTCATCAGCTCATTAAGCTTCACCCTGGTGACAACTTCTGATTGGTTTAGGGCGGTGGTGGTTCCTAATGCTAGATTAGCTTGCTGATTACTGGGTCCTACTTGCTGGACGATGGCAGTTTCATTGACATCCGCATTGCGGGAAGCTGATCTGGTACGTGGTTTTTCCATCTTAGAGTTACCCATCGGAACTCTGAATTATATCTATGAACTCTTGACAATAAACTTGGATCTCCTTCAAGGGATTTCTTCAATCCAGTAGCGATAAAGTAGATCCTAACAGCCTAAGAATGCACGCTTCTCAGTGAAAGCACCAAAATGTTAGCACCAAAATTGGTCACTAACACCCTTGGCTAGAGTTATATAGAAAGATTAATGAAGAAAGTAAATTAAAATAGAGAAATGACGCAATTGAATGCAAAAGAACAACAGAAAAGGAAACACCAGATTTATAGTGATTCAGCATAATTGTCTACGTCCACTTTGAATATGATCTTTATTACTTTTCTAATTACTTGAGTACAGATGCAATCCGTAAACAAACAACTTCAATGCAAGTTTGAATAGAAGAGAAGTGAGTACAAAAAATGGCAAAGTATCTCTGGAGTTCTCGAAAAAAGGTCCATTCCACTGTACCCCTGCCTCTCTATTTATAGACGGAGATTGGTTGGTTCTCCTGCCTAGGCCCATAACCAAGATACTCCGGCCCACGATTGACAACTACTGTACACCGAACAGAGCATACCGAGTCTCCAATGCCGAACAATGGTCGCTAAGCCACTTTGGCCGAGCTCGATTTTTCTTGTGAGTGACTCGAAGTAAGCGATGGTTTGAGCCAAAGTGAAAAGATGTCAGTCGTATCTTCCTGACCCAATGACTATGGCCAAACCACTTCTTCTTCATTCACCTTGACCAACCCGCCAAAGCTGAACCAACAGGGTCGACCCACTTGCACTTCACCACATCGGTCGATCCGCCAAGGCCGAACCACCATGGCCGATCCACTTCCACTTCATCCACCCTGACCGATCCTCCAAGGCCGAGCCATTATAGCCGATCCACCTGAAACAATCTCCCTGAGGCCGACCCACAAAATGTCGAGCCGCTCTTCCTTGAATATCTTGACCGATCTGCTCAGGTCGACCCACTCAAGCCGAACATCTAACACCGGACCACATATACAAGTCGACGAATTCACATCGGGAACTTCTAGCCCTATCATGACTTGAGTTTTCTGATCACAGTCTCTGCAACTATTGCCTTGTAGCCGAGCCAAAGTGTCGGGCAACAATACATTTGTGTATAGATGAAGGGGTACCCTCAGGACAAACTAGTCTGCTTCAAATTTATTTTTAAGGAGGGATTGCCTTGATTGCACTAGGAAATCTAAACAGATGATGAGCGGAACTATGCAGCGAATGTTGGTACTAAATTAAGTAAGGCCGTCATAGGGCGAGAACATCATTACTCCCGAGCGGTCAGAGGAAAGGATGGGGTTACACCGAGTAGGTCTTCGTCTATAGCCTACTAGGGTGGACCACACTAAGTCATGTACCGCCACCGTTGTTTATTAAGGAAAGGCTAGTTAACCTATAGCGAGATTCTTTCAGAGCGTGGATGGGGTGGTTAGTGGAGCCGACTCCATGCTAGGAAGCAGACAAAGTAGAAAATCCCCGAAGAGAATGTGGCGAAGTGTATGAAAATCCATTAGAAAGAGTACGACAAAATGTATGAAAGGCCACCGGTAAGCAATATAGGACTTCCTCGAGTTATACGGTAACGAGATCCTGATACGGTGAGGCGTGGAATCCTGAAGGGGTGCTGAATGAGAGATACTGGTGGGGATAGTATCTAGGTCCATTAGGAGACCATAGGATGTATATATCTACGTATATATAAATCTAGGGATGATAGATGGGATGGTTTGTATGCGGATAAGGAGTTGAGACGACTAATAAAATTTAAACAGACATAACATGAAATAGTAAATAATAGACATAAGATAATGTTATATATAAGATGTATAATTTAGATGTCACCAGAACGTTGTTCTGACCCCTTCCTTATTACAACCCACATGATAGTTAGAAATGCTGGTGCTTGGCGTATTCGGTGCTGATAAGACACTTGATTTTTGGAAGTGTCAAATCTTGATCAGTACTTATGTGATCTATTATATTTTAATTGTTCCGCTACAAGTTATTTTGTTAGAGCTTTGATATGCATTCTTTTGTTTTATTTGCAGAATACCAAACCAACAATACATGCTTTGTTGGACTTGGGTTTTCAATTTAGCGAAAATTCAGACCCACTCAGGTGCGGGTTATTACAGGTACAACCTCCGCCCCATGGGTAATTAGAGTAGGAGTATAAATTTAAGCATATTTATTTATCCAACTCATAGTCGCCTCGTCCATCCTTTCAGAATATGGTCACAGCTACTTCTATAATCAAAATCTATTGAGTTAGGAGTATGATCAAAATAATTATATATTTATATATAGTGGGTTTATTTTGGAAAAATACTTTCAAAAATAACTGGTATGCCTCTCGTACGTTTACTTATCCTTGTTAATCGGGTAACCTATGCTTTAATACCAAATGTAACAACTTGCCCAAATCCCAACCAAAAAAACCCATCGAAACTTAGACCCACTCCGAAGCTAGCTGATGGTTGGTAAATTGAATAATACAGATCATTCTGAACTTATAACGAAAGGATAAAATATAATAGCATAGACAGTGCACATTTAATTTAAAATTCCAAATGTCATAAAACCATAACATAATGTCAACAATAATTGTTACATAATAGTGTTCAAAAATACATTATCATGTTTAAATGGGTGCATCGGAAAATAGCATAAATAGATATATAGACTATGGCCACAAGCTCCTCTCATCGTCATCTCCATCTGAATCATCGTCTCCTTCCCTAACATGTTTTGTAATGAGGAGAGAGTTAAAACAATAATGTATGATGAATAGAATTCTCGAGCATTTCTATATTAGTACTTGGGCAGTATATGTTAAATATGGATATGTCTGACGCATTTAAGTTATATTTAAAGTCTTTCCAATTATAAGCCCTAAGGCTTATCCAATTGCATAACCAATAACCGTCAACCATCGTTATTAATGTCTACCAATGAGAGAGATGGTACCCAAGCCACTTAATACCTTTTTAATGGAAAATATGCAGACTTTGACCATTTGAGACCCCAATTGAGGTACGCCCCCATCATTCAATATCTATTTATGTCAATTTTATAGTTTTTTTAACTACCGATTTGATGTAGGACAATAGATAATACTGATAGCTTTCGAATTACGACGATTTTCAGTGGAGAATTTGACAAAGCCTGGGCTCTAATGGAGAAAGATGGATCCTCTGATGTTGTTTCAGCGATGTTGTTTATAGATGCTGTTGAAAGCTTGAAAATATCCTTTTGGTCCCTAAAAATGATGGTTATCCAAATCCAAGTATTTAAGAGTTAGCATATGACTCATTTAGCTCATTCTTGACCAGTTGGAGAGTAGATTGGAAATCCTTGAATCGAATGTTGGAACAGCTCGATTCTAATGTAGATAAGTAATGGAGCGAATAAGATAAGGAGCTGATTCATTTTGGGGTGGATCGATAAGGATGTGGAGATGATAGAAAATGTTGCAGGGGAGGTGAACCGAATGAGGAAGATGGAGCTAGATAGGGTCAGTTGGGCTTGCTAAAACAAACCCTCTTAGGTGGAACAGTTACATTCTCTACTGATCCTACTTTGGGGATCGTTAGAGAATGCCCTAACCGATCTCCTTAGGTGGATCAATTAGGTGAAAATCACGTGTTCCTCGAGGGAGCTTCCCACGTCACTATTCACACATTGTTTCATCTGCTTCTCACCATGTTCTTCTTCAACTACTTCCTCCAACTTGTTTAACAACCTCTTTCTTCTACAACATCTATCGGTATAATTTTTCGTATTCTTCAACTCTTCATGTAGTAAGTTTTGTAAGCGATTAGGTAAGACAAACAACGAGACAAAAGAAATTGATCCTCTTTGAAATCATTATCGTATCTTCTTCGTCTTAGCTCAAAATCGAAAGAGGTTTTCGTCATTACTCTCGTACCGTCTTAAGAACATATTCCATTATCAATCCAAATCTTAGATAGAGTATAGACCATAACTAGTGAAGTTGAATTGTTGCAATTTTAGTACGGTAAATCTCTACTCAATAGAGCGATAACTTTCTTGTTTGAACTCGGATCTCGATGAAACTTGAAGCATTGTCTCCACAACATTCCAAGGCATTATTTCAAATACTTAAACATCAAAAGAATTGCCATGACGAAAATGCCCATAACATATATTCACAAGGGAAAAAATAGCAGATGCATTATTTCTTAAAACGCTGTAAAATGTCCTCTATACCATAGGTGTTAAATACAAAAAAATTATATAGTTTCATCTTATACATCCATCCAAAATTGAGCACCCAAACAAAAAGAAGAAACGAGCACCCAAAAAGAATAAATGGAATTACAGACATAACGTCAGCTAACTGTAAAAATTATTTGCTAAAATTTGTACACTGATGAAGAAGGCGGGGCGGGAGGCAACCTATTAGGTGTGCGTCGGTTCATAGAGTTGGACCCACTTGAATCATCAGCTGGGTCACTGTATCTCCTGCTATGCCCATTGCTATTTGATCTTGAATATGTTTTTGATCCATCTGCTGCTGCATCAAATGCATTTCTCCATTCATCTCCAGGTTGAGAATTTCCATTTTGGCCACTTTCTGTACATAATTGTAGCACCAAAATATACATGCAACGAGTTAGTTTATTTCAGGCCTTTTTATGAACTATAATTGACACACCCCTAAGCGTATGAATGTGTGTTGTATCTTGAGTCTGATATACAGTCATTATACTTGTTATCGATAAACCAATTTCCAAATGTAGCCTCTATATATTTATGTAGTTGCTCATGTTATCACTTACCCATGGGACTATCATCAACCGAGAAATGAATAATTCCAAGAAAAGGTAAATTTTGGAGCCGGATGAGATACAAAAGTTTTTCTAGAATTCCTACCTCTAGACTTATGACATAACGTGGGCATAAAGATATTAAATTTGATTGCTTGTAAATTAGCAGAACTATGCTATTTAATAATTACCTGTGCCACCATCAGACCAATCAGGCATCCGATTGTCATGGACACTTAAATGGCGAGTTAATTTAGAAAGAAGGGATGATTGCTTTTGAATGCGGTCTCTCTTAGCTTTGACATTTTGGTCTTCTTGAATTAGTTCTTCAATCCTTGAGGTGCTTTGGGAACTACGCATAACAATCGAACAGACATCATTATTCAGTTAGTTATTAGCAATTTCAGCGGATAATCAAAAAAATCATTTACTGAAAGTCAAACATATCCACAAGTAACATATATGTTAAAATGCAGTTCTGGGATGAGAGTAGATTGCACAATGTTCGCATTTGTTAAAGAGGATTGTAGAAATGGGGTGGAATATTGTTTCATACTAATATATATGTAATCATGACAAAATGCATGGTACAGATCCTCAAAATAGACATATCCATAGTAAATTTTGACATTATATACTGGCATATGGAATCAAATTAATTTTGGATGTTTATCAAACTATTTAAATTATGTCACAAAAGTGTCGTGCTATGATACATTAAGGAGTCGTTCTATGTTTCATTTACCCAGCACTTTTTAGCTTCATCCAAACTTTGTACCACGCAAATTTTAGGTATCACGATATTAATATAATTGGTATGTATACTGTAAACATGAGCAACTATATCACGTATTACCTTATTGCAGTATATAACTGATTAAGCATGTCTTCTTTTGCTTTCTCAACTTGACAAAGCACGACAGCCTGCATAAACGATTAATGTGCATGTACAAATTATAAAAGATTTACTAATTAATAGAGAGAAGCAATCAAGCAGCACATAAACTTTATACCTTGGGGATATTTGCAGCAAGACTGTTCAAAACAGCTTCCACGTAACCTCGAACTTCTTGTGACATCCATCGCAATTCTTCTTCTGGATCAGCAGGTTTTCTAGACATGGTGTCCTATAAGAGCATACCGGTTAGACTTGGATTGGAATCCATAACTGGTTTATTATTACATTTGACTCATACAACATAATTATGTGGTTGTATTCCAGATTTGGGTTTATAATACAAGAGTTCAAGTAATGAAATATGAGAATATTCCTTCAGCGCATCACTATGTGATTATTTATTAGATAATATATTTTGGTGAGCCATGTGACAGTTTAAAATATTGTGGAAATTAGGAAGGCACCTTTGTTTTCAAATTTATTTCACTTCCATCCCATTGCAAAAACAAGTTTCACGAAAATTTGCAGTTTTCAGTGCAAATATTTGAATTTTTCTGTGAATGTTTATAGGTAAAAACTGCAAATGTTTATTTTGAAAATATTTGCACTTTTTTCCGTAAATATTTGCATAGTTTAGAGTATAAATATTTGAACTAAAAACTGCAAATTTTTGCTGAAAATAATTATAAGGATGTTTCGTTAAAAAAAAAAAAAATCAATTTTTTTTTTTTTTTTAAGGAGGAGAAAAGTGTATTTTGAAACTTTTTGACAAAACTTCCCTTAAGGATTTCTTAACACATGTTATCATACAGATAACAAGGTAGCTAAAGCTGATATGAAATAACATAATTACAGAACATGCATTTATGGATGACCAGTGCAAAAGCTTATCAATATTTATTATATAAATTTCAAAGCTTAAGATGTAATCTACTAAATACAGACTCCTGAGATACTGAGCATGAGTGACAGAAGCGCTTACAAGAGAACCATCTGAAAGGCTTTGCCTCATGGAGACACTACCACCCTCCGAAGGAGCCATGTCTTTTCCAGACGTTCCTTTCGGGGGTTGAATTACATTTCCTATTTTATTCATCCATTCAATTTTATCTGCCAAACTTTCAGCTTTCAAAATAAGAGCACTGTGAGCTGCATGATACATAGATGTTGTCAGTCCATGATATCAAAGTGAATATCAAAACATCTGAAAAAACATCCAATATAGTTGCTTTTGGGTCCCTTGAATATTTTACAAACATTATTGCTTAGCAGAATGATAGACAAATTTGGAAACAATAATTAACAACCATCTACTAAGAGTACTTGAAAGTATTGTACAATACCAAAACAATTTCAAGGATTCTGTATAAACTACCGATGAGGAAAAGATATGCACAGACAATATAAGCAGAGTGAGAAACTGAGTACTGATCAACAAATGTTAACGAAGATGAAAGTTATTTGACAAGTGTTGTCAACTTTTAATCTATACCTTTCAGAACTGATTTGTATTGAACTTTGTTTGTAATCTTGAACATAAGGCTTGGCCCTTTTCCAGGATCATCTCCACTCTTTTTCTTGTCTTTGGATTTTGAAAATTCATCCTCGTCAATGTCTTCTATATTGCATTCCTGCATATTCCATTTGTTTATCAGGAATAGTGCAATTTTATGGCGTTCCTAAATATGTAATGGCATACATTTGACAGTCTACCAGATGGAAGATATACTTGCACTGTCATTTACCTACATACAAAAATACATGGCTAGTCTACGGAATGCTGCTTTTAAAAGTTATATCAATATAATATCAAATTTACATAGTAAAATCAATATCATATTTCCTTCCCGTCAGAATTAAAGTTTCATGCTGAACAATCTAGGTTAAAAAAAAAAAAACGTGTTAAGAAGAAGAAGAGGGGGGAAAAAGGAGATAAATTCATGCCTCTAATGTGATGACACCGCGAAAATGTCTTTCCTCTTGCTTCTTGGTGTATCCAAGCTATATAAGATGAGAAATATTTTCAGAAGATTAACACACCTTCATTAGCATGAGCATGAATACTATTGACATTTAATATGTGTATTCGTATTGCACACCTTTCCACTTTTCTCATTTAATACAAACCATCTCCTATTCCAGCCAGTTCCTTTTCCACTCTTTTTCAATAAAAATCCTGGGAAAAAAGGCAACAAGATTGATAAGAATGGTTAAGTGGCATCTGCTTCAGAAATATCAAGGGAACAATGGAAATTTTGTTTCCCCAATGTTCTTACACAACAATTTTTCCACTTTGTTTCTTCTCAAATATAACAGAGTCTTAACTGTTTGATGTAAATGGAAGTAGCCAAAGTTTTATGGGATACATATTGCATATAACTGGATTATGGAGGACACAGAACAGTAAAAGAATAATAATATCACTCATTCCCTTGATCATAGCTACTCCATAAATTAATATATGACAAGCCAAGTTCTGATGATTAAATTTGAGAAGCCCAAAAATTTTCCTTGACTGAAATAGATCTTTCAGTATGCATAATAATTAAGACATAGTAGCAAACACACCAAAAGATGACTGGAAATTTCTATGCAGAATGATAGGAATACCTGCTGTTATTTCACCACCCGGCCCAGCTGTCTGTAAATTTGAACTTTCTTTTGTATCTTTGTCATTCTGACCTGATTTCTCCTTCATTTGTTTCAGGCTACCTCCTGACTGTTGTGATGCACTCTGAATATACCACCAAATTATTAGCAATTAAAAGAGATACCAAGTTCAAAAATCAACACTGTTATCGTTGCCTCCTGAATATTAGTTGTAATACTTAATACTTACCAATTCGCATATTTTGTATTTGTAAAAAAATTTAAGTCATTGTGAATTAAGTTACATTGTATATTAACAATACCACCCCACTAGAAAAAAAATATTACATTGTAAAAACAAAATACACTCAGGTTACATTGCACGTCACTTGCTGTTTCAGTAAAAAGCTATGGCATAGGGGACAAAATGACTAGTATATGGAGAAGGTGTTCAAGTATTATAAAGTAAAAGCATGGACTGGGATTTCACTATAATCAGAGTTGGTACTGTTCATCCAAAAAAATGAATAAAAATAATAGTTCCAACTAACTTTGTTCAAAATAGCCTGCTCAGCCTCTTGCCCTTTCTTAGACGACCGGTACTTCAGTTCTTCTTCACGACGTTGCCGCTCTACCCTAATACGAGAATTAAGTTTGTTCAAGGCATGTCCAAAATATAAAGTAAATGCAGAAAAAAAATAGTGAATGTGAATATAAAGTGTGGTAGCAATTTGGATACCTTTATACCCTTCAAAATACAGAAATAAAAATGTTAGACAGCATTAATATTAGCAGTAGTAATATACGGGAAAGATATATAAAAAAATGTTGGACTGGAAAATATAAATAGAGTTTCGATCAAACTTATTATCTGTACATCTGTGCAAGCTAGAACAAATCAGTTTAGAAGAAAAACGTCAGCAAGGCAATCAAGGAAAGTTAAGAAATTCACTAGATATCTGACCAATATTTCAAGGACTACAAAATACAAAATAACATACATAATCTGTATATATGACAGAATAATATGTACCTAACAGTTTACGTTGTTACCTGTGGTAACATATGGCAATGCCCTTTTCGGTTGTAGTCGAAAATATAAGTAGAAAATGAATAATATTGTAAAAAGAAAGTGGTGACAATAAACAAAGACACGAGCAGTATCATATAAACAGTGCCAATAGAACAAATAAACAAACCTCCTCTGCACTAGACGAATGAAATGCTGAGGAGGTACAAAGGCTCGTTCCATATCTATTAATGCAACCACCATCTTCTTGGCCTCATTTTTAAAATTCTCCAAAGCAGAGGTTGCAATCGTAATAACCTGTCAATGATACAATTATGAAGGTTATTGTTCATATGGTACGGTTAAGAAATTTATTGCTTAATACACAACGAAGAATCACACAACACTTCTGATGGCAGACAGATATGGTTCCTAAATTGGGAAAATTGAGAAAGTAATAATTATCCAATCAGATGAATGTGGAAAGCGATGCACACTTATAAAATAACGGACTCAAAATTTTCAAAACATCTAATTGCCAAAACACAAAAGGCACCAATTTTCAGCTTTCTTGATGATGCATAATACACAAGATAGATCATTGAACGGTCAGAAATCATACAGTTTTAGTGATAAAATGTTTTACTCATTATTGAAGAATTGGATTCTTTTTTTCTTTTCTTTTTTTGACAAACTGGTTGTTTTCCAGATTGATTGCTATACATTTAGGAGTCCTGATAGTGATAACACACTCACATTACATGTAAATATGTTTTTTTTTTCTTTCTTTGTTTTTTTTTTTTTTTTTGAAAAAAAAATCGAGCAAATAGTTCTCAGGGGAGCAAAAGACAGACGTAACTCAAGTAACAGATTCACGGCAAATGGCATGACAGCATTAACATAATCTACACTAGCCTAGTTACTGAATATATTATTATATTTATAAAAGAAAATATAATGCATCACTAACCTCGCTCTTAAAAGGAGGATATCTTCCAAGCCCTGCAGTAGCATTTGCAGCGGCAGAAACTATTTCTGTTAATACACGGTGGACCTGTACAGATATGTTGAAAATGATTGCACATCAACAAATGTGGGCATTATGTGTATCCTATTCAATGTAAAATGGAGACAATGAGAAACTACGATACATATCCATTTATCACCTCATCCACACAAAGGCGTGATGGTTCTTTAGCAAGCTCAAGCACACCTTTTATCAAAGATCTCAACCCTTTCTCGGGAGAAATAAGGTATGGTTGGTAACCATCAGCTTCCAGCACAATCTGAAAGATCAAAATATTTACGATCATCCACGAGTATAGGCATCTAACGTTGCGCGCGCACGCACGCGCGCGCTCACGAACACACACACATATATATTACAAGAATAATACCCTTTTAACATTTTTGATATCAAAATGTCTATCCAAAGGAAGTTGCTTGATCCTGTTAGGAAAATTTCCTTCAAAACTTGCAACAACTTTCCAACCTCCACCCTGTAAAAAAGGAATAAATTACATACTTGTAACTTAATAAGACTGGAGATGTCACAAGTTTCAATACAAAATGTTGAATGATGGGTGCAATGCAGACTACACTAGACATCAAGAAAAGTGATGAAATGAATGCTAACCCAGCATCTGAAAAAGACAACACATGGAAATATTGAGTCCTTGCCACTTGTTTTTATATAATATGCCTACCACTCCATGATAAACTGTTTACGGCTTTATTGTTTATCATGGTAATGATGATACAAACAAAATGGAAGCTGCAAGCCTCCTTGATGGAATGTTGTGTAGTAAAGTAAAAGCAAAGGGTTTGGAAAGGAATTATCAGTCTCCGTAAGAATTTGAGTTTGTAAATAATGAACATCATTCAGATGTAGACCAACATAATCTCATGCAGTGCGGTAGAATATAAAAAAAGGTCAAGAGAGTTCACTATCATACAAAATCAATCAGAAAACCGAAGAGCACAAACATTTGCAATTATTACAATAATTAACAAAAAAAGAAAAAGAAAAAAAAATTGAGTCAAAAGCACTGACCTCACCAGAAGTAATGTGCAGTAGAAATGTATCCTCAAACTCTCTGCATAGCTCTAAAGCAACAGCTCTTGTACCCTCTGCAGTACTTATCATTGATTCGCCAAGTTTAGCCAATTCTGCATGCACCATCTGAGATTTGCCTTGCAAACTGCAGCAAAATACATATATTTAGTAGCAGAGTTAGCTGTATCAGCTCACTGTTATAATCGAAAGAGCATCAATGTTCATATGCTCATAAGGAAATAATGAGGAGCGGCATATCTTTAGGTAAATACCGACACCACTAAGTCTAACTTTCTCTACGTAACGAAGACGTCGATCTTTTCCATTGGTGTCAGGGACTTGCAAATCCTTTTTAAAGGTATATAGTATAGAATTAGCGAGATTAAGAAACTAAAACATTTGTAAATTGCAAAGTGAGTTTCCAATCATGCTTGAGGTTATAACTCAACTCAACGTAAAGTAGATTATAAATTTATGCATTTGCTTTTGTTATAAATATATTCACAATTTAGATTTTGAAATTCTGGATGATATTTTAGTCTCTTGAGCTCCATTACTGCTTCTAGCAACATATGAAGGTATTGCAATTTGCAGTGCTGATCATAAACTTGGATCTGGAGCAATTGCCTATGAAATGACATTTGAGGATTCAGACTACTGGAGTTGAGATGTATTGTAGCATATCATTGCCAATATCTCAATTGACATGTATATTTAGGATTCCTGTTTTTTGTACATTGAGTAGCTTGATTATTTAATTTTGAAACTAAAGAATTAAACAAACATCATACCGATGGTTACGTGACTTGTAACTAAAGAATTAAAAACCCCCCATTAAAACCAAACAAAAAAGATTTAATAATAACTCAAAACACTGTTAGAGTTAAATACATCAAAAAAATGCTGGAATTATAGGAAATGAAAGCTGATCCTTGACAGAAAATATACCCTTGAATAGTTTCCTGCTTAACAACTAATGCTAATTTTAGGTCCTTCTGTTATGGGGCTTTCCTAGATTGAATTATGTTTATCATGCCCTAAATTTCATCAGAAAAATCCTGATATTTATAATAAGGTTTTATTTTCCCAACAGATTTAGGGATAAGTAACTTGAAAAGGCAAATCTGCAAACAAATATATTAAAGTCGCTTGACAATTCAAGCAACACATAACGTGACTAATTAATATGAAATTAATTTTATAAATGAAATATACACGAACTCAGAAACTAAATGGACACATGATGCAGCAAACAGTTACCCAGAGAGCAGATTTGGCAGCCTGACTTTCATTCTGTTACCAATCTGCTTAGCAAGAGTTTCAACTAAAGCTACTCTGCCAAGTTTGCTTTGTGGAGCTCCAGTTAATATAGATTTTAAACTTTCACTTTCAGCTCTCCATGCATTTTCTAATGAGTTTTCAGAGCTACCTGAACTACCTTGGGCTGAAGCAATAGAAACAGATTGCCCAATTAGGGCAACCCATGGTATATCACACGCTTTAGGAGGGCCCTGGTTTTGTAAAATTGCCTGACAAGCAGCAATAGCTTTCTGTTCTCCAGCTGCTTGATCGATCTTGCTTATGGCACCAATTGTTCGTGTCCCTAAAATATTCAGGGAGTACAATTTACTAACTATATCCAATGTAGCTAATAAAAGGATGATGGCGTGGATTAAGAAAACAATACCTTCTGCATCATATTCTTTAGCTAGTCTGAGAGCTCGAGAAGATGAAATTTCAGGTGCTTGAGAAGCAGGTATGATAACTAGCAAAATTGCATCATTGCGTGCTGCATAGTCACTGACCTGTTAAATAGGCTAGCAGCGTAAATTTTCAGCGAATCTTGGGCAAACATTATGTTCATCAAACAGGACAAAATCATTTCATCAGGCACTTAATATCTTATTTCTGTTTTTGGTTGTTGTATCTAATGCCCAGCATGCAGTCGATATTATGCATATAATAATATCTGGAGAAAAAGAACTAACCACGGAATCATCCATAGACCGTTGGTCCAGTCCAGGTAGATCAATTAACTTCAATGGAGGGGCTGAGATAATAAAAACATACATTTAAGGTAATTGTCAATAAAAACTACGCATATGTAATGTATTCAATGTTCAGCTGCATTACTCTTTTTTTCTTCTTCTTCCAAATTGGTAATATTATAAGCTAAGGGCTTTAAATACAATCATTTCTTGTGTAAATAAGTAGATTTCTCTGCTGAAAAAGAGATTTAATGAACTATTGGTTTGTCAGATAACTTAAAATGTAAGAAACAGAAGATGAGGGGCTGAATACAAACCTAAATAGTGTGATATGGTTTAATAAGTACTTTACACTGGAGGGTATGCTTATGTAGTTGGTATACTATTTTATTTAGGGTTATTACGGTTACATTTGTTATTACCTTCAACCGTAACCGTTGTTGGTTGTTATAAAAATTTATAACCGTTACCATAACCGTTTAATGTTTATAATGGCTAACCGCATATATCATAATTTGAATATATATATATATATATATATATATATATATATATATATATTATAAACTATATATAAATTATTGTTAAAAAAACTGTGGTTGTAACTTCTTTCATGAACAAGTTTGTTTGTTTGTAAAATAAATAAGGCATGCGCATGTTATTTATGGATGAAGACCATATATCATTAGTGTGCATTTCTCAAACTTATATTACTAAATTGCATATTTTCTATGAATTATAACATAAAAAATATGTATGTTTGGTATGGTTTACCATGATTAGCAATCTTCAATCATTACTGTAGTAAACGTTACCTGTATGAACGGTTTACTACAGTTAAGCGGTTGATGGTTCAACCTTAATAATCCTAATTTATTAACAGAAGAGAACTAGAAATAAGGAGGCTTCTCTTGCATTATAAAGAAGAGACAAAACGTTGATATGTTTTTCCTTGAATACCTAGGTATCGAAGTTTTACTTGTAAATCCTAAGGGAGTATGCACCAAACTCATAACACATATTTTGAATCATGCACAATGTTTTATATATCCATTGCATTTACTGGGGCTTGAACTCATGATCTTTAGTCACTCAACACACACGATACACGATAATAATCTTCATAGATGATACAATCATACAAAAATATTATAATATAGCAGATTCAAAGAAAGCTTAGACATGCAATTATTTTGTCCAAAAGAATAAAAACATAAGTGTTGTTCGAGATACCGAAGAAAATTGAGAAATTATGTATCGTAGTTCATTGGCATAGATTGATACTGATAATGGTTAAAAAGTACACTTAATTAGATATTAAATGGCAATTCTATATACCTGTACTAGTATGAAGTTTCAATGGAATTTCATCTTTACGGTGCTTTCCAGAGGCCTTGCTTAATGCATCTTGAAGAAAATGCCTAAGAGAACCTACATATATAAATAAATAATGGACTATAACAGGAGCAGGTATAAAAACCTAAAGTCAATATTTGGACAGGTAAGAATCTCACTTGCAGAAACCTGTTGTGATTTGCCGCTTGATTGTAATATAATAGCCTTACTATCTAAATTTGGGTCCCTTTGCAAACTAATGCTAATTGGCGCCCTTGTAGCACCGTTTTCTCCTGTTGGCTACACCAAAAATAAAAATAAAAATGAGGTTAAGCTACTTCTGAGTTATTCTGCTTTGTTTCCACATAAGTGTGGCATTAATTAATTGATACATAATGTTTGGTAGTCCAAGACACTCAGTCTAGCGATAAGGCTCTAGAGCGTGTAACTAGAGACTGATGGTTCAAAACTTTGGAACATTGATTAGCATTTTATCACTGGATTAAAAAAAAAAAATACTAGTTGAAATGCCACACTTTTTTGGTCTTAACATAAACTTCACAAAATTCCCTTAAATTCAAATTACATCTCAATATATATAAATATACTCCCACCTTAATTAAAATTCAAACTAACTTCTATATTCTATTACTTGGTCAATTACTTATATCCTTCAACTAAAACTGCTCATGCCTTAATTAAAATGCAAGGTTTTCGTCTGTTAAATCAGAATCAATCAATTATATCTCAATTGTATTCTAAATTAAACTGATCGTGCCTTAATTAAAATGCAAATGTATATGTACTAAAACCGAGTCAGTCAGTTTTATAACTAAAACTGCTCATGCAAATCTGAAACAACATTTGTAGAATAAAAATAAAAAATACGCATAATATTTGGCAATTCGGATTTATATTTGAGAGTGGTAATGAATTTCAGAAAAAAAATATGACCACCCAGCTGCAGTTAAGTTATTTGTTCCTGACATTTGTTCTTCTACGAGATTCATTGTTCAGATGCTCGTGCCTACATTTTACACTATCTGTGTACAAACTGCCTAATATGATCTATCTAATAACCAACCATGGAAACCAAGTAACAAGAAACGCAATATTTGCTTCAAATTTTTATCAGATGAGAGTATGGTAACTGGTGTTGTTGAACCAATTACCATCAACCATTTTCAGAAATCAGATACCACCTTCACCAACTTTGCTTGCAAAGCTACATCCTTTATCATGTTTATCATCAAAATTGGTGTTGTCCAATCGCTTGCATAATTTTCCATTTCTAAGTTCTTTTTTTTTTTAAGATTTTTTATATTACTAGATAACTATCAATAAAGCATATCATTCTTTCAGCACGCGATTTTTTATTTTTCTACTTTACTTTTTTTCTTTGGTGCAATTGAGAGGGCTATACATAAATCCAAAAGATACAGGGAAAGATTCATTAGAAAGCACTGACCAAAACAGGATGCCCTATCAAACTATTAAGCACTGCAGATTTTCCTGCACCCTACATAACAAAAATAAAATTGCATCAAAAGTTCCAAATCGATTAAAACCCCAAATTAATCAACAAATGGAATAAAAAAACTCACGACATTGCCCATAGCAACAACATTAAGAAAAGTATTCGGTCTTTTACTGGGAACATTTTCATCGACATCCTCATCTGCCAGAACCGCTGTAGCCTGCAACATCGATTCCGATAGCTTAACCAGCTCATCCATCGCCTCCATTTTCTCAAAATGTTGTTATTTGCGACTTATTTACGGAGTAGAACAATTACGGATCTGATCATTAAGGAAAAATTATGAAAATGTGGAGAGAGAAAGTGAAGATGAGAGAGAAACGGGGGAAGGCAGGCGGGAGAGATGATTAATATACAAACACGTAAGCGTTATATTTTAATTATATGACTTAAGTTTTTGTTAATTCCTTTCTAATTTTGGTTTAGTGTGAAGTCCAATACGTGTAGTTAGTTGAGTTTAAGAAACAACGACAAAGAAGGGAGTACGTGATTGCTGCGATTGAAACAACAAACATTTTGCTTAATGGTTAAGAAGGGAAAAAATATCGGAGGAAATTCTAACTCAAAACAGGTTTTATGATTTGTGTTTCGTGTATTCCAACCATCGCAGGAGTGAATGTTAGGTTTGGACATCCTACTCATAGCATCATACACGACAAATGCAAGGAAGAAAGGAAAAAAATAAAAGAAGCGGTTTTTTATATTTCTACTAAACTTGGAAAATAAGAAAAGGTTTTACCCACCGTCGAAAGGTCAAGAAAGTTGATGACATGATGACATGAAAACCGGCTACCGATGTCCTAGTAAACGGCAATCGTAACTATAAAGTTTTTAAAATAACGAAATTTCTTGCCGGAGAAGTTCTAATCCACACGAAAAGTGTAACAATCTAGACACTGCCTCGAAGAGAGATTTGATAAAATAGATGTATTTGAAAAGATGTAGACTCATTTTCGATTTTATATATTCAAATCATTTTTCAAATTAATTATTTTTCTATCTTTTCACCTCTTTTGTGCATTTTGAATACATGTCGGTGATCAAAACACACAAAACTTTTTTTCGAATCAAAGGATCTTTTACTGTAGACATAAATGAAATGAAAATATATCACATGATTGAAATTAAATAAAAAAGATCACCAAATAGTGAAAGTAGGACAAAAAAGATAGAGTGTGACTTTATGTTATGGACAAATCGAAAAACAAATGAATTGCATAGAAAAAAAGATGGCATGTTAGTGAAAATTATGAAAAACGAAAATTCATACTATGATACAATCATTAAGAAACAACGAACAAAGTGATGTTTGTTTGTTTTTCATTAAAAATTTGTCCTATATCGCTAATAATTTACGGTAATAAAAGAATTCGAACAACTAGTCCTTACTATGAGAATATGAAACCGATCCTGTTAATTTTTTTCGACAGAACTATGATTTTAATTCATTACGATCAACTATATTAATTCCTCATAACATTCATTTGGTAATTCTTTATTGTTCATTATTAGTTCACCTTCGTTCGTGAGGAAATCTGCAAATTAACAACTTTGTTTATTTTTATCAAAAAAATTTATGCTTACTATGTTATAAAAATGCTCGATAAATACATAAATATGATGTTAAACAATAAAATAAAAAATGTTAATATTCAACACCAAGACTTTTTCTAACTAAATATAGTTTATGTTTGATCTTGGATTTCAATGATCATTGTTTCGGAAGATAAGGTATTTAATTGAATTCTTGTTAGAGAACTTGGACACCTAGGCATACACAATAACCATGACAAAAAAGTTTAACCTTGGATGGTTATTGGGATTTGTTGCTTTTGAATTCGATCATAGTTAACAATTGATATATCATGTCAATACTTGAAGAGAAACTAACCTCACAACAAGACTACAAAAGAGCCATAAATTAGAGCTCAAAAAAGGATTATGAAAATTAGCTCATAATGGAGCCCGTAATTAGGTTCATATAAAAATCCAATAAAATTGAGCTTATATAATTGAATCCATAACCGTATTTGTAACCGAGTTCATAACCAAATCATTTCGACAACTGAATTCATCATTAGGCTTACATGTGAGGTGCAACCTCGAATCGAGCTCGTAAACAAGCCCGAGGACCATGCTAACAACCCAAGCTCGCTAATGAGTTAACAAACTAGGCCCGAGATCACAACATATGGCCAATGAGATAGCCTATAACTGGGCATAATAACCTTCTATTGTGTGATCTGTTTAGGGGTGACACTCATTAACGGCGGTCGCTTGTCGAACTTCTCACATTGTAGCTGGTTGAAAATTAAGAACTAAAGATTGAGTGATTCAACACACGACACACCCTATTGCTTGGGCTTGAAGTGTTGTTACTTATGATAAAGAATATATCGTTGACCTACGTGTGCACCATTTCACTTTATCTACTAATTAGGGTGTTTATCTGGTTCATAGTAAGTAATCCTCCTTTTATCGTATAACAACATTACTTTGTCCCATATCCTATGTTGTACGATTAGACCACTAGGCCTTTATCGAAGCCAAATTGGTAGAGAAAGCTACATTCGATAGAGGGTGGTAAGGACCTAGGCAATTTCCTACTAAACATCGATAGAGTTGTGTGTATGAACTCGGGCAAATTATACAATTTGATTATGTAACTTAACTCTTATAATTAAATCTTATTTGAAATAAAAGTATGTTTTTTGGTCTTATTTATTTTGTATGTATTTTAATAAGTATTTATATTCATGTGTATGTATGTATGTATAAGTAACATTAATAGCACATTATACCGCATAAACAGGTAAGGACAAAGTGTTTTGTTAGTAGCGAATACAAAGGAATTCATAACTATGAGTATTAAATCATTCCAACAAACACTTACCCTTAAATATTATAGTCATTTGGTATTTTAAGAATGAGATATCAAAATATGGGAAAGACTAATGTACATAACGATATCCATGTGGACATTGATTTACTCATGACTACGAGAGTACCAGTAGGTTACGTACGTATAGTCGTTTGAATGAATTATAAAATGTCTCACCGAGAGTCTTTTATATGTTATTGCATCTAAGTTAAATAGCACATGATAATTGCAATAGCCTTTCGATTTGAAAGTACCATTGATCTTATAAGTGGCAACCTTACTTTGATTATGGCTTATCAAATGATATTGATTCATGTTATGATCATAGTTGAGTATGTGTTAGACTCGTGAAATGAAACACTACTCAAGAGAGAATTCGTCTTCTTTGATGTAAAAGGCTGGTATCATCATAATTAGACATGGAGTCATAAATTTCTATCCAAACTAATTTGGTTTGTTGATAAACATTATCAGATTAAGCCAAGTGTTTTCGAAGGTTATTTTTTTTATTGAATACAGACATTATTAAGTATCGACAATTGACTGTCATAGAGTTAAGGATGTGCCTTAGAAGTAGTTATTTAATTTGATTATATAGCTTAACGCTTACAGTGAAACTTGTTCGAAATAAAGTTGTTTTTGGTTTTATTTTCTATTGTATATATTGTTATATTAGGATATAAATAATGTTATAAGTATATTGAATACATACAAGTATAAAATTTAGAAAATGTATTTAATTGATTATTGAGGTTGTGATATAACCATGAGTATTGAATCAAATAAAAAATATTTGTCTTAAATTTTCATAGTCAAGATGCATCGAGAATGTGATATCGATATATTCTTTAAGAGTAGTGAACGTAATGATCTCCATATGATGGACTATGAATTAGCATGAACATTGGAGGCATCAAGGGGTTACATATGTATTTGTTTGGAACAATTATCGAATGACTCGTCGAGAGCCTTCTATAGGTTAAAAGTCAAATACAAAATATCATGTGATGATGTGAAGTAGTATTTTGACTTGAGAATATTCCGAATCTTAATTGTCTAAACTATAATTTGATTATGGTTAATCACACAAAAATGTAGTCGTGTTAAGGCTATGGTTAGGACCACTTGAAGTCAAAAGCTATTCAAGAGAGAGTTCATCTCCTTCAAATGGAAGGTTTATACCACTGTAATTGATATTCAATGTAAAATCAAAGTCTTTGTCCAAAGTAAATTAGTAATTGATAATTGTTATTGAATTGATCCATGAAATTTAGTGTTGGGCTTTGTAGGGAACTACAAATATTAATAGATGATCATTAACTGAGCTCTATACATCAAAGTGATATAGTGATCATGAAAAGAAAACATGCACAATATATCGTTGCTTAAGGGTGTTGCTTTAAAGATAAGAAACTGGATTACACCTAGATAACCTATAAGCAACTAAACTTGTATCCACTACTATACTCCAAGATAATCTTTATACGCTCTAGTATTTAATTTTTTTAAATATTACTAAAGACTGAGTTCATACCTGGAAGCCACATAACCATGGCTCTCAATTTTCGATCGAAAATAGTCTATTGAAATAATTTATAAAAGATATAAATTATTATTGTGAAGAAATTAATATAATAGTTATATTAATAAATTTATTGTTATTTTTAAATAATATTAGAGATCCTAAAATTAAATTTATAAAATATATTATTTATATTTATTTATTTATTATTGAGCTAATATATATATATATATATATATATATATATGTATGTATATATATATATATATATAATTGTATATATTATTTGGTTAGTCGAATTTTTTTTTAAGTTTTTTTAAAATAAGGCATACCAAAATATAGGTCGACATGCTTTAATTAATAGGTTTATTTAATCAAGCGAGATAAGATCTCTCTTATAATAGGTCATATCCTAAATGGTGGATCTGGTAAGTTATTTACATAGGATATTAGTATTGCTATAAATATATCTTGATGCCTCATTCTACATACACAGAAATTCATTTAATGCCTCATTCTCCATACATAGAAATTCATTCTCTCTCAATAAAAATACAAATACATTACATCTTAACGATGGACTTTGCAATTCCACCATTAAGATACATAATTCTTTAATTAAAGGTGAAGGTAACAATTCAAGGCGTATTCGACCAGAATTATTGTCGAGTAACTCTTATTTCATAATCAATTTACAATCTTACATATTTTATCAAATATAGCGCGCACACACACATGCATGCATGCATGCATGCATACACACACACATATAAGTTTGTTCAAATTTTAAGTTTTAATTAAGTAATTTTTGTGCACACCATGTATCACCATCATGTACGAACATATATCCTTCTCATGTTAAACCCTGCACGCTGGATCAATCAAGCAGACAACATCACAACGCCTATATCGAGATCATTATCTCACGATCATCATCTAAGTGGCAATATTCATTAACACGGTATTAATGGAATGGAGCAAGATCTTTGATGCATGATATTAGCATTGACTCATCGCGCACAATGCCTAAATCTACATCTAGCGATCTGTCACGGAAATCGAATTCAACATTAATTATATAGGGATATTACATTCGTTACGGTAGTCACATTGATGGCATCGGGTGGCTTATGGCGGACGTGAGAAATGATCAAAGATTGTAATACATGGCTAGGGTTCGGCTGTGAGAATAAGAAGAAAGGAAATTTGTTTAAAAACTCTTATAACGGTAAAAATGAATTTTTAATCCCAAAACTTTAATTGTGTACAACTCTTGCATACAAATTCCATTTTGAATGCATTTTATGCCATTGATTTCGTATTACAATCCTGAAGATAGTGACATTATTAAATTATATATCGTATATTTATACATAACATCACATATAGGAAATAAGCATATTAAATTATTTGTTAAATAATTATGTACTAACACCATTAATATGAAATTAATATATTTTGGCATTATTTGTGTTATTTAGATATTTAATATTCGAAGTCTAAAATTATATATGAAAATCATTTTTATTATAAATTTATATCTGAATAAATGTCATTCATATTGATAATAAATCATTTAAATAAATATTATTTTGAATAAATAATAATACTGCAAATCAAATTAATCATATGATCGAGATTAAGATTTAAATCAAATTCAGACAATAAATTTTAAATATGATATAATATTCATATATTATTCATGATAACAGTATAAAAGATCCAGTGAATAATAAATTAGAAGGCAAATTTTTTACTTTTCCCTGGTGTCAATGCTTGTGACCTTACAATGATATCAGAGCCAAGTTGTGTTATTATGAATAATATATAACAATTGAATTTAAAATTGGTTAGATTTAAATTTATGAAGATTATGAATAAATTTATATTTTGTTTTTGAATTTGAATTCATAAAAATTATAAATAAATTATTTTAAATTTAAATTATAAGGGCTATGTATAAAATTTAAAATTGATTTAAATTTTATTCATAAAGGTTATAAATTAACAAATTTAAAATGATTTAAATTTGAATTTATGAAAATAATAAATAAATAAATAAATCTGGAATTGCTTTGAATTTAAAATTATAAAAGTTATAAATAAATAAATTCAAGATAATTTTAAATTAAATACAAATTATAAATGGCATAAACCATAAATGTTACAATAAAGTTGCAATATTAATAATTGTTAATAATTGTAATATAAACTTAAATATATAATTTAATATTATAATATATTTTTTAGAAAGGTAAGCCAACTTTTATTGGGGAATGCTCACTTTTCATTAAACCATTTAAATATGCAAGAGGTGGAAACACCTCAAAATTACAATTTCTAAAGAACGCATTAACAACATTTCAATCCATACACTTACAACCCGAAGTGACATAATACAACATCAATTAGAAAAGAAAGTGGATTTCCTAAGTAAATTTCATAAGGTAGCAAAGCGAAGCTTTGTGACAAAAGCACAAGTAAAGTTCGAGATCTAATCACAAGTAACAAAAGTTACCAGTATCACATAAGACCGAGCCAGGAGCTATGATAAATACCAAATGCAACACAAATGCTACTCGACAAATCCGACCACCTAATAACTCATGAGTCACTATGTGCATCACTAGTGAAAACGCTTACATATGTTGCTCAAATGAGCAGGAAGATCAGTGAGATAACTAGTGTAGTACACATTACCCGTTAAAAACTGCTCGAAACATTCAGATGCAAATCTTCGCGAACGCAATTTAAAGATTTTTATAATGAACAACCCTCTTTAGCATATACTCTAACTTTCAATATAGATAGACTTACTCATAGAAAAATATGGAAGTATATTATAACATTGCTTCAACATATTAGCAGACCAACCTATTTATTACCTCCGAATATGAGTGTTATGGAATACATACATTACGCTACCAGTTATTAGATTGGAGATGCTTTAGCTTAGTTACTAAATCTTAAAAGAATAAATCCAAATCAATTACAAAGAATTAGGAATATTCAATCTAAACAAGAAGCTCTTGGTGAATTATTAAAATTATTGTTAGCGGACTTCATAGGAGAAACATTTCTAGAAGATGCCGATTACAAAAAACAATTATTAAAATACAATTATGTGATATATGTATGTTGGAAGAATTTGCTGCCAATACATAGATCTACTTTTTCATTTAAAGAATAATGATCAAAAGGTTTTTTTGGGTAAAAGGCTTTTTTTAAAAAATACATTATCCATGGAATAACATTATACAAGAAAGATATGACATTTTAAGACAATGCACTTATGATGAAAATCATAACACAAGCCTCTTAAAAAGGGCATATATGGATACTATGGAAAGGGTTTGTAAGCAAGAAAGTGTACATTAATAAATGAATAAATCAAAAACTCCAAACTTAGATTTTCTTATTGTATAAAGTATGCCGAAGATATCAATAGACGGTTTGGATTTTCGCCTGAGTTCGAAAGAGAAAGGGCAAGAAATTTCAAAAGAAGAACAAGACCAAAATATCGGATTACTAGGAAAAAATGGAAACCGGAATATAAGAAATTTTTTAGAAAAGAAAGCAATTTTCTAAGAAAAAATTTATTAAAAAGAAAAACTTTCATAAGGGTTGCAAATGTTTCAAATGCAATAAAGAAGGGCATTATGCTAATGAATGTCCTACAAATATACAAAATATCGTAATATCAAGTATCAAAGAATATGATATTCATGTAGGCACTATTGAAGATATATCTAGTGTTGATAATTCTTCGGTATATGAAAGTGAATTATTCTATTTTGACACTACTGAAGAAGTGGATGAAATTAATGATTGGATTGATAATTTTAAAATAAAAATGATTACAATCAATCAGACACATAATCAAATAAAAATTATTCCATTAACTATATAAGCTATACTCCCTAAAAAGGAAAAAGTAAATTCTCAGGGTTATACATTATATGTAGCAAAATGCTCTAGATTAAGAAGGTACTTCACAATAGGGGTATTTTTGGATCTACTAATAAAAATCCCATTAGGATATTACGGGAAAATTTATAATATACCTAAACATACAAAAGAAAATATTTTTATAATCTATGGATTAATTGAACCTCTTTCTAAAATTAATGCTTCTATACTATTTAAAAGTACCGATGTAGAGGATAAAGATTAAATTATAGAACAAGGAGACCCAATAGGTTTACTTGTTTTACGTAAATATGAAGATCTTCTGATTATAAAAGAAGAAATATATGATCATGATACATTTACGCCCATTAAGTGGTTCTACGTCTCGATCATCAAGAAACAAAGAGTCGGAATCATATCATGAATATATATATGAACACTTTTACATCTGAAGAAACATCAAACCCACAAATACAAGATAGCACAGGAGAACAATTTGCGGTCACTGACAAAGATTTAGAAAAATTAAAAGAAGCAATTCCTCACTCAGACAGAAAAGATGTTGACAAACCTTTGACCTTTAAATCTATATTTCTAAATCAACATACATATGTATTTGAATGTATGCAAGGAACTCTAGAATTAAAAAGAGAAGAAGATTTTACTTGTATAAGCCTTTTAAATAAAAATAAAATAGAAAAACTAAAAGCAAGATATCCAAAAATGAAACACCTTCGTATAAGTCTAATACAACTAAAAATAATAGGATTATTTAGATTTGGAATTGATACTCCCATTATGATAGTCTGTATGGATGAAAGAATTATCAACAATCCTTTAAATAGTATTATTGGGGAAGCTAAGTCCAATTTAGCAAATAGATTATTTGGAATATATATACATCCTGATTTCTATATAAGTCTTGAAGATCAAAATACAGAAAAAGCCTGTACATTATCAGTAAATTTACAAAATATCGAACTTCTATCAGAGTCTAAAGTTCTTGGCATACAATGGGAACATTGTATAGCTCTAAATGATATTGCTACATTTAAATCAATTATATTCAAATAATTCATTAAACTATTTTAAGTCTGATTAGGAAAAACAGTCCAACCTAGATTATTTGATATAAGACAATTACCTATGGAATATTTTATAGCATCAGGAAATACTATTTCTACCATGACCAAAAATAATGAAGAAAATTCAAATTCATCCAACACGTTAAAATGATCTCAATCATACAATAAAATGCCTGAAGTTGAACTAATTTTTGATATATTAAACTATTGGTAAATACTTAAAAAGTAAAAGGAACAGGAATCAAACGAATGGTTATAAAGGTTCCTGCAGAAAATATAAAAAACATCATTAGATCCGTATATATAAAAAGAAATCACAGTTACATATATATCTTTCAATAACGATATGTATCCCTGAATATCAAGAATTCATGGTGCATGTTTTGCTAGATTCTGGTGCAAAAGCCATTTTACTACAAGAAATATTTTTACCCCAGTAATTTTGGGTACCCCTAGAAAAAAAGGAATGCTAAATGACTTTATGGGAAGACAAATCCTAGTAACTCATAAAGCAAAAGGACTACGGGTACAAATACTTGATATATGTGGAAATAATAAAACACACAACTTTGATTTTGCGTTGCTTCCAAAAGAATTTAACAGTGATTGTATCCTTGGAACAGACAATTTAAGACATCTTCCTCCATTCAAAAAATATTATTTTGAACTAGATGGCGTTCTCGTGCCTCAAGTGACACTATCTGCTACAATTGCACCACATTATACTCCAACAGCACAGCGTGGTGAAAAACCTGTTACATTGATTGAAAATATAAGGACACCAAAAATAATACAACCAGAAATCTATACTTACAACATACCAACTGCAAATAAGTTTGAAATATTAATACATAGTATGTTAGAACCTCTTTATTCAGAAAGTCCATTAAACTTGTTTTATAAAGAACTAAGGTATTGTAAAATCGAGCTAATGGAACAATAAAAAGATGCCAAAATTTGAGTTAATGATATCATGGTATAGCCAACTAACAAAGAAGAATTTGAAAAACAAATAAAAGATCTATTAAATTTAAAACTAATATAATAAAGTTTTGGCATTCATTCTTCTCTAGCCTTCTTAGTAAGAAATCATGCTGAATTAAAAGAGGAAAGGCAAGAATTATATCAAACTATAGAAAACTTAATAGCCATTCCAAATTTGATGGATATTTTATTACCTCTCTTGAGCATCTAACTAAGCGGATATAAGGAACAAAATATTATGGTAAATTTGGCACTAAATTAGGTTCCTGGCAATTAAAACTTGTTGATAAACAGTCCATAGAATTAAATGCCTTTAGTTTCCCACAAGGACATTTTCAACTGTTAGTTATGCCACTATAAGTATTTCAAAAATGGATAAATTCTATGTTCAGACATTTACCATTTGCAACTGTTTATATAGACGACATCCTTGTATTCTCTAATACCGTTGAAGAACATAAACAACATCTTCTTGCAGTAGTGCAAATATTACTACAAAACGGTGTTATTCTAAGCCATAGGAAAATTGAATTATTTAAAATAGAAATAGATTTTCTTGGAAAAAGAATTAAAAATGGACAAATAGAATTACAACAGCACATTTACACTAAAATTAGAGATTTCCCTAATACATTTAAAACATTAAAAGAACTCCAAAGCTTCTTAGGATTGTTAAACTATGGTAGAAAATTTATTCCTAATTTATCAGCTAAGGCCCAAAATTTACAAAAGGAACTCATAAATGAACAAGCAAAATATAAACAACATAATGGAGAACAACCAAGAAGATGGAACAAAGATAAAATTTCTATTACATTACAAAAACAAGAAGAAGAGGAAATAAAGAAAATTAAAGATCTAGTAAAAGATCAAAAGATCCTTTATTTTCCTTCAGATGAAGAATTACTTACACTACAAACTGACGCTTTTGACAATTTTTAGGCAGGAGTATTAATTGCAAAACAAAAGGAAGTTGTAGAATATTCCTTTGGAAAGTTTAACAAACCCCAGATTAAATATGTTACATAGACAAAGAATTACTCACTATTAAATTAGCAATCAAAAGTCTAAGAATTTATTTTAGATAATTTATAATTAAAACATACAACAGTTTCTCAATTCTTAAAGAGAAAAAACAGTAAACAACCTAGAAGAAAATCTTCGAAGAGTCAGATTAGTGATGTATTTATAAATTTATAACTATGATGTCAAATACATTCCGGGCTACACTAATTTTGTTGCTGATCTTCTTACAAGGTTATGAAAAATAGATGAGGACGATATAAAAAGAATCAAAGAATTATTAGAAACAATGAAAAGGCAAGAAGATTTACAATAGGTGAAATCATCTAAAAAAGCCAAAAAAACCTCGAAAGAGGCTTCATCCTCACAAGGATCCGAAGAAATCAATACTCCCATAGAAGTAAATGAAGAAAAGGTACAGCAGACCAAAACTGTTTCAACAAAAAAAAAAGACAACAACTTCCAATACAACTCAAAATTTTGTTCCAATGAACAAAGGTAAGGCAATTACTTTCGTAGGAGTGAAAAGGCCATATGTCTCAGCTGTGGTCAAAGGTTGGTACAATTTAGAAATGAAAGCATCAAATCCTAATTTGTATGACAATTTCAACGGATATTTTAAAGCCATCCAATCTCCAGACCATAGAGCTGTAAATTTCTGGTTAACTCAACTAGAAAAAACTTATTTAGGATTGAAGCATAAAATATCCTAGAAAGAAAAAAAATTACAAGACACGCTAAAAGTAGTGTCTAAATTAGCTCAGCGTTCTTTTACATCTTGGTCTGAAGCACTAGATTTAAAAGAAGCAGAATTGTTCACTGACAACTCAGCTGAACGTAGCCATTTAAAAGCAATATTTGCTCAGATGTAGACATCTGATTAAGAATCAAAACTTTCTAGAATTATTTAGACTATATGAGATACATAACACAAAAACTATGGAGATGGAAGCTAAAATGACGGTATAAGATATGATCTCTGTATATCAGCAACATATCATTGATGAGAGTAATCTTCTTCTGTACTTCAAGAAATTAGAAGATGTAGAATTAATAAAACTCTTAGAGAATGAAGATTTAATCCTTAACGACAATAGAAGACCACGCTTAATAGCCTATTTTTTAGAAATATAAAAATACAAAAAAACATATTAAAAAAGGCTTGGTGCATGAAATTTATGTCAACACGAGCTATCCTAAGGAATATTCAGACTGTATTCCTGATATATGTGAAGCAAAGCTTGCTGAGCATTCAAGCAGGTTTTTTACTATGTTCATGTTCAAAATATAGAGCGTTTGGGAAGAAAGACAATACATACGTCTTTATCCCTCTATTCAACTATAGGAATTACATAGGGTAACTAAAAATCCCAAGCATGAATTTATTAAATTCAATCGAAAAGAATTTAATAAAGAAAATGAAAGGCTTTTAGCAGCACAAGAATTCTTTACTGAAGCCATCAGAAAGATGAAGTTGGATCACACTCCGCTACTGAAGGAAAAACAACATTACTGTTGAACTACCTATCAGCTTTCGAACTATCAACAGACAGAATAATAAAGGTTTGACGGTTTTTAGACGGTCTCAAAATTGGACCAGTTGGGACAATGGCACAAGAAGAATACTTTAAAGAACCAATGGAAAAAGAAAGACTAAGACAAAACTCTATAATGAGAGACACTATGGAGACCGACCAATTTGACGAAGAATCTCCAGGCAACCTAGATATTTAGAACTAAACCAGAAGCATAGTGGACCATTACTCAAAATGAAGACACAAAGCATCTAGCCGCTATAATAGGATGACAAATCACCCCACTAGCCTTAACAGCTTTTGTCCTATAGAATTAAAAAGATGGATACATTCTCAGCCTACATAATACAATAGAGGACATATATTACACCTAAATGACTAGGGAGGATAGATATTATACCTATTAAGTAATAAATAAAAGGTAGAAGAGACTATAAAAGGAGGGACTCCTCTTGGAATAAGGATCATCAAAAAGTTTCTTCATGTCTCTTCCTCTTATCATACAGTAACAGAGTCAAGTTGTGATATTATGAATAATATATAAACTTGAATTTAAAATTGGTTTAAGTTTAAATTTATAAAGGTTATGAATAAATTTAAAATTTGTTTTTGAATCTGTATTCATAAAAATTATAAATAATTATTTTAAATTTAAATTAAAATTAAAATTTACAGGGGTTATGGATAAAATTTAAAATTAATTTAAATTTTATTCATAGATATTATAAATTAAGAAATTTAAAATGATTTAAATTTGAATTTTTGTAAGTAATAAATAAATAAATCTGAAATTGTTTTGAATTTAAAATTATAGAAGTTATAAATAAATAAATTCAAAATAATTTTAAATTAAATATAAATTATAAATGGTATTGACTATAAATGTTACAATAAAGTTGTAACATTAATAAATTTTTGATTAATAATAATTGTAATGTAAACATAAATATATGATTTAATATTATAATATAATTTTTTTAGAAAGGTAAACTAGCTTTTATAATGGCATGCTCACTTTTCATTAAACCATTTAAATAGGCAAAAGGTGGAAACACCTTAAAATTACAATTTCTAGAGAACAACATTAAACATTATTTCAATCCATACACTTACAACCCAAAATGACATAATATAACATCAAGTTAGAAAAGCAAGTGGATTTCCTAAGTAAATTTCATAAGATAGCAGAGCGAAGCTTTGTGGCAAAAGCACAGGTAGAGTTCTAGATCTAATCACAAGTAACAAAAGCTACCAGTATCACATAAGACCGAGCCAGGAGCAATGATAGATACCAAATGCAACAAAAATGCTACTCGACAAACCCGACCACCTAATAACTCATGAGTCACTACGTGCACCACTAATGAAAATGCTTACATATATTGCACAAATAAGCAGGAAGCTCAGTAAGATAACTAGTGTAGTACGCATTATCCATTAAAAACTACTTAGAACATTCAGATGCAAACTTAAAGAAGTAGCGTCGAACAAAATTTTCTTATATAACCAGCAAAAATCCAAATTAATGAAGCAAGCTCATTGAAGAAGAAAGAAAATTATACAAGGCATGGACTGATAAAGCTTTGTGCGAAAAAACCTAAATCTTGAAAATGATGGCTAAAAGAAAAACAAAAAATGGTGAGGTGGAAAGATACGAGGGTAAAATGAGTGTGGGATAGAGATAATAAGATGAAATGGATGAAATATGAGGGAGGAGAATCAGATCTGAGAAGAAAAAGGGAGACAGCTACTAACCCTAGTCCCCATTAATCTACATTTTTCCCTACTAATCTACATTTTTTCTTTTATTTGAGTTGTATATACTTCACTTTTCATTGAATATATTATATAATTATTGTTATAATTAAATAAGAGAATTTTATACAATGTAAATAAAATAAAATAAAATAATGATTTTAAAGGTTAAAATTGAAATAAAATCCATAATAATTATAAGGAACGAATACATATGTATATTATTGTTTATACATGCAAAATGAAAAACGATGCCGTTTAGTGTTGTACATACTCATTATTCCTTATAGATGATAATGTTCGTTGTTATTATTTTGAGATTATGAATCTGAAATAATGTTTCTTTTTATTATTTATAATATAAACATAGTACTATACATACTTATGGTTGTTGAGCACCCTCAAGCCATAAAATATTTATGGTGTTGTTTATAACTTTTCTAGGATGATAAGAACATTTTGTAACTTTATTGAGCACACTCAAGGATTCCAAAATTTTCTTTAAGCAATCACGACATGATGGGTTATGATAATCTAACGTGCTTTATGATTTGTTGAGCATCCTCAAGGTATTAAAGATGATTAGGTGCAAAGATATATGGTTAGGCATTACATACGAGACATAACTAATAACATGTTATTTTCCATTTATGAGGATTATAATTTGTCGAGCACCCTCAAGATTATAGTAAAATGATAAGTGGATCCTAACACTTACTAGAGGAATTTTTGAAATTCTCCCATCTTATTTAGGGTTAAGAGATGTAAAATCTAGTGGAGCCTTATTAGAAAAATTATATAATAAACCATTTCAATAAGTATAAGAACATATGCAATATTATTATAATCTATAGTAATTAACTTGCACATCTAATATGATTGATAAATTTTTTAGCAATTAAGATATACTAAACAAATTGAGTTAAAGATTGACAACGAAAGGTAAAAGTTTATTGACCAAAAAATTAGTCTTTTGGCGTGTTGTCACATAGATACCCAAGCGAGAACCGAATAATACGACTATTAAAACTTTTGTGTCTTGATCACTTAAGTATGAATTTTCCCTAGATCTTGTATTGTCTTTTATGAGTTTTGAATTCTAAAATAATATAAGACCGCGAATATTCTATCCATATTTGATTATGTGAAGAAGTTGTATGGTGAATAGTTGCATTCACAATATATGAATTTCTATTAAATTGATGGGATCTTAGGGAAAAAAAGATGATTTGACTTCATTCAAAATGAGCAAGTAAACCATAGTGTAGGATCATATGTTCAAAATGATTGTTGTTTTATTTAGAACATTGTTACACCAAGGACTACGGACATACCAGAAATTCGATCACTGAAATGTCAGTTTTTATCCGTTTGCTAAAGTGCAACCTATTTGATCTTCTTAACATAATAGGGATAATTGAAGGCATTTTGTAAAAAAATCAGTGCAAACTTTTAGCAAAATGATTTCTTTTTTAAATGGTTCAATGATTTAAAAAAGAAAGCAAAAGTTTGAGGGTGGATGCAACTTAGACATAGTTAGGATAAGAGATGGATATTGTTCACCTCTCCTTCATAAAGAGACATCAGAAATATAATTGTATGATATATTTGTACACATTTATTATGGAACAAGAAATATTATTTCTATTACAAATGTATTTTTCTTATAGAAATTTTAAGATTAATTTATTTGATTTTAAGATATTTGATTTGAAACTCTTGACTATAAATCGGTTATAGTATAAGAAATAAATAACCTATAGTAAGTGATCGAATGAAGCTCCGTATTCAATGTTACTAGTGTAATAATGAAAATAGTAAGGGCATACTGTATAACAATTGAAAATGAACACATTAAGTTTTGAAAAATTACCTTTTTGTATACAACAATTATTTATGAAATAATAACTGTTTTCGATTTTGACCGAAGATGGATGCAACTTTGTTTTAACATTAATATTATGAATATTCATTACGGAATGAAATGATTTTTAGTATGTCAATGATGGTATTGGGTTTCACTAACAATAGTGGTGCATTATCCATAAAAAGTACAAAAGCATCTAATTTTTTTAACAAATATCTTTTTGAATCATGGTCTAAGCCATAACTTTGAAAAATAATTCTATAATCATATGATTGTGAATCATATGATACTTGTGAATTATATCTTAACTGATTAAGGGTGAAGCACTCATTCAACGAGAGAGATGAAATAATGAATGAACTCTTTGGGTTGATACATATAGCGATAGAGTTATGGGTGAGCCATAGGAAAAATTGTGTAATTTGATTATATAATTTAAGTCTTATAGCGAATCTTGTTCGAAAAAATATAAGCTTTAATTTATTTCTAGCGTTTATATTATTGTGTTGGGATATAAATAATAGTTTAAATACGTTAATATATATACAAATATAAAATCCCTAGGGAATGTATTAAATTGATTTCAGTTATGAATGTGTTCGTAATCATTAGTATTGAATCAAATAAAATAAACACATACCTTTAAATGTTTCTAGTCTAGATGCATTGAGAACGAGATATCAAAATATCTATTTAGACTAGTGTATGTAATGCTTTCCATATAATGGAAGGTGAATTACTCATGACCGTTGGCAGATCAAGAGGTTACATATGTGTAGTTGTTTGAAACAGTTATAGAATGACTCATCGAGAGTCTTCTATAGGTTAAAAGTAAATATGATATCTCATATGACGATGTGTAGTTGTTAAGTCAAAAAGTGACACAAAACCTTAGATCAAACACGAACGAGAGAAAATATATCAAAAACAAAAAAGAACAGCAAATACACAAGAATTTTTATAGTTGTTCCTAAGTAGTTAATTTTGGTATTGGGTATGTATCGGTCAAGTACTGATATAAACTATTTGAAATACATGATAATGAAAGATAATATGGGTAAAATATCAGACATATGTAAAACATCTTATAAATGACACTGTATTATGCTGTAATGTTATATTGATGTTAAAATTTCAAATATTTGCATAAATAAAGCCAAATTATTATCAAAGACTGATTGCATATAGTTTACAGATTACAACTCGTTTACTGAGATATTCTATTAAATATAAATCATAACATAGGCTCATAAAAACTGAGAAATTCGTATACTGTACATCTTTATTATTTTCTTTATTTTTATACAATATTCATTGTTTCTTTAGTCATCTAATCATCTATATTAATTTCCTAAAAATTTTATATCTATAGTTTCATCTTTTTTGTTTTCACTTAATTTATCAAATAAGCAATATCGATTTGATACAAGTTACTACTTTAGCTCATTCCTTATCGATATGTTAAATATATAAGTTTACTACTCTTTTACTTTTAGTATAATAACTAAGAACATATATTTTCATAAGCTAACTTACCAATTGAAATAGAGAACAAAAAAACTACTAAAAAGAGAAGTAGCTCTTCCATGATCTTATTTTTAATGGAAAAGCCTTCACAGAAAATAGAACATATGTAAAATAACGGAATAAGTAGAGTTTGCTTTATTGAAAGACTAATTAAGAAGACTAAAACTATATGGTTAAAACAAAAAACTAGTGCATAAGGATTTCTAGTATGATTTAGATATGTCATTCAACAAATACAAATAAAAAATATGAGAATGTAAAGATATTTATTTGTAAGTACATGTTCTCCAACATATATAATAACGGACCATATTCTTAAAACTTGTCGGCTATTTTATACTAAATATCGGAGCCGTATATCGATAAATATCAGGCGATATACCAGTAACAATGTTTTGAGTGATATTTAAAAAAGTATCGACCTAGGAGCGATATGAGATAGATATATCAGTGATTTTAATTATATAGAGTGGCTCAGCCTCAATCACAACCTAGATCAATTTTAATTTCATCACTAGAGATTTGATATGAATATAAATGAATTATAAGGTATAAGTCTATAAAATAATGTAATTTTGGGTTTAATAGAAATTCATGGCAAGGTTGGACCTATGGAGAAGAGAGTGAAGAACGAGTGCCAAATGTCCTTTTCGCATTGCTTTAACACCCATATTTACAACTGAAAATTACCATCGGAGTTGCTAGATTGCAAAAGACTAGATTAGAGCACAGATCCATGCGATTAGGAAGGAGGAATGGGTGTTTTCTACTAACAAAATAGTGTCGGTACCGACCATAATATGGTCGGCACCGATCACACATGCTCGATCGTAAACCACTTTTTCTTCATACTCGCTCATATCCTCAAGTTTTCAAGCTTCATTCCAAAAGTTTCTCCATCAAATTTTGTTTGCTTGAGTGTATCTAAAATTATTTTAAACCTAAATAACCATTTTCTTCACTAAAAAATTAATATTAAATCCACATTAGCTTAGAAAATTATGAAAATTGAAACCTGTCTTTAAAATATCATTTCTGGTCTAAATTTAAAATCGCAAGGCATTTGGATGTCTTTTAATAGGGTTTTCACATCAAAATATATAATAAAATCTATATGAGTTGTCATAAATCATCAACAAGCATATAAATCCATTTTATCATTCAAAATGGCAAGCACTTGCAAATAGTTTGGATTTCATTCTAACACTGAAAATAAATAAAACATGAGATGTAGTCATTATTCACATTAGCTTTGAGATTAAGGATTCGATATTTGAGAATGAATTTAGTTAATTTGCTTCTTCCATTAGCTTATCTTCCTCTTGCTCTTGTTTATGGTGGTCGGCCTCTAGCTTATGTTTGTTTTGTGAATGTATAAAATGAACATGAGAATGATTGCAGTTAAGGGTTTAGGCTATAAGGATATGCCTTATTCCTATATTGCCCTTGTCTACTTACCCTAACATATTATTTCATTTTAATTCTTTAGTTCATTTTTATACATGGCACGGCTACCCCTTGTTAATCACAATTCTCAATCCCCTAATCATTACATTATTTAATTTAATTAATTAAATATCCTAAATAATGTTACTACAAATTAGGATCGTTACAGACTCCCCTCCTTAAAGACTTTTGTCCTTGAAATTATGATAAGGTACTCATACAAATCAATCAATAAGGTAAAACATACCATGAAATAAATCATGATAAGCTTCTCAAATCATGTTCTCAGTCTTCCAAGTGCAGCCTCTCCCATCATCACTCCACTACACCTTAACTAATCCGGCAGTCTTGTTCCTTGTCTCTTCTCATCCCTTACGATTATACAAACTGGCTTTCTAACTATAGTCAAATCTGGCTCTACTACTAAGTCCTCCAACACATTCGGTGCTATACTAGTCTTCAAGTCTCTAATACACTTCCTTAAATAAGAAATTTGAAAACGTAATGGACTTCTACCAAACTGTTCGGTAACTCTATTCTATATGCGATTTTCCTGATCCTCTTTACAATAGGAAATGGTCCTATGAATCTTGGTGTCAACTTCCTTGATTCCCCAAATCGAATTATACCTTTCATTGGTTATACCTTGACGAACACATGGTCTCCAATAGAGAACTCTAAGCCTTTCCATATTTTATTTGCAAAACTCTTCCGCCTAGATTGAGCTTCCTTCATTTTATCCTGAAGTAACTCAATCTTCTCTACAGCTTCTCCAACTAAATCCAGACCAGGAACCAACCTATCTCCAAGTCTCTAACCAATAAACTGGAGACTTGCATGACCTTCCATACAAAGCTTCAAACTAAGAGGTTTTGATATCATCTTAGACTAAACTAATGAGAGGAAAATCAATTTGTGAAATTATCCACTTTAAAATAATGTTTATTCCTTGTGAACTTGCCAATATTAGAAAATAGGATTAAATCATGATTTTTTTCTCATGACTTTAGAACAAAAAACCACACCTCCCTATTTTTGTGTTATGCATACACATACCATGTATAATTTTATATATGCATAAATCAATTAAGATAATCATGGTTAATTACTGTGGTCGAACTAAGTCAATACATATTGAATTTACTTTGAATAGCATGAACAATGACTTTGAGGATTCATTAAAAGCCATACAAAATTAAATCATTAAGTAAATTTAGAAAATGAAATCAAAGAAGGAAAATAAAAATCTGGTTTGATATCATAAAAAAGATTAGCAAGTTTGAAAACAAAAAACATGCATCAAAATTGATTAGAGTTGGAGAAAAATTAATAAATTCAATAAAATCAAATAGGGTAAAATCATTTCATAGGATCTAAATCTATTAAAATTACAACTATATGCTAGTATACAATAAAATAGATTTGAAGCAGCAAATTAAAGGAATGAAACAAAAGGAATGCTTGCCAATTTATTAGATATTAGTTGAATATATACAAGAAAAAACCGATTTCTTTGTTCAAAAGAAAATTTTGCTTAAATTTCCATCTATAAAATAGTTTAATAAATTCTAAAAATGATAGTCAAGCAGTTGATACCAGGAAAGTTCTAAAATTTTGCTAAAATTTCCATCTATAAAATAGTTTATCCACCTACATGTAACAATCTCATCTTCGAACCGCACAGACTAATGCACACGATGAACTAAAAATTTCAAACGTATTATATTATGATAAAATATAACAAATATGGAGATTAGTTAAAAACCAACTATTTTGAGTTAGCATATATAAAAGATATATTAATAAAATTTAGAAAAAAAACTTATGATAAGTTTTGTAATAGAAATAGAATGATGCTAAAAGCAATTGTCTAAATCACCTAATATATACGAACAATAAATCAACAATATTTAGTAAAATCCTTGTTTACACACCCCTCACCTCAATACATTAGAGACTTAAAATAGTATAGGATAGATGGATAAAAATCAACTGAGAACCAAATATAATGGTAATAATATGAAGTTCATTGAAAATGAAGCAAGTGTCTTCTTCATGTTTAGTACTATCTAAACATATTTTAATAAATGAAAACTAATGTAGCAAACATGCTTTGATCCAACGAATCAAAATGATCTAGACAATTGTAGAAAAAAATTGTTCATAATTTAAAATTGAAGAATTATAGATTAGTCCTAAAGAAAATATGAAAGTCTATGATCGAAAAATACATTTTTTTTGGAAATATACAAAACCAAATATTTCTAACAATGGAAAATATAAAGTTTAAAAGGGAAGAAAGGAAAATCAACTATGAAGTGCATTTTTCGTTTGCGGAAACCAAATTCATGTAAGAATCAACATGTAAAATGCGCAGATTTAAAATACTACCTCTAAGTGAATTACTTTGGTATTCTTTTTTTAGAAAGAAAATATAGTAAGTGAGTCAATAACCAAAGTAGATTTTTTGTTGTTGCAGTACTTAATGTGGACAAAATAATATACATGCCTAAGAGATATTATAATTTGTTAAAAATGAATGAGATAATTCAGAGCATAAATAATTTCGTATGATATTAAACTATTTTATAAGAAATTTGAAGTCATATGACAGTTAAACTATACATTAGAGAAAACTAATATATAAGTAAGGTAGGGAAAAAAGAAAGCATGCATTAGAAAATTTACTGACTAATTTTTCTTTTCTTTTTAAGTTATCAACTCTATATCGTATATTAACTCCAGCTAGATTAAATTGATATGGAAAATGAAATAAATACTTGCAACAATAGGTTATAGAAAGATGATAAAAAACAGTAAACAATAGATAACAAAATTTGCTTCATAGATTTAAATGCGCAGATCCAAGAAATAAAGTTGTTGAATTCAATCTTCCAACAGTCCAACAATTTTCATGGAATTTATGTTGAATATGTATAGTTCTCAAGCTAAAAACAGAGTTCTAATAATTTTTCATAATAGCTATTAACGCTTCCAATATAGGTAATCTTCGACATTAATTTTGATATGGATGGAGTGAACATGCAGATTTATGAAAGATCAGTTGTGTTGGCCGATGTTCCATAACGGACGTATATAGCTCCCTATATAGAATATAATATAGGTTGTACTCATATTCTAATCTAGATTGTTGAAGGCGTTGACATCAGAAGAAATTTCAAGGAAAAAAATTAAGATAAGAAAAGGTACTTATAAAAGTTTATTTTACCTATAAAATAAAATATTGAGCAAGTACCTAGGAGTGAAGCCTATTAGATATTGGATCAAGGATGGTGGAGCGTAATCCTTTCACTACACAGGTGAGTAGGGGAGTAGTTGTGAAACTTCACTGTCGTCGCACTCAATCAAAGTGGAGTTAACAGAGCAGTTGTCAAGCGCTGAAGATGTCGTACTCACTCGCAATGGATTTGACCAATGAATATTCAGGTGGCACTGCCATCGCATGCAATAGAAATCGATTTAATAGATGATTCTTCGGTTAATGGTGATAGTATAATCGTCAGATGAAAACGTATAGATAATTACTTGCGAGTGAAACACAATGGAAGGCAGATCAAAATTGGGAAGATCCCGTGGATAATTGACAATGGTGGTTGATGGTGAAGAAGCGAGGAAATCGATTTATTATTTATATTTTCTCCTATAGTGAGAGCGAAAGAGGAAGCAGGGCTATGTCTTTAGGAAAGAGGGAGGAAAAGCGCGGATGCGAGATGTGAAGGTGGAAAATAGCCGTGGATAATTAACAATGGTGGTTGATGGAGAAGAGGGGTAGAAATGGATTTGTTTTTTCCTTTCGCCCCTACATTCAGAGGGAAATGGGAACTAGGGTTATGAATTTTTGGGAAGAGGGGGGGGGGGACATAAATGGTAGATGTGCAGGTAAAATCCTAGGAATGGTATATTAGGTATTTCAAAAAGATACCGTGTAAATCTATTTAACGAATTCTCTTTATTAGTAGTAAAGAAGTAAAGCTAAAGATAGTTAACTGATTTTCTAATTTTCGTCACTCTACAACATAGAGTTGCACATAACCTTCTACAGGGAAATATAAATAAAAATCATGGTTTGATAATATTCATAAAGCAAAGATCTATAATATTATTGTAATCAGTTTATTTTTGCTTATGAAATATTTAAAAAATACACAACCTATCCCATATTTTGATAAGAAGGCAAAGTAGCAAACAAGATTTTGCACTGTGATTTATTGAATTTGAGCGTTATAGAGCTATTTTTAGTTTGAAAACTTCATTTACATGTTATTTCTTATTGAATCATCCTTGTTAAACATCATTTTATCTTTCTCCATCAGTTCCACTATGTAGTTTTTAACCTAGATAGGAAAAGAATATGTAGTGGCGGTAGGAATGGACTTCTTTGGCTATAGGAATCTACTGTCAACGTATAATCCTTTTTGTTACTACGCTGAAGTGATTTGTTTCTATCATGCATTACGCTCATGCCACCAAGCGGGTTTTTGCTAACACAGCCCCATTTTTTCTGCTACATACCATTATGCGCATCCACCATCTTCCAACATGCTACCGCTTTGCAGCATCATGTCCCTATAATCTTCGTAAAAAGCTAGCTCACTACCCTTGTTTCCTTATGTTTTTGTCAACATTGTAGCCACCATATTCGCACCTTGCCTATCACGTGCAAGCTAAATAGTAACCCACTTTCTTCAACACATTGCCTCATGTATTTACAACCTTGTTCGCCAACCTTGTTATCTTATCTGTTTCGCATCATGCTTCTATGTCAATACCTTTCTCCACATTTGCCTCATATACTTAAGTCAGCATGTTATCAAAGCTAGCTTTTCTATAAATTGAATACAACCATCATGACTACAGCTTTTAACCATATGTTGCATCCGTACTACTAGAACTACAGTGTATTCCAACGCCCAATTTCCAACGGCCTCCAACGGCATTTCCAACGGCATCCAACGGCTCGTTGGATCTTGACGTAACCGTTTGAAGCCGTTGGAAATTAGCCATTTGCGGCCGTTGGAAGCCGTTAGAAAATTTCCTGCATATTTTCTAGAGACCGATCTTCAGCTCATTCCATCTCTTCTCTTCACAACTTTCCCCCCATTTCCAACATTCCACCACCTCCAATCTTCAGCAGCCGGCCCAAACATCATCCCAACCACCTCCAACGCCATCTAGAAGCTGCTCCTGCCCATCTCCACCCTTCTAGCTCTCCAAAACGGTAATTTTGCTAAACCTAATATTTAGGTTTTTTTGATTTAGGGGTTAATTCGGATGTTGATTGATTCCTACTTGTTAGTGTATGCATATTACATCATGTTATCCCCTAATTGCAACTATTATACCATAATGAACAAGTTATTATAACCGATTGAAAATTTTGTAATTTAGGATATTGCATTATAGTTTATGTTGATTTGGTTAGTATATTAAACGTATGTGCGTGATAGAGTTTATTGCATTTGAAAGCCGTTAGAATGGATATTGCATTTGTGCGAACACGAGTTTTGTATTTGTGCGAATACGTGAATTGATTTAGTGTGTAAATGAATTTGTAATAAATGAATTTTGTGTACAAATTTTGTGTATAAATGAATTTAGTTCTTATGTAATAAAACGGTAAAATATAAACCAATATTAATTAAACGAGTTATATATTTAAATTTAATATAAACAAATATTTAAATCCTTAGATATATTTGGCCCCGTCTGACAAGTGTTGTATATGATCGTTTTAGGGATATTCGTTTTTCCACAAAACGGACAACTCTAATCATCTGATACATCATTTGTCGGATTTGTCCCTGTATTGGACAAGTTACAAACACTATAAAGTAATTATATTCCGTCAATCATATCACTTTAAACGGTTCACAAAATTTCGACGGCATTTCCTTTACGTTCCTTGTGTACACGCATTTGTGTACGATACAAGGAACACGGGGGAAATGCTGTCGAAATTTTATGAATCGTTTAAAATGATATGATTTATGGAATATAATTACTATCGTGTTTGTAATGGAAAGTAGGATGACCGACCATCAAAGAAAGACACATAAGTGGCAATGAAACAATAATTGGTTATTTAAAATAAAGTTCGTGAAATTAGCAGTCTGCGGCCGTTGAAAGCCGTTGGAAAATTTCCTACAAAATATAAAATGAATGATTTATAACATTTTTACCCTATCATAGGTTTTCTAGTAGGGAAACATGGTCAATTACTTTAATGATCGGAGCTGGATGTATCAAAGAAGGGAAATTAGTGGCGCAATAAGAGAACATTTTCTAAAAGGGGTACAAGTGTTTATCGAATTTGCTATAAGTAATATTGCAAACGATGAAGAAATTCGTTGTCCGTGTAGTAGATGCAAATTGTTGAACTATTTAGAACCGAATATGGCTAAGGTTCATTTGCGCCAATTCGGTTTCGTACCCAATTATTTGCTGTGGGATCGTCATGGAGAAATTATAGCCCCTAATAATCAAGAACAGTCGGTGGAGGTCATCAGCGAAGAAGGTAGTACGAATCTCATAGAACATATGGCCGAAGATGCAAGACGATCAATGTTCCCTACCATTGTAATTGATAACGACGATGTTAACATCGGAGAGGAACCAAATGTTGGAGCTAAAAAAATATATGATTTATTGGATCATGCTAAAAAAACCCTTTGGAATGGATGTTTAAGCGGCTCTCAATTATCGGTAACTGTAGAATACATTGCAATGAAATCAAAATACAACCTTACAGAAGATGGATTTACGGCTGTTGTGCAAGCTGCTAAACGTCATATGCCATCCAATAATTTAATGTGCGAAAATTATTATGAAGTGAAAAAACTTATGTCATCTTTCGGTTTGCCATATCAAAAAATAGATACATGTTTAAAGGGTTGCATGTTGTATTGGAAAGAAGACATCAATCTTAGAAACTGTAAAATATGTAATCAGGAAAGATACAAATCGAGGAAAAAGAAAGGAAAAGAAGTTCCGTACAAGCGTATGCATTATTTGCCCCTCACCCCTAGACTTCAACGATTATATGCATCATCTGTAACAGCGCATCATATGAGATGGCACAGTGTGAGAACATTTCAAGAAGGTACGTTGACACACCCAGCCGATGGAGAAGCATGGAAACATTTTGACAAGAAATATTCTGATTTCGCAGCGGAGAGCCGAAATGTTAGACTAGGTTTATGTACAGACGGCTTCTCACCGTTTTCTCAGTTTGGTTCTAAATATTCATCTTGGCCTATAATAATCACACCTTACAATCTACCTCCATGGATGTGTATGAAAACTCCATATATGTTTCTCACGATTATCGTCCCTGGTCCTGATGATCCGACACAGGGCATTGATGTTTACTTACAACCGTTAATCGAAGAGTTGAAAATATTATGGTATGAAGGAGTTGAAACATACGGCATATCAAAAAAGAAAAATTTTCGGATATTCGCTTCTTTGTTATGAACTATTAGCGATTTTCCTGCATATGCAATGCTTTCGGGTTGGAGTACGGCCGATCGTTTTGCTTGTCCTTATTGCATGGAAGAAACACGAGCATTTTCTTTGCCAAATGGAAAGAAAATTTCATGGTTTGATTGTCATCGATGTTTTCTTCATATTAATCACCCTTTTAGAAGAGACAAAAAAAACTTCATAGCTAATAGACATGAGACTCTACGACCACCGACGGTTTGGTCAAACGAGGATATATATGAACTTGTAAAAGATTATCCAAAGATACACGAGACCGGACAACAAGAAGAAATTCAAGGTAAATCGACGTTTCATAATTGGTGCAAACAAAGTATATTCTGGGAATTGCCTTATTGGAAAAATCTATTAATCCGTCATAACATTGACGTGATGCATAACGAAAAAAACGTATTTGATAATGTGTTTTATACAGTTTTGAATGTGAAGGGCAAGACTAAGGACGATTTGAAATCTAGACGTGATATAAAGCAAATATGCAATCGTCCTGAGCTTCATATGACTCCCGACAATAAAAAAACCAAAGCATGCTATGAACTAGACAGCAACCAAGTTAAAGTACTGTTACAATGGATGGAAGGATTACGATTTCCCGATGGAATTTCCTCTAATCTTCGTAGATGTGTCGACTATAAAAATGGGAGACTGAGTGGAATGAAAAGCCATGTAATGATGGAAAATTTGTTACCCATCGCTTTCAAAGAATTGTTACCGGTAAAAGTTTGAACGGTAATAACAGAACTTAGTTTATTTTACAAGGAGCTTTGTTCAACTACGTTAAAAGTTGACCGTCTACTTAAACTTGAAGAAGAAATTCCTATACTGCTCTGCAAACTGGAGAAAATATTTCCTCCGGGTTTCTTTAATGTAATGGAGCATTTACCTGTTCATCTTCCATATGAAGCACATCTTCGAGGCCCTGTGCAATATGGATGGATGTATCCATTCAAAAGGTATGTTACTATATTGAGTATGTAAATGTTGATTTAAGTATAAATATAGTAGTTAATACTTAACCCAAATATTTTTTATTAGGTACTTAAATCATTTAAAGAAAAATGTGAGACAAAAAGCTCGAGTTGAAGGTTCTATTTGCAAATCATATATCGAAGAAGAAGCTTCTTTCTTTTTCTCTCATTATTTTAAAGACCATGTGAACTTATCATTTGTAAGTGTTCCGCATAATGATGATCAGGCCGTTGAACAAGATTCTTCTTCTGAATCAGTATTATCTATTTTTAAACAATATGCCCGACATGCTGGAAAATGCGATGAAGTATGGCTAGATGATAAAGAATACCATGTAGCACACACATATATTCTTCTTAATTGTCCTGAAGTTGCACCATTTGTTAGGTAATTAGCACATTCCAAGTTTTGTTAAATTTAATACTACACGTGTGAATAAATAATAATGTAATATATCATGTTTGTGTTTGCAGTATTTATGAATCAAAAAATCCAGGCGGCGATTTAAGCAAAGATTTCAGTACTTGGTTTTCGAAATACGTTTCTGATCCCACAAATAATGTGCTCGATAAAGGACTGAAACATTTGGCGTTTGGACCGAAAAGAAAAGTTAATACGTATCCAATATTTTTTGTTAATGGATATAAATTCAACACCAAAGAATACGGTGCTGAAAAATTAACAAACAATACTGGTGTATTTGTTAAAGGCAGTGATGACCCTAATAATCATATAAATGATTTTTATGGCGTGTTAACTCAGATATTACAGTTGACATATTTTACAAGACCCGTGGAGGATGTTTATTTGTTTAGATGCAACTGGTTCAGCAATGTTCCAGGTTCTGGTATTAACGTGCATCCAAAATATATTCTTATAGAAATTAAACATACCTCGCGTTATCAAAAGTACGACCCATTTATACTAACCAAACAAGCCCTACAAGCTTATTATGCCCCTTATCCATCTCTAAAAAGGGATAAAGAAGATTGGTCTGCGGTTTTTAAAACCAAAGCAAGATTTACGTTCGATGGACAAAATATTCCAGACGAACAAGCCTATCAAGCAGATCTGGAGGAAAATGCTGAAATAGCAATTACAGACGATCAAACTGATTTTAGACCTTTAAATGATGAGACAAATGTATTAATCGAAGCATTTGAGAGTGTAGAGGAAAACGACATAGAGCACGAAACCGAGTTTGAATCAGAAAACGATGAGGACGACTGAGTAATATCCGGTAATTTTTAAAAGTATTCACATTACATTGATCTCTGATTAATAATGCATTTATCCAATTTATACAATTTTAATGACAATAAGTGTATACTCACACACTCAACACATACACAACATGACACATTTGTAGCATATTGTATTACATTTTTTAATGGTTCATCATATCATGATTATTATGAATTGTATATGTATGTATATATGGCAGGTATATATATTATGTCCGGTTCCGGTTCTGGTTCTGGGTCTCGGCGACGTGGCTCTTCACGTCATATTGGAGAGAGTAGTGGTGAGCCACCAGCTCGGCCACTTGTTTACTTGCAGCCTAAGGCTGATGAGACGTAAGTATCATAATTAGCAAGCATAGCATTTTAATTTTTTAATTGTACATGATATATCTACAATTGTCTAAAGTTCAATTTTATATTTAACGCGGTGGATTTGAGTTGGAGCCATCCAAAGTGATTCTGAACATTTTGAAGCAGGCGTACATGGCTAGGATGACCGATTGCTGGCCCAAGTGGGGCAAGATCCCCGACGACGTGAGAGAGACGATTTGGCAAGATTTTCTGGTAAGTTTATACCACTTTACAAGATGATTAATTAAATATAAATAAATAATTAGTAATATTTTCTCATTGTACAGGGCGCCATAGATTTGCAAGAGCCTGACGTCAATTTAGTTCAGCGACACTGGAACTCCAGGATCGCGAAGAACTATAGGGAGACTATGTCGGAGATTAAAAAAGTAGGAAAGAAGCCCAAGTGGATGAGCGCGACTGTATGGGAGAAGTGGGTTGAGTGGTGGAACTATGAGGATTTCAAGGTAAATCTACAATAAATCTCAGCAATTTTTTACCGTTTAATAAATAATTAATCGTTGTAAATTTGCAGGAGGAGTCAGCTAGGAACTCGAAAAACAGGAGCAGGAATCCTGTATCACACCGTGGAGGCTCCAAATCTTTCTAGCATCACTGTGAAGATTTGGTAAAATTATCTATTATCACATTTGTATATTGATCAGTTCAGTAATTAGTTATGTACAGTTAAATTATCCAAATTATCAATTGCAGGAACGAGCTCGTGGAGGCTCTGTTGGCTTAGTGGACGTGTTTGCTCACACCCACGCGTCTAGGCAAGTAGATGAGGCTGGCAATATCATATATCATTTGGGTGATCAAGATAGGGCGACCGAGGCATATGTATGCATTTTTTAATTTCTAATACTTACACCGATAAGTTTATTAATTTCTAGCTATGCAAAATAATTACATGCTACTATTTTTCAACTGAATTTTTTTTTCCATTATAGTCGAGGTTGCAGGAGGCACAGGCTTATGCGCTTCAACAGTCTGGTCGTGATGCGCTGACACGGGAGGAGTAGGATAACATTTTTACCGCTGTTATGGATCCGGCACAACGGAGTAGACGTTTTGGCTTCGGAAACCTAACGGTAATTAATCCTTTTACATATGTACAAAAAATCAGCGTTTAGATATATAATGTTATAATATTTTATATGCTGAGACAACCCTTTTGCTATTATTTCTATTTGCAGGCTCGACAGGCTCGACAAGCTCAAAAAGACCAAGACAAAGAAGAAATCAAGGAGCTTAGAGCTATGGTTGAGCAGCTACGGGAGGAGAATCGTCTACGAGCCATCCAGGTGGAGCAGCTGGATCAAAAGCTTGCGCAGTATTTGCAGAATCATGGTACCCTTCCTTCGTCGTCTGGTGCTTCTGGAGGCGACGAGGATCCTTGAGGAGATATGTTTTTGAGTATTTGTGTTTGAACAATGTATATATTGACTTGGAGATGTTTTGATGTTGATGGTGATGTTGTATATATTGGTACGGAGTGGGTGAGAAATATTTTGATGGTATGTACATGGTTTATCGACATTTGTTGATGGTATGTACGTTGATGGTATATTTTGTGATGTTTGATCGGTTTGGTTTGTTTATATTGGTGTTTTATTGATTTATGTGTGTTGTTTGTATTGATATTGATATATATGTGTGGAATTGATTGGAAATGGAATGGAAATGGTGTGGGTGGAAGGTAAATAGGCTTGCTGTTTTACAGCAAAATAAACCCAGTATTTCCAACGGCTTCCAACGGCTTATTGCCCATTTTATTGTAACGGTTTCTAACGGATTCCAACGGCTCCAAGCCGTTAGCGGCCGTTGAAAATTCCGTTGGAAATGGTCCATTGGATCCGTTGGAAAGCGTTGGAAGGCGTGGGATTTATTCCAACGGCTATTCCAACGGCTTCCAACGGCCTCCAACGGCTAGGAGCCGTTGGAATAGCCGTATTATCTTGTAGTGCTGTCATTATTGCATCTTTTGCATTCCTATATATGCATTCTTACAATGCATGCTTTTAATGCATGTTGAAGCTTTTAATGCATGCTTCATGCATGTGACAATGCAAGTTTCAAGCACATCGTTTGGTTCGTTCTATTTGCATTTCCTAAATGAACATGCTTTAGCAGTACAGAATTTCAATAAGCCCGTTTCCTTCATTATCCGTATCCTTACAACATAATACAACATTTCAAAATGTAGTACGTTCATGAAACTATATAAATGAAGTAAATTATAGATCTAAATTCAAGGCTCATGTTGAAATTATATAAATGAAGTAAATGCTTTGGAATTTTCTGAGGCAAATGCCTTAGAAAAAATAAGGCAAGTACATTAGAATCTCTGAGGCAAACGCATCAGAATCTTGATGGGAATTCAAAGTAGCAGGAGGAGACTAACAGAGGAATTTAGAGGAAGAAGAATTTTGAGAGGAAGAAAATAATGCAAGAATTTCAGAAATTACTCTTGTCCTTTTTCCATTCCTTTCTATTACATATATAGCTCCAATTCTCAACAACCTTGCTGATGTGGCCTATTCTATTCTCATCCTATACAACAGCTTTTGTAACCATAAACTTTTGTAATGATAAAAAAACAGAAAATACAAAAGCAAAAAAGAAAAAGAAGGATGTACTACATATTTTCCTAACCGAATTGCAGCATGCACATGGTTTCATTTTTTTTATTTACTCTAAATATCTTCTTGGCATTCGTATTAACCTCCTGGCCCTTGTATTTGTGTGTGCACTATCCTCCTGAACTGTTGTATCACTAGTGGGCATATCAACACCTACCCCTTCAAGATCGACCTTGTCCTCAAGGTCGTGTGTGATATTGGTTGGTGGAATTGGCTGTAGTATTACGGTGCTTGGGTTTGGACATAGTTTGAGCAGTGAGATGTGGAAGACTGGGTGTATGCGAGAGTCACTTGGAAGATGAAGTTTGTATGCCACCGGGCCTATGCGTTCGACGATTTGGTAGGGTCCGAAGTATCTTTTGGACAGTTTATGGTGGGTGTTTCTAACAGAAAGTTGGCGGTAAGACTGCATTTTGAAAAACACCCAAGAGCGAATGTCAAATTGTTTGTCGGTGCGTTTTTGGTCTGCCTGGTTCTTCATCCTGGATTGTGCCTTCTGTAGATTGTTTTTTATGATGCGGAGCAGTTGGTTGCGTGTGCTGGCCCACATGGTTAGGTCTGGTGTTTTCTTAGTATTGTTGATGTAAGTGGAAATTATTGGAGGGGGGCTGCCATATACTGCTTGAAATGGTGACATACGCAAGGCCGAGTGTTTATTTGTGTTGTACCACCATTCAGCCCAGGGAAGACCTTTAGCCCACTTGTTTGGTACATCGCCGATAATGGCTCAAAGATATGTTTCCAAGCACCTATTGACTACTTCGGATTGGCCGTCGGTTTGTGGATGATAAGCACTACTCATTCGAAGCTTTGTACTGTGAAGACGAAATAATTCTTTCCAAAAGTTGCTTGTGAATAGGCGATCACGATACAAAACGATTGATCTTGGGAATCCATGTAGGCACACATATTCGTGAATGAAGTGGGAGGCCAATTGGGAAGCGGAGACAGACGGTGGTAGTGCACAAAAGTGCGCATATTTGGAGAGCCTATCAACAATTACCCAGATAGTTGTTTTCCCTGCAGATGGTGGTAGGTGGGTAACAAAATCCATTGCAATGTTGTTCCAAATCTGGTCGGGTATCGGCAGCGACTGGAGAAGACCTTTATAGGATGTGTTGTCAGCTTTGGTTTGAAGGCATGTAGAGCATTGCTTGACGAAATTTTGGACTGACGCTGCTAAGTGTGGCCAATAGAAATTACTTGCAACTCTGGCAATAGTTCCTTTGAAGCCGGAATGTCCCCTAGTTTTTGAAGAGTGGAGCTCGGAAATGAGATTATTTCGCAGTACCTCGTTGGCCGGAATGTAAATTCGGTTATCCCAAAATAATAGATCATTTTTTAATTGAAATTTTGGGTTGGAGCACGTACCTGAGCGCAATTGGATGATGGTCTCTTGCGCTTCACTGTCTTCGTGCAACGCTTTGCGGATATCAGCGAGTAAGGGAAATGTCGGCCCTGATATTGCTTTCATCGTTGCCTCGTTCGTAAATCGGGAAAGACTGTCGGCAACGACATTTTGCTTCCCAGGTTTATAATGAATTGTGAAATCAAATCCCAAGAGTTTGGTGAGCCACTTTTGCTGATCAGGTGTTTGTATGGACTGGGAGACAAGCTCGCGGAGGCTTTGGTGGTCGGTATAGATTTGAAATGGTCGGCCTAAAAGGTAATGACGCCATTTTTTAATGGCAGAGGTGATGGAGAACATTTCGCGGGCATACGTGGAGGCTTTATTGAGGTGTGGTGGAAGCTTGAGACTAAAAAACGCTACTGGGTGGTCTTCTTGCACAAGCACCGCTCCTATGGAGGTTGCCGACGCGTCAGTTGTAATGGTGAAGGGGCGGCTGAAGTTTGGTAGGGATAAGGTTGGGTTTTTGGTGACTGCTGCTTTGAGGGTTTCGAAAGCTTGTTGGGCTGATGGACTCCATGTGAACTGATCTTTTTTGAGCAAATCAGTGAGTGGGCTAGCTATTAATGCATATTGTTTTATAAATCGGCGATAATAGCCTGTAAGGCCCAGGAACCCGCGTACGGCTGTTACTGAAGTGGGTTGTGGCCAGTGTAATATTGTTTTGATTTTGGATGGGTCTACTTTAACTCCTTTGTGTGAAATTATGTGACCCAAATACGGTAATTCAGTCATTCCGAAGCAGCATTTAGCCAGATTAGCAACGAATTGGTTTTTGTGTAAGATGTCCAGTGTGGTGTGAATGTGATCTAGGTGTGCAGTCCAAGTGAGCTACAAACAAGGATATCGTCGAAGAAAACTAGTATAAATTTTCTCAAGTGGGGGCGGAAAATAGTATTCATTGTTGTTTGAAAGGTTGATGGTGCATTGGTTAACCCGAATGGCATCACTAAAAATTCATAGTGGCCTTCGTGGGTGCGAAATGCTGTTTTTGGAATATCGGGTGGGTGGACACGGATTTGGAAGTAACCGCTTCGAAGGTCGAGTTTTGAAAATAAAAGTGCACCATATAGTTCGTCTAATAATTCGTCGACTGTTGGTATGGGAAATTGGTCTTTGATTGTGATGGTGTTGAGTGCACGATAGTCGATGCAAAATCTCCATGAACCATCTTTTTGTTGACTAAGAGGACCGGAGATGAGAATGGGCTTGTAAATGGTTGGATAATTTTTGATTGAAGCATTTCTTGGACTTGTCGTTCGATTTTATTTTTTTGAAAGTATGGATATTGGTAAGGTTTAGTATTGATTGGGGTGGTATTAGGAAGGATATTTATGTGGTGGTTAAGTGTGCGGTTTGGTGGTAAGCTAGTGGTTTTGGTGAATAGATGGGCGTAGGATGTTAATAGTTTTTGTAATTGTGGGTCATTATGTGTTATGGTATTTGGTTCGTTTATGGGCTGCGTGGGCTGAAACTGTAAATAAAGGTATTGTGAAACAGAGGAAGTGGTGTCTAGGCGTTTGAGTTATGGTAGGGAAATAAGAGAAGGCTTAATTAGGGGGTCTAACCCGGTGAGGCAGACCATGTGGTCTTTATGTAGAAATGACATCGTGAGTTTTTTGTGGTCCATGGTAATTGGGCCAAGCTTTTCGAGCCATTGTATTCCAAATACCGCATCAGAGCCCGCTATCTCCAATAGGTGAAAATCAATAAAAAAAACATGGCCTTGTATGGTAACACTTACATTAGAACAACAGCCTTCACTTTGTAGTTTCTCCCCATTGCCTACTGTCACGGTGAACGAGCTCGCGTTGTCTTTTCGTAGGCCCAGAAATTTCGCGGTTTTCGGGTGGAGATAATTATGGGTAGATCCTGTGTCGACTAAGATGGAAATTGAATTGCCATTGATTGAAGCTGGAAGGCGGAGTGCTCTTGGGTGGAAAGACCCGGTTAGAGCATGGAATGATATTTCCTGTGGTGTGTCGGTTGGTGGCGCTGGAATTTATGGTGGATTAGGAGCGTTAATTGGTTCGATTTCAGGTTGTTCGTTGATGGGTTCGTCGTCAGGATTGGTGTCAGGTAGAATCATGAGAATATGGGTAGGTTTACATCGATGACCGAATTGATATTTCTCATCGCAGTTAAAACACAATCCCTGTTGCTTGCGAATATTCATCTCGGCTTGGGATAGTTGTTTAACAGGGACATGTGTTCTAGGTTGGTGTAGTTGTGGTGTTTGTTGAATTGACTGAGTGGGTTGTGAGGTAGTAAGTGGTTTTTGGGACTGGTAGCTGGTTTTGAGGAATGGGTATTTGGTTAGATCAGTCAGTTTTCATTCTATAAGCTTGGCTCCATCTATGGCATCGGAAATGTTTGTAGGTTTAAGGATATAGAGTTCATTTTGTATGTTTGGTTTGAGGCCGGAGATGAAACATTGTAGTATGGACTCATTGGAAAGTGTAGTGACACGATTGCAAAGGTTTTCAAAGGTGGCTTGGTAGTTTTCGACAATGGTAATTTGTTTGAGTTTGAACAAGGTTGCTTTTGGATTGAGAAATGTGGGTGGGCCAAAGCGTATCTCGATTGCTTTTGTTAGCGCCGCCCAAGTAGAGATTTGATTGTTATGATGCATCCATTGAAACCATGCTAATGCTTGGCCTTGCATGTGGAAACTAGCGAGATCGACCCGTTGGTCTTTCGGAGTGGAGTAATAAGCAAAAAATCTATCCGCCTGAAATATCCAATCGTGTGGATTGGATCCGTCAAAGGAGGTTAGTGAGCACTTAGGAATTCGAGTGGGTGTTGGTGTTGCTAGTAAGGGTGGTTGTCTGTTGTTTGGAAATGGGTGGAATGTGGCGGATGTCTGGCTAGTAGGTGATGGAGTTTGTGGGTTGTCAAGTTTACGGTGGAGGTTGGCTATTTGTTTGGTGATGTCTTGGAGAACGGTTTTAATGTCGATGTTGTCAGCGGTTAAGGATTCTAGTAAGGCACTTTGTTGTGTTTGGGTCGTCTGGATGGTGGTTATGGTGTTTTGGTGGTCGGAGAGTTGTTGGAAGGCATCGTCTAGTCGGGTCATGGTGAGGGAAGGTTATTGGTGGAAGGAAGGAGAGATCAGACAGTGGAAGCACCAAAATGATGGGAATTCGAAGTAGCAGGAGGAGACTAACAGAGGAATTTAGAGGAAGAAGAATTTTGAGAGGAAGAAAATAATGCAAGAATTTCAGAAATTACTCTTGTCCTTTTCCCATTCCTTTCCATTACATATATAGCTCCAATTCTCAACAACCTTGCTGATGTGGCCTATTCTATTCTCATCCTATACAACAGCTTTTGTAACCATAAACTTTTGTAATGATAAAAAAACAGAAAATACAAAAGCAAAAAGAAAAAGAAGGCTGTACTACATATTTTCCTAACCGAATTGCAGCATGCACATGGTTCCATTTTTTTATTTACTCTAAATATCTTCTTGGCATTCGTATCAACCTCCTGGCCCTTGTATTTGTGTGTGCACTATCCTCCTGAACTGGTGTATCACTAGTGGGCATATCAAATCTCTAAGACACCTCATAATTATGCCTCAAAAAAACTAAGGAAAGCGCATCAAAATCACTGAGACAAATGTCTTAGAAAATTGAGGCATTTTCCTTATAAATTCTATGGCATTTGTCTCGGATTTCATGAGGCAAATGCCTTAGAATTCTGAGGCATTTGCCTCAAATATCATGAGGTAACTACCTCAAAGTATTATAAGATGAATGCCTCAAAATTTTCCAAGGCATTTGCCATAGAAAATACAGGTCAAAAGCCTCATAAGTATGAGGCATGTGCCTTAGAGTCTAAGGTTTGCCTCAGAATTCTGATGCTTTCGCCTTAAAAATATCTAGTGTAAAATCTAAAGCATTTTATATCACTATCTGATCGCTAATTGTTCTATTTATTTTGTTATGGACAAATGAAGATTTCATGGTGCAAAGAAGTCAAAAGATGTTGAAGTTCTTTTCATGTAGTATGCAAATGATGTTTTTTTGGCTTTGTGCATTTTCTCAAAATTTCATGTATAGTTATTGTCAAAACCTACTATATGGTTGTTGTGAAAACATGATTTAGAGCGAGATGTTCCATCACACGTGAACTTCAACTTCAGGCTATTCCAAAGTTCAGCCATATGGTCCTGCCCCTCTAAGGAAGGATCTGCCTATTCTTTACATCATGGACAACCCTCATGATCAAACCCCATCGTAACTGACCGATGAGGGCCTCCGATAATTCAATCTTAAGTATGAGATTCTAAAGGATGGGGTTCTCCTACCAACACTTGACCAAAGGGCTCATTTCTTGCCTCGTGGATATACGGCATGCAATAGGTATATGTGCTTATCTAGAGATGTGCCACCATGCAATGAGTTTTTCGAATTCTTCCACCAAGAGCTTAGGCTGGCTCCTACTCAAGTACATCCTAATGGCTATGCCATGCTCAGCTCTCTTTACATTCTTTTCATGATGAAACTAGCTCGTTCTCTAACATTCTAAGAGCTTGCTTACCTCTTGATCTTTAAAAGGAGAAAAGAAACACATTCCATACTAATCATCGAAATGTCCAACCATTGCAAAGTCATTGAAGGGCTTCACAACTAACATATATAGCTACTTAAATGGTGAATATTTCTTTGTTCGTTTTCTCGAACACTTCAACTGCCCATGGTTATCTGCTCATAAGTTCCCTTTTCCAATACCTCATCTATACTTGGGTTTTCTTCGCTTAAGCATCTAACAGTCTCTCTATATCCTTTATCTATCTCCCTGAACAAGTAGTTTCAGATGCTCACTTTGATATCTTAGCATTCTTGAAGTGTTTTGAGTTTAATCATTAGAAAACTTCCTATCTTCTCATAATGACTCAGATAGGCTAGTATCACCTTCTATGCAATTGGCGAGAATGTTGATCCAAACAGACTTCTAGCCTAAAGAACTCAAAGGAGACGAAAGGCAATAGGAAGGAAAAGATGAATAGGAAGACAAGGAAGATGATAAAGAAGACTATGGTCTCAACGAGGATGAATCATGAGGAGAGACATCTTTTGAAGGCATCACAGTTACAACATCTCCCCGACTGAAGCGTCTAATCATCAAGTCTTCATAACTTGCACCCATCCTAGACCATAGGAGGAGTTTGCACTCGTTCTTAATCTAGTGCTTCAATTCTTACATAACTCTTCTTCTTTTAGGTACAATGGGAAGACAATGCTCCAGCTAACTCTGTGCAGGTGTAGACCAACACCTCTCTTCCACTCTCGAAGCTTATTATTAACTCCCTAGTTCTTACTAAGAATTAGTTTCTGAGAGCAATGGGCCGTGGAAGAAAGACAATGTTGTAATGATGAACATGAGCAATATAATGCCGATAGAAGATAACACCACCAAGATGAACACAACAGCACCAAGATGAACATCGGGGTGACGACTTTGGATGCGACTTCGATCCCCCACAACATCCTTTCTCCAACATTTCGCATCAGAAATCATTGTAATGGCCTTAATTTTTACTAATATTATTTAGAATATTTAATTTGGTAAATAAAATAAAATAATGTAGATAGTTAAGAGATTGGGATTTGTTAATTAAGAAGTAGCCATGCCTTAATGAATGTATTAGCAAAAGAGAGGTAAAAATAAGTAAGTAGGAGGAATATGGTAAGGGTAAATGGGGATAACCTTTATTCCAATAGCCTAAACCCTTCCATTCTTCATTCCTCATTCATTTTAAATTTCACAAACAAAACTAAAACCCTAAAGAACTCAGTCGGCCACCATTAAGAGGATTCAAGGAGAAGAAAAGTTAGGATTCAAGTAAAAAGCTTAAACAAATCAATCTAAAGGCAAATCTCAACCTTCTTAACACGAAGCCATGGTGAATAATTAATTTACATCACTTTTGATAATGATTTCAGTTTCAAGTTAGATCCGAACTATGTTTGCAAATAATATGCTATGTTATGTTTGTTAAAATGGATATATATATATATATATATATATATATATATATATATATATGCTTGTTAATGATTTATATGGTTTAATATAGCTTTATTATATGTTTGGATTAAAAAACCTATCAAATGACATCCAAATGAGTTGTGTTTTTATATATAGTCAAAAACATTATTTTAGAGGTGGGTTTCAAGTTTTATAATTTTCTAAGTAATTGTGGATTTATCATAAATTTTCTATGATAGAACATAATTAATTTCGTGTTTAAATTATTTAAGGCAATAAAAAACGTTTCCGGATTTGAAATTTATATATGTTAGAGAACATGTTTAAAGTGAATTATTGTGATTTTTAGGGATTTTTCCTAAGTGCTTTAATATGGTTATTAAATTATTTAAGTTAAAGGATTTAATTGTTTTAAATGTTTTATAAAGGAAAAAGGCTTATTTGTTTGAAATGTTTCAATATTAAATGCTGAATTTGGTAGCCTTTTTGAAAAGAATTGGCAACCAATCATATTTTGGCAAATTATGCAAATTAGGTGAAAAGGAATTACTTTAAGAAGCATAAAATCAGTTTTATTTCGAATTAAAACTTCACCACTTCCATTGCTTGCTTCTGTCACCATACCCACTAAACCTTTCGCACCCATTCAAAACCAGTTACATGGTATCAAGCAATTGGTACCTAGTATATTGTAGAAAGACAAAAGGAAAGGACAGTGTCAAAAGTATGCTTTGGAAAGGGTTGAAGCCACTTTTACTAGCTTTCGAATCCATTAACTTGCCTTTGTTTTCAAAAGAAGCTTTCGAAAGGGTTGCAGCTTTTGAACCACCTCGATACCCTAGCTGCTGCGTTTATACCTTTCACATCAGTTAGAAGCCGCTTATCTTTATAACCTTAAAACAATGTATTCGAAAGGAAGCCTTTCGTCTTCTTAATATTAAAGCCACCTTCCCGATGATTTCGAAAGGATTGTCTTAGTTGCTTTTACTAATAGTTTCAGAGATAATGGTTAACAAAAGAGTAGTTTTGAAGTTGCTATCTTCCTCAATTCTTTTAACCGAGATCAATGCTTTCGAAAGTGATGCTTTCGGTTTTGTTCTCTTTGACTCAATAGTTATATCAAATGTTGAACCTAATGATTTTGAAAGAAATACTTTTAATGGTTTCAAATCTATATTTCCACAAATTTTTACTTGAACCCAATGCTTTCGACATGTCTGTTTTAAGTGTTTTGAAAGGTATGTTTTAAGTGTTTTGAAAGGTATGTTTTAAGTGTTTCGAAAAGTATGTTTAATGGTTTTGAAAGAGGATGTCTAAGGTTTTAAACAATGATTTCGAAAGGGATGCTTTCAATGATGTTGAAATGAATTGTTTTAGGTTTTAAACAATGGTTGCAAAGGTGTAGTTTTGGCTTTATAGCCTAAAGTTTTCTAAGTTGAAAAGGGGCTTTAACTTATTTTGAAGGAATAGATAATCCCATTGATTTAAATTTCATCAACATTATTTTGTGTAAAGCATATACTATGGAATAATATTATGAGTAAAGCAAAAAGCATATTTTTCTTGTTTTATAAAGATATGATTTCAAGGGTAAATCATTTGTAAAGATTGTTTTCAAGAAAATAAGATTTGAATAGGATAGTTAATCCTAAATATATGACCCAGATATTAGATGACCAGATGAGACTAGTATAGGGTGCGCCCTATAATATAAGTCCAAAATTCCAATGTATAGGAATTCGTCATAGGTAAGACTAAAGATGTTACACATAGAAAGGAATACACAGAGTAGAGGTACGTTATTGGTGAACCCGCAAAACCATTAGGATCAGTTGACCCTTGGAGAAGTAAGTTAAGGACAGATCATCCAGTATTGTATCTATCGGAACTTAGAATATTTATTATGTCTGGTAGTCCTACGTTAGCCATTGATTAATAGTAGCTAGATAGAACTACAATGTTAGGACAAACAATCCATTGATTACCCGATTTATGTGCATATAGGTTATTGCTATTTTTGTTATAATCGGTTTGATTGCAGGCTTTTTATTAGCAGAAGATATGATTTTAAAAGGATATTAGTAGGGGAAAACTCATTCCGCTAAGCAGCGTGGTCTCATTTAATATCGATAAACCGAGATGTAATAGAATTATTCACACTAAGCTTTATGTCTGGCTCGAAGTTTACGTTTTCCTTTTAGACTCTCGAGTACTAAAAATTAAATTTAAGTAGATTGAGAGTTAAGGAGTTTTCAGGTTTAATAGGTTGGACGAATAAGCTCCCAAAGACGTGTAGGAGGCAAGCAAGTTATGTCGGAGTTATTTAGTAGTATTTCCATTGTGTTGTATTTATGACTGATATGTCTATCTATCTAGTACTCTGATCATCTGAGGGGGCATCTTCATATGTTGCTCTTGGCATATTTTGTAATAACTATACTTGATCAAAACCTGGGAATCGTTTTGGGATTGTGTAATTGAATGAAATATTGATTTGAAATGTAATCAGAAAAGTTGTTTTTGAAATCTGTGCTGATTTCATTTCATATTCATGTGCTTTTGATATTAAAGATACCATTAACATTACCGTATTTTATCACTGGAAGTTAATACTATAGATGACTATAGCATCTGTAGCGCTTGGCTTTGAGCCTCAAAATAGGGGATGTTACAACTTGGTATCAGAGCATAGGTTTATGAAAACTTAAAAGAAATTTTAAACTTAAAAATTATTTTGAAAAACATAATCCTAAGGAATTAGAGAAAATATTAGGGTATAAGATAATGTTATAGTAACATACTTGTATTTGCTATATATAAGTACATGTCTTATCTCTATTCTCCCATCTCTGTTAGGTTATTCTTTTGTATCTTACAAAGACTCGAATTCAAATTTTAAGGAAGTAAGATATGGATGCTAGGAACGAAATAGTTAACCTTGGTAGAGGTTGCACTACAACCAATGGATATGCCAAACCACACTAGCTGGAATCCAGGTCGGGCAGAAGTTGCTAATGTGGATGTTGGAGCACCGCAAGTGTAACGACCTGGAATTTCCGATCTCGAAAATTCCAGATAGTTAGAAAAAGAAGGAAGAGATAGACAAAGAAATAGAAACAAGTCATAGAATATCACATTCGCAGCGGATCAAATATAATATTAAATAATGCAACAGTTATACAGAGGAAATCTGTACTTGTCAAATTACATTTTAATTCATCAGAGTTACAACATATACACAATTACTGGACGGATGCAATCAACATGTCCCAGACAAACTACAATTTATCATAGCGGAATACGCTCCATACGTTCCTACCATCCAGCTCGCCTCCTGAGCTTCAAAACGTCCTTACCTGAAAACCTGTAATACTCGGTATGACCCAAGCATTACATCAAAGTAACACCCGGGTCAGGCTAGAAACTAGCGTGAGTAAACCCATCTAACTGCATAAAACTTATATAAAACCCGGGGTAAATCATATCAGTTTACAAATTCACAATTGGTTATAAACAATGCTTATTATACACATCAATTTCTAAGTACCAAAACTTAGATTAAATGGTCCAATCATTTAAATTATTCCATTCCAGCCTATTGACTTCACATATCAATCTATTAATAATCATTGTAGGTTACAAATCGAAGTGTGTTCGGGTATATACTGATACCCGACCCCGGTCTCTTCGAGTTCAATACCATCTCAACCCAAATTATTCAAGTGAAATACAATTCAACTTTAAATACAAAATGTCACTTTTTACACAGCAATTCATCTCGGTAGATAACCACATTATCACTGTTCAACCCAATCATATCATATCATAAAAAATTTCATATCAGAGATATCAACCAACTCAAGGCATTTAACATCATTCAATCATTCATAAGCAAGATTGATTACTTCCAAAATTAATTTAATTTATCTCTAATTAAATTAATTACTAGTCTTTAATCACTTAGATTATCTTTTCTTAACATTTATTAATTACAAATCAATTAATTAATCATCCTTTAATTATATTAAGTAATTAACTCTTAATTAATTACACAAATTAATTAACCTTTACCCATTCACATTAATCACATTTATCCTTGATTAATTACTCAAATTTATTATCCTATAATCACTTACCTTGATTAATCAACCCTTGAACTAATTACACTAAGTAATTAGTTCTCAATTACTTCCCTTAAGTAATTTACCTTTAGTTACTTTCATCAAGTAATTATCTAATCAATTAACCTCTAATTATCAATTAGTTGATCTTATTTCTTAACTAATTAATCCTTAATTAACAATTAATTAACTCTTAGTTAATTAAATAAACCTTTATAAATTAATTAATCCTAAATTATTAATTAATTTAACTTTAATTACCTTATTAATTAAAGTAATCATTAATCATAAAAATCTTAAATAACTTCCAAAATAAAACATTTACATTAATTACTTAACTTTAATTAATACATATTTTAAAAACATTTCATCTTAATTTATACTTAATTATTTTTTTAAAAATTAAGTATTTAAAATACTTGACATTTCTCAAATTTAAGTTTAACAAAGCATAATTTTTTTTAATCAAAATAGTTTTAAACATAATAGTTCAAAGTAGTTTAAATTAAAATTTTCAAATTAGCTTTACAATACTTTTAAAACATTTCTAAACTTGCTTCGGATTTGACCCATTTCTGACTCGAGACCAGACTCCAGTCCTTCTTCATCTTCCATTTTTTTTCTTTTTTTAGTTTTAAGTTAAGTTTAAAACAAAACCGCAGAAGATAACCCACACAGACACGAAATAAAACCCGAGCCAATCCTTCTCTATCCCGTAATCCACTTCGAGACAGACAGCAACCCAACACCCTGACACCAACGACATCACCGTGCACATGCACAGTTCAATCACGCCACCGCTACCTCCGATGACTCACCCCATACGTCGACGTTCGACCACACAATCGATTCTGACCCTCAAACATACGCCGCGAGCCCAGAAAAAATTCGAGCTTTCCAGTTGAAAACTAGAAACCATCCTCATCAGAAACTGGCCTCGACAAGCCAATTTCGACCATCGAAGATACTGTAACTTCGCCAATGCCTTCATCTACGTCTCCAGCATCTTCCCTCCACGCCACGCCTGACTCGACGCTCTAAGGACGGCGAACAACCCTAAAAACTTGACCTCGACCCCACTAGGTTTTAAACCCTAGTTTCCACCATGACCGACGCCACGACCATCGTTCAACTCCATCACCATTTTTCTCGACCACCCCAGTCGACAACCTAGCTTCGTCTACAACCACGACGTCGAATGATCACCCAATCGTCGGAATTCGCTCAAACTCCCATTTCTGGTCATCACAGAAATGCAACCACAACTCCAAACGAAAATTCGTGATTTTAGTTTTAAAAATCAAGTTTTCCAACGACGATTCAAGTTGCAAACTCGAATCAGCAAAATATGTTGATTGATTTTTAGCACTTTTAAACATTTCACTGTTTTACTTAAGTCCAGAAGGTTTTCAAACTTATTTTGTTTGAATACAAATTTTAAACTATAGTTTATGCTTTAAACAATCATATTGTACTTGAATTTCAAAGCCTAACCATGATCAGAAAAGATATTTGACTTTTTGACTTGTCTTTAAACTCTGTATTTGAAAATAGAGGAGAACATGCACACTATATATACAAATCATCATATATATATATATACATACATACACATGCAAAGCACAATATCACCCAAGAATCACATGCACAGTTTTTAGTTTAACTTAAGCCTTTAGAAAATGTATTTACTCACCTATAAGATTTTTTAAATAGAGAGTTTGAAGCAGATGTTTAAAAACTGGAAAAAGCTTGAAACTTTGAACCTGAGTTGCTGGAAATCTTGTTGTAGTTGAGATGCCTAAACTTTGATTTGAAAACTGAAGTGCTTTATTGAAAAGATCTAACTTGAACTTGAAATCAGAAGCTTTAGTCGTTGTTGAGGAGGTTTAAGTTGAAACAGGGATGACTAGCTTAATTTTCTTGAGTTTGTTAATTGTTTTACGAGTTTGATTTCTGGTTTGAATAAATTGCAGATTTGTTCTTTGAGTTTCTTGCTTTTAAAATTGAAATAAGGAAAAAGAAATGGAGATAGAAGATGTATGTTTATATAGAATTAATTTTGATTTACTGAAATTAAAGAAAATAAAATGAAAAATGTGACACTTGTTAATAGAATTAACACTTGTCGCTAACCTTATTTAATTTGTTAACACATTTTATTAGAGTGGTTTAAATCTTAAAACATGTAAATTTGCATGCATAAATGATTTTCAAATGTTTTATAAAGATTTTTTTATTAATTTTCTAATTTATAAATACATATTTTAATTTATATAAATAAATTTCTTTAAAAAGAGAATAATATAAAACAATTTATGTTCTAAATAAAATTAAATAAAATACATTTTAAAACCGAAGTATAATTTAAGATACATATATATCTATCTTTTGAATTTCAAATTTAAATATCCAAATTCATATTCAATTTCAAATCAAATTTGAAAATCTATTTGATATATACATATATTTAAACAAACACAAATTTAATTTGTATATAATAATTCTATTTAAAATCTATATATAAATATATACAACACAATTGCAAATATAAATATTTATTTGATCTGATTCATTTGTTCAATCTATAATTCAGTATTTCTATTAATTAACCTAATAATTTATCAATTACAGATGTCCAGAATTCTGGGTTATCACATTCCTTCCCCCTTTGAATCTTTTCGTCCTCGTAAAGGAACGAAGCCAGAATTTATTTAATACTTAAAACTAGATAACTTATTCTTTGATCATTTTAAAATACTTTTTAAAATCCACATAATATTATAAAATAGTTTTTATGAAAATAGTTTTTATAACTCGATGTTTCAACAAGTCCATCCTCGTTTTCACAGAAATTCGGTCATACGTTGATCAGGCGTAAGATTGAAAATCTATAAGTACTTGGTGAACCCGTTTTTAACACCCGGTGAAAATATTTGGAAAAAAATATATATTTAGTTGAAAATATAGAAAGAATTTTGAAAATAGAGGAAACATATTTTTGGTGAGAATGCTTTGGAAATCATCACCCCCATCCATGGTCGTAGTTAACCTGATGGTTACGTTACCATCCCGACAAAGTCCATAGATAACCATAGGCACTCCACGCCCCTCGATTATGCCATTGAACCTGCTACAGATCGCAGTCACATCTTGGGTTACGTTGTCATCACAGCAAAAGTCCATGTAACTGTAGGCATCAACGCCCTCGAATTTCCCTGCCAAAAGAATGAAACTTCTCCACTCCTCTCGACCATAGATTGCAGCCTATCGATGCTACGTTGCCTTCCTGACAAAATCAAACATAGACCGTTGACACTCACCTCCACACGATTTCCGCTATCGATTATCCCAAAAATCGATAATTCTCAAACTAGGCTTTACAAATTCCAAAATTGATTTTTCTTGAAAAATCAAAAGCCTTTTCAAATCTAATGGTTCCAAAAACCTTTTTCCAAAATCATGCTCATAAGAACCTTTATATATATATAGGGATATATAACCTTTAAAAATTTTGGATCTCTTCAAACTTGTATAAATTCCCTTTCTATACTTCAAATACTTGCAAAACTCTTTCCTTGTGGCTATAGATTCAACAAGAGGAGATTTATCTTATATAACAAAGATATATAACTTTGTTTATTCCAAATCAAATATTCAAATTTGATTTATCTTTTATAAAGTTATTAACCATATCACTTTTCATTCAAAAACCATTTTACAGTTTTTACCCACAAATTTCAATATCAATTTCATTCAAACCCGTATGATGTACACATATCATTGGTATGCAATATCAATCTGATCGCTCACTCGATCACCCAATTTCACTTTCGAACTAGTATCGTCCACTCGACTTCCTAGTGCGGACTCAGATCTGGTTTCTTGATCAGAAACTGTCATTTTCCTTGCATAGCCATTACTATGATACAGAATTTCCAGAACCAATCAAAAATCCATGTCCAGGTTCGTCGTCGAAAATCGAGTGAAAAATCCTAACTCGGATCGATATACTATCTCGAAATCCTGTCGGGATTAAGTCATTATGCGAATAGATTAATATACGTACATCCTACATATTTATTTCATTGATTCTTTTAGCTAAATCAATTCTCTTTCTATTCACCTTCACTTGATTTTCATTCACTTACTCACAATTCTTAAATCCTCATTTGGATTATCACCTCAATTCTTATCTCAATTGGTTATTTAATCATAAATAGTTTGAACTCTGTCCAGCTTAAATTTAGTAATGGCTTGAAAAATTAAGAATGGATAAGTAGTTGAAAATAATTACTAGTTTGTAAAATAGCTAAGTAGTTATAAAATAGCAAGATGGTTATAAAATAATTGGATAATTGCAAAATAGTTGTAAAATAGTAATTAGTTATAAAGTAGTTGAAAAATAGTAATTATTTTATAAAACAGTTGTAAAATAGTTAAATAGTTCCAAAAATAATTGTAAAATAAGTATAAAATAGTTTGGTTTTAAAAAGAAAGATTGTATATAGTAAATAGCTTGGAAAAATAGGTTTATATTAAAACAATTTATTTTGAAAATAATCCAGAGCCAAACTGTTCAATTCCCAATCTCCATCCCCATCAATTCAATTTAAATTTCCACTTCCATTTAAATTGACTCAATTTCAATTTAAATATCCTCAATTTCCATTGAACTTGATTTATCCCCAATTCAAATTGAATTAATCCTTAATTTCTTTCCAAATTCAAATCAAATTCCATTTGAATTTTAAACCTATTCAACTTTAATTTCATTCCAAATTAATTCAACTCAATTTTTTTCCACTTTAAATTTAAACTTATCCATCTTCAATCACAATTCCAATTAATTCAAATCAAATTTAATTTGAACTAATTCAATTTAAATCTCAACTTTTAACCATCTTGAATTATATAAATTCGAGTTAAAATTTAAATGTTGATTTAATCCCTTAAATCAAATTAACTTTTATTTTTAAATCAACAATCTAAATCTTTAAATAATTTAATTCTGGGTCCAAATTTCAAAATTCTATTTTAAATTATCTTTACTTAACTTATTTCAAAGTTCAAATAAGATTTCAAAACAATTTAATTTTTAAAATTCAATTTATTACCCAATTTTGTCTTTCAACTTTGAAATCGATTCTTAAACAATTTTAATTTAAGAGTTCAATTCTTAACATTCAAATCTTAAGTTTAAAGTAATTCCATATCCTTAATTTCAAATTAAAGTTTAATTTCCCTCAATAATGGATATATTACCACAATCCATTTCTTCACTCGTTTAAACAGATTTAATTCACAGTTTAAAGATCACTAATAACAATAGGATGATATCATCCAATTAAATTTAAAATATCCATCCATTTTAAATTTCCAGATCTCAAACCTATTTTGAGATTAACAAATTCTCAATTCAAATTAACCATTTTAACTTCTCAAGTTAAATCTTACTTTTATCTTGAAATTTCCAATTCAAGTTGCTTGCCCTAAACTTATTTAACTTTCCCTAATTAAATTAAATTTAATTTGAACTTCCACTTCAAACTTAAACTTCTCATTAATAATCTTCCCTCTTCAAATTTCAAATTTCTGTCAATATTCTTTCTTACTTATAAGTTCAAAGACTTATATCACTTTGGGTTTTTATATCACACATCAGGGAAATCAAAACTCAACACCTTAGAGCTTATTTCAATTCACCTTTGATATTATGTATATCCATACATATATATACATATTTACTTCTTGGCCCACCAAGCCAAATTTCAAAATTTAAACCACCTTTGGTTTTAATTCAAAACAAATTCTTTTAAATTTTTATACAACTCTTGTTTGAAACATGTCCCTTCATTCAAATACATTAAATAACATTATTATTATTTATTTATCACTTTGAAACAAATTTCCAAATTTTTGGACCTAGATTTAAAACTTCACAATTTAGATCATCTTCAGTTCCAATTTAAAAGTCATACTTACCTAAATGTTTTACTTCCCTAAAATATTTCATTATTATCTTATTCTAAAATTACTTTTACAAATTCAGGATTTTAGTTTCAGTTTGAATCTATTTCAAACTTATTTTCATTCAATTTTTAGTTTGGTTGTATTACTATTACCACTTAGCTCTCATTATTTTATTTCAAATAATACAATAACCAATTACCTTAATATATAGTGGTTAGAAGAATCATTGCTTTATATATAAACTTATACAAAAATCCTTTACTTTTAAAACCATTATATAAAAATAACAAGTACGCTCTCATATACATATATATATATATATACATATATTCACTCAACTCATTTTAGGATACCATTGACCCTAACCTTAATGAGTAAATCCACCAGAGCCAAGGTTCTCGCTTAACCTCGCTCAGATACCAAATGTAATGACCCGAAATTTTCGATCCCGAAAATTCCAGATAGTTAGAAAAAGAAGAAAGAGATAGATGAAGAAATAGAAACAAGTCATAGAATCTCACATTCACAACGGATCAAATATAATATTAAATAATATAGCGGTTATATAGAGGAAATCTGTACTTGTCAAATTACAATTTAATTCATCAGAGTTACAACATATACACAATTACTGGACAGATACAATCAACATGTCCCAAACAAATTATAATTCATCATAGCAAAATACGCTCCATACGTTCCTGCCATCCAGCTCGCCTCCTGAGCTCCAGAACGTCCTTACCTGAAAATCTGTAATACTCGGTCAGACCCGAGCATTACATCAAAGTAACACCAGAGTCAGGCTGGAAACCAGCGTGAGTAAACCCATCTAACAGCATAAAACTTATATAAAACCCGTGGTAACTCGTATCAGTCTACAAATTCACAATTGGTTATAGACAACGCTTATTTCACACATCAATTTCTAAGTACCAAAACTTATATTAAATAGTCCAATCATTTAAATTATTCCTTTCCAGCCTATTGACTTCACATAACAATCTATTAAGAATCACTGTAGGTTACAAATCGAAGTGGATTCGGGTATTTACTTATACCCGACCCCGGTCTCTTCGAGTTCAATACCATCTCAACCCAAATTATTCAAGTGAAATACAATTCAACTTTAAATACAAAATGTCACTTTTTACACAGCAATTCATCTCGGTAGATAACCACATTATCACTGTTCAACCCAATCATATCATATCATAAAACATTTCATATCAGAGATATCAACCAACTCAAGGCATTTAACATCATTCAATCATTCATAAGCAAGATTGATTACTTCCAAATTTAATTTAATTTATCTCTAATTAAATTAATTACTAGTCTTTAATCACTTAGATTATCTTTACTTAACATTTATTAATTAAAAATCGATTAATTAGTCATCCTTTAATTATATTACGTAATTAACTCTTAATTAATTGTACAAATTAATTAACCTTTACCCATTCACATTAATCACATTTATCCTTGATTAATTACTCAAACTTATTATCCTACAATCAATTACCTTGATTATTCAACCCTTTAATTAATTACATTAAGTAATTAATTCTCAATTACTTCCCTTAAGTAATTTACCTTTAATTATTTTCATCAAGTAATTATCTAATTAATTAACCTCTAATTATCAATTCTTATTTCTTAATTAATTAATTCTTAATTAATTAATTCTTATTTAGTTAATTAATTAACCCTTAATTAATTAACTAAACCTTTAAAAATTAATTAATCCTAAATTATTAATTAATTTAACTTTAATTACCTTATTAATTAAAGTAATCTTTAATCATAAATATCTTAGCTAACTTCCAAAATAAAACATTTATATTAATTACTTAACTTTAATTAATATACGTTTTAAAAACATTTCATCCTAATTTATACTTAATTATTTTTTAAAAATTATGTTTTAAAATACTTGACATTTCTCAAATTTAAGTTTAATAAAGCATAAAACTTTTTAATCAAAATAGTTTTAAACATAATAGTTCAAATCAGTTTAAATTTAAATTTTAAAATTAGCTTTACAAAACTTTTAAAACATTTCCAAACTTGCTCTGGTTCGACCCGTTTCTGACTCGAGACGAGACTCGAGTTCTCCTTCATCTTCCATTCTTTTTTTAGTTTTAAGTTAAGTTTAAAACAAAAATATAGAAGATAACCCACACAGACATGAACTAAACCCGAGCCAATCATCCCCTATCCCGTGAACCACTTCCAAACAGACAACAACTCAACACCCTGATACCAACGACGTCACTGTGCACGTGCATAGTTCAACCACGCCGCCGCTACCTTCGATGACTTTTTCCACACGTCGACGTTCGACCACACAATCGATTCTAACCCTCAGTCCATAACTAATTTGAGCTTTCCAGTTGAAAACTAGAGACCATCCTCATCAGAAACTGGCCTCGACAAGCCAATTTCGACCGCCGAAGATACTGTAATTTCGTCAACGCCTTCATCCACGTCTCCAACATCTTCCCTCCACGCCACGCCTGACTCGACGCTCCGAGGACTGCGAACGACCCTAAAAACTTGACCTTGACCCCACTGGATTTCAAACCCTAGTTTCCACCACGACCGATGCCACAACTATCGTTCACCTCCATCGCCTTTTTTCTCGACCTCCCCAGTCGACAACCTAGCTTCGTCTAAAACCACGACGTCGAATGATCACCCAATCGTTGGAATTCGCTCAAACTCCCACTTCTGGTCATCACATAAATGCAACCACAAATCCAAACGAAAATTCATGATTTTAGTTTTAAAAATCAAGTTTTCCAATGGCGATTCAAGTTGTAAACTCGAATCAGCAAAATATGTTGATTGTTTTTTAATACTTTTAAACATTTCACTATTTTACTTAAGTCCAGAAGGTTTTCAAACTTATTTTGTTTGAATACAAATTTTAAACTATAGTTTATGCTTTATACAATCATATTGTACTTGAATTTCAAAGCCTGACCATGATCATAAAAAAGATTTGAATTTTTGACTTGTCTTTAAACTCTGTATTTTGAAAACAGAGGAGAACATGCACACTATATATACAAATCATCATACATACATATATATATACACACACACACAGAGATTCATATTTATATATATACACATGCAAAGCACAATATCACCCAAGAATCACATGCACAGTTTTTAGTTTAACTTAAGCCTTTAGAAAAGGTATTTACTCACCCGTAAGAGTTGTTGAACAGAGAGTAGAAGCAGATGTTTAAAAAACTGGAAAAAGCTTGAAACTTTGAACTTGAATTGCTGGAAATCTTGTTGTAGTTGAGATGCCTAAACTTTGATTTGAAAACTGAAGTGCTTTATTAAAAAGGTCTAACTTGAATTGAAATCAGAAGCTTTAGTTGTTGTTGAGGAGGTTTAAGTTGAAACGATGACTAGTTTAATTTTCTTGAGTTTGTTAATTGTTTACAAGTTTGATTTCTGGTTTGAATAAATGACAGATTTTCTCTTTGAGTTTCTTGCTTCTAAAATTGAAATAAGGAAAAAGAAACGAAGATAGAAGATGTATGTTTATATAGATTTAATTTTGGTTTACTAAAATTAAAGAAAATAAAATGAAAAATTTTACACTTGTTAATAGAATTAACACTTATCTCTAACCTTATTTAATTTGTTAACACATGTATTAGAGAGGTTTAAATGTTAACACATGTAAATTTGCATGCATAAATATATTTTTAAATGTTTTATAAAGCTTTTATAATTAATTTTCTAATTTATAAATACATATTTCAATTTATAAATAAATTTCTTTAAAAAGAAAATAATATAAAACAATTTATGTTTTAAATAAAATTAAATAAAATACGTTTTAAAACCAAAGTGTAATTTAAGATATATATCTATCTTTTTAATTTCAAATTTAAATATCCAAATTCAAATTCAATTTCAAATCCAATTTGAAAATCAATTTGATATATACATATATTTAAATAAACACAAATTCAATTGTGGAAATTTGCCACAAGGGTCTCTTTAGCAAGTGGAATTAGTTTCTAGGACACACAACTGAAATAATTATTTCAAGGACAAAACACAAAATAATTAGTTTCTAAGACCTAAAAACTTATGAAATTATGTCCTTGAAAGTAATTGGACGGCTGACTTTGTCCTTCAAAGTAATTATTCCGCTGACTTTATCCTTGAAAGTAATTTTTTTGAATGTGTCCTAGAAACTAATTGGATTGCAAAGTTTGTCCTTATAATGAAATGCCCCTGGAAATTAGCCACAAAGGCCTCTTTAGCAAGTGGAATTAGTTTCTAGGACAGAGAACTAAAATAATTACTTTCAATGACAAAACACAAAATAATTAGTTTTTAGGGCCTAACAACTTATGAATTATGTCCTTGAAAGTAATGGGATTGCTGACTTTGTCCTTCAAAGTAATTATTCTGCTGACTTTGTCCTTGAAAGTAATTTTTTTGAATGTGTGTCCTAGAAACTAATTGGATTGCAAAGTTTGTCCTTACGGTGAAATGCCCCAATAAATAATCTTATATACATATATACTTTAATTTTTCAAAATACAAAGTTAACAAATCCAATTTTTATTTATAAGATACTTGTCCTTGAATTTTAAATTAAAATTCTATTTATAATATATATTTTATTTTAGAATTCCCAAATTAAAAATTCTTTTTACAAACTTTATTTTTACTCTTCAATTTTCAATCCAAATTATCTTTCACAATGTACTATATATATATATATATTTATTCCTAAATATTCAAATTAATTCTCTATTAAATTCATAATCCAATTCCAAAAATTAAATAATTATCAAATTAATTCTGGCTAAAATCCAGGAATGTTACAAATACATATAGATTTAAGATAATATTACAATGTGTGTACGTATATATAATTTTAAATAACATTATATATATATATCAATTAATAAACTAATGTATAACAAATGTGTGTTAACTATGTATAACAATGTGTGTACATATGTGTGTTAACTATGTATAACAATGATTAATTAAACACCTATGACATATGTTCGCCATATCACCCCTAGATTATATCTCTATATATAATATAATTATAATGTTTGTATAGTGAATATGAACGTATTACAACATCAAAATATAAAATTAAATTAAAATTCATGTAATAAATTAAATAAAAACTAAATTAATAACAAAATATCATTATTGAATTTTAGAAAAAATATAAAATTGCAATACATAAATCAATTAGATTAATTATACCATAAACTCTTTTATTAATCAATAAGAAATATGATTCAGTATAAATTATTGTTCATATAAACACAAAATATGATCTTGTGCAAATTAATAAAAGATATTATTTCTGAAACTCCCTTTTTTAACTTTGCTACCAATGCACCTGATATCAATATGCGTGCGCATTGGCACACAAGTAGTACACAGTGCCATTGTCGATCACAATCGATTGTTAGTGAGACAGTGGCTATCACCAACATTAGACGGGATTCAATCCTTGGTAACATAGGCTTGAATGATGAAGCAATGACTACACGATGAAGCTCAATGATGGAAATGGTGAAGGAGAATCATGATTTGTAAAACCACGACTTAGACATGATATCCACGGTGTTGGCCGACTTCTTCCACGCAAGCAACTTAATGGTAGTGGTCAAATGGAAACTAGTGATATCTCATCGTTAAGTCCCTTATTTTATACTAATTACACATAAGCCCTTATGTAATATGATTGTTAGTTTATGTCTGGCACCATTGTCCCAATAGTTGGATGCTCCAACTTTGCTCCATGAGGTCGCATGTTTGAATCCTACTTAACGTGATTCAAACCACTGGACCGATTAAATACCAAATTCTAGAATAGAAATAATAATAAATTATACAAAAACCTATATAACTTGCAATCTTTATAGCTTTCACATACGAAATCTGTTGTGCATATTAGGTGCGGTGTTGGGTTCGTAAGACACATTAATTTTATTTAACTATAGGTCACACACTTACATATGACATTGTTATTTGAATATTGAATGCATAATTGTTGCATAGAATATTGACACAACATCCCAAAAATGATAAAAGCCAAATTAAAAAAAAAATAAGTAAAGAAAATGAAGACAAAGAAGAACAAACATGCAATTTTTATAATGGTTCGGGAAATACTCTAGCCTGTATCCACTTAATCCTTTTTTATTAAAATTTTCTCTTAGAATACAATGATTATATTCCGAATCCACCCACAATCTAGTAGATCTTGAATTTAATGGAGTTTCCAAGAGAAAACGAGAGAAAGATTTTCACAGTTCCAAAAGCCCCCCTCTAGTTGAAGTCCCTTTACTATTTATAGATAAGTCCTAGCATAAATATTGCTATTTAGGTTTGAGCATGTCTTAATTCTAAGATCCAACGTTTCTGCAGGAAGAACAGGTTAATATAGAACACTTAAATCTTATTGGTATCGATCACAATTGTGTTCGGTACTGATCAAAATTTCATTCAGTGCAAAAACGTCCTCCATCATATGCATTATCTTTAACTTCCATAAGTACAACCCCACATCAAAAATCATATCAGTGCCGATCATATTTCTGATTGGTACCGATCAAAATTGACTTTTTCATTTTGACTTTGAATTTCTTACGTGGTTTCATATCGTCATTCTAAGCATGCTTCTAAGTTCTTGATCCATTTCATCTTCATCCTGACATCTGGATTCACTTAAAAGTTGTTTGGTTCGAACACTGGAAATACTCGGTATTCCTTCATTTCACTATTCCTGATGCTCTCCAAGTCTATGGTTCAATTCCTTAATCATTTTGTAGTTCAGCTCATCATCTTGAGTCTATTATGAAACTATGGAAAATTTTCCAGCAACATTTACCCCCCTAAAGTACGCCTTGTGAATATAGGTGTAAGATCAAACTTTAGGACTAGATCATTTGCACTCTCTAGAAATCTAATGGAAACTGGACTAATTGTAGAAAATCATCCAGTTCCTTTGGATTCACCTATAAATCAGAGGTCGCTCTATGCCATTATAGCTAAGGCAAGCCTTGCTTAAGAATTAGTTATCAATTATAACCATTTTTCATTCACATGAGATTATAATATCATATATATAGATATCAATATTGTCCCGTGTTCCCACAGGGTTTAATTATCATGGGTAAATCATATTTTCGTAATCATGGATCACTAATGATAAAGACATATTACCATCAACTGGAGCATTATTTATAAATCGTCTAATATCACCTAGCATCCCATTCTAAGCAAGTCCAACTGAATCGAGGCAATGACATTCAATAATCGTTCAATAATCATCATCAAATTATAAAGCGTTCAAATCGTAAGATTAAGTTTAGATCTCTCTGGACCGCATTACCATTAATTTAGATTAAGCCCAATCCGCTCTTCGATAAGGGGACCCAATATCCGAGCACGTCCTTCCGTTCACTCTCCAACGAGGGGACTGCTATCCGAGTATGTCTATTTGCCCATTCTATGGTAAGGGGACCTGCTATCCTATACAAGTCCATCCACTTGATCTACTACAACGGAAACTGTACTTCATAGTTCAATGCTTCGTGTTACCTATTAGGGGTACCAAGTCCTATCAGTTTATATATCAGATTAAAGGGTTGACTGAATTCTAATGGCATCCTTTTGTAATATCAATTATCATATTCGAATGATTTCCAAATTAAAATATCCATCACTCACTTATTCATAGAGTTTAATCAAATGTATCAAGCAAAAATAAAAATCTAATCTAGTTAAGAATTAGCCTTAGATATTAATCTAGAGCATGTCTTCGGACTGATTAAGATCCCGTACATGTGTAAGCAGCCCAATGGTAATCCTTCACGGTTTATTCAAAGCAACGTTGAAATGCAAAAGTTAAACCTGATTCCTATCTATCTCAATCATGGGATAATCATTCTTGATGAAGATTTAAGGTTGTGATCAGGTACGTCTACCATAGATGGTGGTCGCTTCTGCTTCACCACTACAATTTGATTCCTTACATATTGTCGAAGTCGGTTACTTCGAGCATGCTCCTTTATCAAGTTGTACAGGTGCTTGCATTCGTTGGTTTTGTGCCCATCCAGCTCATGGAGTAGGCAGTATTTTCCGTAGTATCTCTCCCAATCCATTGGTCCTCACATCATGGGTTTTCTGTTCCCTCATATCAAGATAGATGCTCTCCAAGGTGTCTGTCAATTTAGTGTAAGAGGAAACTTTGGTTCCCTCTTTTGTCGCTTTGATCCTCCAAAGCCCTTATCGGCTTTTCTTTTTTCCTTTATCCTTTCCATATCCCGCCTTAGATTGTCCTCCATCCTCTACACCGTTAACTTCAGCATTCTCCTGGTGCAGATGTTTTTCAGCTTGATAGTAGAAATCCGCACGACCCACTGGTGGATCTGCTTCCAAAGAAATCTTAAAATTAGTCTTATTTACGACTCTACAAATAGCCACCATCAGCACTATTGATGGATCCGATTTATGCAGTACCGCTGCTGTGTTGAATCTAGTCAAGGAATTTCACAGAGTCCCACATGTTCTTTGTCTCACACTGGAAGGTGTCATTACATTCTTTGGTCGCTTTATATGAACCTTGAATTGGTTCATAAATTTTACGTTTAGTCTAGTCCACATGCCGACGGACCTATTCTCCAACTGATGAAACAACATTGCTGCTAAATTCATCAAGTACAATGGAAAGCATCATCTCGTCACTTCTGCCAAAGCACCCAACTCTCCTATATGCTTGAAATATATCATCAAATGAACAATCAAGTCTATCCTTCCATTATACATCTCTAACTTTGGTAGCTTAAAATCAGGTAGGTTCCTGACGTATCAGATGTTTAGAGTAAAGGGGTTTCTACTTATATTCTCCAAACTCTGATCTGAGGATTCACCCCTCAAAACCCGTCTTATTATATCAGCAATCCTATTGTTATTGTTTAATTGAAATCTCTGGTTTTAGTGCACCCTTGTCTCAAATTTTCATCGAGCCCCCGTTCCTATGGGTGATTTCTAGTCCTATCACTTATGGTTGTCCATTAGCATTATAGTCTTCGTTTACGACTTCAGCATTACTCATTCTCCGTCTACTAGGTGATCCAAGGCCTTGATTAGTAGTGCCCCCAACAATTATGATAAGTACCGATCTGATTGTGGCCATTACCGATCTATTTTGGTCAATGGCGGTTAGCTCCATTCTTTCCTACTTCATTCTCCTGCATATTCGCTCCGCCTTCTACCCTTTAGTTCAAAGTTCCAACTTCTACTACCATCCTCTACCGCTCCATTCTTTGGAAAAATCCATTTACTATTTCTTCTTGCCAAGCTGTCAGTCTCTCTTGTATCCTTGCCATCATCCCTTCCATTTCCTCTCTGGTAAAATAGATACAAGGAAGGTTGGAGCTTGGAGACACCTCCTGGCTGCTGCTAATCTCTGGTTGACTTCCTCTAGCAATACCTCTTAAAGTAGGCCTCTTCGTCTTCCCCAAATCTCAGATCCAAGTCTCTCTTAGTAAAAGCACCAAAAATGTTGCACCAAATATTTATGCAATACCCCAAAATTGATGAAATTAGAATTAAACAAAGTAAAAGTGAAGAAAATGAAGAGAAAGAAGACAAGCGTGCAATTTTTATAATGGTTCGATAAATACTCATACCTACACCCACTTAAATCCTTTTTAGTGATATTTTATCTTTGGAGTTCAATGTTTATATTCCAAATTTGGCCATAATTTAGCAAAACTCCGATTTAATGGAGTTTCTAAGGTAATAAGAGAGAAAGCTCTCCAAAGTTCCTATATCCAAAAGGCCCCTCTAGTTGATGTCCCCTTGCTATTTATAGATGAATCCTAGCAAAAATATCGTTATTTAGGTTTGAATGCATCTTAGTTTCAAAATTCCAAGTTACAGCAAGAATAACAGGTCAATCTAGAATACTCAAACCATACCATTGTCGATTAAAATAATGATCGATACCGATCCAATTCATTTGGTACCAAAACACACTCCATCATCTTCAACTTCTACAAGTATGACCTTACTTCAAGAATCATATCAGTACTGATACAATTGTGAATAGTGCTGATCAAAATTGGCTTTCACTTTTTGACTCCAAATTTCTTGTGTCATTTTATATCATCATTCAAAGCATGCCTCTAAGTTCTTGATCCATTAAGTCTTCATCTTGATATCCAAATTCTAAGAGAAGCAGTTTGGTTCGAACACTAGATAACACTCAGTGTTTCTTCATTTCATTATTTTTGTTGCTCTCCAAGTCTTTGGATCCATTCCTTAATAATTTTAAATTCATTTCATCCGCTTGAATCTATTCTGAGACTGTGGAAAATTTGCTAGTAACAATAATAATTTGTTATTAAGATATTTATTAATTAACACTATTAATCAAAATTAATAATTTAATACATCATTCGCTTGATTATAATATTTGATATTTGAATTAAGACAAATTATAATCATTTTAATTTATAACATCAATTTAATAAACATTGAATTTGAAATTGCTTTTGAACTTATATTCAATTTATTTGATTAATTATTATCACTCAAATATTCATTAAATATATAGACATATTTCACTATATATAAAATTATTTTATTATTAAATTTACTTTTGAATAACCTTACTTAATTTAATAATAAAAGATTTTGTTGATCATTTTGAGCAATTATAAATCACATTAATGGTAATAATGTAATGATAATATATAATTTAAACTTCAAATAAAATCATCTAATAAAAAATTAAATATGATTTAACATTATCGACATCATTTATGATAATACTATAAAAGATTTAGTGCGTAATGAATACGTTACAATTTTTTTAATTTTCCTTTTTACTCCACGACCCATTGCACTTGATTCAACAATGGTATCAGTGCTCTCATTATGTTGTAATGAATATTATATATAATTTGAATTTAAAATTAGTTTATATTTAAATTTAAATGTATAGAAGTTATGTGCAACGACCTAAATTTAACATATTGATAGATTGCAAAAATATTATTTTCATAATGAATCGGGTCAAATTAGGCTATAACTCTTGGAAATGTTGAGTATTGACATTTTTGACCCTTAAATTTTTTACTAGATGGTTTTAACTTTGAAAACTTGCAAGCGCTACAGCTTTTGATAGCAGTTGAATTGGGGGTCTAAATGCACTACCAAGTGAAAAATAAGATGGTTTCGCTTCCGTAGAATGGTCATGATAGATTTTTGGCCTTACAGTTTAGGAGATATGCATTTAAAGTTAGAGAGATATTAGATATACTAGCAGGTAATTAACTTAAGCTCAAACATAGCCCACTAACCCATTACGGGGTTTGTGCCTTATTAACCCGATGGAACAACCCTTAATCATTATCTCACTTCCCAAAAACCACTTTAAACCTCCATTAATCGTCTCATTTTCCAAAACCAATTTTAATCCTTACTTTAATCAGCCAATCATGTAATTAAAGGGTGATTAGCATATGGATTAGAAAGGGGATCAAGGGATTTTGAAATTACTTTTGAGAATCTTGTCTTTTTTTAGTGGGTTGCGTATATATTTCTTTTGGTGCATTTAGAGATCTAGAAGAGTGGTTAATATGTGTCACCTGCTATAGAAGTTAATACAGTTTTAGCTAATGTTTTTTAAATATTTTTTGAAGTTAAAGATGCGGCTTTGATTTGATCTAAACTTAATCATGATTTATAAATGAATTTCAAATTTTTTAAAATTAAATTTAGTTTATTCTATGCATTTGTTCACATAGATACTCCATTTTAGAATGAATGTTAGATTCAGGGCAATTAATTGTCAATCGAAAATTGATTTTATGTGTATGTTGTATGTGATGTATATATTATATTGCTTGAATGGATGTATTGTATATGGTTTCACTAGATGAAGGGCCGATCGATAGGCGATTTAGAGTTAGGGAAATGCTCTACATGATGGAGTCTCGGGCATATGGATCGAAAAAGGAGATTGGTCATCTAAGGTGATTGCATAAGTGATGGAGGCTTGAATTGATGGGATAAATGTGTGGATTGGTGATAGAGTCACAATAGGTGTATTGATGTAGATCTCGAGATTCCATGCAAAATGAAGTAACAAAACACAAAGGGAATCAAAGTAGGAAGTCAGGAAATGACTTTGCCTATTTTTTGGCTATTCAAGTCATTCGACATCGACACATATGGGTCGATACTGAACGATGGTGGTGTACATAAAAGTGCAAAATAGTACTTTGGTGAGGTGCTTGAAGACATACAAGAGGGAGGCATATTGTTTACTCTGGGCCAATGATGGGAAAATGCAACAAAAGCTTCACTATCGAATGACTTGGTTGGATCTAGCCCTATATAATTAAATGGGTGAGTGAAATTGAAGTTGGCTTCGAGCTTGGAGTTGGGTTTCACGATAAAATCTTTAAGGCCGGACTAGAGAAGCATCAGGGCCAAAATACTTAGCCGCTTTGGCTAAGTAAGAAATATAATAGGTTGGTACTGATCTATATCAGTTGGTACTAAACCATCCAATTTTTGATATGATAACAAGGGACTTAGGGGAATTTGCCTCCATTGATTGCAAGCCTATTGGGTGAAGGAATTGTGAGATAAGACCATGGTCGAACAACCTAGCAAATGGAGAAGATGACGTGATATCTATGCAGGGACATGGCTTGATTACTTTGGGCATCATTTGAGGATTTAATGAGGTGATTTTGTGTTACCCAGTGCCTTGATCCGGCTATATTAGGCTGATCACGCAGTCTAGGCCCAACTGCCGATGAGAAGGACGATCATAAAGCAATGGTTGCATAACCAAGAGGTAAAGTCCGGACAGTTGTGCGGAGCCTAGATTGGATGGATTTGATAGATAGACGACGTCGGATGTTGAAACTGTGGAGATTAGTTCGGTTGGAAAAGGTTTAGGCATGGTCATTGGTCAACTTGTATAAGATAGTGAAGGGATCGGTATACACTTAAGGTGATAAGCGGTCGACATGGTTACTTGGCAGATGGTCGGTTTGAATGGAAATATTGAGGGATCGGTATGAGATGTAAAGCTAGATAAATTGGCATGATGCGTTCATAAGAAAGGGTCGGCATATGTCTTCGAAGGGAATGGATTGGCATAAGGATTATGGTGTGACTAATGGATTACGAATCGACAATGTTGATGGTCATGGGAGAGGGATCGGCATGGCATGACTCGTAAAGGATGGATCAGCATGGTATGATCTGTGTGATATGGATCGACATACATTGGAGAGCTAGGTGTTAGAAATGCAGATTATGGATCTTAAGGCTAGGATAAACACTAGAGAGGGGTGAATAGTGTTTTAAGAAATTACTAATCTTTTTGAGTTTATGTTAATTTAAACACAAATGTATGCAATATTCAGACACAGATATGATCAAAGAAACAAGCACAGATGCAGAAATAAAGTAAAAGCAGTAAAAGAAAGAACACACCGGATTTTACACTAGTTCGGAGTTACCCTACATCCAGTCCCGCACACAAGTACAGATTTCCTTTCAAAAGCAATCTTTACAATTACACCCTCGATTTCAAGGCTACGAGGTAAACCCTCCAGATTTACAATCCTTATTTATAGAAGAACAACAACCATGTCCATATATATAGAAGAACAGCAACCATGTCCATTCGTGAAGGGATATGACGAATAGACACTTCTTTTGAAATTCAAATTTTTAAAATCAACTGACACTATGTCGACATGGGTAACTTGGATATGTCGACATCCCAAAGGAAATTTTGGTGTTTTGTTTTTCTGTGAAAATAACTTTTATCTTATATTAAAACTATTTTAAACTTTTATAAATGTACTTAACTATAGTTAAAATACATAAATAAATATAGAGAATAATATTTTGGTATAAATAAAATTTTACTTATAATTTTATATTTAAATCTAAGTATAAATATTTAAAATTTAAATATATTATCATTAAAAGATAGTTTAAAATTAAGGATAATTTGATTTTGAAATTAAAGATTATTTTAAGGCTAAATGTATTTAAAACCAAGATATATGATTTTGATTCTTTTAAAAAGAAGGTTTTAAAATCATTTTGAAAACAAGATATAATTTTGTAAATTTTTTGAATAAAAGTTAGTGGATACAAACAGTGTTCCACTAGATTTTTCATAGGTTCCATCCTACTTAGGGTTCATCCCTTTAACGGGCTCAAAGTGGATTCCATTCCACGAATAAATTGGATTTTAAGATGCTATTACTTTTCTAGGAGTTTTAACAAAATTCCTAATTAAAATTACTTATTCTTGAAAGCTTGAACTCTTGATAATCTTGATATTCTTGATGCTCATGAGTCTTCAATCTTGATATATTGAATCTCTATACTGTACAGTCTTCATTCTTAGTACCTGCATGTATATCTAAACTATAATGTTAGTATTTATATTTTATAATTCTATTCTAAGGCTGTTGTCATCAAAACCATCATCTCAAGGACTAAAACTAGGAGGGATTGGTATTTCCTTGACCAAGTTAAGATTCGAACCAAAGTACTACAAGGACACGAGCTCTATACATCCAAACATCTTGATTTTGAAGCACTGGCAGTTAGATTATAAGGAAGCTACCATAGGGATCGCTAGCCCAAACTCGACTCATGGAGGGCTCGGTACCAATCCCTATCCATTGAGCGTTGGGCCTAGCCCTCCCTATGGTGGGCCTATATGGTTGAGGAGGTCCTGTTGTCGAAGTTTCAATCAGATTGGAGGCTGCCCTCATCTATAAATACAGGCATAAGGGGCCATTCTAGGGACTCTTACGTTGTTAGTTAACTCCACCATTATTGTACTAACTTCCTCCATTATTTTTTGGTCTCTTGATATTTCTCACTATTTGTAATTGTAAACAAATGAATTGAGAAAGCAATAAAAAATATTCAAAGTGGACGTAGGAAATCACTGCCGAACCACTATAAATCTTGTTGTTTTTGCTTTCTACTATGTTTTCCTGATATTTTGTGATCTTCCTCTATTTTCATTTAATTTCTTTATTTATTTCACTACTTAAATCTATTCTTGGGTGTTTGTGGCAAATTTGGTTAAAAACATTTTGGTGCTTTCACTGAGAACTTGATTCTCAGCCTGTTAGGATCACCTTTGTTGCTACTGGATTGAGGAAATCCCTCGAAGGAGATCCAGATTCATATTCTCAAGCTTGTAGATACTACTTAGATTTACCAAATTCTAAGCAAAGAAATCCATAATGGTGAGGTGCACCAGATCCACTTCCCGTAATGTTGATGCCAACGAAACTGTCAGTGTCAGGAATTAACCTGTTACCATGAATGTGGAGCTTGTTGTAGTCTAGAACCCCGTTGATTCCATAAATAGAGCTGAATTCAATGACTTGATAAGAGAGATGATAGAGGGTCATAGGCAGCTAAATGAGCAATTCTGGACTAATGCTAACTTGATGAACCAGATTGCTCAACAGCATTGCCAAAGCACTAAAAGGGATCTTACTTCTTACTCTGCGTCAGATAGTTCTACTTCATTAGATGAACATCACAAGTGAAGGCATCGTTGGGTTGAAGTGGTGCGATCGAGGACGTCGAAGCAATGCTTGGCAGACAAACATGGTCTACCAAGACGGGTCAGTGTCAATCCCACCCTAGGGATCACTATCGATCCCTCAACAAGAGGGGAACCTCTCAAGTGCAGTTGGGGAATCATGCTCGTGCTTAATCCGGGAACTTGGACATTAGAGAAAGTTTGGATGCTGACTATCTGCCTCTCCAGAATGATAATGAAGTGAATGTTCAAAGTGTATATTGGGAGGAGGCTAAGGAGGCATGAAATAGCCTGGAGATATCGACCAGAACATTCACGAGGTGGAGCACAACCACCATTTGGCACCACCTATTCAGACTCTGGACTTATCCGCAATGGTCAAACAGCTATTGAGAGAGAACCAGGTCTAGACAAACAATGATTATGGAATCTCTAGGAGCCACACCCCTTTTACCAACAGTGTTTTACATACGGAGTATCCTAGAAGGTTTAACATGCATATGGTGCCCGCCTATGAAGAGAAACCAAACCCCAGGTAGCACGTCATAAGGTACGAATGGTTGATGGACTCGGTGAGATCGAACAATGACACCAAATATACATGCTTCCCCATAACTTTCTCTGGGATTCCCACGATGTGGTTCACAAGTTTACCCTCGCGGTCAATCTCAAGATCAGACGAACTGGCAACGTCGCTTGTGGAGCAGTTTCGGATACATGCTACTCGTCCACCTTTTAGTAACCCAAATGACCATGCAATACTCATGGCTATGACTAGAGGGATTGAACCAAAATCTGGATTCAACGATCGGCTAGCTAGAAAACCTCTGGCCAAGCTAGAACGTGTCTATTCAAAGGTGGCCCATTTTATGAGAAAGGAGGAAGCTAGGTTGTCTAAAAGGAACTATATTGTGGGACCCAATGGGAAAGCGATGCAAAGAAACATCGTGATAAAGCAGTTTGACGAGAGTTCTGGGAAGGTTTAGGTCAATGTTCAAAGCAAGCTGAATCAACAGGAAAAAACTAATGAAGGGAATCGAGACCGAAAGAGGGAGCTCGGAAGGCCGAAGCCTAGGTTTCCCACATACGAGAGCTACATGCCTCTTATTGCATCTCTGCATAATATGTACTCGTCCACCTGTAATATCTTTCAATATAAGAAGCCACGTCTGAAGGAGTCAACGGAGATATAAAAGAAAACTGGAAAGCGTTGTCAGTTCCATCAATGTTATAAGCACAACACGAACGAGTCTAGGCATCTCCAGGATGCCGTTGAGAAGTTAATTCAGGAGAAGAAGCTGTAGCAGTTTGTGAAAAGTCCACAGGACCACAAATAGGGGACGTCTGACCGCAATCGAGGGCAAGCTCCACGTAGGGCTGAGGAGCTTGCACGAACTGGAGGAAGACTAGTAATAAACATGATAGTTGGTAGACCGCATCCTACGGATAGGATTTGGTAGGAAATGGAGTGCTATGCTAGTTCGATGATACATGTGGATTTTGAATGTTGTTAGAATATGGAGGACGGATCTCCGGCCAAGCAACAGAGTACGATGACTGATTATATAGTATTCAGGAGCAGGGACATCTATAGAGTAGATGCCCTACTATTGATCCAATGATTATCTCAGCCATGATTGGTCCTGCTCTAGTGAGAAGGATTTTGATTGATGTGGAAGTTCTGTGAACATTATATTTAAGAAAGCTTATGCTCAAATGAGAATGGAGGCTAAGGATTTGAAACCATCTAAAGCTCGAATACATGGTTTTAACAATATGGAGACTAAGGAAGTTGGTTATGTCGAATTGCCGGTTGAGTTAGGAGAAGGTGAATGTAGGAGGATGTAGATCCTACCTTTTATTTTTTTGGAAATTGAATCACTGTACAATGATTTTATGGGCCATCCGGCCTTGGCTAAATTTCGGGCAGCTTTGTCCCCATGGTGTTTGACGTTGAAATTTCCAGTTGATAATGGAGTAGGTGTTGTGCATGCTGACCAAGCGACTAGACATGCTTGTTATGTGGCTGAATTGAGAGTGGCTTAGCGAAAGGAGAAGGGAAAGGGTATGGACAAGTCTGTTCGCATCCGAGTTACCGAAGATTGACAAATTGCACTTAAGCCTTGGCTTGGGCACCATAGTCAGTTCTATAGATATATAGATCTAAGGGATGATGAGGAGGAACCTAAGGAGACCAAGGCGGAAGCACCAGCTGGGCCGATAATTGATATTACAGTTAGCCACGACGACCCATCATGGGTATTGAAGATTGGATCATAACTTATCCCTTCGGTGGTGAGAGAACTTACTAATTTCCTCTGGGCGAAACTAGACCTATTCGCTTGGACTCATTCTGACATGTATGAGATCTTGCTTGCCATTGCGAGCCATGCATTAAACATTGACTCGAAATATGTTCCAGTAAAACAAAAAAGATGGGGCATGGACCAGGAGAGACCCGTCACTCTTAAAGAGGAGTTGGATAAACTTTAAGTTAATGGGTTTATTTGCGATGCCCTCTATCCTGAATAGATATCGAACCCCATGTTGGTGAAGGACGTGAATAGGAAGTAGAGAACATGCATTCACTATTCGAACTTGAACAAGGCATGCCCTAAAGATTGTTTTCCCCTTCCTAGAATTGATCAGCTATTTGATTCAACTGTAGGGCACAAATTATTATCCTTTATGGATGCGTACTCGGGGTATAATCAAATCCCGATGCATGTCCCAGATCAGGAACATGCCAGTTTTATGACAGATGTTGGGTTACACTGTTATGTAGTAATGTCGTTCGAATTAAAGAACACTAGAGAAACCTATCAGCGTTTGGTTAATCGAATGTTTAAGGATCAGATTGGGAAGGCGATGTAAGTCTATGTGGATGATATGCTCGTGAAGTCATGACGATCAAACAACCACATTTGAGGCTTAGAGGAGATGTTCAATATCCTTCGATTCTATAACATGAAAATCAACCCTCTAAAGTGTTCATTTGGTGTTGCATCAGGGAACTTCCTGGGTTTTGTAGTCAATGCCCGAGGAATTGAAATTAATCAAGAAAAGATTCAAGCCATTTGGAATATACAGGCACCTAGAACTATTAAACAAGTGCAGTGTTTGAACGTGAAGGTTGCTGCTTTGAGTCAATTCATCTCTAGGGCAACTGATAAATGCATTCATTTCTAGACCTGATACGGAAAGGAAAGAGAAATTTCGAGTGGACATAAGGTTGTGAAGGCACATTCCGAGCTTTGGTGGACCATTTGGAGAGACCCTCTGTCTTGTCAAAGCCGATAGATTGTGAGGAGTTGTATATTTACTTGGCTGTATCATCACTTGCCATAAGCGTCGCCTTGATTTGCGAGGATAAACGGGTTAAGAGACTGGTGTATTAAGTCAGCAAACAATTGATGGGTGTAGAAATAAACTATAGGAAGATAGAGAAATTGGCGTACTTCTTGGTAATCACGTCGTGCAAACTTCACCCGTATTTCCAGGTCCATCCAGTCAACTTTTATACCAACCAGCCGTTATGACAGGTTCTATAATGACCTGAGACGTCTAGAAGGTTACTTAAATGGAACTACGAGCTTAACCAGTTCGACATTATATATATATGCCATGAAGAGCTATTCAGGGACAAGCATTTGCAGACTTCATAGCGGAGTTTACCGTACAGGACGATCCCCGAAAGAATGGAGTAATCCTTGCTATACAATGGAAGACGTACCGATGGAGCATCTAATGATCATTGTTTCAGTGCTAGGATTATTCTCGTAACCCCTGAAAACCGGTCAATTTTCTACGCTCGAAGCTTGATTTTCCTGCTACAAATAACGAAGCAGAATATGAAGCATTGATCACCGGACTAAAAATCGCTAGGGATCTTGGAATAAAGTCTCTTGAAATCTTTTGTCACTCACAATTGGTGGTATATTAGGTGAGAGGATATTATCAGGCTAAGGGACAATGCCTTGCCTCGTATCTTACTCGAGTTCAGGAGTCAATGGAAGATATCGAATACTATGACATTTTGCATATCCCGCGTGAGCAAAATGGAGAAGCCGATTCATTGGCAAAGCTCGCAAGTACTGGTGATGCACAATAGACGGGCTTAGTTCCAGCTGAGACATTACACACCCTAAGTATAAAAATGATGGAAGTTGACAAATACTGGAAACGAAGCCCAAGAGGGAATCATGGATGACTCCATTTAAAGAATACCTATTGCATGGAATCTTGCCTGAGAAAAGAAACGAAAAGCGACAAGTCATTCATAAGCTTGTTAGGAAATCAAATCTACGGTTTTGATGACAACAACTATACAATGGAAATCGAATATGCATATATATATTTCTATTTACAGGTAATTGTCAAAGTAACATCACTAGAGAGACAAGAACAAGGCTAAAAAACGTTACAAGAGACTACACGTCAATAGGATCAATAGAGCAATGACACAGAAGCACAAAAAACAACATGCACTGGGATCAGATGTATGGGTGCACTAGCCAGACGTCTGAAGAAATCCTCTAGATTATAAACCAAACAGGATCAAACGTCTGGTTAATGTGCTCAGACGTCTGAAAGGCTACTGTATACAAAAAATATATAGGGCCAGACGTCTGACACATATACTAGACATTTAGAACTGAACTTGGATTTTGAAATTCAAATAACAACTGCCGCACTTGAAAAGGCATCCTTGCTTCTCTTCGCTGCAACTCTTCATCACCATCAGAAGCGACCATAGAACACTTGTTAATGGATGCAACTACTCAAAGAATCCCTCTACCACTATAAATAACATCAAAAATCAAAGAGAAGAACTCACCTTACTCACTTGCGCTCTTTACTCGTATACTCTAATATATTCTTGATCTCTAGCAATCATATACTTGTATTTCACTCTTCCATATATTCAAGAACTCCTCAATCATCATTCTCTCTCTCTCTCTCTCTCTCTATATATATATATATATATATATATATATATGTATATATATTGAAAGCATTTGTACTTAATAGTCAATATCCGTGTTATAGAGCACATACTTGACAAGAACAAGCTATTGTAACCAAGCATATTCCTTCAGGCGAAGTGAGGGTGATTGATAGTCGAATTCCAAAGGGGAGCTTCAAGACTGGACGTAGGACGGGAGGTCCGAACCAGTATAAAATCCTGGTGTGCTTAGTCTATATTTTACTTGATTAATTTTATATTAGTTACATCATATAGTTAGTTACATATACTTGCATATACACTACACGATCCATCCTATAAACTTTCAATTGGTATCAGAGCAAGGTTTGATTAAACTACAGTAACACATTTTGAATCATTTTAATATGGCAAGTATTTTTCAAGAAGGACAATCCACAGCACGACCCCCACTTTTTAATGGCTCTAACTATGCATATTGGTCAACACGTATGAGAATTTTGATGGAAGCTAATGGTTTAGAAATTTGGTTAGCCACTCAAGATAAATATGAAGCACCTATTACTGCTATGAATACATGGACCGATGCACAAAAAACAGCAGCTTCTAATAATGCCAAAGCTATAAATGTTTTATTTTGCTCATTAGATAAAAATGAATTCTTACGTGTCATGTTATTTAATACTGCATTTGATATTTGGCGTACTTTACAAGTCACACACGAAGGCACAAACAAAGTTAAACAAACCAAAAAATTTCAATTTAAAAAAATCAATTCCCATCATTTACAATGAAACAAAATAAATCTATAGTAGATATGTACTCTAGATTTCAAACCATTCAACATGATTTAATGGCACTTGGAGTCAAACTCACAAATTTTGATTTAGTATCTAGAATACTCGATTCTTTAACTCCAGAATGGGAAAGAAAATTATATCGAAGAAGCTAATGATCTCTCAGCACTCTTAGTTGAAGAACTGATAGGAAATTTAATGTCTTATGAAGCTAATTTGCAGGCATGAAAAGAATTGAATACGGAAAAGAAGAAAATAGCATTCCCAGCAACAAATGAAGACTCCAACTTAGACGAAGAAGAAATTGTATTTATTGCTAAAAATTACAACAAATTCAAGAAGTTTAGGAAAATGTCTAAATTTCAGAAAGAACGAAAATCAAGCTCAACGAATCAAACATCAATCAAATGCTATGAATGTGATCAATTTGGACATATGAAGAAAGACCGTCCTAAGCTCAATAATGATAAAAAGAAGAACGAAATTGAAAAGTTCAAAAAGAAGAAGGCTTTCAAAGTAACATGGGATGACTCAGATTCTTCATCATCTGAAAGTTATAGCGATAGTGACGGAGAACAAGCTAATGTCTGTTTATGGCACAAACCGATGAGGTATGTCCCGAACTTAGTTATGACGAATTATTAGAACTTAGCATGGAATTAGATGATAAATTTAGACAAATTAAAAAATTGAACAAAGAACATATTGCCAAAATAAATAGATTAGAACTTGAAGTAGGAACGTTAAAAGATGAAAAAATTATCTTAGAAGAAGAACTGGAATTATCTCAAAAAAAAATGATAGAAAGTGAGGCTATTGCTATTGATTTTGATAAACCTAAAATAGTAAAGGATAATTTTTTAGAAGAAAATGTCAACTTGAAGAGCAATATTGAAAATTGAAAATTTAGAATTAAGACAGAAAGTAGATAAAATTACAAATAATGTTTCAAAATTTAATAAAGAAAAACAAGATTTGGAAAATCTTATCAAAACCTCAAAACCATCAGGTAACAGAAATGGAATAGGATTTAAAAAAATCTCTAAACAAAAAGGAAATGATGCTAAGAATTATAGTTATAAAAGACTAAAAGTTTACCTAAGTTCAATATCAATACCAAAAATATGAAAATTTGGATTCCTTAGACAGATAATAATTTGATTTGACAAAAACACATTAATAATTTCTTAGAGAATGTAGTCTATAATAAAATTATATTTATAAAGGTACCAAACCGTCTTGGGTATGGCTACCTTCTTCTAACATCTAGGACCCTAACAAAGTATATGGGTACCAATTAAAACATCTTTTATTTTGCAGGCATCCAAAATAAAAATAAGGAGAAATTGATACTAGATAGCAGATGCACCAAGCATATGACCGGAAATTCAAAAATGTTATCAAATATTACATACATCGATGATGGAACGGTGACCTTTGGAGATAATTCAAAAGGATATGTAGTAGCCATTGGAGAAGTCATCTACTCTGGTATTTCTATTTCTCCTATTATTACAAATGTTTTATTAGTAGAAAATCTATAAAACAACTTACTAAGTATTAGTCAATTATGCGATAAAGGTTTTCAAATAAATTTCGAAAAAGGTAGATGTAATATTTTCGATAATAACAAACAACTTATATTTGAAGGTTTTAGAAACAAAAATATTTATGTATTGAACATGAATATAAATAAGAATTCAAATTTATGTTTAACGCCAAACATGATGATCCATGATTATGGCATAAATGATTTTGTCATATCAATTTACAATTTATTAATAAATTGGCAAAATATGAGCTAGTTAGAGGTTTACCTAACATAAATTACAAAGTAGAAAATTTATGTGACGATTATCAAATTGAAAAACTAAAGAAAATCTCTTTTAAATCTAAAAATAATATTTCTACAAAACAACCATTATAATTATTACTGGTCCAACACAAGTACAATCTATAAATCACAACAAATATGTTTTCGTAATAGTTGATGATTTTTCAAAATATACGTGGACTTTGTTTTTAAAACATAAAAGCGATACCTTTGGTATGTCTAAAATATTTGCTAAAAGAATTAAAACACAAATGGACTTGAAAATTAAAAATATTCGAAGTGATCACGGAGGAGAATTCGAAAATGATCTTTTTACTAATTTTGCAATAATAAAGGAATAAGCCATAATTTTTCTTTTCCTCGCACACCTCAACAGAATGGTGTAGTAGAAAGAAAAAATGGTACGTTACAAGAATGTGCACGAACACTACTGAATAGTAGCGGTCTACCAAAATACTTTTGGGTTGAAGCTATTGGCACAACTAGCTATGTGTTAAATCGAGTAACCATACGTCCTATGACTAAACAAATTTGTTTTGAAATATTTTTTGGACGAAAATCTAAAGTATCATATTTTAAAATTTTCGGATCAAAATGTTTTATGTTAAATACAAAAGATAATTTAGGAAAATTTGATCCGAAGGCCGATGAAGGAATATTTGTTGGATATTTGGATCAAAGCAAAGCATATAGAATTTTTCATAAACGAAATAATACTATTGATGAAACTTTACATGTTTCGTCTGACGAAATTTTTATTAAACATCATACTAATGATGATGAAGAAATAATTCCAATCAAACACTATTAATAATGATTCAAATGTGCAAAATAATACTTTGATATCATCCCCTAGAATTCTTAAGGATCATCCAAAAGATAATATCATTGGAGATCTAAATTCTAGAGTAACTAGAAATCAACTTAATCAAATAAACCATACAGCATTTGTGTCAAATTTTGAACCAAAAAATTATAAAAAAGCTTCAAATTATAATTTTTGGATAATAGCTATGCAAGAAGAATTAAATCAATTTGAACGTAGTAATGTTTGGAAATTAGTACCTAGACCTGAAGATCAATAGGTTATAGGAACAAAATGGGTATTTAAAAACAAAGCAGATGAAAATGGAAATATTGTTAGAAATAAAGCACATTTAGTCGCTCAAGGCTATGATCAAGAAGAAGGTATCGATTACGATGAAACCTTTGCTCCAAGTAACAAGATTGGAGGCCATTTGTACATTACTCGCCTTTGCTACTCATCACAATTTTAAACTATTTCAAATGAATGTCAAAAGTGCCTTTTTAAATGGTTTTATTAAAGAAAATGTATATTTAGAACAACCCCCATTATTCGTTCACGAAAAATATCCCGACCATGTTTTTAAGTTATACAAAGCATTATATTGATTAAAACCAACCCCTCGTGTATGGCACGAACGTCTTAAAAATCACTTAATTACATGTGGTTTTCAAACAGGCAAAATCGATACAACTTTATTTATTAAATAAGAAAATAACGATATTTTAGTAGTATAAATTTACGTTGACGATATTATATTTGGTTCAACCGACAAAAATCCATGTGATCAATTTTCAAATATCATGAAAAATAAATTTGAAAAGTCACATATTGGTGAATTGAATTTCTTCCTAGGCTTACAGATAAAGCAACTTGAAAATTATATTTTGTTTCATCAAGAAAAATATTGTAATGATCTATTACGTCATTTTGAAAAGGATAAAACTTCGAGCAAACCAACACCAATGAGTACTACTGTTCACTTAGAAAAGGATGATAACGGAAAAGATTTTGATGAAAAATTATATCATAGCATGATTGGTTCTTTACTCTATTTGATGGCTAGTCGACCCGATATTATGATGAGTGTATGTCTTTGTGCTCGATTTCAAGCAAAACCAAAAGAATCTCACCTAAGAGTTGTTAAACATATTTTATGGTATCTATCTAGTACTAGAGATTGTGGTTTGTTTTACCCTAAAAGATCATCATTTGAACTAGTTTCATACAACGATGCGGATTTCGATGGATGTAGAACAGATCGTAAGAGTACTAGTGGAACATGTCATTTTATCGAACAATTATTAGTTTCATGGTTTAGCAAAAAGCAAAATTGTGTTTCTTTATCTACTTGCGAAGTTGAATATATCTCAGCTGCTCTAGCATGTGCACAAGTGATATACATGCAACAAACACTTATGGATTTCGGTAAAATTATCAATAAATCTCCAATATCTTGTGATAACACGAGTGCAATAAATTTATCAAAAAACCCTGTCAATCACTCGCGAACTAAGCATATAGATATACGACATTATTTTTTAGGAGATAATGTTGAAAAAGGAACTATTTCATTAGAATACGTAAATACCGAAAATCAAATAGCAGACATCTTTACAAAACCACTAGATGAACAAACTTTTATTAAACTCCGACGTGATTTAGGGATTTTCTTTCTTCATGATCTGCTAATTTGATAATCGCTCTTTCATTTAGGCTATGATTAGCCGTTAGTTTTTCTATCCACAAATTGTAATTAATAAATTCTACACCTTTGGTTTTTTAGTTAGTCGGTTTTTTTACAAATTTTCTATAAATAATTTTTCAACTTATATATAAACAGTTATACAACAAGAAAAAATATATACACAATTTATATTTTTTTCAAGAAACAAAATATATCCATGTCTTCTGAAAATTCTTATATATCCATCTCGACGCCTACAACGGATAGCTTGGCTGATACACCACAACAACTTCCTACACCCACACCAAATCAAGAACCGACGTATGGGTGGTCCTCTTATCACACGGGATTCACTCCCGATGGCAAGAAGACCAAACGACCTTTATTTGTTTCTCCTAACACAAAGGAGAAAATTGATGAAATTCATCACTATCAAAAATAACAAATAGATCTACAATGAGAACTATATTTTGAACAAAAAGTTACAGCACATCGGCTAAGCTTTTTGGAACAAGTAGCGATGAAGTTTTGTACTTCATGGAAGAAAGATGTCCATGAACCACTTCCGATGCCTTGCAGTTCCTTGGATCCCTCATCCTCATATCATACACCTTCGGATCCTTCGCCAAGACGATTCTGTGCTCCCCGAGAACCCATGAATGTGAAAATATATGGTCTCCACTTAAACCATGGAGGGATAACAAGTCAGAAGATTGTAAAACTCCATCGCCATCTAAATAGATTATATTTTATGTGTATCAATGTTTATTTGTTATTTTGATTCACAATACTACATTTCGTTTTATAGAAGTAGAGAATCGAGAAATAAGAAAAACCATTAAATTTAGGCTATTATTAGAAAAATTGCCTATTTTAGACGTTTGGATATGGACCTCAGACGTCTGACACTCTGATATACCTCGAATTTTTTAGCACCGTGCATATGTCAGACGTCTGTTATACCCTCCAGACATCTGAAAATTTTCTCTGCCTCCTAGAAATTAAAATCAGACTATTTCAGATGTCTGAACTTTGATCCAGACGTTTGAGTTATGTCTCTGCCACCAAGTTTTAAAAACTTGACCTATTTCAGACGTTTGATATTTTACCCATACGTTTGGAAAAACTCTCTGACTATTAATTTTTTAAAATTCGATCAAACCAGATGTCTAGTAGATAAACCACACGTCTTGAATCATCTACTGCATTCGAATTAGGGCAAACCAGATGTCTGAATTTGCTTCCGGACGTATGTAATTCACTCGACACTTTAAAAACACCCAGATAACGTCATTTTTTTTTACTTTCATCTCTATTTTTTCGACTGTGATTTCTCCATTGACGATTTTCTTCTCAAAATCATCTTTTTATGCTTGCTCAATCCACAATGCCTCCTAGAACTAAAAATCATAAGATATCCAAAAGAAAACGGGACCAACCAACATCATCCTCAAATCTTCAAGTTTGCTCTAATGATCAAATAGAAAGATGGATGAATCGAGCACCACATTCAATCAAGAGATATGAGGATATACAAAAGAAGAAGCTTCACATAGGTCCATTTTATAACCTACTTAAATTTTCAATATATGATTTGGATGGAATGTGTGAGAATGCCGGACTATAAACATTGATAACGTTCACTCCTAATGACATCCAAATCGATCAATTAGCAATATTTCTTTTTATGCCAATTTGGATAGCACTTCAGTAGGGAACACTGAAGATGAAGATAATTGGCTATGGTCTAGCGTGTATGGCAACACGATTAGACTCACTTCTAGCATAATAGGTAGAACTCTAGGATGTTCTGACATGGGCGAAGATTTATACAATATTCCCGATATACGCTTCAAACCAAGGAATAGTATAACACATCAAATTTTGGAGGATGAAATGCCAAAATTTGCCTCTAAATATCTACGTCCAAAAGCATGACTTCTTACTCGAATGATAATCAATACCATCGTTCCACGTATGGGAAGTCATGAGTAAATAACCGAGTTAGAGCACAAAGCCTATATGCTCTATTTAGCAGAACAAGGGTGAATTGAGCCAAATTTATCTTTGACGATCTCAAACATTTTTTGACTCGATCACGTCCATCAATTATCTACCCACATATATTATGAGACTTCTACGTGCTCACAACATCCCCTCATACTTATCAACTTTTGAAAAAATCCCTCCAAAATATGCTTCCACCAAGTTTTTCTCACTTATACACTTACCCGAGATTCCCCTAGAATTTATATCTTTTGAAGATTGGATGCTCAATCGTCAAACCAGACAAGTTGAGCCTCCACCTCAACCACACAATGAACCACGTCAAGAGGAGGAACTACATCGTGAAGCAACTCCACCTCCTCCTGCACCATTTGAATTATCCAAGCTAGGATGAGATTGTGGAGACTCGAACAGAAACAAATCCAAATGAAAGCGTTCAAAATCTAACCCTTAAAAATCAACATATATTATCTCAAAATCAAAAACTTTTGGCTAAGCGAATTGACAACTTTGAAACATCTTTTGCTGCACTTCTAGCAACAGTTGAAGAATCACTTTCAACTGTCCTATCGGTTCTCAAAGAAGTACTTCAACGGGTTCACGGTTCGACACCTCCTTCTGAAGACTGGACAACCCTAGTACCTTCTCCTCCCGTGAAACATTCCAAACTTTCTAAGGATGAACCTCTAAAACAAGCTTAGGCATCTCCTACAAAGCCTAGCTTTTCTCGAAAAGAGGAAACATGAGATGATCAAGAAAAATCTTCTCCGAAGGAATCATAGATTTTAGGATTTTCGAATTTCAACTCTTGTATTATTGACAAAATCTATGAATGTAATCAATTTCGAATTATTAATGAAATTTTCTTTTGTGTGTTATCTTTGACGATTGGCCCAAATTTTATAATTCTTTTTAGTAATGCTAAAGGGGGAGAAATATAAGTATAATCATAAAACATTAGAAATAAGCACATATTCAGGGGGAGATTCATAAATTACATATAAGTAAATTATATAGTTTCCATCATAAAAAAGGGGGAGATTGTTAGGGAACCAAATCTACGGTTTCGATGACAACAACTATACAATGGAAATCAAATATGCATATATATTTTTATTTATAGGTAATTGTTAAAGTAACATCACTAGAGAAACAAGAACAAGGCTCAAAGAACGTTACAAGAGACTACAAGTCAATAGGATCAATAAAGCAATGACACGGAAGCACAAAAAACAACATGCACAGGGATCAGACGTCTGGGTGCACTAGCCAGATGTCTGAAGAAATCCTCTGTATTATAAACCAGACAGGATCAGACATCTGGTTAATGTACTCAGCGTCTGAAAGGATACTGTATACAAAAAATATATAGAGCCAGACGTCTAATACATATACCAGACGTCTGGAACTAAACTCGGATTTTGAAATTCAAATAACAACTGTCGCACTTGAAAAGACATCTTCGCTTCTCTTCGCTGCAACTCTTCATCACCATCTGAAGCGGCCATAGAACACTTGTTAATGGATGCAACTACTCAAGGAATCTCTCTACCACTATAAATAATATCAAGAATCAAAGAGAAGAACTCACCTTACTCACCTGCGCTCTTTACTCTTATACTCTGATATATTCTTGATCTCTAACAATCATATACTTGTACTTCACTCTCCCATATATTCAAGAACTCCTCAATCAACATTCTCTAGATATATATTGGAAGCATTTATACTTAATAGTCAATATCTGTTTTATAGAACACATACTTGACAAGAACAAGCTATTGTAACCAAGCCTATTTCTCCGGACGAAGTGAGGGTGATTGATAGTCGAATTTCGAAGGGGAGCTTCGAGACTGGACGTTGGACGGCATGTCCAAACCAGTATAAAATCCTGGTATGCTTAGTCTATATTTTACTTTATTAATTTTATATTAGTTACATCATATAGTTAGTTACATATACTTGCATATACACTACACGATCCATCCTATAAACTTTCAAAGCTTCACAGTATATTATGCAAGAAAGAATTATGGATAAAAAGGGGTTTTTCCATTCCTTAATTCGATGTATCGTCTATGACGAGATAAAGCGTGTATCAAAAGAAGTCCATGTAGGGGAATGTGGCGATCGCAGTAGTGGGAAAAATTTAGCAAAAAATGATACTCCTTTATGGATACTACTGGCTAATTATGAACTGGGATGTTGCTGATTATGCGAGAAATGCAACAAATGCCAGATATATGCAAAAGTGCTAAGAGCCCCACCGACGGAGATCACACAAATGGCCAGTCCATGGCCATTCTCTATGTGGGGTATCAACATCATCGGCTCTTTACCAATCTCCAACGGTGGAGATTGTCTCGGTTGACTACTTTACCAAATTGGCCGAGGCAGAGCCATTAGCCACGATTACAACCAAGAAAGTTATTAACTTCTTTGTTTGAAACATCATATGTCATTTTGATCTTGCATAAACTATCGTGACTAACAATGGGACTCAATTCGATAGTATTGAATTTAAATAATTTTGTTGAAGGTGTCGTATTGAGAAGAAGTTTACGACGGTCGCTCACCCTCAGGCGAATGGATAGGTTGTTGCTGTAAACAAGACTATTAAATCCATTCTGAAAAAGCATTTGGACAACCCTAGAGGCAAGTGGGTGGATGAACTTCCTATGACACTTTGGGCCTACGGGACTACTCACAAGTTCGCGACTGGCCATACTCCATTTGCTTTTGCTTACAGAACCAAAGCAATTATTCTAGTAAAACTCGAAGTCCCTTCTCATTGAGTGACTTACTATGATCCCAAAATGAACCAGGATCTTTTATTGGAATCTTTGGACTTTATCGATGAGAAGCATGAGGAAGCCGATTTGAGAGCAACTACACACTGACATCGAATCGTCCGATATTACAACACAAAAGTCCGATCAAGAACCTTTGAAGTTGGCAATCCTGTCCTGAAATGGGTTTTCCTCATCCCATCACACATGAACCGGACATGTAAAGGACCATACATCATTGAACATAGGCTTTGAGAAGGAACTTTTAAGTTAGCGACTACTGATGGCACAACACTTTCAAGAGCATGGAATACCGAGCTTTTACGACGCTATTTTACCTGGACTGTTTCTTTTATATTTCACTGCTAATTACTTTCGACATTTGCTTTGGTGTTTGACCTTTTCAACATGTGATAAGACAAGTTATTCTGTTCCTTTTCATATGATGAATAAAATCTTGGAGCATCCTCTACATAAGTTACTGTTATTACATTTTATGTTTAGTGTGCAATGGAACTGATTGATATTGATATGCATGATGTATGAACCGATTCACAAAGTTAGAAGTCAATTAATCGTACCTATCCCCAACGAGATTGAACAATGTAAGCTCCATAAGGTAGCTTGTTTGACAACTCTTGTAGACTGACCAAAGAGCGATGCTCGCGATAAGGGATAAAGGCCCCCAACGATGAGTAAAACTCTAAGTCCCCGACTGTGGACTAGAGTGTAAACCATTCAGCGGAAAAATGACTGCCACGGGTGGAAACACGACCGCCCACGACAAAAACTCTAAGTCCCCGATCGCGGGCTGGAGTATAAGTAGTTTGGCGGAAATACGACTATCCACGACAAAAAATCTATGTCCCCGACTGTGGACTAGAGTATAAACCATTTAGCGGAAAAACGACTGCCACGGGTGGAAACACAACTTACCATGACATAAACTCTAAGTCTCTGTCTGCAAACTAGAGTACAAACCATTCGGTGGAAAAACGACTGCCACGGGTGAAAACATGACTGCCCACAACAAAAACTCTAAGTCCCCGATAGTAGGCTAGAGTATAAACCGTTTGGCAGAAATACGTTTGCCCATGAGAAAAACTCTAAGTCTACAGATCGCGGATTAGAGTATGAGCGATTCAGGTGTGGTTGATCATCCATGGGAAAATTCTAAATCCCCGTAGTATGAACCGAAGCCTGGACATAAATTGAGCATAGATCGATTGCTTAAATCCAAGTCCCCAAAGCGTGGGCTAACTCGCAAATTCAACGGGTGGATAGACAGACTATTCTCTATCCTAAGAATTCCAATCTCAGATCGAAAGAAGAAATTCGAACTGCTAGAAGCAAGAGTTAACTGTTCATTACTGTTCCGGCTGAGTGGTGCTTATGATTAAGACAATAACTACAGAGAAGCCTTCAAAATGGAGATAGTAAATTATTAACGATACTTGTGAAAATTATGACAAGTACATGAATGGGAAGTAATTACTCTACTATATAAGTAATAATTCGCATGATGACTAATCAAAAAACAAAAGATTTTATTCACTATCTCAAAAATCAATTACAGGTTATTCCAAAAGTTCGGGATTCATGCCCATACACTTACTACTGAAAAAAGAAACAGACGTCTGACTTATCCAAACTATGTACAACAACACAATGTACTGACTATTTCTTTGACTTTTTCTCTTTCTTTGGTTTATTGAGAGTGGAATCGGTCGTGCGTCTATTGCAGGACCCTTTGCCGCCCATAGTGGAGACGGTTGAAGAAGTATGAGGAATTTCGATAGAAATTGTCGCATGAGGTGGAATAGCCTGCAGAGGTATGGGATTAGGATCTTTGAAGGGCTCCCCTTTGACTTCACACTTTGATCTATCATCCTCTTCAATCTGCTCCTTCATACTGCTTTTGGCAGTATGCTCTCTGGCTCCTGTAATCACTATATGCTTAACTCTTCAGCAGGGGACGGTGCCTCAGGCTTATCCTCATCAAGTGCACCGATGACTTGAGCATCAAGCCTGGAGTATCTGCAACAGCCAAAACTTCAACCCTTTTCTCTTGTTGCTCCGTAGCGGCATCACTCCTAGGAGTTTTCTTTGGACCGGAATGACCTACAAAAGTTATTTAAAGCATAGGCATTAGTCAATGGACGTTATGCATCAAAAGAAACAAATGTTAGGATTCAAAGAAATTCCATATGATACTAGCATTCGGTTGGCTCTCGGTGGTCATTGGAGTGCTCCCTTTAAGAATAGGAGATAGTGTTTATGGACCAAGGCCGGGCCAGTCCAGATCGTAGCCGATATGTTGCTCCATGAGTTGAGAAGGTGATGTTCTGGCCATTTGAGTAGGAGATGGACCCTTGAGATCAGTTCTAGAGGACCCAGCGATGTCCTTTCCTTCTTTAGCCGCTGCAGGAGTCTTAGAGAATTGAAGTTTTAAGGTGGCAAGATCAGACGACTCATTTCCTCGAAGCACCTCTTGCATGAATGTCTCTTCATTAAGTTCTGTCATTCCCAGTTCTTCTTTCTTGATTTTGGTAATAATCTCCCAGGCTTCGGCGAGCGGTTCAAGATAGCCTTCGCCCAAAAAGGTTAAGTCACGGTGAAGAAGAACTTTTGCATTATATTCAGCAATGAGGGGATCAAAAAAGTTCCTGATCTCTTCTCTACCGGACTCGGTGGCAGCTTCTACTCGGGAGTTGGCCTCTTTGATCACTTCTTTTCTTCCCTCTTCATAGGCTACTTCTTTTCAAGGCTTTGATGTGGGCAAATTGTTCGTCAAGTTTCATTTTTAAGTTTCTTTCCTCAAGGATCTCTTCGTAGTATCTCTACAGTTCTTCCTACGCCTCAATATTTTCCTCCCTCTCTCTGTACAATAATTTTTGTAGTTCTTCGACACAACAAGCTAAGAACTCCTTCTCCAAGGAGTCCTTTTCTAAGGCTAGAGTGCCACTGCGATGGAGCGCTGTATCCAGTTCCTTTTTATGCAAAGTCTCCAAACGACATACAACCTCTGTAGTTTCTTTCATGTTCTTATCTAACGTGGTAGGTTAGGTATTATATTCAAGAAGCTCAGAATCCTGATGCTTCATAATGTCTTTGTCAGGAATAGCCTCCAACTCGAGGTGGTCAATTTCATACTGGCACTCGATGGAGACTTTGGAGATTTTATGGGCGAAGTGAACGAACGATTCATTCTGGACGTACAAATCATTCATGAATGCTAAAGTGCTCTCTTTGGCACTTCCAGGAATGACATGTTCGGATGGGAGGAACTTAAGTCTATCAAACCAGATCTTTGGAAAAGTAGCTTTGAATTCAACCAACATTTCCGCTATAGTAAGATCATGAGCAGGAACCAGTGGAAGCGGATCAGAAGTAATGAGCGGGTGCTTATTGGAACAAAGCTCATGTGATTGCCTTGAACTTGACAACTTAGAAAGTTGGTCATGAGGTGCAGTAGTCTGAGAACCCCAGCATGAGGACTTATCTCCACTATGAGTAGAAATGTGTGATTGATTATCATCACGTGGAGCGTGTGGCTGTGATTTTGGTCTGGAAGAAGAAGAAGACTCTTGAGAATAATAGTCTTTGTCTCGCCCGTCATCTTTGTCTCGCCCGTCATCTTTGTCTCTACGTTTTCCAGATTCGAAATCTCAGCTCAAGCGATAACAAGTGGAAGAACCCCGGAGATCGTCAAAAGCATGAGAATGTGACATTACACCTGTAAAGGGCTAAATAAAAGCATACTAAAAGTTGTAACATGAAGAATTAATAACGAGCGTATGGTGGAGTGTAATTGTTTGTGTGTGTCCTAATGTTTCAACCCGACAGACCAGTTACATTGCCTTTCCTTATCGGAGCTTCCTCCCCTCTATTGGAAGATTGCACCTCTTCGTCGCTTTTTACGGGAGAGTTGAGCCCTTCGATGTCAATGTTAGCAAAGTCATAATTCAATATCATATGGAATTAGAATGTTGGAGAGTCCCTTCAACAAAATTTCCATTAGTTGGGAAGATGACTACTTTTCGAATGGGGTTAAGAAGAATTCCAGATTCACCCCAGCCTTACTCTTTCGTAGTTTGTACACCAACCTTTTCTCCTCTTCAGAGGAGTTTGCATTTGGCTGGTTTGTGGCGCTTCGACTATCGACGTTTTTCCAAGGCTTGCATCTTTGCTTCTTGGCCCCACATCTTGAGACTTACTTATCTCTCTCTCTTCGATGTCTTCCTGGCTTCCCACAACCGAAAGCACCGTAGGGTCGCTTGCTTCTACCCTTCTTTTGACAACAATTTTCGAGACATCTTTACTTCCGAGAAGTCCAATTTGCGGCCATCTTCCAACAACCTAAATAATGAGAGCAGCTCATCAGGGACGAGAAGTTTGATATCCTGATCCTCAATGGGAGTAGCATGGATGGCTGCAATAGCCCTAGAATACTCGATGCCTTCGGGTCAAGGGCGAACAGCTGCAAGAGCTGGAAATGTTAGTATTTTTAAAGAAGGAGCTACGACGTAAATCATCAAACTAAAAACAAAGACAGGAGTAACACTTACGTCCTTCCAACCATCTCCTTATGAAACTAGGAGTGCATCGTATATAAAACCATTCATGTTCGAATAAAGAGAGCTTGTTCCATGCACACATTAAGACTTGGCATTTGGGAGAGGGTTCAAGGAAAGCATATGTGGGGGTCCCTGTCCGTCTTTTGAAGTCGTAAATGTATCTAACGTCTTCAGGAGTCGATGGACGGAATAGAACATTTATAAAGAGAAGGAAGGTTCCATGAATGAAAGCATGGCTATTAAGGTTTAACTTGATAATAGCAATCCCCAGTTACCTCAGCATTTCTCGAATGAAAGAGTTGAAGGTGGCATACATCTAGCCTAGCACATGAACTTGTTTCAAGCAATATATCTGGCTGGGGGCAAGTAAGGTATGTCTTGCCTCGATGGAACTAAAACAACTTCGAATGAGATTCTATTGATGGAACATAATCGATGGAGAGCAGCTTTTCAATTCTAGACTATTGTGAGTCAATCCGGTTGTTGGGACGATAGCACCCTCAGTGACATCGGGGGCTGGACTAATAAATCCTACAGGAAAGACTGGAATATCAAAAAAGAGATTTGTTTGCGAGTCAGATGCCTCTATGGAATGTCAAAAAAGAGATTTGTTTGCGAGTCAGATGCCTCTACTTGTTCTGTTTGATGACTCAGAGAAGGTTTATCAGATAGGGTGGCGGAGCTTGATCTTGCCTTAGAACTGATGTGTCTCGCGGCTAATTCAGAAGACATTATGGTTGGGTGCTCCATATAGCTTGAAACCTATGTCAGCTATACTCAATAGACAATCAACATTAAAAATAATAACACGTTCCTCCCGTGTTATGTGTGAACTACAGTGTGGTGCAGTGTAATGTGAAACAAGCATGAACAGTTCGAAATCATAAAAACTAAAATGGAATGACAAGACTTGGAATTAAATTCAAAAAGACCGTCACTATTGACCATCACAATCAATAAGAAAGTTGATCGACAATAAGAGCTTTAGGATCGATTATTAACATATTGGGCTATGAAGTTATTCATCTAAGTTTATTTTTATCTAATTCTTCATTTAGTTCATGTCAAGGAGTCATGAGATACGTTTATTTAGGCTTAATTCCAACAGTTCAAGTCATTTCATGTTAGGCAAGGAAGTGTGCAGTTCAGTGTTCAGATGAAAAAAGTTGAGTTAGCATTAATTGTCCAAACCGATCCCTTAGCTCCCTATGTGATCCCTCTCTTTCAATCCTTATACCGATCCCTACATTGAGACAGCAAACATCGATCCATTCCTTTTATCCTATATGCCAATCTCTACACTTTAACTCTCAAGCTAATCCCTACTTTTTAATTCCTAATCCAATCCCTATATTTAAGCCTCTATATCGACCCCTTGTCCTAGCTTCACTACAGACCTCTCTCTTATACATTACCAGACCCTGCAACTCCTGTCCGCAAATGCAACCGATCCCTAGCATTAACTGCCCTCCATCCATCACCAAATTACTAAGTATCAAATCCACATTCCTCCTTCATCCCTCCTCCTTCTTCCTCTTTCTCCAACACCTTCATCTTCTCCTTGTATTTCACCTGGCTTAACAGGACCCAACGATTTGTTCGCCTAAAAACCACTCAAGCACATGCAAACTTCAAATTCACGACTCGACTAATAGAACTATGCAAGAAAGCATACCTATGAAAATTAATCTAAAAATGGATGATTGATAATTAGGATTAGACGTGAGTTAGTGAAGTTTTTTTGGATTCCGTATTAAAGGGGAAGAATCTAGCTTTAGTACCTTCGGCAAAGAGGGAAGAGGATGATAGGGTTCAGCTGTGTGAAGAGCAAGAAAAAAGCTTAAGTGCTGAGAAGTATAAAGTGAGGGGAGAAAGGAAAGGGATGCGAGTTTATATATGAGCGAAGAAAAGGGAGACAGACCGATTATTAAGGGTGACTAATTCAAAGAAAGGAAAAAAGAGGAAAGGAAGGATCGGCATTGAGCTATGCTGAATCATATTCACGTGTCTCTAATGACGGATCGGTGAGTGGTATGCCGATCCCTCTAGATATTAAAAAAAGAGAGAAAGATGTATGAATGATGGATATGGATGAGAAATGGAAATAGGAAAGTGGCAGGCAACTAGGAAGTGACAGATGAGCGCCATCATGAAGATTTAATTAGAAGCGTAAGTGTGCAGAGAACTATTAAACTCAGCAATGACCTGCGAACGTCCGAACATGACAGAAATGTGTATGTGAACATGCACGGAGGAGATTTAAGGATTCAACCTTATGAAATTAACTGAAGTAGCAGTTTAACTTGGAATGATAAGTTTGAAATCAAATCAGAAGAAAGCCTGTAAATCTCACATGACCAAATCTGTGCATCCTAATGGAATACGACATCAAACTTGTATCATCGAAGATTAATAAAGGAATAGAGATCAACCAAAATATGTTTTTTCCAATTCAAAGCACATCATGTTACTCACAAGATGTACTTTTGGGGGGCAAGTGTTACCCAGTGCCTTGACCCGGCTATATTGGGCTGGTCACCTAAGCCAGACGCGACTGCCGATGAGAAGGATGATCATAAGGCAACAGCTGCATTACCAAGATGGAAAGTCCAAACAGTTGTGTGGAGCCCAGATTGGACGAAGTTGATATATAGGCGATGCAGGATGCCCATAGTATGGAGATTAGTTTGGTTGGAAAAGGGTTCGACATGGTCATTGGTCAACTTGGATAAGATAGTGGAGGGATCGGTATTTGCTTAGAATGATAGGGGGTCGGCTTGGTTACTTGGCAGGATGGTCAGTTTAAATGGAAATATTGAGGGATAGGTACGAGATGTAAAGCTAGATGGATCAGCATGATGCATTCGTAAGAGAGGGGTTGGCATAATATCTTCGAAGGGAATGGATCTCATAAGGATTATGGTGTGACATATGGATTACGGATCGACATGTTGATGGTTATGGGAAGGGGATTGGCATGGCATGACTCATAAGGGATGGATCGACATGGTATGGTCTTTGTGATATGGATCAGCACACATTGGAGAACTAGGAGGGATCGATATTTCCTTGATCAAGTTAAGATTCGAACCAAAGTACTACAAGAACAGGAGCTCCATACATCCAAACACGTTGATATTTGAAGCACCAGCATGTTAGATTATAAGAGAGCAACCATAGGGATCTCTAGCCCAAACTCGACTCATTGATGAATCGGTACTGATCCCTATCCATTGAGAGTTGGGACAAGCCCTTCCTATAGTGGACCCATATGAGGAGTTCATGTTGCCAAAGTTTCAATCAGATTGGAGGCTGCCTTCATCCATAAATACAAGTACGTGGGGACATTCTAGGGACTCTTACGTTGTTAGTTAAACTCCACCATTATTGTGCTAACTTCCTCCATTCTTTTCTGATCCCTTATTGTTTCTTGATGTTTATAACTGTAATCAAGTGAATTGAGAAGCAATAATGAAAATATTCAAAGTGGACGTAGACAATCAGCGTCGAACCACTATATATCTTGTTGTTTTTGCTTTCTGCTGTGTTTTTCTTGATATTTTGTGATCTTCCTCTATTTTCATTTAATTTCCTTATTTATTTTGCTATAAATCTATTCTTGGGTGTTGGTGGCCAATTTGGTTGCAAACACTTTGGGACTAAGACAAGGAGACTTTATGACATTGGATGGATGTCCCGAGGTGTTCCAAACTTCAATGACGATGGGAGTTGCATTGAGGATCCATCAAGGTGGGGTCATTGATATGAACTTGTAAGATGGAACATTAATTTGTTATACTATGGAGACGTGTGCTAAAGGGTCATCGATAACTCAGACATTTTGATGTGTGCTGATAAAGAGGGGGCATGTAAGAGTGTTACTTTGATTTGATCGTATGCCGGATCTTTGACTATAGATCTATGTACCCTAGAATTTTTGATGTTGAGCCTAGTTTCTTAGCTTTCTAATTAGCATAGAGAGAGAGAGAGATGTTAAGTAGTCTCTAACAGTTAATGTAGTCATACGAGCTACATATATCTAATGCACTTGAGTGAGTGATGTGAGGATGATTGGTGGTTTCTATGTTTATGTCAAAGATGTCACATGATGTAGGTAATATTGATCTAGATACCTAGACACACCATATTCTACCTTGAGTTATTTCACAACTACGTGATGATGATACTAGAATAGAATATATTGATGTTATGTGCTAACTCATTGGTTGAAGAGATAGGTCAGGTATGATTCCTCGTACCTTGTTCCTATCTATTATATCGACTTTATAGTATTTTGAGAGTGTAGATCACTCATACCAAATTAATGTTTGATCAAGGTTTTATGCTTTACTTCTTATTATTTTGGGTACCCTTAAATGAGTAGACTATATAGTAGGTATGAGATAGTGCATGGAGCTGTGCAAAGGATGGGCAGGAGGCTACATTTTTCATATGTCTACTTTTAAAGCTTATTCCCAATATTTTCACTGTGCAATACTATAGAGTTGTATCAGCGCTATGCTAATATTATTTAGAGACAGTTTCCATTTGAGTTTATATTTTGATGTATATACTATGCATCTTGTTTGGTATAACTATGATGAACCTACTATGCTCTGATTTTGTGGTTCATTTTAGTTATAAAATTGTCTTGCCTATTATATACATACATACATACATACATACATACATATATATATATATATATATCTGTGTGCGTGTGCGATTTTTATGTGCTATCTCATGTGTTGTGGGATATACAACGACATCTACTTTGGAATTTTAGTTACTTTACCATGACTGTCGCTCTACATCGACCGTGTATCATACTATATTTTAGTGGGTCAATAATAAAGGAAATTAAATTAAAGTTAATAATAAGAAGATATTATTAAAGCGATTAATAAAATGATTTGATTGCAAGAATTCCCTATAGGAGATTTAATTAATTAAGTTTGTGATGCGTTAAAAGGTTAATTAAATGGACCAAGCGTAATATGGATAGTTAAGGTTGGCCTTCTTAATAAAGGTAATTGAATTAAGTTTTAAATAAGAAGGATTAGTGTTAGGGTAGGTGCATAAGTAAGACTAGGCAACATGGGATGTTAAACCAAGCCAACATTACAGACCCATTTACCTTAGTCTCATTCTCTTATTTCATTCACTCAAAACAAACCCTTAACTTCTAAACCAAGGCCGACCTCCACTTCGCTAAAGAGAAAAGGAAAATTAAGCTAGAAGATTCGAAAGCTAAAAGGATGTAACTTTCAATTTCAAAGAAAAGGAAAATAAAACAAAGGTTTTCTTAATCAAGGCAAGTAAAAGCCTTCTCTAAAGCCTATCCATATCCATTTGGGTTTGGATTAGATTTTATATGAATGTATTTGCAACATCATTCTACTTGGAGACCCAAAACAAATGTCTACGGATGTCGTAGTCATCCATAGTTGGTAATCCTTGGTGAGCAAATACGGCGAAGTTGGATTCATTGATACACAAAAACATGTGAATATGGAAAAAAATTAAATGTCAACCAAAATCACATTTCTAATTCATTACATAATCCCACATTCCCAAATCATGTTCAGAGAAAATATATTTATTACAACATACACTCAGAGCGACATATAAAGATGCTCCCCGGGATGATGAAGGTGTATACAGGCAATATTACAACTTTTCCCTTACAAACAACACGGTGGAATAGAAAAAGTGATCTCTAAATAGCTATTATGCATCCTGCATGTCTTTGGAAGCTTATTCGTCTTAGAGGAACCTGAAAACCTCAACTCTCAAACTACTCAAAATCAATTAAATACCCGAGAGTTTAAGGGAAAAACATAAACTTCGAGTCAGACATAAAGCTTGGTACGAATAATAATCAACCATCTCAAATCATTTAGATATCTAGTGAGACCACGCCGCTTGGCGGAACGAGTTTCCCCTCACTAGTATCTCAAAACATTTATAAAACCATATACTATGCTCCAGCATCCACAATGGTTAAAACAATCCAAAATAGTATAATACGATGATATGCAAAACAATTGAATTAATTCTGGATTACCCATCCTTATTCAATTTAGACTATTTGTCTCAGTTATAGATTCTAGGATTATAATTAACCTATTAGTTTTCATGGGCTAACTAATAACTTGTTAAACATTTAAGGACTCTCTGTCCAATTACATAGTTTTCAAGGGATTACTAAGAACCTATTGTTACTCCACTATCTATTCTCGTCCTAGTTTTTAAGAGTTAACTAGGAACCTATTGGTGCCTCCAATATCCTTTCTTTTACCCTAGTGTTCATGGGTTGACTAGGAACCTACTGACATTTGTCAATATTTCATCTGGGTATAGTTTTCACAGGCTAACTACAAATCTAATGGCCCTTACCAGTATACAATCTTACTTTCCATGGACAAACTACAAACTTACTAGCCCTTGCCAGTAAACAGTCATAGTTTTTGTGGGCTAACTACAAACCTATTGGCCCTTGCCAGTCTACAATCATAGTTTTCATGGGTTTATTATGAACCTATGTTTCTGACATCTTCCTTTGTACATAGTTTTCATGGTCTAACTATGAACTTGTTGGCCCTTGCCAATATAGTACAGTTTCCGTGAGATTACTGTAAAACTATTAGCCATTGCCGATTCTCCTTTATATTTTAGTATCCTATATTCTGGTCTTCCTAACCTCCTAGATGAAATTCTACTCATTCAGGAGTTTATTAAATTTTTATTCACTACTTAGTTAACCTAACTCGTTCCTCTATCCTTTGTCCCCAAAATCCAGTTATGGGTCCAATATAAAGTGAATATATTCATATTTGAAGGAGCAATATTTCAACATAGCAATACCACTCCTGTGGGTTTAATATAAAACATAGTTAATCCCTTTAACCTATTTCTTTATCAAAGATAACTTTTTCATAAAATCGTTATAAAAACTCCTTCAATATTACCTTGGATTTTTCCTTCAAAACTAGAGTTTGGGTCATAAAACCTTTCGATATCTTAAAATCTAGCTTTCGACTTCATAGGATAATCTCCTTCGAAAGCTCTTGAAAACATTAGCATCCTGCCTTATAATACTTTAAATTCTACCTTTTGAAACCTTTCGAATACATTAAAGTATTAATATTTAACCTTTAGAAGCTTAACTTCAAAACCAATTGAAAGTGCCTCCTTTCGACACTATTGGAAGTAACCCTTCCAAAAACACCGAAAGTACCCTTTCGAAAGCATTGGGTTTATACTTAAAACAAAATTCAGGTCAAAATGAATACAGTCGAAAGCATCTGTTTCGAAACCAATATAAAACCATTAGGGAAGACTTGATGGAGTCGACACTATCCCTTTCGAAAGCATAAAACAACTGGGTAAAACATTGGAAGGTTGGTGTTGAAATCCCTTTCGAAACCGTCACCTTAGAAACCCCTAACCCCCACACGAAAGATATAGGAAATGGCTTAAACTTTATAAAACAAAGTATCTTCCGATAGCATTGATATCTTCAACACCATCGAAAGGCTTTAGGACGACAGCAGGGTATCGACTAGGTCGAAACCCCTTCTTATAAACATTTTTTCATAAGTAAGAAACCTAGCCGAAAGTAATTATAAGTTAATGACAACTCTTTTGAAACCCTTTAAACCTTTTTTGAAACCTTATTCCTCGACTCTGTTGATGGCTTAAAACAAAATAAAGGCAGACCCTTTTCTTTTAAAAACAAACCAAGGTTTTGACCCCTTCGGAAGCTATGCTTTCAACACCTTACCTTCCACTATCTCCAATGCACTATATACCATCTTAGTGATACCTTATGTATTGGTTTCGGCAGGGTAGGTTTCGACTAAGATTAAGGCGGAAGCTTTTGTGTCAAAAGGTGCTTTCCTAAAAAGGCGGAACCAATTTTTTTGATATAAATATGGTTTAGTTCTTGTTTTAAGTAAACTTTTCTCTAACTAACCTACCATGTGTCAATACAAGATTCGTTGCCTTAATTTTCTTGAATTATTTTTCAAAATAACTACTGCTTAATCCAGATCTAAACCATGGTTAAGTTAATCAACTAAGCCTTTCCAATTTTTGCAAAAAGTCCATCTTCTAAAATAATTTTTTTTGCATAGAAAATCACTTTGAAAAAAATCCCCAAAAGTTCCAAAAATTCTCTTTGATCATGTTATCTAACATATTCACAAATTCTCAATTTATTTTTAAAAATAAATTATAAACCCAAACAACCATATTTTCCTTTGAAAATTCATAATAATCTTTCCATAGCTTGAAAATTCTCAAAATTGAAACCCAACTCCGAATTCATATTTTTCATAACATAAAATTTTCCTATGGCATTTAAACAACATTTAATCTCAGTTTTGATCTAAAGTCATACAAAAACCCTTTAAACAACCTTGTGTAAATCAAATAAATCATGAATCAAGCATATCATCATCCAATATATCATAAAAATGAATTTTTCCCTTAAATCCGAAATTATATGATTTAAACCAAAATAGAGATGGAATTATTATTCGCTTTGATCTAGATAAGGAGATTGGATCAAAATTGATTTCCCCTAAGTTTGATTTTATAGCTTTAATTTGATTTCCTCTTCTTCTCTTTATGGTCAATCGTTTCTTCTCTTTTAATTTATGTTTTAACATGATGCGAATGAGAAGAAATGGTAGGAATGAATACACACACACACACATACACACACACACACATATATATATAAGGGTCCATGGGCGGCAAATTACAATTATTCCCGTATGTGATTTGTTTAACCTATAACCCATTCTTAGTTAGTTCATTCGGCACGACCTTAATTAATCATTTCAAGTCTCGGTCCCTTTATCACTTACACTTATATTATTCTATTTAATTTATCTAATTAAATCACCTGAATAATGTTATCAAAAATTAGGGATGCACAGGCTCCCTTCCTTAAAGATTTTCGTCCTCGAAATTCAGTAATGACTAAATATCAAACATAGCGATCATCTGTATCAACTCCTAACAACCATACTAGTCTACTTGACTAGGAAATGTCTATATAAATATAATATAGACATTCCCTCAAAACAGGTCAAGATAAGTATCTTGAATCCTATCTTCTGTCTCCTAAGTACAATCCTTCTCGTTGTCACTCCATTGAACTTTCACCAACTTAACTGTCTTGTTCCTCAATCTTTTCTCATCCCTTGCTACAACCTGAACTAATTGTTTAACAAAGGTTGAATCAGGCTCCACTACCAAGTCCTCCAACTCTGTTTGAGGAATAGTAGCCACTGGATCATGCACAAACTTGCGCAGATGAGATACACGAAATACATTATGGATACCTGCCAAATTGCTTGGCAACTCAACTCTATATGCGAGCTTTCTAATCCTTTCTATAATCTGAAATGGACCAACGTATCTTGGGGCCAACTTTTTCGACTTTCCAAATCATACGATACCCTTCATCGGTGATACCTTAATGAAAACCCCGTCTCCCACTAACAATTCTAGGTCTTTACACCTCTTATCTGCATAACTCTTCCATCTGGATTGAGCTTCCTTCGTCCGTTCTCAGATTAACTCAATCTTCTCTGACGCCTCCCCTACGTAATCTGGACCTAAGACACGCATAGGGTGGTTTACTTCAAGGGTCCGATCATGGATCATAGAAGTTCATTTGGTACCTAACTCTAGTTACATGTATACTTGCATTATGCATATGCAGATTCATTCACGTTTACTGTGGTTCACTACATTATAGTCAAACAGAGACAGAGTCGCAGATTCAGAAAGTCATTTCATTTTACATACATAAGAGATGACAAATTCTATCTAGTTACATCATAATTCACTAGATATTTACAAATTCAGATCTCAAGTGAAGTGGCATCGCAAGTGCTCACTATTCCAAGCTTGAGGAATTGAAACCCCGTCTATGGTTGCTAGGTTGAACATTCTATCTTTAAGCTCGTTCTCAATTGAGTACGGACCCTCCCAGCTCGGGCCCATCTTCATGGGGCATGGGAAGATTTTTTTGAGAATGAGATCGCCAATTTCAGAGGTCCAACTCCTGACCATTGTGTGGTGATATCAAACAACCTATTTTCGGTGTGCAGCAGCTCTCAGGTCAGCTTCATTACGCTTCTCATTGATCATGTCAAAAGATTCCAGCATGAGTTCCTCATTTGTTCTAGGGTTGTAATGAGTCACTTGATGAGATGGTACTTCGATTTTAACCAGAATCATAGCCACCTATCTGTAGGCTAAGGCGAATGGATAATGGCCGGTCATAGACTTGTGGGTTATTTTGTAAGCCCAAATTGCAAATGGTAATTCGTTAATCCATATACTCTTAGCCTTCTCTAGCCGTTTTTGAGAATAGACTTGATAATTTTATTCCAGCTTCTAATTTCCTTTCCTTTATGGACATGTTACCACTGCAAACCTCTTCTCAATATGATGCCTGCGGTAGAGATTTTTGAACTCAACATTGTTGAATTCGTGTCCGTTGTCAAAGACGATTGTTTGTGGGACCTTAAAGCGACATATGATATTTCTAACTATAAAGTTGGTCGCTTTCTCATTCATGAACTTCATAAAATAATCAACAACAACGATGGCATACTTCATGCTACCTTTAAATATTGGCAACAAACCAATGATATCATACCCAAATAGCAAACAGACAGGGACCGACCATCTGCGTAATCTCTGGGGGGGTCTAGGAACCTTCGCAAACTCTGGCACTTATAACACTTTCTTTATAGCATACCATGTCTCGATTGATAGTTGGCCAGAAGTACTGATATCAAAGAATATTTTTTGGTAAGGATTTTCCTCCATTGTTATCAACACAAGCCTCTTTATGTACTTCCCAAAGGACTCTCTTGGCTTCATCATTAGTGACAGACCGAAGTAGGGTGACTAAGAACCCCTTCCTTTACAATATTCCTTCCTGTATAATGTATCTTGAAGCTTGGTTAACGAGTCATCGCAGCTCATTATTTCTATCGGAAAGGGACACTTTTGCAAGTAATTCCTAATTGGAGTCATCCACGACTCTTTTTCAGACCTAGCCTCCAAGATTCAATCAACATCCAATCGATCGATGCTCGAAGCTGATAATACTTCCATCGGGACTAGGCCTATGAATTGCGCATCTTCTGAACCAGCCAACTTGGCAAGCGAATCATCATTTGCATTCTCCTCTCTAAGAATATGCATTATAGTGTAATAATCAATATCATTAAGAAAACTCGAGGGCCCTGTTAAGGAGCTAGTCTCACTCCATTTGCCTGAAACTCTTTTCTTACATAGACACCACTAGTTGTGAGTCACAAAAGAAATGCATAGTTTCAACTCCCAATTCCTTCACAATTTTAAATTCCGCAATTAAAGCTTCATACTTCGCCTCATTGTTTGTTGCTAGGAAACTGAGTTTTAAGGAATAACAAATCAAGCATTCCTTTGGGGATATCAACTTAATCCTTACCTCGAAACAATGCTCATTGAATGTGCCATTGGTGTACATCTTCCACTTAACACTCTGCTTTACACTACTCTCCAGAGTATCATCTCGTGCGGTGTACTCGGCTATAAAGTCTACCAAGGCCTGGCCTTGGATTGCCCTCTAGGGATGATATGGAATGTCATATTTGCTCAAATCAATGTTCCATTTCAACGGCCATCGATAAGCATCAATTTATTCTAAGACCTGTCTCAAATCCTGGTCGGTAAGAACCTTGATCGGATGAATTTGGAAATACAAGCGGAGTTTCCTTAAAGTGATCAACAGGCAGTATGCCAGCTTTTCCAGCTTTGGGTAATTCCTCTCTACTCCCATCAATCGCTTGCTAATATAATACACCGGCCTCTGGATTTGGGACTCCTCGCATACAATGCGGCGCTTAAAGCATGCGCTGACTCTGCTAGATAACCAACAAGTCCTTGCCTTCCAATGGCTTAAAAAGTATAGGAGGCCTTTCCAAATGATGTACCAAAGCCTGGAAAGCAACACCATATTCCTACATCCAAGCAAAGTTCCATGTCCCTTTCTTGATGACGTCGAAGAAAGGGATACACTTGTCGGTGGCTCTAGGGATGAAGCAACTTAACACAGCGACCTTTCCGTTCACATTCTAAACTTTCATGATTGACTTCGAGACTTCTATGTCCCTTAATGCCGAAATCTTTTCCAGATTAGTTTCTATTCCTCTCGAGTTTACTACGAAACCTAAGAATTTCCCGGATGTAACCCCAAATGAACACTTTAGCGGATTGTGCTTCATACTATACTTGTGGAGCATAGTGGACATCTCTGTCAACTAGACAAGATGGCTCGTCAATTGTCATGACTTCACAAGCATATCGTCTTCATGGACATCCATTGAACGCCTGATTTGTCCTTTAAACATTGAATTCACTAGCCTCTGGTAAGTTCCTCTAGAATTTTTCAAACAAGAAGGTATGAGACTATTACAATATAGTCCTAGGTCGGTTATAAAACCAGTATGTTCCTGATCTGGGACGTGCATTAGAATCTGGTTATAACTAGAGTAGGTATCCATGAATGATAGAAGTTCATTTCCAGTGGTCGAATCTACTAGATGATCGAATTTTTGGGAGAGGGAAGCTGTCTTTTGGACATGCCTTATTCAAATTGGAATAGTCAACGCACGTTCTCCACTTCTCGTAGGACTTCTTCAGCAGTACTAGATTGGATACCCATTTTTGGTGTAGAGCATCATAGATGAAGCCATTGTTCCTCGGATTAACCAAATCTCCTTCAATGTAGAGGATCTCTTTGAAACCAAGCTACGACGCTTCTATTTCACCATAATGCATTTGGGATTCACATTCAATGCATAACACGTTATCTCTGACGATATTCCATATATGTTGGAATGCATCCAGGTTAACACATCCATGTTCACTCGAAGAAAACCGGTCAATTCTTTCATTATCCTTGAATCGAGTTGAGATTCGATTTTTAGGACCCATGTACGATCTTCCTGACTAGCCGGGATGATGATCGTCAATTCTACAGAAGCCGCTCTTGCATCCTCTGGCTGTTTTCTCAAATCTATATCCTTATGGAACCAACTATGCTGCACGAGCTAGGCTTAGGTCGTGGTTTCCATGTATCCATAGATTTGACGCAAAGAGTCTTCTCTATATCTTTTCCTTTCTCACGTCGCCTTGCCTCGTTCAACTATACGTCGTAACATTCTCATCCAAGCCCCCGATCTCTCTGCACAATTCCTACTCCATTCTTTGTCGAGAATTTCATCATCAAACCCTATAGGGCAATGGCTGCTCAAAAATCTACCAGGGTTGACCAGCCCAAAAGTGCACTATAAGTAGAAAATATATCTAACACAACGAAGGTCAAAACCCATGCTCTCTTGTAGTTAGCTTCTCCTAATACCACCAGTAAGTCTATACGTCCAATAGGCTCTATTGCTGTGCCGTTAAATTCCTAAATATGAGATTCACATATGTTCAGAACCTTATCATCGAACATCATTTGATTACAAACCTTCTAATAAAAAATATTTATCGAACTACTATAGTAAACCAACACCTTTCTTACAATCCTTGACCAAATCATGACCAATATCACCAAGAGATCTAATGTTGTCAACTCCATCTCCATCCTTGTTGTCAAACAAAATGTCATCAGCCATAGTCCTAAGTTGTTTCGCTGGAGCTCCATCTTCGATGGCAAAACTAATTTTAACATGCTTTAAAGTGTTAGCATATCTCTCCGTTTCAGTCCAACCTTTATTTCCGGGATGTGGTCCTCCATGAATGGTATTAATGATTATTGTCTTCTCAAGCCGCTTAGTCATATTATCACCAGTCCCGGCTTACCTCCATTGGAACGAAGGTCCATAGGGGTTAGAACTTGCTTCACCGCTACCCAATGGGGCTTTCACAAACTGCTATAATTTATTTTTTCGCATCTAGTCTTCTCACATCACATAAGTTCCTGCACTCATTTGTGTTGTGTTCATGCATCTCATGAAATCTGCAATACTTCCTAGATTTCCTTCGATCTTAGTTGACTCCCTTGGAGCACGTTTCCTGTACTACTTGGTACCTTAGGTTGCAAGGTAATGTTCTCGATTGACTTATTCGACTCAGTGCAGTTTTCTCATTACGAAAACCTAGGGCCTTTCCTATTGTCAGACTTTCGATCTTTACCCACATTCATTATTTATTTGGCCACCACTCCGGTTGTCAACATTCAGGTCAACATTTCTAGAACTCCCTCCGAACTATTTCACAACAATATTACTTTGGATAACTTCAATCAGTTGCCCGACAGTAGCCTTTCTGGAAATAGCACTTGCCTCTTCTAAATGCAAGGATTTGTTTGCTTTCCTATAAAATACATCTATCATTGATAGGAGTTTCATTTTCAGCCATCTCCCAAAATCGGTATCAAGATGAGCCCTCCTTATAAATGCCATCATAACGATATCTTCCCAAGAATTGGTTACTTCGGTCATAGCCGTGTGGAACCTGCTTAGAAAATCCTTTAATGATTCTCCCATCTTCTATAAGAGATTTGACAATGAAATCGCATCCTTGGGATGAGTAGTGTGTAAATAGAATTTCTCAATAAACTTTCAAGCTAATTGGTCAAAAGATGGTATAGATCTTAGTGGAAGTCGAGTGAACCACATCATTGAAACCCCTTTAAGGAAAATTGTGAAACAACGACATTTGATAGCATCGATTGCTCTGAAAAAATCCATATGGCAGTCATATTTCATCAAGTTCTGCCTCAAATCCGTCTTTCAATTATATGATGGCACTGTGGGCATCATGAAATTCCTCAGATACTCTTTGCATGGTATTGCCTCAATGAACAATTTTCGACTAGCAGAAGTGCCTCATTCATCATTACTTTGATGCTAATATTGCTTAATAACTTCCTCATCACCTCAGCTAAATGCTCAGGTTCTATAGGTTCTACTGAACAATGGTGATGGAGGTCCGTCTCGAGTTTTTGGCTCGGCAAATGCTCTCAGGAAAATTCACGATACCTAGGTTCTCTTGAGTCCTGACTTCGAGAGAACTGTTCATCCAATAGATCTAGTTGTTTGATTCTTGTACGATGGATCAATAGCAGCTGCTTGATATTCAGTTTCTGATCATCCACAAATGATCAAAAGTAAGTCTGATATTCCCTCCGACTTGCTGAGTTGCCATCCTAGGGGAAGATGGTCCAGCACTGATCTATGGGGTTGGATCGGTACCGATCCTCAGGCTTAGACCACGACTTGCATCCAATTTTTGTTTTGATGCACCAGCCTTTTCCCTGACCATTTTCTGCTTCCTTTGTCTCTGCCTTTGTCTCAAAGAAGAGAAACCATCGAAATCTGAACCAGAAGGTTCCAAATCCCTCCTACTTCTATGATGATTCCGTGTTAACTGATTCAGCAATTTGAGGCTCTCCTACATCTAGTGATTCATCTCATTGTGACTTTCCTGTAACTTATATTCCATTTGTTTCATCATGCGGTCCATCTCGACTCTAGTTATCACATCAGTTGGGTTTTGGGCCTTGGCTGCAACTAGTTATGGAACTTCCTCCTAGTGTTGAACATTAATGTTCTCAACATTGTTTGCAGCTGTGGAAGTGGTAAAATGGTCTCATCGTGGGCCCATGATTGAAAGCAACTTGCCTAGATTTCGGAAAATATGCGTAGTTTAAAATATCAAAAACAAATAATATTGGATCTATCTCTTGGATTTAAATGTAATAACAGATAATGTATCCAAATATCCTGAGAATAACGTTTCTTAGTGAAAGTACCAAATGTTTGCATCTAAACATGGCACAAACACCCAAGAGATTTAGTAAAGAATAAAATGAAGAATATTAAATAAAATTGAAGTAAAAATGGAACACGTAGAGTTTATAGTGCTTTGGCCAACTGATGTCTACGCCCACTTAGTTTTTTTATTGATTATATGGCTGTTTACAACTTCAACTTTTGTGGATCGGTATGGATACTTGAAATTACAAGAGAATTGCAAGAAATTAGTAAACAAATAAAAGGATCCCTTCAAATGACCCCTTAATCTCCTATTTATAGCTGTAGGTCCCTTAGATTTTCTCCACCATGATTTCAACCACATTCCCCACATCCAGCAGCATTTAAGCTCGAGAAAATATGGTCATGTTAGCAACTATGATGGATTAGTACCGATCCAGAGGGTATGGATCAGTACCGATCCATAATATTGCCCTATGGGCTTCTCCCATTGCCTTTTTCAGGTGCAATTTACCATTAGCTTCATGTTTCCTATCTTGATTTCTCTATTAGAAGCTGGTTTTTAGGTCAATAAGTTGGATCGGTGAAGGAATGGAATATCCAATTTCAAGTGCTTGAGATGTTTGAAGGCATAGCACATGTGATCCATCCACTAATGCTTGGAATGGGTTTGTATCACCATGACTTAGGAGTAAAAAAGGTTTGAGGTGATTTAGGTGGAGTTTTATGGATCCATACAAATCCATAGGGATGGATTGGTAATCACCCATCACTTTGATGGATTCGAACCATTAATTCTTAAGGATGGATCTACTTTTGCTTTGTGATATTGGTTGTACTCAGCTCTTGAACTTATTGGCTATCTCTTTAAGTTTATTATCTCGATAACTTTCAAGTCTGACTTGTCAAGCTCGCCCAAACACTATTTGGCCAAAAGGATGGGTAATAACATCTTTGAAGGCTTCGAGTTCAGTGATGCGATGAGAAGGAAGTTGGCTTCAAGGCAACTTCAGGAAAGAGTGACGAATTGTGGAAGGCCATTAGAGCTGCTATTCCCAAGGGTTAGTTTACTTGGGATTAGTTCAAAGCTATATTTAATGAGAAGTTTATACCAGTAGATCAGATGTAGGTGTTGTTTAGGAAATTTACTTATCTAAAATAGGGAGACTTGTCTATTTTAGAATATGTAACTGAATTTGACACATTGTCAAAATGTGGGATGTCTTTCATTGTTACTTTGTTAAAGAAGAAAAAAAAGTTTATAATTGGACCGAATGACCATCTAAGAGAAAGTCTTGTAAGCCACATTAATAAGATCTTCAAGAAGATAGTTGAGAAGGCTTTAAAGCATGAGATTTTGTACCCAAAGCCGAAATCTTTATTCCAAAGGAGGAGCCAAAACCTCAAGTTTGAGTGGGACGACAAGAGAATATGGAATAACGATAAAGGGAGTATACAGTTTTAAAGCAAAGATGACCAAAAGAAGGGAAAATGGGATCCCACTTGCTACAATTGCAAAAAAGGTGCTTTTAAGAAGGAACTACAAGAATGGTGGGAATAAATGTTATAACTACAATAAGTTCTCTAGAAAGATTATCTCAACATGCTAAACCAGAAGCAAGATGATGAAAGCATATTCCTTTAATGTCATTCCAACTTTGTTGAGTGTTCCAACAATGAAGGACAAGGAGAAATGCATCGTTGTCTACAGTATGCTTTCTATTTATGATGTCCATATTCATGTTTCGTTCTATATTGAGGCTTTACATTCCTTTGTATCCAGTGATTTGGTAGGTAAACTAGGATTGAAACCCATCCTAGTAGACAAACCCTTGATTGTGTCAAACCCAACATGAAGTTCGCCTAGTTTATGTATGATTTGTCATGATGTGGTCTTATCAAGTCATGGATGTATTTTGGCTTATGATTATTTTGTACTTAGTTTTTTAGGGTTTGGTATTATACTGGAGATGGAATGGCTTTGGAAATATGGAGACATGGCGGATTGTGAGAGGCCACTGGTAATGATATGTACAAATGATGGATGTAGGCCACAATTAGGTTGCCTATTAGATAATGAGGTGAAGGTTAGCTTTCTATAATCATTGAGATCACACATTGTGAGTTGTCATTGGTTCCTATAGCTAGAAATTATCCAGACATATTTGAGGAGGTGACTGTGTTATCACAACATATAGAGATAGAATTCCATATTGATTTGGTGAAGGATGGCATACTAGTAGTTATGCCAATGAGATGTATGGAACCTAAAGAGCTGGGGAACAAAAGGTACAAGTAAATGACCTATAAGGAAGATGTTCATTTGTAGGAGTATATCTAAGTGGGGGCACCTGTAGTATTTACCACTTATGTTGATGGATCTATGAGACTTTACGTTGAATACTGTGAGCAGAATAAAGTGACGAGGAAGAAAAAAAAATCCACTCTCATGTATTGATGACTTGTTCAATCAGGCCATGGTGTGAATGTGTTTTCTCAATTGGACTCGATGGCGGGGTTTCACCAACTGAGAGCAGTGAAGGAGAGCGTGCTAATTACTACTTTCCACATGCCATTGATATTTTATGCATGGTTGGCTTCGTCCTTTGGGCTAACCACTGCCCATCATACTTTGTTGATCTTATTAATCTTGTCTTTAGAGATTAACTGTAAGATTGTACTTGTGTTTGTTGATAATATTTTCGTCTAATCATGGATGAAAAGGAAATACAATATACATTTAAGGATGATGTTAGAGGCGTCGAGGAAGCACCGGCTAAAGAAGAAGTTTTCAAAGTGTCACATTGGAGGAGGGTGAGAGAGTTAAGGATATGCCCTAGGCGCAATTAGTAATTTGTTACATATATCTAACCCTATAACAAATCCTGCTCATAATAAATGTATTTTATTTATATTATGTACTTTATTACATAATGATGCAATTAATTAAGTAATTAATTTAAAGTATATTAAATAGAAAAATCCTTAAATGATATGTTATGTGATACGTAATCATGAGAAATCTATCGTAAAACAAAATAATATATTATTTTTAATATTTTTGGTCAAGTTAGTTCAAGAAAGGATGTTGATACATCTGTTAAGACTAGAGTACATGGTGCTCTCCAAATTTTAGGCAGTATATTACACATAGCTGCTCGAGGAATCAAGGTGTTATGTATTGATAGTTATTGGATACCTATGTATTGCCACTGTTTGAAATAAAAATGGCAAAAACACCTAGGAATTATGATAAAGAATAAAATATAGATAAAGTAAATGAAAAAAGAAAAGAGAGCACACAACAATTTGTAGTGGTCCAGCAAAGCTGTGCATACGTTCACTCTAATCTTTTATTACTTATTTCTGACTTAAAGGCAGAAGTTCATAGGGATTGGTACAACTCTAACACTTAGATTTTCAGAAATACAAGATTATAGCATTAGGAAGAACTAGAGCCAAAGATCCAAAAAATTGAGCCTTACCCTCCTATTTATAGAGGTATGAAGCCTAATATCTCATGCAAAATATCTCCAAGCCGTTATCAATGATTTAGACCAATTCTCCCAAGAAAGTAGATACCAACTCATCAGGAAGTAGGGGTCTGTATCGATTCATAGGTAGAGATCTATACCGATCCCTAAGATGGCTATATTGGTTGTCTTCAAGTCTTCACCTTGGCTCGTCTTGTGGTTAGCTTGGTGATTCCATAGTTGTTTGCACTAATATTATCTTGTTGCTAGGTCCAAATAATGGGGTTGTGGAAGAATATAGTTGCAGCTTCAAATGCTCATGGAGATTGATAGAGAATTTCATCGAAACAAAAAAAACGACAATTAAATTTGTCTATTGGCCTCAAGTTGGACTAGTATGCAAAATTTGGACTTCATAGGGCAAGAAAATAGGGGTCGGCACTGACCCACAATTGTGGGTTCGGTACTGACCCATCACTAGAGTGATTCCATGTTTGTCTTGCTTTGAGTTGATCTTGTATTGGACTGGCGACTTTGTTTGCATTTGGTTTTTGGAGTCTTAGGCTATCTCTCTGGGCTTTTTTCCTTTATAACTCCAAGTTTGACTCGTCCAATCTGTCTAGATATGGTCTGATCAAAAAGCTTGGATAATAATTACCCTCCAAAGTACATCTCTTTTCAAACATGATGTGCATTAAATCAAGACAAGTCCTAATTGCCGCACAGGACTCCACTCTACCTTTCAAATGGTCATTATCCTTCCTGTGAATCGTTTTCGTAAAAAGTTATGTCCATTGTCATCTGTCATGATGCTCTACTAGCCTCTGGGATTTTAATGCTAGAACGTACTCTTGTGATCCGTTATTCCAAGTTTGATGATCTTAAAACAATTTCATCCATATAGTTCTCAAGTTTGAGTTTGATTTTCCTTTGATTTTGGTCATCAAATAAGGGATATGTATATATACATATATGTACGTGCACATATTCACGTGCATGTACTTGAGTAGAGGAGTATAGGAGTTCTTGTACATGATCAATCATATGTATTTGCATAAGCCTATATCCATAATATATACTTTTTCTTTCCTTTTTTAAAATCAGACTCGATACTGACCCATAGAGTGGGGTCGGTATCGAGTTGAGATTTGGGAAGTTCCCCAAAATTGCTACTTGCAACTTTGAGTTCGAGAGTATATAACCCATCCTTCTCCTCTTTATCTCCTTAACTTTCTTTGCTTATCGAACAAAGAACTCAAAACTGCCATTAAAGAATTCCAATCTTCAATTAAAACCTACCTTTGCTTGTGCCTATAATCGCCACCGCCCCACATCATTCAAGCCTTGCCTTACCACGGGTGAACTTCAACCATCCTCAAGATCTAATTGGTTCCTCCATTGACCTAAGACCTAGGACGATCCCCTTTAGCCTTGATTAGTTGAACTCATTCTCCTCTTATACATAGGTAGGTGATGGGGTTTGGATATGGGTGAACTCCGAGCTGGAGGCCGTGGAGGAACATGGACGGCGATAACTGTGTTTTTGGATCGATGAAGGTGGAAAAAGAAGAAGGATGCGATTTCTTTTGGTGCTGGAGTTGTGCAACTCCAACACTTAGAAAAATTCGGCAACTTCTTAGTTCACATGAGAATTTTTCTTTATGTCTTGATGACCTTTTCTTGCTCCTAAGCCTTTTCCAAAGCATAACCATTAACGTAAAGCTTGTCAGGAGAGTTAGCGATGATGGTCATGTTTAGTAATATTTAGAATTTTAAAATGTTAAATAATATCATAAATTTGAACTACATGACACTACAATACATTGCACTAGAATTCACTTTAGCATGGGGATATAGCTGTTAATCACTCTAATGTCGATTATCTGTCGAGTTTCTTTTATCGAAATGGATCAGAGACGTTACAAATGTCTTGCTACTTAGACCACGGTTACATCACCTTCAAGATATATTGAATCTGATGCAGATTCAAGCTCACCTACAATTCAATATCCATAGCAAACTCAACTTAAAAAAGAATAGCAATAAGAGATCCCGCCAGCTAAACAACAAAATTTAAAGAATCCCAAAGTCGAGCAACGAGCCCTTGAAAATCCGGTTGACTCGATAGATTATCTAGATGTAAAACCTACACCCGACACTCTTGAGGATGAAGTAATAATAAATGGTCCAGTTGATTCTATTGCTTCTAAATCGACAAAGGATCTCTTTGGGGAATATGCAACAATCATGGAATTTCATTCGATGACGTCTTGGTCCTGTCTTGCGATCAAAAAGCTCACAATCCTTTGTAGGGTTATAATGCCTGCAATAAATACATGTGCTTGGTGGGTTATGTCACATTGTTCAATCAATTCATCCATTAAAATTTTAATTTTAGGAGGCTTGATGTAGCACTGTTGCACCCAAATACCTATGCCTTTCTCCTTGGTACATATATGATCTTCACCGGACACTTACTTGAGCGTCCAATGACGAGGAGATTCGATATATATACAGTTTCAAAAGCCAAAAGGAAAGTCCATCTTTGATTTACTTGGAACCAATATATGGTTCCAGAATGGTTACTGGGCATGGAACAAGTTGAGAATCTTCAAAATTGAGTGGTTCTATGTCTGTTATCTACCCGGATTTGCACATAGATGGTTGTCCGGACGTAAGTTCTTCTCCTTGTGAATTGCATGAATTTGTTTAATAGTTGTAAACACCACTTAAATCTTTGCTTTACTATTTAGATGTTCTAGGAAGACCCGATAACTCGGCACTTTCAGATGCGTCAACACTCTTATGGAAATTCTGACAGGAGACCAAGATATCATAACTCGCCTTCAGATGAAAATCTTCACGCCTATGGCTTGTTAGAAGAGGGCTGCAGTATTGGCATAATCTAAATAGCTTTCAATGATGGCAACGACGACGATGATGATAACAACCCACTCGAAGAAGGTAGGGCTGGTCTAGATTTTCCACCGATCCCAAGTCTTGGGGTCAGAGTGGAAGAAAACATTGAACAAGCACCAGAAGATGCCGAGGAAGGCGAAATTATTGGTGAAAGCAGTGAGATTTGCCAGTGTAACATCGATGCAGGTTACAAATCTCAGCTTGAAAAATCTAGGGACGACCAACTGTCAGCTCCATAGTAGAGGTTAATCATGAAAATCTCTAAAGCATGGACTTCTACCCAGCTCTCACTAGTGATAGATGCATGGAAAACTCGATCTTTTCCTTTGATAGGCACATTCGCTTGCTTATCCAATTACTACCGAGTTTGGTTCTTTCGATGTTGGTAATATTAGTGTTGAGGGCATTGAATCTCCTTTCGACATTGATAAGGTCTTCATCCCTACGTTGATAAGGAGAGGTTGCTCCCATGAGTAAAGCTCCAACTCATTATCCATTGGGGGACACTTGGACACTCACGTGCACATGCACTTCATAACACTCACACTTGACCTATGCCCTTGCCTTATTGGATCTAACTTATTCTCGTTTCCCTTATAGGAACCATAAAGAGAAGGAAATACATTTATTGATCTTTGGGAAAAAAAGCATCGCTAGCATAAAGGCCTCGGGCGAGCTCATATTGCTAGGGAAGCGATCGCGATTGTGAATTAGGCTATCAATTCTAGCCGAGATAGAGATGACCAAGATAGAAGCTATTGTGACAAAGATCACTCATCACATAACTCTACTTCTAAACATCACCCTAAGGTCTAAATAACCTCCTCCTAGAGGTCCAGGAAGGCAACCTAATCGTCACGTTGACATCCTACCTAGTGATGCTTATCGTGCCTCTTCTCTAGCTCTTATTCTTGTGAAACCTCTGGTGCCATCTCACTCTAGTCGGTCTTCCGAAGTAAGCATCACAAGAGTGGCTTTAAAACTTCCCAACACTGACTGGGAAAAGAAATTGCTATAATCCCACCTATCTCTTCGGACGAACAGCTTGCAGCTAATGCTCGAATTAGCAAACTAAAAGAAGATTTACAAACATTTTCTTTGATAGCCTTATGTTTGTGCCTGATCTAAAAAGGGTCTCAGCTAAATTACAATAGATGTCTATCAATTGTGTGGTCGATGTTCATAATTAGCATAATGAATAGTTGAATTTAGCTAAGAAAAATTCCAAAGTCTCCAGGGACAGGTAGCTAAAGATCAACAATCATAGACTCATCGAAGCTGATAATAACAGAATCATTGCTAATCTCATGCTAAGGTCGAGAAACTAAGAATGACCCAAACCGAGGCTGAGAAGAAGGCCGAGGAGGCCGGTAAGATACTTCAAGAGGAGGGATTAGGCATTGAGATGAAACAGAGAAGACTTTCCACTGAAACCATGCTTTTGTAACGGAAAAGGATACCACAAATAGAAATGCGGTTGAGCTGAAAACCAAACTAGAGCACGAAACAAAAGAAAAAGAGAAGCACTCCAACAAGCTAGAACTTATTGTGAAGAGTTGCACCAGCCAAGGAGAAAAGAGACAAAGAGCTCGAGCATGTTAAAGATGTTGATGCACTAATCAAAAGAGAAGTCAAGACAGTGGAATAGCGGGTAGAAGAGGAACAATGGAGAAGTTTGGACCGCTACTAAACCAGTTTAATGCCAACGTGCTCAAATTCTGAAATCCAGAACGGTTCAAAGATAGTTATCCAAGAATTCTTGCCCTCGCCTGGGAAAAAATCGCTATAGAAGAATAATCTTTCCTCGAAGATGGTGAAGTGGATTTGGAGCAGTTGGAGAGAAAAGCCTTGGTAGGAGAAGAGCTTAAGATTCTAAAAGATGGCCAATTTATCTTTCATCCAAAGCTTGCCTCAATAGTGCATAAAGACTTGGGCGAAGGCTCCGGAATAATGCCACATGATGCTACTGCCAGCCAAACTCTTGGGTCCCAAGCTGCACCGACACTTGGGTATGATCCTAAGAGGCCTGAGATCCATAAACCTACCATCCTCTCTTTGATTCATGAGGAGAACTCTAGTGGCACTCCAGCCAGCATAGAACTCCAAAGAAAAGAAGGTATCTAAATGAGTTCTCCTGTATCCTAGAAATTTGACATGTTGCCGATTAACATAGCTAATCTTTCTCTCTTTGTTTCCTAAGCCTCAGGTCAGCCTCATGTTGCTCCGCTTCTGGACAAGGACTCTTGGCCAAGAGTACAAGTGATAGAATCAGTTACTATTACCACCTCAACAATAATTCTAACCATCTCGCTTGACAATACTCTTGGCCTTGATGAGCAAATGATCAATGCTTTGTTGGATAAAGAAGCTGGTGGGATTTAGGAAACTCAGATTGATGAAGACGTTGTTATTACTAGGGTCTCCAAGGCCCTGTTGGGTCCTACCATGCATGAGCTTGAGAGGGAACTTGAGAAAGACATCCTCCTTGCCATAGAGGTCAAGAAGAAGAAACTTGAAGTTATTCCTCCTCCTCTATCCATTGCCTAGCGTGGATAAACTATTTTCACTCTGGTCTATATTCCTCCACTGGTAGCGCTCAAAGCATGCCTATTGAATCGTCGTAGAGCACTCCACCCAAAGGCAAAGGAAGTAGAGGAAAAGAAGGGAAAAGACAAGGTGAAAGCTCTAGCGATGTTTTTCCTGGCACTAAAAATAAATAAAGGAGAACAAAACCGAAGAATTGAGCGCCGGCTTGTTCAGTATAGATAGGCTTGCTTTTTAGCAGTAGTTGCATTCTATTTTGGTTTTTGGCTGGCTTTGTGCGGGTTCGGCCCTACTTTTTCTTTTTGCTTTTAGTGTCAATAATACTTGTACTTAGCCTTCTATATTTTATACGAATAACAAAGGTTTTTGTTTCATTAACTTCTTGTATGGATTTTTCTACGTACTTAAGAAATATGCTTTCCATTCAATGTACTTGCGATTTATTTCTTTTAGTTATTATTGTTGGGCCGAATCCTTTAGCTCGTTCTATAATTTACCAGCCTTTTAGTGTTCTTGCGAATGGAAATTAATGTTTGAAGTGCCAAAATCTGGGCGTTAGTTGGAGTTAAGCACTTAGAATAGTGGCTTGGGTATCCTTTTCCAGGATCACGATATTTGATTGCGTCGAACTCCAGGCACTAATCTAAATTAATGTATCGTAGTTCGCACATCCTCGTCGAGGATATGCACTTCCAATTGCACCAAACTCTAGGCATCGATTTGAAGTTCAAAGGCAAGATCCCACCTTACACCAGGCATGGACCTTTGACTTTGCCTGCTCTAGGAAAAGTGTTAATAGTTGGATGGTCTTGTAATGTACGCTTTAGTTTGTACTCCTGCATCCCAATCTGTGGATAAGAGTTGGGCGAGTGAATGATCATATAACATTTGTTTTTATTTATACCCCGACCTACACATCAAGGGTGAGAGTTTGTGCATGGATGATCATGTCACATTTGGTTAGATTTTATACTCATGCCCCTAATCCGAGGAAAGGAACTGGGTAATGGATGGTTGGGTCACGTCCATTTATACTCCTACCTCCAATCCAAAGGCAAGAATTAGCATGCGGACAGTAATGTCATGTCCGGCTTAGTTTATACTCCTCTCTCTAATCCAAAGGTAAAAGTTGGTTGGAAACAATCACCTGACACCAAAAGGGACTTTGGACCGACCATGGGCCATGGAAGGTCGATTGGCACCTATCTTCGAGTACTTGCATACCTATGTTAATTGTATGCAGATTCATTCGAGTCAGTCAAATCACAGCTCACAAATAATGGAGAGACAGATTTGCAAGCTAGAAAAGCCAGTTTAATTTGTAAAAGATGGAAAATAACAGAATCTTTCATATTACACGCCTCTAGCCAATTATTTACAGGCTTGTTTCTATGTGAAGTAGCATCATAAGTGCTCGCTATTCCACGCCCTCGGTAGTGAGATCCCATACACAATTGCCAGCTTAAAGGTGCCATCCCCAAACTTTTCCTCTATTAAGTATGGACCTTCCCAACTGGGCCTAAGATTTTAGGGCCAAGGAAGGTTCTCTTAAGGACCAAATCGTCGATTTCAACGGCCCAACTCTTGCCTTTGGTATTGTAATATCGAGCCACTTGCTGTCTGTATGCAGTTGCTCACAACACATCTTTGGTCCGTTTCTCATCGATCATATCGAGGGATTCCAAAAGGAGCTGCTCATTCATCTATAGATTGTAAGGCACCACTTAAGGAGAAGGTACTACTAGTTCAGCCAAAATCATAGCCTTTGATTTATGTGCAAAGGCTAATGGAGAGTGACCAATCACTGACTTGTGGGCGGTTCGGTAAGCCCAAAGTGTTAATGGAAGTTCTTCGACCAACTTATCCTTGGCCTTCACTAATCGCTTCTTAAGAATGGACTTGATAGTTTTGTTTACACCTTCGGCATGTCCATTTACCTAATGGTGTGCTACCACTACAAATCTCAACTCTATGTGATATCGAAGGCAGAAACTCTTGAATTTTGTGCCGTCGAATTTGGTCCCATTATTGGTAACGATTTCCTATGGAACTCCAAAGCGACAGATAATATTTTAAACTACAAAGTTGACTACTTTCTTCATGGTAATAGTGGCCAATGGATCTGCCTCAACTCATTTGGAAAGTTAATCAACCGCTAAGATGGCATACTTCGTGCCGCCTTTACATATCGGCAAAACACCAATGATATCAATGCCTTAAATTGCAAACGACAAGAATTGACCATTTGAGTAATTTCCATTGGCAGGGCTCTCGGAATTTTATCAAATTTCTGGCACTTATCACACCTCTAGATATAATCAGCTGCGTCTCGATTGGAGTTGGTTAGAAATATCTGTATTAAAGAATCTTCTTCGCCAAGGTTTGCCCACCATTGCAGTCGCCACAAGCCCCTTCATGAACTTCTTTTAGGACTTGTTTGGCCTCGTCATGAGCGGCACACCGAAGCATGGGGACAGAGAAACCCTTCCTTTACAGTAATCCTTCTTTCATGATGTATCTCGAAGCTTGGCAAAGGGCTTTTCATCATTCATTCTTTCTCTTGGGAAGGATCCCTCTTTGAAAATAATTTTTAAGTAGAGTCATCCATGACTCCCTTTTAGGTTCAGTCTACAAGATCAATCAACATCCATCTGGTCGATGCTCGAAGCTGAAAGTATTTCCATCGAAACTAGGCTCATGAGTTGCGCACCTCTAGAGCTGGCTAATTTAGCCAATGAATCGGCCTTTTCATTATAGTCTCTGGGAATATATGCTATTGTATCGTATTTGAAGTCATTGAGCAGCTCAAGAACCTAATTGAGATAAGGAGTCAACCTTGCTCCCTTTTCTTGATAGTCTTTTCGAACCTCGCATTCCAATAGCTAGAAGTTGAAGAAAATGTGTAAAGTCTTTATTCCCAGTTCCTTGGCGATTTTAAGTGCTACAATCAAGGTCTCATATTCAACTTCATTATTCGTTACTGGAAAGTTGAGTTTCAAGGCGTAACTGATCGAGTGTTCTTCGGGAGTGACAAGTTTGAATCCAACATCAGAATATCGATCATTAGATACACTATCCATGTACATCTTCCATCCAACTTCTTTTTCTCCACTGCTCTTCGAAGGATCATCTCATACAGTGAATTAAGCTATAAAATCCACTCGGGCCTGATCCTGGATTGCTCTTCGAGGGTGATAGGTGATAGTGTATTGACTCGGTTCAATGTTCCATTTCAACAGCCTTCCACTCCTGTCAAACTCCGACTGATATAGTATACCGATGATGGATGCGTGATTCCTCATGTACAAATGCAGCGCCCAGGGCATGCACCGACATCGTCAGGTATACAAACAAATCCTCATCATCCACCAGCTTCGAGCAAATATATGGTCTCTCAAAGTGATCCACCAGAGCTTGGAATGGTTTTGCGGTCTTGATTCCAATTGAAGTTTCTCTTCCCTTTCTTAACCACTTTGAATAAGGGGATGCACTTGCTAATGGCTCTGAAGATGAATTGGCTTTGGATGGAGACCTTCCCATTTAAGCTTTGGACCTCCTTGATCATGTTTAAGGCTTCGATCTCTTTCAAAGCCTTGATCTTTACTAGATTGGCTTTAATTCCATGGGACTTGACAATGAATCCTAAGAACTTCCCTGACGCAACATCAAAAGAACATTTAAAAGGATTGAGTTTTATCCCGTATTGCCGAAGGACACCAAACATCTCTACCAGATCATCAACATAATCTCTCGAATGCCGTGACTTCACATGCATGTCATCCACATAAACTTCCAACGATCATCCAATATGGTCTTTAAACATTCGATTCACGAGTCTCTGGTAAGTCGCTCATGCATTCTTTAATCCAAAGGGCATGACCATGTAGTAGTAGATCCCAAGGTCGGTGATAAAGCTGGTGTTTTCATGATCAAAGATTTGTGTCGGGATTTGATTATATTAGGAGCACTCGTCGATAAATGAAAGTAGCTCATGTCCGGCGGTCGTGTCCACTAGCTGATCTATCCTCAGAAGTGAGAAGCTATCCTTCGGGCATGTATTATTCAAGTTCGAATATTCGATGCATGTCCTTCACTTTTCGTTTGCTTTTTTCACCAAGACAAGATTTGATACCCAATCTAGGTGTAAGGCATCCTAAATGAAGCCATTGTCCTTCAGCTTATCCACTTCTTCTTTGAGTGTAGCAGATATCTCTGAACCCAGGCCACTACATCTCTATTTTCCAGGAACGTATTTAGGACTGATATTTAATGCATGGCTTACTATCCCGAATGAGATTCCATTTTTGAGTGTGTCCAAGCAAACACATCTAGGTTTTCCTAGAGAAATCCAACCAAATCCCTCATCACATTAGTGCCAAGCTGAATTTCAACATTTAGTACTTCGCCTGAATCATCCCTGACGATTGGAACAGTGATCATCAACTCGACGAGAGCTGCTCGTCTACCTTTTGGCTCTTTTCGTCGATTTACATCATCGTAGAGCAGACTAGTCTACTCAAGCCGGGATCAGGTTGTAGTTGTTATGCATCCAAATCCTTTATGCAAAGTTGCCCTCTATATCCTTTCCTTTCTCCTTTCGCCTTGCCTCCTTTAGCTCGATAATGTAGAATTTACGACCAGCCACCCGATCTTCATGCACAATTCTTGCTCCATTACACGTAGGGAACCTTATGGTTAAACACCAGAGAGCGATGGCCGCTCTAAATTCAACTAGGGTCGGTCAGCCCAAAAATGTGTAATAAGTAGAATATATATCCAATTCCAAAATAGCCATGACCTGCACTCGTTGGCAATCGCCCTCACCAAGTAGCAATGGTAACTTAAAAAAATCCTACAGCTTTAGTAACCATCCCATAGGACCCCAGTATTTGAGACCAACAGGGCTTCAAATCTTTCTTCTTCAACATCATTTGATCAGTAGCTTTCTTGAATAAGATATTAATTGAACGCCCACAATCAACAAACATCTTCCGTACGATAGCATAACCAATCGTGGCTGAAACTATAGGTGGGTCGATCGTTGGAGCTTCCACTCCATTAGCATATCTACCTTGGAAAAAATATCATCAGCCATCATTCTTTATTGTTTTCCTAAGGTTCTGTCCTCAACAGCAAAGCAAATTTCACTCTCTGCATGTTTAATAGCACCAACATATCTGTCCATCTCCTTTAAACTCTTATCGGTTGGATGTGGCCCACCAATAATTGTATTAATCATCAATCATTTTTCTGGCTGCTTGAATTCATCCGCACCAGTCTCAGCTTGCCTCCATGGAAGACAGCCGGGGGCGTTAGAGTTTCCTTTCCCACCATCCTACGAGGCTTTCACATACTGCTATAATTTTTTCTTACGAATCTACTCCTCAATCATATCCTACAAATGTCTACACTCCTTGGTATTATGACCTTAAGTTTCATGGAATCTACAAAACTTTCCCGACTTTATCTTCTTTTTCGTTGGCTCTCTTGGAACCGGCTTTCTATATTGCTCAATGTTTCAGGTTGCTAGGTAGATATTCTCTATCGAGTTATTCGGTTCAATATAGCTATGTAGTTTAGGATTCTTAATACGATTCCTATTATCTGGTTTCTTCTTCTTAGATCCATCATCGTTTCATTTTCAATTATTGTTTTTATTACCAACATTCACATGTAATGAAAGGTAATCAACATAAAATAGTATTATGTATAAAGTGTGTAATTTACTAGTCACTAGAATGTTGTTCTGACCTATCTTCATTACAACTCATATGATAGCTTTAGAGGGACAAGTACTGGGACAAGGCAGGAAAGCTGGAAGGATAGATTTTCTTATATATGCTCTACATTGATAAGGACCCAAGATGTTTTATTTTATGGAAGAGTGGTCCTCTAATGAGGAGAGCACTCATTATGTTATTAAATCAAAACCAAAATCCATACAAATGGTTGATAGGATTAAGTTATTACAATTGTGCAAGATCGTCAATTTGATGATCGACGACGCAAAAAATGGAATAGAACAAAAGAGAATACATCTATACAATCATTTAAATTGACAAAACAACAATGGATGATATGAACAAAAATAGCGAATGTGCTTATTGATGTTGCTGCTTCATGTTGCTACATTGATGTTGTTGGCGCTGCAATGATGTTGCTACATGTTGCAATGTTGCAAGTAGTGGGAGATAGTGAATCACTTCAGACTTGCGATTGTACAGTAAAGTGCTTCAAACTTACGACTGGACATGAAAGAGGAATGCAAGTAAGGCCTGGCATGAAGTAGTGATCTGCGGCTTGCATGAGTTTGGGGACTGAAATTAGTTGCAACTCAGTTTCAAACTATGCCTACAAATGCTTTGACAAGGATGATTAATTGGCCTGAACAAATGCGAGATTTCAAGATGGCCATAGAACCTAGTGTTGTATGGGTTTGCAGAGGTTGCACTAAGGTGATGCATAGGTAAACCACGATCCATAGGTGCATGAAAGTGTTGGTTTGGTGCTAAAGTATGGAAAGTGCTTAGGTACAAAATGTCAAATAAATAGAGACATACTTATTCTACGCAGTTAAACAACGATGCATAGGAGCTGCCTAGGTGATATATTTGTGTTTCATTTACACAAGATTAAGTTTTGCATAGGTGCTGCAAAGGTGCATGCATGTACGAGATAACATGTAAATATGGAATATGTTTCCCCATAGCTAGACATAGATGTATGGTCAGATGAGAGAATGATATTTTGTTTTTAGCCAACGGGAAGTGCTATTAGTTGGTGCTAAATGAGGTTGGAATATAGTGATCATCAAGTTGAATTACAGCACAACTATCGAAGCTCGAAGAAAGAACCTAAAAAGAAGAAGTGTAGGAAAATTGCGGCTAAGAGATTTATTTTCCCAAGTTATGATGGTGAAACAGCAGCAGTTGGCCAGCATTCGACGTAGAGTAATTCGTGACTATCTTAAGATAGCCTCTCCAACGCTTGACCGTCAATAGTAGGATCTATCCAGAGAGAAATATGCCAAGCAATAAAATATAAAATAGCTACAAATTTTTTATATGAATTATTGAATATTCTTTGATTTTGTTCATACCAAAGGACCCAACAAGTAAATAGAATAGGAAGTGGCAAACATATCCTAATAGGGTTATTATATTTAAACCTAAAACTAATCCAATATTCATAGAGAGACGAAACAACATTGGTTATATCAAGACTAAAAACATCCAATAATGCACATATTATATATTGAGTAAATTGACAATAGTAAAAAGATGTGAAGTAGTTTAAGGGGCTAGGTTGCAAAAATTAAGTTGTAGTTAAGGTTATTAGGTAGTTTAAAGTTTAAATTGTTAATTGTATTTAACTTATCATGTAAAACAATCCATATGTCCATCATCCAAATTGGCTTAAGATAATGAATATATTTGTAATAGAAAAAATTAAGAACTTAAACATGGATTTAGAACTATATACCTTTTTATTATCCCAATAGCAAATTAGTTGATCAGGTTGATCATTCAGTATAATATGTTCGATAATATTAATAAGTTTTGTATATTGGTTTGTAACCGTTCAACCTAGATTTTGGTTCAATGAAATATTCCAATTAAATGTTTCGAGTGTCTAAATAAGTCAAAAGTGAGGTTATTTTTTTATTAGAAATCAAATAGAGATTTGAGAACTCAAATTTAAAAGCAACTGAGGAAGCCCAGTGATCTTTCCATAAGGATGTTTTATTTCCAGAGGGAGTGGTAATAATGAACCCGATTCTAAATTTGTGTTAAATGCTTGATATATTTTTCCGAAAGAAGGAAAAAAAAGGTGAACATTGGGTTTGTTTAGATTCTTGGAATCACTATAGTAAAAGTTGCTAACTATTTATTTTCATACTGTATTATTGTCATCTAAGAATTTCCAAATCCATTTACAAAGTAAGAAAGTATTTAGTGCTTTTAAGTTAATAATACATAATCCACCTTGATCTTTGGGTTCGCACACAAGCTCCTGATTAATAAGACAATTTAAGTTAGAACAATATGAATTTCCTTTCCAAAAGGAAATTACGTCTAACGTTATCGATTATTTTGTTAAACCTAGAGGGTAATTGATAGCAGGAAAGTAGATAAATCGGCATCGCCGATAATACGGAGTTAATGAGAACCAATCTCGCCACTCTAGAGAGGCAATTGGCTTTTCAGGTGGACAATATCTTACTAATTTTATCAATGAGGATGTTCCAGTCTGCCGTTTTTAGTTTAGTTTATCTAATGAGAATGCATAAATAGTTAATCGGGAAATTGATGTGTTTATAATTAATAGTATTAGCTACTTCGGTTGTCGTATTTGAAAAGTCATTAATAATTAAAATTGAGGAAGATTGAAAAGTCATTTGGAAAGTCAAAGACCCGAAAGTAATTCAAAGTTATATAAAATTAGTTTGAGGGAAGCAATGTGATGAGGAAGATGAGAGCAAAAAATCATAGCGCCGTCCGCATATTGGAGATAAGACACTCCACCGTATGTAACATGTCTCCTATTTTAGGTGGTATATTATTATTAAGGGATACTTTAATTATTTTATTAAAAACATCTGCTGCAATGTTAAAATGAAGGGGCGATAGAGGATCTTCTTGAAGCAGACCCTTTTAGATTTGATTTAGTTGCCCTTAATTCCATTTACTAAGATCGAAGGCACAATGGATTTTAATATAAGATCAATCTAGGAAATCCATTTTTCAGAGAAACCTGTGGCTTTAAGGGTATCTAGCACAAAGTTCCAGTCGATTGAGTCAAAGGCCTTGGAAAAATCTAATTTAAGCAGAGCACACATGATCTTTTCTTTATAATAGAAGTTAATAAATTTTTGGGCCGTGGCAATTCCATCCACAATGTGTCTACCGTGACTGAAAGCTGTTTGTGTTTTATCAATTAATTTGTCCATCTTAGTCTGTAGCCTGTTAGCTAAAAATTTGATGATAATTTTAACACAGCTGTCAATTAGGGAGCCAATAAGTTCTTTGCGATTTTTCTTTTTTGGAATGAGTAAAACATCTGCGAAACTAAACCAACCTATCTAGAGTCTACCGGCATAAAGTTCGTCAAACAATTTCATCATGTCATCTTTAGTAGTGCACTAGAATTTTTGACAGAAGAACATTGGGAAACCGTCTGGACCAGGAGCTTTGTCGCTGCCTAATCCCTTAATGGTTATTAGGATTTCCTCTTTAGAGAAAGGGGAGTCTAATTCCCTTAATGAGTTATCCACCGTTAGACATAAAGCCGTCTAGTTGGCCTTAATTGTACGTTTGCATTTATTTTTAAAAATCTCAGTGAAATGATTGATGAAGATGTTATTTAGTTCAGACTGATTGCAAATTTCAGTTCCAACTGTCAGAATAGAAGCAGTGGTATTCAGACGACGTCTTTCATCGGCTATGGATGAAAAAAGTTAGTATAGATGTTGGAAGTGTCAACCTTGATTAGTAATTATATATTTAATATATACTTTATTATTCGTTGTGAGTTTATTTTGATAACGTTGTGACATGGTTTTGCTATTTGCAGAGTATCAAAAATCAACAATGCACACTTTGGTGAACTTGAATTTTCGATTTAGTGAAAATTCGGGTCCACTAAGGTGCGGGTTGTTGCACTGATGCACAGTATATCTTCCATATTTGCTATTGGTATTGCGTTTTATTTAAATTTTGTTGTTGGTTGTTTGTTTAATGATGATATGAAACTCATCATGTCGTAGCTTGCATACGTTATCTACACTCTTCCCTACTAATCGTTTATATAAAGTTTTGATAATTTAAAATTAGAACTTATTTGTGTGTACGTTTGAGAAAGCGCGCTTTAAGCGTTTGGAAATTTGTGTCCGTTAGCTTTCGAACACTTGGGCATTATGTCCATTTATTTTCGGAAAAAAAGTATGATTAAACTCAGCGAAAAACTGGGTTGAAACAGAATTTACCTTCAAAATTTTTGTTAATCTCGGCGACTTCGCATATGCATCGGTTTGGGATTTAATGAAGTACAGAACTAATGCTAAATATTTGCATCGTTTGACATATATTAATTAATTAATTGTAATCGTATTGTGAAAACATATGGTTTCAATGTGCTGTACTTTCTTTGAACATCAGCCCGTTCATTCTACCAAGCTATTCATTTGATTATTTGAAAGCCCAACGTTTTCCAGTCCATTCATTCATTAGCTCAACAGTTTGGTCGGTTCTATTGGTTTTTGCATATAAATGCTAAACTGAACTAAACCAAAAACCGAAGGTATTAATACTTTCTGTATTTGATTCTATGTTAGCTTGATTATAATACTTTTTGTTAAACAGTGTTTGTTTCATCTCAAATTAGTAGTTGTTAAGATACTTTTTGCACGAACGAATTAACTGAAACTAGAACGTCTAATTAATTTTATTTACCAAAATCAGAGTTATGCTTTCATATCCGTAAGGCTTATATGCAATTAAACATTCCATGCACAAAGCAATAGACATAACTTATTTTGAAGGAAGATGCAATCAACATTTTAGGCAGTAACATTGACACTTCCTTTGGGCCTATAAATTATTGATTACTTATATATTTGTGGAAGTTTTGATTTGACTTGTATGACTAATTCATAGGTCATGTTTATTCTTTGACAATTGATATATTTGTGGAATTATATATTTTGCTCATGTGTTGGGTAACAAACAGTAATACAATTTCTATGAATTGATGTCAACTAACCAAACTGACCGTTGAGGAGCTTTGGAGCCAAAATAAAACTCTTTCAGGTTATTTTTCACAGTGATAATATCAGCAATGTTCCCGCCAAGCATATGATATCCTTTCTATCGTATTAGTTTACGACAAAATTTCAGATTAGACCCAAGAAAATAACTCTCTAAACAAAACGATGGGAGAACTCTTATATTTTATAGTACTCAACAGACTATTCTAGAAACACAAACTTTCTAAACAATTCTATAAACATGACTCAATACATAATTCTTAAGTCTAATAGAAAATTCAAAAGTTCTCACCAAACTACAGTAAATGCGGAAAGATTGTAGAAACTATAATAATAAGAAGCTTTTAGAAATTAATCATAACAAATCAAGTCAAATATTTCAACACCCCCTTTAAACTTATTTGTAATACCAAGTAATGCTTGAAATCTTTGTATTTCACATGATTCGGTGGTGCTAGAGATATTATCCAAACTTTCTTCATCGAGTTGACATTGTTACCAAACATCGAGATCTTCAATGCAATTTCACGGATTCTTGTTTTACTTCTTTCATTTTGTCCTTCTTCATCACAGTAGAAATTTCCATAAAGTAAGCGTTCTAACATCCGTCTTGTTTCAGCACCATAAATTTTAATTGAGTCATATATTTATCTTTATATTCTTTCATAACATCGCTCTTGCAGTTTTTGACCAATACAATTTGTATTTCCTTAACATTCCCCGTTTTCATTTCTTCAGATTTTTGCTTATATTTCAAATCTCTTTCAAACTCTTGAATTTTATCTCCTTGTTTTATGTCTTCTGCATTTTCATCTCATTTGCTTTCGTACTCTTCATCATTGACGTTATCTTCGCTTACTTTATTTCATCATTTTCTTCTTCATTCTCTACATGTTTTCCTTCTATTTTTTCTCCTCAAATTTTAGCAATTTTTCACCTTTCTCATTATCTCCATTCATCTTTTCATCAATCAAATTGTCTTCTTCTGTTATTTTTGCATCATTCTTCACGTATGCTTCTTTTAACAAATTCCATGAATCTTCTGTGGAACCTTTTCTAATTATATGATCATAAGCTACTTCATCAACGTTCTCACTTATCACAACATGAGTTCGATGATCATTCCATCGTAATTTTGCAAAAACTTTCTTATCTATTTACGATATGTTCTCCAAATCATGCGGTCATTCATAACCATTTTCGAGAATCTCCCATAATCCTTTGAAGATTTACTCCTATTTCTTTTTCTTATATGCCAGCAGCATAGTACCATCTTTTTGACATCTTTCTTCAATGTAATTGGCCTTCTCTTACACTTTATTGTTTCTTGGAGCTCTGCAATCAGAAACATAATGTCCAAACTTTTCACAATTGTCGCATTTAATGCGTGACTTGTGATATCTTGAATTTCCTCTTCCACGACTTCTTTTTGAGCTTTCTTCTTTTTAATTGTTTTGTTGTTTTCATTGTGAGCCTCCAACCATGTCCACGTCCATATCCACTACCTCTTTCTCTTTCTTGACCACAACCCCATCTTTGTTGGATTCGATTATTTTCTTCCTTTTTTGAATTAATCTCTGTCTTAAGAACTTGCTCCACGGTCACTTCCTTCTTCGTTTTCTTTTCTTCATAAGTTTGCGATGAGCCTAGAAATTCCTCTATTGCCATAGTCTTCAAGTTTGTTGTTTCTTCAATGACGGCGACCATATGTTCAAACTTTAGATCTAATGATCTAAGAATCTTCTCCATAATTCTTACATCATCTAACTTCTCACAATTTCTTTTTAGATTACTACTAAGAACTAAAATTCTTAAGAAGTAATCAGAAACAAGCTCACCTTCTTTCATATGCAAAGTTTCAAACTCTTCTTTTTAAGTTTGAAGATGTACCTTTTAACTTAATCAGCTCCTTTGTAAGATATTCAAAGCTTCTCTCATGCTTCTTTTGCTGACTTCGATCCCGAAACCTTCTCAAAAGTATCATCATCCAATGCTAGATAGATTAGACAAAGAGTCTATTGTCTCTCGTCCTTGAATTTCTTAAACTATCCCTTTGAGTTTGAGATAAGCTACCTTCATTTTCTTGTTCAGTATAGTATTTCTCCACTATTTCTCATATGTCCTGCGCTTCAAGGAGAGCCATCATCCTTAAGCTCCAATTGTCATAATCGTTTTTAGTGAGCATTGGAACTTGAAAGGGAACGTTTTTATGCGCCATCTCTATCTTTTTTGAAAGAATCTTAAAGCTCTAATACAACTTTGTTGAATATGTATTTTTGAGAAAGAGAGAGAGAATATAAGAAAGAGGCTTTTTTTTACTGAAAACTTTTCTTTTATTGATGGTAGATTCCTTGCATGATTGCTTGATACAAAATGATGAGTGAGCTCTTTTATTTATAGGACTCTATAGACTATTCTAGAAACACGACTCTCTAAATAATTATAGAAATATGTCTCCATACATAATTCTGATTTCTACTAGAAAATTCAAGAGCTCTCAACAAATTATAATAAATGCAATAAGACTCTAGAAATTATAATAACAAGAAGTTTTCTAGAAATTAACCATAACAAATTTATTTTAATATTTCAACAAAGCTGCTACCTTGAAAATCCACAGAATAATGAAATTAAATTAATGGTAAATTTAATTTATTTATTCCATATTTTTTATATTATTTATGATTGAAATAGATTTGTTAGTAAAATAGTCTATAATGCTTGAATATGGTGCAATTTTTCTTTTAGAAAATCATCTTGATTCAATGTTCTACCCGATTACCCAAGATGTCAACTTGTCTTGAGGCCCCTATTCGCAGTGGTATAGAAGAAGGTACTGACAAGTCCTCTAGGTAATTCATTATCAGAGATACTTTCTAGATTGATATTGATTGAGCAGTATAATCGAACAACACTAATTTTTTTAACCACAAATATAGAACTAAATCGTATATACATGTGTGCATATGCATGACATTCAATAGACCTATTATTTTACATTTATGATGAACAACATTGAAAATCAAATGGATTTGAGAAAATAGTTTTAGGTATAGGACCAGTAAGTAAAGGACGGTCTGTTATAGTAAGGATATAAGTTTCTTTAGGTTCCGAATGGGTACAGAAAATCTACCTTTTAGATCAGAAGTCCCCTTAATTGTGAGCACCCCGAGTTCTCGGAGATCTCCAATGTATGATGAGATTATGCCTGGAGTGTCCATGCCAACTATGAAAAATTGCGGTGTACAAGTGCACGTGCTAGTATAGTACACACGGATCGTGTAATATGGACTATAATATAAATGCGGAAATAGATGATAGTAGCAAAGTAAATAAAAATAGAAAAATCACACCAGAGATTTTTATACTGGTTCGGAGCACCGTCCTACGTCCAGTTCCAGACTTCTATCTGGATTTTCACTATTAACTACCTCGCTTCACCCGGAGGAACAGGTTTACAACACCCGAGCAAACGAACGGGATTTCACACCTCTAATACACCGAGGACTTCAACACTTGCCTCTTACAACACCGAGGACTTCAACACTTGCCTCTTACAACACCGAGGACTTCAACAAAGATGAATATAATTGTTTGTTGACGGTATGTGTTCTTGCTAACACAGTTTTGTCACTTGTAGTACAAATTTCCTATAATCTTATCCTCAAAATATGTGAATGATGTTTTGTGAAGATTAAGGGAAGTATATTACTTATTGAATCAAAAGATATGAAATAATTTCAATGATTCAATAAGCAATTAAAATAATTGAGAGCTTTTAGAATGCATGAGTATTTAGAAAGTAAGATCAGAAATTAGAGTAGAAAAACATATATTTCATGTGTTTTGAATCAATGATTTATACGAGTTTATATAGAGAAAAAAATGGTTGTAACTCTTTGTGAACAGTAGCCATTAATAGATATGATCATTGGTGAAAGGTAAGAGATGCAACCATTGGAGAAAGAAGTGTCTTTTGGAAAAGGTTGCTCTCTGTTTAAAAACGGTCGACAGGTCAAAAAATGGCCAGTAGACAGGATTTCAAATATATAGTCGTTATGTGCATGTGTGCACGTTCATTGTGCATTTTACACAGAAACGGTCGACCGCCTGTATTAATACCGGTCGACCGGTTACTGTCAAGTTGCACAATGAATGTGCAATGCTTATTCAAATATATATATCGATTATATTGAGGTGCATGATTATTTGATGATAGATTTTAACAAGTTTATCACTATTACAATATCAAATAATCAACCTATAATCTAGAGTACCATATGTAGCTCTTTTGTGCCTCTTTATAGCCATGATGTCTTTGTTTTGTCGATCGCCTTTATTTCTTTGTCAGAAATCAAAAACTTCATAGAATCTGTGTCTCAACAAACTATTGTGAGTTTAGTGACTACCTTTAGCATAATAGTTACCACTGGCATCATACCCGCAGAAGGTGTCGTACTAATTACAACAGTTGGTATTTTTTGTTCCAAAAGACAAAAAATAGCCAGTTGCCCAAAGACATTTTTACCATCCTTAAGGAAAATTAGTCTTTTAGGTAGCAATGGAATGTTGGACTTGGCAGAGCACATGACTCTGACGATGCTACTGATATTGAAATTAGGAAGATAAACAGGAATGGAGATGATTTGAATGCAACCATTGGCCCTGTAGTCATTTATTATTTCTTTTTGGAGATGAGATGAAGGAAAGCATATTTATAAGGTCGATAAATGGGTACACGATCATGCGTTTGGAAAAGTGAAAAACATTGGTGATTTTCAAAATTAAAAAATAATAATAAAATAAAATCACCCCACTTTATTTTCTATTTCTATTTAGTCTTCGAGTTACTCTCAAGTTTCATTTTAGCTTGTATGATATAGATGCCTGTGTTATCAATGCCTAACTGGCTATTCTGTCATCAAAATACTATGATTTTTATTCTTCTTTATTTTATCGAGTAATACTGACTAAAAGACGGTAAAAAATGAGTACAGTTCATTCAACAACATAATACGAAATGCCACAATATGCAAAATGTACATACATCTTTAAATCACTGCAAATTTGATTTAATTTAGAATCATGGACACGTATAAGGTTTTGGATGTGTAACAACCCGATATTTTCAGTCATTCGCATCCGCACATGTCGGACTTGAATTGCTCAAAATACCGCGTTGTAAATAAATTTGGAGCAAATGAAATACAATCACACAATCACAGACACAGAAATATCAGAATAACTCGCAGCGGAAATAAAAATACCATAGTAGTTCATGAAGCTACTATAACAAACTCTCAAAACATAATACATAATATTAGTCTGAAACATATACAATAGAAATCTCAAATACATAGAAGTTTATAAATACCAGAGCTGAAATAGAACAACAGAAACTGGAAGGAAATAGATAGCAAGACAAGCAGAATCTCCAACGATTCCTAGCTCCAGAAAAGAAATCCAAAGCTAAGCTGTAAATACTCAGGCTGACCCGAGCGTAAAGTAAAACACAAAACACTCGAGTCAGGACAATATATACTTATATAATGTAAACCAACTCAAGTGAACTGTAGTAGAAATGCACAATAACTTAAAGGATGCTTGGGATCGCCCATCCTTTAAGAATCAGTTAAACTATAAATTAATTACATCCCGTGGTTAAAATTTCAAAATGGTATTTTATACTTCAAAATCAAATATCATTTCAAAATTTAATATCATTCAAAATCCATTTCAAAATATCAAAAATATAATATCTTCCAAACCACACTCATTTTTATTTAATTTAAATACCATTACAAAATACATTTCAAAATAGTTTATATTTCAAAACAAATCACTTAATTTTAAATCATAAAATGAAGTTATTATATTTAATAATTAAATTATTAAATTTACAAAAATTTAGTCTTTCAAAATTCATTTATTCACTTAATTTAATAAAACAGATGAAAATTCAACTTTCGCAGCATTTAGAAATTGCTACAAGAAGTTACATTCAAAACGGTTCAATTTAACAAAAGATAGCATTTAAAAAAATGCTGTAATAGGGTACATTAGTTTCAAATAAAACTTAGTTAAATTCAAAAATTATAACATTTACAAAAAATGCTATAATAGCCTTTAATTAAACTTATCCATTTGGTTCATTATTATCAACTACAGCATTTACAAATGTTGTATTATCATTTACATTAGAATTAATAGCACTTCAGAAATACAGTTAATTAACTTCAAATATTCAGTATAATTTCACAAAAAAATTGTATTTTTATTTAAATCATTTTTAACTTATAAAGTCATATAATTTCACCTTTAAAACAATCATTCAAATACCCTTATATTCATGATGTTATAAAGTTAAATCTCCATTCAAAAATCAAAATTTAATAATAATTCACTTATTAAATTCCAACATAAAATTTCAAATTCATTAAATTAAATTTAACTTAACACTTAAGTTTAAAAATTCCAAATATAACTTAATTTCATTGTTATTTACTTAACTTAAAATTCACTTTTATGCCAAATTCACAAATTTGCAATTTTAGTTATATTTCAAAATTTCAACATAAATATTCATTCATTTCACATTTTAACTTTATTCAAGAATCATTAATATATTACAAAATCATTTTAAAAATTCATTTAACTCAAAATATCATAAATTTATCATATTTTCATATTTAATTTAAATTCCATTTATCACCAAATTATAATTTCCAAAATAACTTACATTTCAGATTTTCTAACTTTACCATTTATTTATTTCACTTACAAATTTTCAGAAAATCAATAATGCTTTTCAAAAATCATTTTTAATCAAATTTAAATCAAAATATTATAATATTTACATTTCTAAAATATTTTAAAATTTTTAGAAAAACATATTTTAACAACGGGTCTGTATTTCATTTTCTAGCCTAGGTAAAGTGATACGGGTAATATATCATTTCAACCCGTAATTTACCAAGAAAACCCGGGTTTGATCACTTCAAACCCGCAATCCCAAGTAAAAGAAAATAATTGAAAATCATTCAGGCCTATCATTTCAGCCCATAACGATTTTCTCCTATTCTAAAGTCCGTTCGGGTATGTATCATTTCATCCCAGAGTGATTCTAGTCTACAGGGAACTTGCAGTGTGATAAACTGATGAAAATAACAGAATAGCATGAAATAACAATAACATATGGTATAAAAAGTGTAAATATAGGTGTGAACTTCATATGAATATAATATAACAGTTATAACAGGATGATATGCATTTACAGATTCAGGTGATGTCAGTTTATCACTATATAAGTACATATTAGTCTGGTGAGATTTACTCACTGTTTTGAGCTGATGACACAACGACGAATTGCACAACGGGATCTACACAAGCACAAAAGCACGATACAGATACGAAATGGAGGAGCCAAGGATTAATTCCCTTGAATACAAATCAAACAAACAATATAACAATTATAAGGTTTCAGACCAAAAATACGATAAACGATGCTAGAAATTAAGGAACAACAATTAATCAAACACTTGCACTTGCTTCCACCATCACTATGCTCAGCCTATAGGGTGATAAGGTACTTCCATGGGATGTATTTGGTCAGGTATGGGTCATATATGGTCGGCCTAGCAAGGGTAGTGAAGGTATGGAAGTTGCTATGTATGAAAATACAAGTACAAGGCAAACAAGTGAATTTTTGTGCAATTTCAAGCATCGGGCAAGGCTACAAATGGCATGGCCAGACCTGCTGGAGGCTAGGATATGATGTGGCAGTGGTTTTGGTTCAGGTATGAGCTGGAGAAGGTGGTGCAAAGGGCGGCTAAGGGTGTGGTGAAGTGGTGGAAGTTACAAGGTGTGAATACAAAGGGTTTAAGGCAAATAAGTGGCTTTTGTGCAACCATGGCTCAACCAAAGGACCATTGGGCTCGGCCCCTACAAGGTAAAGGTCAGGTGGGGTCTGGAATGTTGGCCAAAGGTGGTGGAGGGACTGGTGGTGGCGGCCAAGGAGGTGGTTTAGGTGAAAAATGAAGGGTATGTGCATAAATGGTTCGGCTAGGCTGAACAAGTGGAGTGTTTGCATAAACTTTGGTGGATCTAGTCATAAATGACCATGGCATGGCTTGGTCAGTGGGCTGGAGGAGATGGTGACCTGATGTGGTGATGGTGGAGGCGGCTATGGTGGTGGAGGAGCAAGGCCGAACCTATGATGAAGAAGAACAAGTGCAAAAACCATGAATTCAAGCATAAACAAATGGAAAAAGAAAATAAAGTTGACCAAACTTTCTTCAAAAGCTATGGCCGAAATTTTTTGAGGAAATGAGAGAAAAAATAAAGTACGTGAATGAGAAATGAGGGTGGCAGCTGAAAGAATGAAGAGATATGGCCATTTGAGTGAAAAGAAACGTTAAAATGTGAAAAGGTGGGAAAATCAAAAGCCATAGGAAACAAAAGGTCACAAACCCTTTCAATTTACCTTTTATTATTTATATAGATTTATGTAGCTGAAATAATAATAATATCAGATAATATTTCGAAATTTTCAACCAATATACAAATATATATAATATTTATCAATTATGTAAAGTAAAATTAAGGAAAATAGTTAAAACAGTGAACTAGACTAGCAAAATTTGAAGTTAAATGAAATAATTTTTAGAAAATTTATATAAGCTTGTAAAGTATTTTTAAACATAAATAATAACATAAAATACAAATATATTCACAAAATAAATATTTAAAATTTAATTTAAATATAAAATTATAATGCAGAAAATAGCAGAAAATGGGAAAACAGCCCTTAAAAATAGGAAATCAACACAGTAATTTTTCGAAAAATTCTATTATTATTTTAAAAATATTTAGAGATGAATTTTCACAAATAAAACAAATTTAAAAGAAATTTAAAAATGAAGAAAATGGCAGAAAATTAGAAAACAGCCTTTAAAAATAGGAAATAAATACAGTAAATTTTGGAAAAATTATATTATCATTTTAAAAATGTTTAGAAATGATATCACACAAATAAAAATAATTTCAAAATGAAATAAAGTCAAATTTAAATATATAGTCAAAATCTAGGGTTGTTACACTCTCCCCCATTCAAATCTTTTCGTCCTCGAAAAGGAAGGAAGCGGAGAAACAACAAGAAAGAGCAATAGGTTGGAATGCATCCCCGAAAGAAGGTAGGAAAAAAAAAGATAGCTAGGAGGTAAAGCAGGTTGAAAGACAAGGATGAACCATTATCTGAACCATTATACATTTCAATTTTTTTTTTATGATGAATAGTCATTTGATTCAAATCTGATGGTTCAAAGTAAACAATATTTAAAACATTTTAAATTTTTAGAAGGGAAAATAACTGATCAAAATATTCTTTATATAGTACTTTATCAAAATACTTTTATAACTCGATGTCTTAACAAGTTTACTTTCGTTCCTGTAGATTCTGGCTATGCGTTGATCAGGCGCAAAGCTAGAATTCTCCAAGTACTTAGTATACTTGTTTCAACACCCAGTGAAAATAATGAAAACACTTTTAAAAACAGATATGGAAAGTACAATCCAAACAAATCAACCAAACCGAAACAGTTGTCTAACCATGGATCGCAGATACACAATGGTTACGCCTGGATCCCCCAGGAAACAATCCGTATCCGTAAGCTTTCTCAGCCCTGCGAGTTACGCCATGATGACTAGTAGAATGCAGGATACACAATGGTTACGCCTGGATCCCCCAGGAAACAATCTGTACCCCTAGGCAAGACTCAGCCAGGCACTTGCGCTACTCTTCGCGACCTACACAGATTGCAGGATACACAATGGTTACGCCTGGATCCCCCAGGAAACAATCCGTACCCCTAGGCAAGACTCAGCCAGGCAGTTGCGCTATGTAGTCGCGACATAAGACCACGGAGATCGCCGTGGAATTCGATGGACACTCGAGTATCATATCCGGAAAACCCAAATCAAAGAGAGAGAATAATATCGATAGAATGAATCCACAGTGTGGCCACAAAGCGGATATCAAGCAGAAGGCACTTTCCATATCTTTACTTCGAAAATATGTATCATATAGTACCCTTCAAAATCACTTTCAAATATCATACTTATATAAAGTCCATTTTATATAAGATTTCATTTCAAATCAAATACTTTTCAAAATACTAGTATATCAAATCACACTTATATAGATTTCGATTATATAAGATTTCACTTTTCAAAATTGAGTACCTTTTCAAATCAACAGTTTTCAAATCAATAGTTTACTTATACAAATCATTTTTATATAAGTTCGATAGCTCCCAAATCAAGTATTTAATAAAACAGGTTCTCAATTTTAATTCATTTCAATAGTATTTCAGTTTAAAAATCATATATGATTTCACCAAATCATTTCTTTCAAGTTATACATATTCAGTTTCAAAATTTCTTAAAACAATAGGTTTAGAAAATAATCCAAATTTCCAAATCAACAAAATTTAGGTCAAATAAATTCATTTCCATTTCAAACATGTATTCACTTCAAAAGTCATAATACTTCCAAAGTTATGAATCTTTCGAAACTAAAATACTTGAAATCATTACACTTTGAAAATCATAACATTTAGAAATCATGCATTTGAAATCATAAAACATACCCTTAATTCTTTTCATTTCAATTTTTTTCAATTAAACCAAAATCTAAAATTTCCAATTTTAATTCAATTCAAACCATCAGTTTCAATTTAGTTTTCCAACAAAACCATTTCAAATATTATCAATTTCAAATATAGATTTGATTTACAAAATAAACTATTAAATCTTAAATATGTTTCAAGGCTTAAATATACCATATTTCAAAACTAAATTTCATAATTTCATATATCTCAAATTTTACTTCATTATTACTTAGTGTTGAAATATTTATTTCATAAATCCATTATTTTTAAATAAACTCAAATTACAGGTAAACCAAATATTCTTTCATACTAATACAAGCTTCAATTATTGATTTATCAAAATCAATGGTTTTCAAAATCATTTTATACTTACGTAAAGTTTATCTTATATAAGGATCAAAATTTTCAAAAAAAATAAATTTAGCTGCATGAAAAGCCATATAGGATTGAACATCTTTGCTTACTAAAAGATTTTTAATTAGGAATAGTTTTGTATATAAAATAGTTTTTATGAAAAATAGAATAAAACAGTTAGTTTAAGAAAAGGAAAAATAGTTTTGAAAAATGGTTTTAAATTTGATAGTGGTTTTTCATAAAAGAAAAATTCCAATTAAATTACAAAGATATCCAACCCAACAACTTTCAATTTCAGCGTCAAGTATACCAATGATATTAGGATATAAGATGTACATATGTCATCATTTCGCAACATTACATTCGATCGCTCGCTCGATCAAACAAGTTTGCTTTCGAACTAGTATTGTCCATTCGACTTCCCTAATGCGGACTTCGATATGGTTTCTTGACTAAAAGCCATCAGTCTCCTTGCATAGCCATATACTATGATAGAGAATCCTAGAATCAAGCCCAAAATCCATATCAAATGTTCGCCATCAAGAATCAAATGAAAAATCCTAACACGAAATGGTGTAATTCACCTCGAACTTGTGTACTCAAACTTGGATCAAATTAATTATGCGAATAAAACAACGTACGTACAACTTATGTATCTATTCCAACTTGTTAAATAAATAGTTTTATAAAGATGCTACTAAGTTAAAACATTTAAAACCAAAATTTTCTCAAACATTTGAAGACTAATTTTTATCCAAAACATTTCAAGACTAAATTTCATATTAGTATAATTCAAAATAGTCTTATTTATTTACTTAACAAAACAGTTTCAACTTATAAAAAAACCATATTATTTCATACTTGAAAAATACAAACTAAACTTACATTCTTTATCAAATACCTTATACCTTTCAAAAAATTTAGCTTTGAAAAATTAACCTTGATTTGGAAGTGCTCGAATCTTAAAATAGTCGAAGAAGTCATATTTTCAATCCAAGAGTTGAAAATCAACACTAAATCAGTAAATCAATTTCAAAAGCTAGGTTTCAAAATCTGAAACTCGAGAACTGAACACCGGCTTACTTTAAATCTTTTCAAATATATATATATATATATATATATATATATCAAACCATACTTCGAAATCTGAAATCAAAATTGGTTTCACGAAATCACTCGCATAGCAAAGCTACTAGAGTGGCCTCTCCCTCACTCAAAAACCCGAAAATCAATGTCGATGATGCATGCATTCATCATCGAAATTATTTTCCAGCGACATAAGTGAGTTCTGGACTTCAATTAACTTTGAAAAACTTCTTTGAAATTCCTTCGAAATCATTGAAATTCATTCGAATACATTTGAAACATTTCTTATTTGAAAAAAAAAATATCTTTAAATCATATTATTATTATATATTTTCCAAAATCTTAAAACCGGTTTCAAAACACCGGAATTCGATTGCTCGAAATTCAAATTCAAAACCCTTCAGTTATAAACCATTTTTGTATAAATCAAGTTCTTATAAAATTTTCGAAATTTCAAATTCTTTCAAAATTTCAAATTTTCATTTTGAAAGGTATATAGTCCTTATCGAAAACATTTCACTTTTATATATGAAAATATGGCCATCCTTAACAATTTCGATGTATGCACCATTTCAAAATACAACCAAACACAAATTTCCAAAGGATGATTCAAGGAAGGATTTCAAACAAACAAAGATTCAAAATTAGGGGGACTCTAATCAAATAGAATTCTAGTTCGAAGATAAACTCAAACGAAGAAGAGATAATTTAATTACCAAATAAAGGATAGATAAGCCTATATAAATCGCGGGCGAACTTAACCGGTCACCCGAGACTTTAGGAATATATTCAATACCGAAATCTAAGGCAAATCGACCTTCGATCGCCAGAGAATAGAATCCGGATAGAGCAGGAGGTAGATAGCATCGACATCCGAGGATACAAAAATCTTCAGTGAATCAATGCCAATTGTAAAGGAGTTTCACCCATTTACAAATCATTCAAAGATTTACGGAATCATCGCTCTTGGAGAGGTCATTCCAAAGTAGAGTTACGAATGCTCCAAAATTAAAAGGAAAAATGGGGAAAACAAGACTGGATTCCAGAACAAGTAGGAGCGTTCCAAAGTTCAAGCAATCCTAATCGATAAGAATCTTAACCAAGAGATTTCTAACAAGGTGGATACCGAAGAGATGAAGTTTAGAAAATCTTGATTTCGAAATAAGAACATTTTTATACCAAAATAATCTTTGAAAAATCTTTTAAAAATCTTTTTTAAAAATCATTTTATACTTCGAAAATACGTTCTCTCACAAAGAAAGGATCCTGAGATTGATTTCACTCATTCTAGGGTATTTCTACCCTATCTCTAATGAGTTTTTGCTCCGCAGGCTAAGGTTTGCCTAAAAACCTAAGCTCTGATACTAACTGTAACAACCCGATATTTTCAGTCATTCGCATCCGCACATGTCGGACTTGAATTGCTCAAAATACCGCGTTGTAAATAAATTTGGAGCAAATGAAATACAATCACACAATCACAGACACAGAAATATCAGAATAACTCGCAGCGGAAATAAAAATACCATAGTAGTTCATGAAGCTACTATAACAAACTCTCAAAACATAATACATAATATTAGTCTGAAACATATACAATAGAAATCTCAAATACATAGAAGTTTATAAATACCAGAGCTGAAATAGAACAACAGAAACTGAAAGGAAATAGATAGCAAGACAAGCAGAATCTCCAACGATTCCTAGCTCCAGAAAAGAAATCCAAAGCTAAGCTGTAAATACTCAGGCTGACCCGAGCGTAAAGTAAAACACAAAACACTCGAGTCAGGACAATATATACTTATATAATGTAAACCAACTCAAGTGAACTGTAGTAGAAATGCACAATAACTTAAAGGATGCTTGAGATCGCCCATCCTTTAAGAATCAGTTAAACTATAAATTAATTACATCCCGTGGTTAAAATTTCAAAATGGTATTTTATACTTCAAAATCAAATATCATTTCAAAATTTAATATCATTCAAAATCCATTTCAAAATATCAAAAATATAATATCTTCCAAACCACATTCATTTTTATTTAATTTAAATACCATTACAAAATACATTTCAAAATAGTTTATATTTCAAAACAAATTACTTAATTTTAAATCATAAAATGAAGTTATTATATTTAATAATTAAATTATTAAATTTACAAAAATTTAGTCTTTCAAAATTCATTTATTCACTTAATTTAATAAAACAGATGAAAATTCAACTTTCGCAGCATTTAGAAATTGCTACAAGAAGTTACATTCAAAACGGTTCAATTTAACAAAAGATAGCATTTAAAAAAATGCTGTAATAGGGTTACATTAGTTTCAAATAAAACTTAGTTAAATTCAAAAATTATAACATTTACAAAAAATGCTATAATAGCCTTTAATTAAACTTATCCATTTGGTTCATTATTATCAACTACAGCATTTACAAATGTTGTATTATCATTTACATTAGAATTAATAGCACTTCAGAAATACAGTTAATTAACTTCAAATATTCAGTATAATTTCACAAAAAAATTGTATTTTTGTTTAAATCATTTTTAACTTATAAAATCATATAATTTCACCTTTAAAACAATCATTCAAATACCCTTATATTCATGATGTTATAAAGTTAAATCTCCATTCAAAAATCAAAATTTAATAATAATTCACTTATTAAATTCCAACATAAAATTTCAAATTCATTAAATTAAATTTAACTTAACACTTAAGTTTAAAAATTCCAAATATAACTTAATTTCATTTTTATTTACTTAACTTAAAATTCACTTTTATGCCAAATTCACAAATTTGCAATTTTAGTTATATTTCAAAATTTCAACATAAATATTCATTCATTTCACATTTTAACTTTATTCAAGAATCATTAATATATTACAAAATCATTTTAAATTCATTTAATTCAAAATATCATAAATTTATCATATTTTCATATTTAATTTAAATTCCATTTATCACCAAATTATAATTTCCAAAATAACTTACATTTCAGATTTTCTAACTTTACCATTTATTTATTTCACTTATAAATTTTCAAAAAATCAATAATGCTTTTCAAAAATCATTTTTAATCAAATTTAAATCAAAATATTATAATATTTACATTTCTAAAATATTTTAAAATTTTTAGAAAAACATATTTTAACAACGGGTCTGTATTTCATTTTCTAGCCTAGGTAAAGTGATACGGGTAATATATCATTTCAACCCGTAATTTACAAAGAAAACCCGGGTTTGATCATTTCAAACCCGCAATCCCAAGTAAAAGAAAATAATTGAAAATCATTCAGGCCTATCATTTCAGCCCATAACGATTTTCTCCTATTCTAAAGTCCGTTCGGGTATGTATCATTTCAACCCATAGTGATTCTAGTCTACAGGGAACTTGCAGTGTGATAAACTGATGAAAATAACAGAATAGCATGAAATAACAGTAACATATGGTATAAAAAGTGTAAATATAGGTGTGAACTTCATATGAATATAATATAACAGTTATAACAGGATGATATGCATTTACAGATTCAGGTGATGTCAGTTTATCACTATATAAGTACATATTAGTCTGGTGAGATTTACTCACTGTTTTGAGCTGATGACACAACGACGAATTGCACAACGGGATCTACACAAGCACAAAAGCACGATACAGATACGAAATGGAGGAGCCAAGGATTAATTCCCTTGAATACAAATCAAACAAACAATATAACAATTATAAGGTTTCAGACCAAAAATACGATAAACGATGCTAGAAATTAAGGAACAACAATTAATCAAACACTTGCACTTGCTTCCACCATCACTATGCTCAGCCTATAGGGTGATAAGGTACTGCCATGGGGTGTATTTGGTCAGGTATGGTCATATATGGTCGGCCTAGCAAGGGTAGTGAAGGTATGGAAGTTGCTATGTATGAAAATACAAGTACAAGGCAAACAAGTGGATTTTTGTGCAATTTCAAGCATCGGGCAAGGCTACAAATGGCATGGCCAGACCTGCTGGAGGCTAGGATATGATGTGGCAGTGGTTTTGGTTCAGGTATGAGCTGGAGAAGCTGGTGCAAAGGGCGGCTAAGGGTGTGGTGAAGTGGTGGAAGTTACAAGGTGTGAATACAAAGGGTTTAAGGCAAATAAGTGGCTTTTGTGCAACCATGGCTCAACCAAAGGACCATTGGGCTCGGCCCCTACAAGGTAAAGGTCAGGTGGGGTCTGGAGTGTCGGCAAAAGGTGGTGGAGGGACTGGTGGTGGCGGCCAAGGAGGTGGTTTAGGTGAAAAATGAAGGGTATGTGCATAAATGGTTCGGCTAGGCTGAACAAGTGGAGTGTTTGCATAAAGTTTGGTGGATCTAGTCATAAATGACCATGGCATGGCTTGGTCAGTGGGCTGGAGGAGATGGTGACCTGATGTGGTGATGGTGGAGGCGGCTATGGTGGTGGAGGAGCAAGTCCGAACCTATGATGAAGAAGAACAAGTGCAAAAACCATGAATTCAAGCATAAACAAATGGAAAAAGGAAATAAAGTTTACCAAACTTTCTTCAAAAGCTATGGCCGAAATTTTTTGAGGAAATGAGAGAAAAAATAAAGTACGTGAATGAGAAATGAGGGTGACAGCTGAAAGAATGAAGAGATATGGCCATTTGAGTGAAAAGAAACGTTAAAATGTGAAAAGGTGGGAAAATCAAAAGCCATAGGAAACAGCCCTTAAAAATAGGAAATCAACACAGTAATTTTTCGAAAAATTCTATTATTATTTTAAAAATATTTAGAGATGAATTTTCACAAATAAAACAAATTTAAAATAAAATAAAGAAATTTAAAAATGAAGAAAATGGCAGAAAATTAGAAAACAGCCTTTAAAAATAGGAAATAAATACAGTAAATTTTGGAAAAATTATATTATCATTTTAAAAATGTTTAGAAATGATATCACACAAATAAAAAAAAATTAAAATAATTTCAAAATGAAATAAAGTCAAATTTAAATATATAGTCAAAATCTAGGGTTATTACAGGATGTTTGAATTAATTTTCTAACCAAGATGACATAGTAGTGATGATCTTATCATCATGATCAGATATTGAATGTTTGTTGAAAATAAACTTAATTTTGTTAATCTGGGTTTTTCCATATAGGAAATATCTAGAGTGTATGAAATATATTTGAAATTATATAAGAAAATATTTAGGAGATACTTATGAAATAATATATTTTAAATTGTACAAGAGAATATTCAGAAGAACCGTTAGATTAAGTGAATCTCCACCATTTATTTGAGATGGAAACTTCCATAAATAGAAGTGGATTCACTCGTTTAGGATGGAAGAGAAAAATGTATTAAGAAAAAAATATGAACTTTAGTAATAAAGTTTTTCTCCTCATAAAAGTAAGTGCTTTTATTCCTTCTTCAACCACTTATATATCTTCTTCTAAAATCAAATCTATTTTGCTATTCAAAAAACCTTCCAACAAAGTGGTATCAGAGCTTAAAGATCCTCCTAAAAAGATGGCGGATAGCGGCATTCTCTTACAAGTCCAAATGCCCACCAAGATCAATTATGACAATTGGAGTTTAGGAATGATGACTTTTCTTGGAGCACACAACGTATGCGAGATAGTTGAGAAAGGCTATACCGAACAAGATAATGAAGATAATTTATGTCAAACTCAAAGGAATAGTTTAAGAGACTCAAGAATGAGAGACAATAATGCTTTCTATCTAATCTATCAAGCATTGGATGACGACACTTTTGATAAAGTTTCCAAATCAACGTCAACTATAAAAGCATGAGAAAAGCTTCAAACATCTTACAAAGGAGTCGACCAAGTCAAAAAGGTATGTCTTCAAACTTTAAGAGGATAATTTGAAACATTGCATATAAAAGATGGTGAACTTGTCTCTGATTACTTCTCAAGTGTTTTAATGGTTACTAATAACCTAAAAAGGAAGGGTAAGAAGTTAACTAATGTAAGAATTACAGAGAATAGATCATTAGATCCAAAGTTCGAATGTTTTATCATCGAATAGACAAAAAACTTAGAGGCCATGGCAATAGAGGAACTTCTTAGTTCATTGCAAGCTTATGAAGAAAAGAAAAGGAAGAAGAAAGAGATTGTGGAGCAAGTACTTAAGACACAGATTGATTCAAAAAGGAAAGAAGGCAATCGAAGCCAATAAAGACGAGGTTGTGGTCAAGAACGAGGACAGGTTCGTGGATATGGATACGGACGAGGTTCTAGACCAGATAAGGACAACAACAATGACAACAACAACCAAAGAGGAGAAAGATCGACAAGAGATCATGGGAGAAGAAATTCAAAGTCAAGGCATGCCAAGTCTTTCGTCAAATGCTACAATTGTAATTTTTTTAGATATTATGCTTCTAAATATGGAGCTCCAAGCAATAATAAAGTCAAAGAGAAGACCAATTACATTGAAGAAAGAAGTCAAGAAGATGGTACATTATTGCTGGCTTACAGGAAAAGAAAGAGGAGTTAATCTCTAAAGGATTATGAGAGATCATCGAAAATGGTTATGAATGGCCGAATGATTTGGAGTGCATGTCACAAATAGACAAAAAATATTTTGTGAAATTACAATGAAATGATCATCGTGCCTGTGTTGTGATGAGTGGGAACATCGATGAAGCAGCATATGATCATATGCTTAGAGAAAGTTCTGCAAAAGAGTTGTGGAATCTATTGAAAGAAGTATATGGAAAGAATGACACAATAATAATAGAAGAAGACAATCTGATTGATGAAAAAGTGAAAAATAAGGATGGCGAGGAGGAGAAAGATGCTGAAAAATTGTTGAAATTTTTGGAGTTTAAGAAGAATAAATTGGAAGAAGAAGGAAAACGTTTAGAGAATGTAACGACCCGTATATTTTTTTGGTTTATTAATTTAATTAATTGAAAATTTGTGAAATTTTAAACAATAATATTTTGAAATAAAAGTTTAATATTTGGAATATGTCTAATTAAACATAGCAAATGGTAAATTTTCATCTGAAAACATGGAAGTCTGTTTTCTGGTGTAAATTTTAAACAAATTCAAATCAGTTAAAAATTGATGATAATAAAATGTTTTCCAAACCTGTATATTTTTATACAATAAATTTGTAAATCATCTTCTGAGTTAGACGTCATATTTCATTTCATTAAATTTTGACTGCTTTTGCTCCATTCATCTTATTTTCGGCGTTTTAGCAGAATTTTTGGTACCGATTATCGACTTTTGATAGGGTGATTGTACCACTAATATTGTATACGGTTTTGATCGTCTTGTCCTGCTGATCTTTGAGGTATATTCAATTTTGTGTTTGGAGTCCGGGAAGTGGCAAAATCTACGGAACGATTTTTCGTATCGGCTCCGCAATTTGGCTTTTGATTTTTGTGACCATTCAACTTTCCTCCGTATAAACCCAACAGCCATCAACAATTATTATCTTAGCTTTTTGACCTTTCTATTCCCCATAAAAATTTATTTTATCACTGATTCATTAATCTTTCAATTTATAAAGTAAAATATATTTTTGTCTTCGGACTTGTTAATGTAACTGCATTTTGTCTGAAGCCTATTCTCCTTCCCAACCCAACCTTCTTCTCTCTTCTCACTCTTACTCTTTCCCCTCCAAATGCACCCTCACCATTGCTCTCCTCCACCATCCCCTAACCCCAATGACCTTCCTCTAGCATCCACAGACGATTACCTCAATGCAACCTCCAACCGTTTGGCCTCCACCCTCCATCAACGCCGGCACATCAGCTTCTAGCCGCCGTCGAGATTCATTTCACCACCCTGATCCGATGCAGCTTTCTCCGCCCTTCTAGCACCGCCACCACTCTGTGTTTCCTCCGCTCAGATCTAGCCGAACACGGCCCATCACCCATGCTTGCAAACATAACCATGGCCGCAAGCCTTCTCCATTGCATTGTGGTAGGTGTGTGTGTGTGTGTATTATACGGTTGTTATATTATTTATGTTATATATGTTTATATAAATAATGTTTATAAAGTTATTGTGTTGTAGTGTCTATTACATGCTTATAGCTTTAACTTAATAGTATTATGTAATATAGGTAGTAGTATAAAGTCTGGTATTTTATTTTGGATTCACTTATATTTTTGTTTTCTTATAGAGTTGCTATAGGGTATCTTATGACTTATATATTTTAAATGTTTGGGTAAACTCAGTTTCAAATTTTATTTTTGTGTGTTGCCTTAACTTATATATTTTCTTGAAAAAATATATAGAAGGTGTATATATAAGCTCTATTAAAATTTGATGTTTATACAAAATATTGAAATTTTGAACTGCTATATTATGTTGGTTCCTATATAAATATTGTTTACAACCTCCTTATCTTATATTGTTTAAATTTATATATAGGTTAAATTTTTTACTGTATCTTATATTGCTTGTGTTTTATTTTGCTGTTCTCATAAAATGATGTTTAATAGTATGATATGTCTATTGTTTAGAAGCATAGTTACAAAGGTTGTTACTGTATGATTTACATATATTTGGTCATAAATGTGGTATATAGACATATATATATATATATATATCTGATTACATTATAATGTAATAGAATAGTACCTTATATAAATATACTACTTTGGATTTAAGTTGATTTTATAAATACTAGGCTTATAATAAGTATTGTATTAAATATAACATATAGTGATATATTTTATCAGTTTTAAACTTTTGGTCTGATGGTTGATTTCATAAGTTATATATGTATGTGTATATATATATATATGTATGTATGTATATACATATGTTAAACTGTTAAGTTTTAAATGTAATAATTCAAAATTTATTTAACTTTAATATTTGAGTTTTGTTTCAAACAGTGGAATTTGAAATAGTATACACATTTTATATGTGTTTGAGAACTTAGAATGTGACTTTATATATAGCTATATATAGTTATATATCAGTCCACTTATATCATCATCATAGATCCGGTTCTGACTTGATTTCGTCAATTCTCATTTATCAGCTTCGTTCGCCCATTCGAGTTCAATCTTTCCTTGTTTCGAGATTTCGTGCCTGGATTTTGTAACTCACTTCATTATCTATCTATCTAGCCTCGAAAGGTGAGAAATTACTCACGATTAACGTTCTTATATCTATTAAATTCGATTTCAATTCAAATGACAGTTGAATTATGCTGCTGTTAGTCATTTACATTGCTATATATGTATGGTATTATCTGTATCTGTTCACCTGTGACATCTGACACCATTATCTGTTATTTATATTGATGATACATGCCTGATATATTATTATCATATCTGTTATCACTCTGCAATTTCCCTGTTAGTATAGAATTCACTATGGGTTAAAATGATACATATCCGAACGATCTGTTGAATAGGAGAAAATCGTTATACATTGAAATGATAAACCCAAACGATTTTCACTGAATTGAATTTGGGATTGTGGGTTGAAATGATATATACCCATGTATATTTAAATTGCGGATGGAAATGATAAATATCCGTATCACTAAACCATAGGATAGAAAATTATATACAGTCGCCGTTGGTCATTATATACATTTTGAAATGATTTCCAAGGTTTTAAAATGAATATTTTTGGTCTTAATAAATATTGGTTTCAAGATATACATATATATATGTTATTTTTATAAAGGGTTTAAATTTTGATTTTTAAAACTATGTGTTTGAAAAAATTTAAAAATTATAAGTCAGTTATTGATATTATAAATTTTAAGATTTTACTTACAATTTTTCTATTTTGGCATATATATATAAGATAAATTTAATAATGAGACTTGATTTATTAAAGTTGAACTAATATAGTTGATTTAATTAATAAATAATATGTTTAAGTATTTATTTTAATCTATATTTTAAATATAGAGTTTATAATGATTTCTAATAAAACTCAGGTGGGAATGAGAAATAGAAATTGGTTTGAAATTGAATATATTTAAAAATTATACCCAAATAAGTTTGATTTGAAATTTATTAAATTTGGGATTGTAAAGATATGATTTTATAACTTGATTTTGCTTTAAAGTGATTTAAATGAATATTTTAAATTTACATAAATTGAAATGGTATATTTGGTTTTATTTAGATTTGAAATTTGAAGTTTTATTTAAACGTTATTTGAATGATTAAGTAAATATTTCAAAATAAATAATAGTAAAGTGAAATTGATATATGTATGAAATTGTTAAATTTATTTTCGAAATGTTGAATATTTAAAGGTTTGAAATATATTAAAATTGAATTGATTTATTTGTGGTTCAAATCTGTATTTGAAAGCGATATATTTTGGAATGGTTTATTGAGAAACCGAATTGAATTGAAATTGATGATTTGAGATTTGATTAATTTTGTATTTTGGAATTCGTGTTGATTTGGAATTGATTTATGAAATTTGAGGAAGCTATTTTATTATATAAAGTATTTTTAAATTATATTTGAAAACTATTTATATTATTTACTTTATAATTTTTTTCATATAAACTATTTTTAGTATAAACTATTTTAATATACTAACTAAAATAATTATTTTAACATATAACTATTTTATATATAATATTTTACTTTATAAACTATTTTATTATTCATACTATTTTAATATCTAAACTATTTAAGCGGTGGAAGTTATGTTTTCAAAGTTATGAATTTCAAAGTATTATGTTTTGAAAATTTCAAGTGTTTGGTTTCGAAAGTGTTATAACTTTGAAAGTGCTATGATTTTTGAAAATGGATACATTTGAAAAGGAAAATGATATCGTATTTGGTTTGGAAATGGAAATGATATCTTATTGACATGGTTTTGAAATGGCAATGATATTTTGGTTTTGAAGTATGAACTATTTTGAAATGACCACTGTGTTATAATAATGGTTGGTTGTTAAAGAGACTGGGATCAAATATTGTCATACGCTCTGCCAATACGAAAACCACTTTAACAACCGTGTGCACGGTGGAGATTCCAGAATGAAGTAGGATGGTGGCGACGATCCTATATGAGGTATATACGTGGACCCAACTCCCGTGAGTTGGCATAAGGTGGCTAAAACAAGAGTAATCAACGGGCCAAGTGAGGTAGCTTCTCTGATCGGACACATTCCTTCGACACTATATTTCTGACTTTGTGATTTATTTGGTGGTCACACTTGATTTTTTTATTTAGGAGTGTGCTCTGAGGTGGGCGGTAGTGGTTGTTATGTGTTACCACCAGCTCGAAAGTGTAATTGGTATATCTACCTTGGCATTGCCTAGTTGTGTCGTGTCACCTACTCTATCAAGACCACTACGAGTTTGCTTTGTACCATACCTATGGAGTGCCCTCTGACGATGGCCAGTACAGGGGAGATTACGGTACTGTAAAGACTATGGGAATAAATAAAATGTGTTAAGGTGGAAAATGTAAAGCCTTAACGCTATTTTAATAGTTTGCTTTACTTTAGATATTATTATAGTAGCGTATATTACTACATAGTAGATAGTTTAACAGATCCTTAGAGGATGGTTATCCCAAACATCCTTTGAGTTACTTTTATTTCGGTTGATATTTCACTTGAGTTGGATTTATTGATATAAGAATGTTAATCTTGATTCGAGCGTTTTTTGTTTTTCTTTACGCTCGGGTCAGATTGAGTGTACCGGTATTCGAGACTCACCTTTGGAGTTGGAGCTTCGCCTGGAGATCCATCTATCTATTTTTCTTTCAGTTATTCAGTTGACTCCAGTGATGTATTCTGATCTTGTATTTGACTACTGTATTGAGACATCTATATATTCGAGACTTCTGTTGTATCTTATTTAACTCTGTTATATATATAGTAGCTTCATGAACTACTATTCTTTTGTTTCCGCTGCATTATTATTATATTACTCTGTGCTTGTGATTCTATGATTATTTTATTTACTGTATATGCTGAGTTTTGCCAAATATAAATTAACAATCTGATATTTTGAGCAATTCAAATCCGGTATGTGTGGATGCTAATGGTTGAAAATATAAGGATGTTATAGTTGGTATCAGAGCTCTGGTTTTAGGAAAAACTTAACATATAGAGTAAATTTAATTACAGAATCGCTTTTATTCGAGCTTGAATTCCTTCCTCTTTGATTCGGATTTCCTTTAAATTTTTGAAACTCGCCCATTTGTTCTGAAATCCATTCTTATCTCTCTCTATTCATATTCTTCTTGATTCTAGAGTATCCCATGGCTCCACTGAATGATTGATAAAGGGGTGGAACTCCTTTATAATTGGTATTGATTCACTGGAGATTTCTGTATCCTCGGTTTACGATGCTACTATCTTTTGTTATACCTGAATTCTATCTCTAGTGATTAGATGTTGATTTGCCTCAGAATTCCTCATCGATCTTATTCTTGAAGTCACGGTTGACTTGGTTAAGTTTGCCCGCGCTTTATATAAGTCTATCCGTCTTCCTAGTTTGAAATTCAATTGTCTTATCTCTCTTTCGAGCCTATTTTTGAATTTTAATCTTTTGAATTTGAATTCATCTAATTTGGATCTCTATCTTTGTTTGAAATCCATCCTGGGAGCATCGAGCGAGGGAGTGTATTTGTAATTAATATTAAATATATTTTTATAATGTGTTGTTTGAGTTGTTAATGTTGATTTGGATTTTCGATCGATTCGTATGACCAACGCTACCGATAGGATTTCCAAAGCACTTGAACAGAGCAAACTGACACAATTGTTTTCAAAATTTTTGTTTGATTATATTATATATAGATATAAGTAAATTTTCTGAAAGATAATTGTTAAAATAATTGGTTAAAATAAATGATAATATTTGATTTCATTTATCGTTTTGTAAACCATTGATTATCCCATCATATAAATAAATGGAATTATAAACATGGTTTATATTTGATTTGGAGTTTAAATGAATTTAAATTAAGAATTTGAGGATTCAAATTTCCAGTGATTCCAAACTTTGGTTTTAAATTTTAGAAGAATATTATTTAAAGGTATTTTCGAATAGAAATTGTTTCCAAAGAATTTTAAAGTTTTAAATCGGTACTCTCTTCTATTATCGTTGGAAAATAATTTCGGTGATGGCGGCTGCATCATCGACATTCATTTTTGAGTTTCGAAGTGGAGAGACCATTCTGTAGCTTTGCTATACTTTGTTTTGGAAAAATTGAAATTGATTTGAATTCCTTAAATATGACTTGATTTATAATATATATAGGTATATATTTATAAATTTGATTTGATATATATAGTATATATAGTGTGTGCGTGTATATATATGTTTATCTCTAAATGGTTTGAAGTGAATCGAAAATATAATTCTTAAATTTTATGTTGAAGATGATTTCAATTATAAAATGAAACCAGAATTTTGAATAAATATTTAAACTTGAAATAATTGAATTGGGAAATTTTACCCGTATAATACTCAATTACTTTCCAATATACAACTTACCTAAATTATTCAGAAGTTGAATATGTAATTGAATAATTTATAATGTAAATGATGTTAAAATAATTTATAAATGAATTTGAGTGATTATAATAAACGTTTAAACACTTAATTTATAATTTATGGAAATCTTAGTTGAGATAAAATTGAATAACAAGATAATGAATAAATGAGATAAATAATATTTGTTTTGAATGAAACCATTTTGTAACAAACATTAATAAATTGAAGTTAAATCAACTTATTGAAATACCCTGAATTTAAAATCAATTATTGAATATTAATTTATTTCAATTTGAAGTTTATATAGGTTGAATTAATTATTTTATTTTTTAATTCAAATCTATTTTTCTTTTGGTCATTCTATTCTCCTACATCGTTCCTTTTCGGGGATGAAAAGTTTTGAGTGAGGGAGAGTGCAACAACCCGTATATTTTTATGGGTTTATTAATGTAATTAACTGACATTTGTGTAATTTTAAACAATAATATTTTGAAATATAAATTTAATATTTGGAATACGTCTAATTAAACATAGCAAATTGTAAATTTTCATCTGAAAATATGGAAGTTTATTTTCTGGTGTAAATTTTAAACAAATTCAAATCACTTAAAAATTGATGATAATAAAATGTTTCCAAACCCGAATATTTTTAAACAATAAATTTGTAAATCATCTTCTGAGTGAGACATCATATTCCATTTCATCAAATTTTGACTACTATTGCTCCATTCATCTTATTTTCGGCGTTTTAGCAGCATTTTTTGTACCGATTATCGACTTTTGATAGGATGATCGTACCACTAATATTTTATACCTTTTTGATCATCTCGTCGTGCTGATCTTTGAGGTATATTCAATTTTGTGTTTTGGAGTCCGGGAAGTGGCGAAATCTACGGAATGATTTTAATATACTAACTATTTTAATATAAACTATTTTAACATATAGCTATTTTATATAAACTTTTTTACTTTATAAACTATTTTATTATATATATTATTTTAATATCTAAACTGTTTAAGTGGTGGAAGTTATGTTTTCAAAGTTATCAATTTCAAAGTTATGAATTCCAAAGTATAATGTTTTGAAAGTGTTATAATTTCAAGTGTTATAATTTCAAGTGTTTGATTTCGAAAGTGTTATAACTTTGAAAGTGCTATGTTTTTGGAACTGGACATATTTGAAATGGAAATGATATCCTATTTGGTTTTGAAATGGAAATGATATCGATTGATATGGTTTTGAAATGGCAATGATATTTTGGTTTTGAAGTATAAACTATTTTGAAATGACCACGGTGTTATAATAACGGTTGGTTGTTAAAGAGACTGGGATCGGATATTGTCATACTCTCTGCCAATACCGAAAATAACTTTAACAACCGTGTACGCAGTGGAGATTCCAAAATGAAGTAGGATGGTGGCGACGATGCTATATGAGGTATATACATAGACCAAACTCCCGTGAGTTGGCATAAGGTGGCTAAAACAGGAGCAATCGATGTGCCAAGTGAGATAGCTCCTCAATCGGACACATTCCTTCAATACTATATTCTGACTTTGTGATTTATTTGGTGGCCACACTTGATTTTTTTGATTTGGGAGTGTGTTCCGAGGTGGACAGTAGTGGCTGCTAGTCGTTACCACCAGTCTGGAAGTGTAATTGGTATATCTACTCTGGCATTGCTTAGTTGTGCCGTGTCACCAACCCTATCGATACCACTACGAGTTTGTTTTGTACCATACCGATGGAGTGTCCTCTGACGATGCCTAGTACGGGGGAGATTACGGTACTGTATAGACTATGGGAATATATAATATGTGTTAAGGTGGAAAATGTAAAGCCTTAATGCTATTTTAATAGTTTACTTTACTTTAGACATTATTATAATAGCGTATATTACTACGTAGTAGATAGTTTAATGGATCCTTAGAGGATGGTTATCCCAAACATTCTTTGAGTTACTACTTGTATTTCGGTTGATATTTCACTTGAGTTGGATTTACTTATATAAAATGTTAATCCTGACTAGAGTATTTTTTGTTTTGCTTTATGCTCAGGTCAGACTGAGTGTACCAGTATTCGAGACTCACCTTTGGAGTTGGAGCTTTGCTTGGAGATCCATCTATCGATTTTGCTTTCAGTTATTCAGTTAATTCCATTGATGTATTCTGATCTTGTATTTGACTATTGTACTGAGACATCTATGTATTCGAGACTTCTATTGTGTCTTATTTAACTCTGTTATATATATATATATATATATATATATATAGTAGCTTCGTGAACAACTATTACTTTGTTTTCGCTGCATTATTGTTATATTACTCCATGTATGTGATTCCATAATTATTTTATTTACTGTATATGTTGAGTTTTGCCAAATATAAATTAACAATATGATATTTTGAGAAATTCAAGTTCGACACGTATTGATGCGAATGGTTGAAAATATTAGGATGTTATAGAGGATGAAAAAGAAGAACGTGAGAAAAATAAAGTAAACGAAGATGATGTCAATAATGAAGAGTACGAAAGAAAACGGGATGAGAATGAAGAAGACATAAATCAAGGGGATGAAATTCAAGAGTTTGGAAGAGATTTGAAATATCATCCAAAATCTGAATAAAAGGAAACAGACAATGTTAAAGAAATAGAAATGGTCAAAGAAGAAGCGAAAGAGGCAAGCGATGAATTTCGTCATCATGAAAATAAGGAGGTGGGCAAAGTTTATTTAATTTTGAACAAACCTATTTTTCAAGTAATGTTTTTTGAAATGACATGCAAAAGTAAAATTTGAAAGACATATATAGAAGTTGATTGGTCAAAAACTATAAGAGCGAAGTTATGAAAGAATGTAAAGATAAGATATACGATTCATTCAAAATTTATGGTACGGAAACAAGGCTGTGCTAGAACGCTTACTTTATGGAAAATTCTATTGTGATGAAGATGGATGAAATGAAAGAAGTAAAACAAGAACTCATGGACTTGCATTAAAGATCTTGAAATTTGGTAAGAAGGTCAACACAATGAAGAAAGTTTGGATAATATCTCTATTCCTACCGAAGCACGTGAATACAAAGATTTTAAGCATTACTTGGTACTAGAAAATCAAGCTTATAGGAGAGTGTTGGAAATAAATTTTATTTTTTTAATCAAGATTTTTCCATAGGAAATATTTAAGTATATGGTAGATATTTATGAAAAATATTTGAAATTGTATAAGAAAATATTGAGAAGATACTTATAGAATAATATATTTGAAGTTATAAGAGAGAATATTTAGGAGAACCATTAGATTAAGTGAATCTTCACCATTTATTTGAGATGTGAACTCCTATTAATTAAAGTGGATTCACTCATTTAGGATGGAAGAGAAAAGAAATGCAGTAAGAATAAAATATGAACATCTTGTAATGAAAATTTTCTCCTTATAGGAAAAAAATTGTTTTTTCCTTCTCAGTCTCTTATATATCTTCTTATAAAATCAAATCTATTTGCTATTGAAGAAAACTTCCAATTATGTTCTTGTTCGTTTTATATTCTTCTTTTATTCATATGTGAATAAAACTAAGCAGATTGTGGATCAAAATCAATGTTATAACATGTTGAATAAGTAATGTTGAGGACCTGTTTATATTTTTATGACTTTATTTTTGCTCTTTCAATAAGTCTAAACTCTAAACTAAGTTACACATCAGAAGGGAACTTGCACATAGGATTAAAGAGTTCACATAAGCATAGCATGAACAAGTACTGGAACACCAAAGTTGAGTACATTCATTCAAGCATATGTCTAGAAAGAAGATAATGCTAGGATGTTTATCTTTGATTTGCTAACATTCTAAATACACACTTATTATTTATTAGGAGATGGGCATAGAAGGTGAAGAAAGCTACCTTTGTGATAACAGTGATTTATGAGGAGATGTGCCCAATAAGACTCGAGAACTCAAAGTGTGTGTGCAAGGTAATCCTCTTCAATTTCGTTAACCAGAAATTGTAGGTCATGTATCACTTGTAATTTAGCAGCAACAAAAATTCAGAATTACTAACTTTATTTGCATATCAGTGATCATTGCATGTATTACCGCAAATTGTTTATTATTTAAATATAAATTTGTAGGCACAAGCTCTTCTTAGCCACTTTTATAATCAAAGACATGGACATGCTGGAAGGGGATGACATTGATGATGAAATTCATCTTTATTAATTAGTTTAGTGCAATTATACATTTAAAGTCTTGTATTATTACCGTGCTACTTTAGTCTCATCATTGACATATGAAATCAGCTTTGTAGTTTGTGTGCTTAAATCTTTAGAAAAGATAAAACTGTTTGCGAGTTTATCTATAAAATAATCAAAGGCCACTAATTTTTTTTGTAGCTAAATTATTTTATATGCTTAATTTATTGTTATATATGCCAGCGATTATGAAAAATGTGAACCTTGTGAGCTGAATTTATACATTGATATGTGAGCTGAATTTGTTCTACAATTTTTTTTTACTTCAACCGACATTTGCTTTGGTTATCATGTGACAACCGAAGCAATTGATCTTCTTTCGATTTGGTTGTCATTTGACAACAACAACAAATAGAAAATACGTATTTGATGATGACCATACATTTGCTTCAGTTGTCATGTAAGTACCGAAGCAAAAGAGGGTCATTTGCTTCGGCTGTCATGCAACAACTGAAGCAAAAGCCTTAATCAATTGCTTTGCTTGTTTAAAGAACCAAAGCTAATGACCCCTTGTTGCTTTGGTTCAATAACTGAACCAATAGGTTTTGACCATTTGCTTTGTCTTCATTTGCTTCGATAGTTGAATCGAAGCAACATGGGGGTAAACAACCGAAACAAATGACCTTTCTTGTCGTAATGAATGTAACGACTCGCATCTTTACATATCGGCTAATGGTAAAAATATTATTTTCATAGCCAAATTGACTTCAATTAGGATATAATTTTTGAAAATGTTGAGTATTGACATTTTTGGCCTGTAGAATTTTTATTGGAAAATTTTGACCTTAAAAATTTATATGGACTATAATTTTTGATAGCAGCCGAATTATGGTCTGACACTACTTCCAAATGAAAGATATGATTATTTTTCTTTTCGTGGAGTGGCCATAATAGATTTTTAGCCTTATAGTTTAGGAGATATGACCATTTGAAGTTAGGTAATTTCTAGATAGATCAACGGTAATTAACTTAAGCTCACACTGGCCTCCTAGCCTATTCTTAGATTTGTGCCTAATCAACCTAATGGGATGGATCCAAATTGTTATCTTACTTCCCTAAAGCTACTCTAAATATCCATTAATCACCTCCTTAGCCAGTACCATTTTAAATCCTTACTTTAATTAGTCAAATCCGGTAACCAGAGGCTGATTAGCAAGGAGATCAAGGGATTATGAAATTACTATTTTGGTGATCACGTCTTTGCTGATAGGGTTGGATTTACCTCGTTTTTGGTGCATTTGAAGATCTAGGCGAGTGGTTTATGTCTCTCACCTTGCTATAAAAGATAATATAATTTTCAATGATGTTTTTAAAATATTTTTAAATTTAAAAAATGTGTTTTGACTTGATATAAACTTAATCATGATTTATAAATGTGTTGATGCTATGCTTATGTTCTTATGGTTACTCCATTCTAGAAAATAGACTAGATTTAGGGTAATTGATGTTGAATCAGAAATTAATTGTTTGTGTATATATATGTGTGTGTGTTGTACGTGGTGTATGTATTGTATTGCTTGAATGGATGGATTTCTGTGGTTGTATTAGATGAATCGCTGATCCATGGGTAATTTAGAGTTAGGGAAACATTTTATGAGAAGGAGTCTTGTTCATATAGTTAGGCTAAGGAAATAGGTCATCTGAGGTGATCGCACAAATGATGGAGGCTCGAATTAATGGAACAAATGTATGGATTAGTGCTAGAGTCACAAGAGGTGTATTAATGTAAATTTGGAGATTTCATCAAAATGAAGCAGCAAAACACAAAGGGAATCAAAGTAGGGAGTCAATAAATGACATAGACAAATTTGTTGGATAAGTAAAATCATTTGGCATAGACCAATATAGGTCGGTACCAAAAAATGGTAGAGAGCCTTAAAGTGCAAAGTTGAATTTTGGTAAGGTGCTTGGGGACTTACACGAGGGAGGCAATAAGTCTACTTCGGGCTTATGATGGGAAAATGTGGCAAAAGCTTCACCATCGAATGACTTCGATGGTTCTGCCATATGTTCCTATTTAATATATCAACTTTTATAGTATTTTGAGATTTTAGATCTATCATACTAGACCATTGTTTGGCTTGAAGTTTTATGCTTTGCTTCTTATTATCTTGAGTGCTCTTAAATAAGTAGACTAGATAATAAGTATGTGATAGTGCATAGAACCATACGGAGTACAAGTGGGAGACTATGCTTTTCATGTATCTATGTTTAGAGCATATCCGCTATAGTTTAGTTGTGCCGTATATGGAGATTTATCAATACTATGCTTTTATTATTTAGTGACAGTTTCCATTTGAGTTTATTATTTAACGTATAAACTCTATTTCCTATTTTGTAACTACGACGAATCCACAATTCTCTGATTCTATGGATCATTTTTAGTTATATTACTATATCATCTATTTTATTTTTATGTGATTATTATATGTTATCCTATACGCTATGAGACATACGACATGTTCTCCTTTGGAGTTTTAGTTACTTTACCCTTAACCTAAGTAGTTAATATCGGTATTGGGTATGTATCAGTCAAGTACTGATATAAAATTGTTGCACCATAATTTATACTTAGTACAAATTATGAATATTCGAAAGAAAGCTCCTTAGCATGTAATTCATAGACCGTACTAGTTATTTGTTTTCCACCAAGAGCTTAAGCACCAGCATCAATATCCGAGAACCCGAGATTCAAAAGCAAGAGCAAAGACGTCGATTAAGATCAAGACCATTGTTCACTTAAGACAACAAGCTCAACCGAGAGCGGCAACTACCGAGACCAAAGACATTTCAACAAGTGTCAACAATTAATGGCTTTGATAGCCTTGGACCGAGATCAACGATCAAGATAAACAAAGGGAATCAATGGAATTATATACAAAAGCAACACATCATCAATCCGCGTCAACGTACTCTTAACAAGATGATGAAAAGTGTTTGAATCCAAGCCGCCTATAGCAAGCCAAGTCATCAATCCATATGAAATCCCCTGCACCAATGAGAGAACTATAAATTTACTATAAATACAGGACCACGTATTACTGAAAAAGGGATGAAAAAGAGATTTTCGGGCATTCTATAATCAATCCATATTCCTTACTATATTTAGGAAGCTTTATTCAAAGGAACATTAATGTCTAATTTGTAACATATTATACATCAAATTGAGGAATAAAAGCTCATGACAGGACCTTCAAAGTGGACATTGGGATCTCGGTCCCGAGCGCTAAAAATCTCACATCTCTTTATCTTTCAACCCTTATTATCTACATAGTTTCGGCTTTCATCCAATTTATCTACATCCTTTCAGAACAAGACTCCAAAAGCTTTGGAGTTTTAGTTAGACGAAAAATGCATCTAACATTTTTTATGCTAGAAGGAGGGCTCGAACCTCCATCATTTGTTACATTTTGGAAAAATCCAACAACCTCATCTCTCCAACCATGATTGACTTTGAAAATTAGTAACCAACCCTAGAGTTATCCCTCAATCATTGCATCCAACTTTTTAAAGAAGACAATGATGAGCATCCGGCTAACTTCATCTTGGAAAAAGACCAAGACCGGAAGTATGATCCCATCTATAAAATTCAAGTTCTCCAGATCCAACGGCTTTTGGAGCAACTTCGAGAGCCTCTCCAAGAGTCTGCTCCACTCTGAGGGATGCTTAAGGCTATGGAAACCAAAATCAAGTGCTTGAGTATCGTAATAATGAAAAATAAAGGTCCATCTCGTCCTACTAAAAGAGCTTTCCTGGTTATCTCTATTTTCCGAAAGAAGATCGAACGAGACCATGTCGTCACTCCACACAACCAAAATCTATCTCGGTTCTCTTCAGAAACTTGTAGAGAGCTTCATTAATCAAGATATACCCTATCCACCAAAGAATATTCGAAAGGAAAAGAACTACTATGTCTACCACTAAGTTAGTGGACATGAAACAGATGGATGTTAAAGACTTTCCTAGGCCATGGAAAACTTCATACAGAAAGAGAGATTGACTGAATTTCTTAAATGGTTAGTTTGATATCTCATTTTATAATTATCTTACTTCGCCTCTATATTTCAAGTGAAATTCAAAGTATGAAAGCCCATTCAACTGAACAGACGTGTGCGTGTGTGCATTCCCCAATGAAGAGAACTATATGGATCTTTATATCTGAAGGAGTCTCTTATCTCTCTAAAATGCTTCTTTTGGGTTTTACTCTTCCCGTTCTCGGTGGGCATGGTACTAAGAAATTCTATCTAGTTGATCAATTATGCAATCTCAAAAGTTTTTCACAAAATTGTCCATAAGAAACCCTTAAGAATATCCCCAAGGCAAGAGGATTCTGTTGTCAGAGAATTAATTTACATAGCAAGCTATGAAAGAGGATATAATAAGATAGAACGAGGGAAAGGTAGTAAGTCTTCTGGGAGAAAGAGAAAGATTGTTTAGATTGTACAAGAAGAAGACGAAATTGAGCTTGCGCCTAGAAGAAGTGTGCCTCGATGAAGATGACAAGTCTAAGAAAGTCAAGATAGGGAGTTATTTCCATCCATATGTCCGAGAAGAGCTAATTTCCTTCCTTAAGCATAATATGGAATCATGAGGACATGATGGGAATCAACCCTTTGGTTATTTTCCACTACTTGAATATAGATCCAATGTTTACGCCCGTATGGCAAAAGAAGACCCTTGGACAAGTACCGATATATGGCTTTATAAGAAGAAGTCGAGAGGTTATTAAAAAATAACTTCATCTGAAACATATATTACTTGAAGTGGAATGTTAATTCAGTGTTAGTAAAGAAACCAAATAAAAGTGGAAGATTTATATTGACTTCACTGATTTAAACAAAATTTGCCCAAAGGTTTTCTTCCCTCTGCCGAGAATCAATTAGTTACTAGATGCTAACAGCAGGCACCAATTGCTTTTGTTTATGGATGTTTATTCCGAGTAATGCCCTTTGGTATTGGGAATGTAGGGCAACATATCAGAGTCAGAAAGTTGTCTTCCGGATCCAACTAAGACATTCGAGGCTCTCAAAAAATATCATATGATCTTGGACCCTTAAAAATGTACCTTCGAAATACAATCCGAGAAATTCCGGTGTTTTATAGTAAAGGCTAAAGGAATAGAGATAATCATGAAGCAGATAAAAGCTATAACCAATATGAAGGCACCAACTAATGGAAATAAGTAAGTGAGCTTGAATGGAAAGATGGCTGCTTTGAACAAATTCATAGGTCGATCGACCAATAAGTGTGTTCCCTTCTTCAACCACTTAAAGAAGCATGTTACTTTCAAATGGACAAACAAACTCCAAAAGGCATTTGAGGAACTGCAAAGAACTTAATTCCCCTCTTCCCCCACCCAATGTCGTTGAAACCTAGAGATGGAGAAATTTGTTCCTGTATTTGACCATCCTAGACAAAGCCATAAGATTAGCCTTAGTTAGAGATGATGATGATCAAGACACTGATATATGTAAACAAAAGGCTAGGTCTAGCCGAGAAGCACTACCCAGTAATTGAAAAAACTCACATATAGCTTGATATTGACACGAAGGAAACTTCAACCCTATTTCTAGGTCCATCCCATTAAAGTCCTTACAGATCAACCGCTTTAGCATGTTTTTAGTATACCAAAAACCACGGGGAGATTAATTAAATAGGCAATAGAACTCAACAAATATGAGATACCTTATATGCCTAAGACATCAATCAAGGGTTAAGCTCCAGCCGACTTCTTTACCAAATGCACAAGTTTCAGGACTTTAAAACTGGAAAGGAAGATAGCAGGCACAAACAACTCTCTTGGTAATTTTATGTAGATGGAGTCTCAAATGAGTAAGGAGCGGCCGAGTATGAGTCCTTTATTGCTGGTTTAAGAATGGACATTTCCTTTAAAGTCTCAGAGATCTGGATACATAGTATTCTCAGATAGTTGTTAATCAAGTTATTGGCCATTATCAAGTTCAAGATCTGAGGTTAGCTCTCTATCCTAAATAGGTACTCAAGAAATTATTAGTTGCAACTTGTGTTTAAGCCAACCAGAGTAAAACTACAACACCAAAATTAACTAGAGATAATGATAAATCTTTTAACTATAACTCAGGTATACTACATGAAACTTCAATTTTCTTAAGTAGTAAGAATTTCAAACATTGCATCAAAATGTTTTAGTTGTGCTTATTGTCATGATCAAGCAATATTACAAAACTTCCAAAAGTACATCAAAATGTTTAAGTCATGATTATTATCACGATCAAGCAATATCATGCAACTTCCAAAAGTACATTAGAATGTTTTAATCATGATTATTTCCATAATCAACCATTATCATGCAACTTCCAAAAGTATATCAAAATGTTTTAGTCGTGATTATTGTTGCCATCAAGCACTACCATGCAACTTTTGAAAGTACATCAAAACATTTTAGTCATGGTACTACTCTGATCAAGTAGCGTCATGCAAGTTTCAAAGCCATGCCTTCGCCTCTAGCCAAGTAAATAATTTCGCCTCACGACAATTGCTTAATTTCATCAAGCATATGATTTCGCCTCATGACAATTACTTAGTTTCACCAAGTAAATGATTTTGCCTCACGTCAATTACTTAGTTTCACCAAGCATATGTTTTCGCCTTATGGAAATTACTTAGTTTCACCTAGTAAATGATTTTTTCCTCATGGCGATTACTTATTTTCACCAAGCATATGATTTCTCCTCATAGTTTCACCAAGTAAATAATTTTTCCTTACAGCAATTACTTAGTTTCACCAAGAAAATGATTTTTCCTTACTAAAATTACATAGTTTTGTAACTGGGTAGATTCTCAAAAGATTAAAAATTAGGTTGATTCCCATGTAGTGAGCGATGGTCAAGTAGAACCATGCATCTGGTAGATTCCCAAAGAGATTAAAAAATTGGACAGATTCCTAATATACCGAGCCATGATCAAGTAGTACCTTGTGTTCGGTAGATTCCCGAGAGTGCTCGACAAGTGGGTAGATTCCCAAGAAAGTCATAATAGTGGGTATATTTTGAATAATAGTAAATTATGGTTATGAAGAATCATGCATTAGGTAGATTCCCAATAATAGTGAGCCATGACAAATAGTGTCATATAAAGAGTGAGCTACGGCCAAAAAGTGTCATGCAACTAATGAGCCACGACCGATAGTGTTGTGTAAAGAGTAAGTCATGGAAAGTCGACTGTGCCGAACTAACCAAGTGAGTCACAACAATAGCGTTGTGCACACAGTGCGCCATGGCCGAATCGTGTCATACAAAGAGTGAGCCATAGTCAAAAGTACAATGTATGATGCTGTATAATGAGTCACGTCGGCCATGTGAAAAATATAGGCATTAAACAGCCACCAATAGTTTTCTAAAACCCGATACCCATGTGAGACCAAGTCTAGATGACTAGTATCGTTGTATTTTCGCCTCTAGGCACTCATTTTTATTATTTGAAATGCTCAATATGAGGTCAGATTTCAAGTTGTTTTTCAAAATCCTCCATATGAGGTTGGATTTCAAATCATTTTTCGAAACCATTTAGATGAGGTTAGATTTCAAGTTATTTTTCGGAACCCTCTAGATGAGGTTAGATTTTAAATTATTTTCCAAAATCCTCTAGATGAGTATAGATTTAAAGTTGTTTTCTAAAATCCTCCAAATGAGTTTAGATTTCAATCGTTTTTCGAAATTCTATAGAAGAGGTTAGATTTCAAGTTGTTTTTTGAAATCCTTTAGATGCGGTTAGATTTCAAGTTGTTTTTCGAAATCCTCTAGATGAGGTTAGATTTCAAGTAGTTTTCTAAAATCCTCTTGAAGATGTTAGATTTTAAATTATTTTCAGAAATTCTCTATATGAGGTTAGATTTTAAGTTTTTTTTAAAACCCTTTAGATGAGGTTAGATTCCTAAATGTTTTCGAAACAAGGTCGGATCTTCATAAGTTGCCTCAGTAAAGTAATATTGTAGAGATTTCTCAGGAAAATTACTTCGCACTTGTGCAGTTAAAGCGTTTGGCAGATTCAATGCGGTGGAGGTGCAAAAAGTCAGCGGGCATACAGTAAGATATAGCGGGATATAGCGGTTGACTTTAAAATAGCATATAAAACTCATGCTTAACATTTTGACAAATATATAAATGATAATTAAATGAAAAATTAACATTCAATTGAATTATAGTTAATACATAAATAATTTTAAATAAAAACATGTGCGAATATACTGTAAATAAACGTAAAACTATTACACAACATAATTGAAATTAGTAGAATATTAGAGTATTTTCATTTTTGAAAATATATTAAAAATTCAATTGAGTTAATTAATTTCATAACTTTTATAATATATAAATGTCATTTTTCAATTCATTCCTTTTAGAGAAGATATAGCGGAAATAGCAGAATATAGCGGGAATAATGAGATATGGCAGAAATAGAGGGGTTTAAAGTGGAAAGGCTATATTTGGAGCTATATGGAAAAATCATAGCTGTAGAAATTTGCTACGAGATATAGCAGGGTTATGACAGGATAATAGTGGGGCATTGACTGCACAACTTCGCACAATGTCTGGGGTCAAACTTATAATGGGGGTGAAACTAACAAGCCAAATACCAAGCATGATATATAACACCCTTCTTTCCAAAGTCCACCTCATACCAACCGTATGCGGTGAACTTTGGAGGGCATGTGTTATACCATACCTTATACCTAGTACAAAGTATGAATATTCAAAAGGAAAGCTCCTTAGCTTGTAATTCCAAGACCCATTGTTTGTTTTCCATCGAGAGCTTAAGCACTAGGATCAATATCTAAGAACCCGAGATCTGAAAACAAGAGCAAAGACGTCGATTAAGATCAAGACCATTGTTCAATTAAGACAACAAGCTCAGTTGGGAGCAATAACCACCAAAAAAAGATGTTTCAACAAGTATCAACAATCAATAAATTATGTTGCCCTGGACCAAGATCAACGGTCAAGATAAACGAAGGGAATCAATGGCACTATATATAAAAGCGACAAGCTATTAATCTGCCTCAAACTACTCTCAACAATATGATGACAAGTGTAACATCCCGTATCTGGAGGCCAAAAGCTAAGCATTGCAGATGCTGCATTCGTCCATAATATTAACTTCTAGTGACAAAATACAGTAATGATAATGGTATCCATAATATTAGAAGACTTAAATATGAACAGAATCACAGATTTCAAAAAAACAATAGCTTACTGATTACATTTCAAAACAACAATTAATACCTATGTTACATAATCCCTTAACGTTTCCTAGGTAATGATTAAATGTATCATTACAAAAATGCGTCAAGAGCGACATATGACGATGCATCCGTGGTTGATCAAAGCAATATAGTCATATCTAACTTATATACACAACGAAATCAAAACAAAATGAAACGACAAATCCTAATTAGCTATCCATCAGCCACATGCTCGTCATCAGATGCTTTATTCACCAAAAAACAACCATGATAACCTCAACCCTCAGCCTACTCAAGTCAATTTTGAGTACCCGAGAGTTTAAGGGGAAACAAAAACTTTGAGTCAGACATAATGCTTAGTGTGAATAATTCTGTTACATCTCGGTTTACTGATATTAAGTGAGACCAACCCCCTTAGCGGAACGGATTTCCCCTCCCTTATATCCTTTTCAAAACATATATATTTTGTAATCCTTTCCTGCAACCAAACTGGTTAATCAAACTGATTATATCAAAATAGCAATATCGTTTATGCTGATAATTGTAGTACGTGTCTGTAAAACAAGTAATACGTTAACTACCTACAAACATATAATAGCAAGGTCCTTTATAATATAAATAGACTATATATCCATATAACTGGACTGACTGCACGTAAACTAGACTAACTGTCCGAAATCCAGGCTGAACGCCTGCAAAATGGACTAACTGTCCAAATTATTTTCTTAGGGTTAACTACCCTTTAAATTTTCCTTGAAAATATTTTCAAAATGATTTAGTCCTTCAAATCATATATATAAAAGGAAAATATATCTTTAGCTTTACTCTAATTCTATTTGCCATGTTATATATACTTTACTCAAAATGATGTTCATCAAATTTAATAAGGATTAAGTATCCTTCTAAAACAAGTCAAAACCCTTTCTAACTTGAAAATACTTCGGCTACATTGCCTATCTATTATATTTGAAACCTTTTTTAAAATCATTAAACAACTTTTTGAAACCATTGAAAGTAACCCTTTCGATACCATTGGAAAATCCTTTCTTTTCTCCAAAAGCTTCAAAGTAGCAAACATCCCCCTTTTAAAACATTTTATATATTGCCTTTCGAAAATATAGGAAAAAAACCTTCCTTTTAATCCTTTCGAAACCCTAGGGAACCACCACTTTTGAAACGATTCATTAAATCTTTCGAAACAGTCAAACTCAATCCTTTCGAAAGCACTTTGGATTCAATTTGAAACATGTGAAACCTTTGGAAACCATTCAAAAATGGCTCGGTAGAAACCATTTGGATTCTGCCTTCAAGCAGAGTAAAAGGATCAGAAACCCATTAAAGTCGAAAGCATCAGTTTCGAAACCTTTTGAAACAATCTCTTTCAAAACATTTGGGTTTTACTTTACTTATAAAAAAAGGGTCTTAAAAACATTTAAGTCGAATGCAACTGCTTCAAAACCATTTCCTACGTAATGAAGTGATCGTGTCTAAATTATCCCTTCGAAAGCATTGGAGAGGTGACCAGGTTTTAGAAAAATAAAACAACCCTTTCAAAACCATCTAGGTCGAAAGGCGATAGCAAAAAGGTCTCGACTTAGTCGAAATATTTCTTTAAAAATAGAGGCGCAACCCAATCGAAACCATTTCCTTTAAATCATTTGACTTGGTCGAAAGCCATTTAGTCGAACGCAAGCAGGTATATTTCTTTCCAATTTTTCCCCTCCTCTATTTCATTTTAACTCTTCTTTAGTTCTTTGTTAAATGGCATGGCTATCCTTAATTAAAAATAAAATCTCAATCCCCTAATCAACACATTATTTTATTTAATTCAATAATTAAATGTCTTGAATAATGTTACCAAAAAATCTGAGGTGTTACAGACTCCCCTCCTTAAATAATTTCATCCTCGAAATTACAATAACGTACACAAAAAATAAATAAGAAGGTAAAACATACCATCAAACAAGTCAGGATAAGTATCTCTAATCCTTCTCTCAATCTCCAAAGTATAGTCCCTGTCATCGTTGCTCCACTGGACTTTGACTAATCTGACCTTCTTGGTTCTAAGCCTCTTCTCATATCTCGCAACTATGCGAACTGGCTTCCTCACTATGGTCAAATCCAGCTCTACCACTAAATAATCTTGCACAGTCGGCGCAATAGCAATCTCCGGGTCTCTAACACACTTCCTGAGATGAGAATAATGAAAAACATCGTGGTCTCCTACCAAACTTCTTGGTAACTCAACTCTATATGCGAGTTTTCCAACCCTCTCAACGATAGGAAAAGGTCCAATGAATTTCGAAGCTAACTTCCCCGATTTCGCAAATCTTATTATACCCTTCATCAGGGACACTTTGACGAAAACCTGGTCTCCAACCGAGAACTCTATATCTTTCCGTCTCTTATCATCATAACTTTTCTGCCTAAACTGAGCCTCCTATATTCTAGCCCAAATGACCTCAATCTTACCTGTAGCTTCTCGACTAAATTTGGACCAAGAATAATCCTATCCCTAGTCTCTAGCCAACAAACAAAAGATTTACATGGCCTTCCATGCAAAGCTTCAAATGGTGTCATCCTAACAATAGTCTAATAACCGTTTTTACATGAAAACTTGACTAAATGCAAATAATCTTTCCAAGATCCCCGAAATCCAGAATACATGCTCTTAACAAATCTTCCAAGATCATGTTAACTCTCTCCGTTTGCCCATAAGTCTGCGGATGGGAAGCGGTACTCATCTTGAGCTTAGTTTTCCAAAACTTTCTGTAGACTCTTCCAGAATTCACTAGTGAACAAAGAATCTCTATCAATAACTATGTTACTAGGAAATCCAAGTAGTCTACTACATTCTTCAGGAATAACCTCGTCGAAATAGGTGCTATTCTGGTTGACCTAGTTGGAATGAAATAGGCACTCTTGGTCAATCTGTCCACTATAACTTATATCATTTCCTTTGTTCGACCTTGGCAACCCATCAATGAAATCCATGGAGATAGAATCCCACTTCCATAATGGTATATCCAATGGATGAAGCAATCTACTTGGTTTTTGGTGTTCGGCTTTTGCCTGCTGGCAAATCGTGCACTGATTCACACACCACAATATCTCGCTTCATACCTCTCCAGAAGAAACTTCTCTTCATATCTTGATACATCTTAGTACCTCCTAGGTGAATAAAGAACTTCGAACAATGGCATTCATCCAAGATTTCTTTCTTTATGTTTCCTACACTTGGAACACATAATCTTCCTTTTTTCTCAACCTCTCATTCTGGTCAAGAATGAAATCCTTTAAATCATCGCTCTTAGTTCCATCTCTTAGTTTCTTGATCCGTTCAGCTAAAATCGAATCCTCTATCTGTCTAGAAGCGATTTTTTCAATCAACACTGGTCGAACTTTCAAATATGATAATACAACTATATCTCTATTAGACCCAGCCTTGGATCTCCACTACACTCTACAATCTGCTAATGCTTCTAAATCCTTCCACTCAGCAATCATTGCCAAAACTGCATTCAGATGTTCTCTGCTGAGTGCATCTGCAACCTTGTTGCCTTTCGCCGGTGTGTACTCAATTCCAAAATCATAAGCAGTGATGAACTCCAATAACCTCTTCTGTCTCATGCTCAACTCCGCCTTAAAGAATAAATACTTCAATGACTTATGATATGTATATAGCTTAAATATTTCTTCCAAAAGACAATGTCTCCACACCTTCAAAGAAAAAATCACCGTAGCCAATTCCAATTCATGCATTAGATATCTGATCTCCTATGGGCTAAGTTGTCTAGAAGCGTAGGCAATCACTTTACCCCTCTGCATCAGCACGACTCTAGTCCTATTCCACATGCATCGGCGTAAACCACCAAATCTTAATTCCCTTCCAGAAAAACTAACACCCGTGCATGGGTTAATAAGTGTTTCAAACTCTGGAATGCTTCCTCACACTTATCGGTCCACACAAACTTCACGTCCTTTCTTGTCAGCTTGGTCAATGGCACCGCTACGCGCGAAAAATCCTTAATGAACCTCCAATAATAACCAACCAACCCAAGGAAACTCTTTATCTCCGTCACTTTCTCGAGTCTCTTCCAACTATTCGCTGCTTCAATCTTAGTAGGATCTACTAACGACCCTTCCTTTAAGACCACATAACCAAGAAACTTCACATCTTTCTTCCAGAAATGACACTTCGAAAAGTTTGTCTTCGGCTGATGCTGCCTCAGCGTCTCAATCACCACTCTAAAATGAATTTCATGCTTCTTTTATCCTTAGAGTAAATCAAAATATCATCTATGAAAACCAATACAAACCTATCCAAGTGCTTTTGAAAAACCCGGTTCATCAAATCTACAAAGAAAGCTGGCGTTAGTCAGTCCGAACGGCATGACTAACCATTCGTACGACCCATACCTGGTCCTAAACGCCATCAAAGGAATACTATCCTCTATTACCCCAAGTTGATGGAAATCTGTCGCTAAACCCAATTCGAAAATACCTTGGCTTCACTCAACTGGTCGAAAAAATTGACAATCCTAGGCAATGGATATCGATTCTGTATCGTCCTCTCATTCAACTTATGATAATCGATACATAGCCTTAATGATCTATCTGGTTTCTTAGCAAACACCGTAGTTGCTTATTAAGGTTAACTCCTCAGCCTGATAAAATTCTTGCCTTCTAAATCCACCAACTGCACCTTTAACTCCCTTATCTCTAAAAGGGTTGTCCTGCTTTGCGGTCTACTCACTAGTTCTGCTCCCGGAACCAAATCTATCCAAAACTCTATGGCCCATTTCAATGGTAATCCAACTATAGGCTACAAAACATCTATGAATTCTCTAACCATGAGAACTTGACTCAACTCATCATCCAATTCCATAGATCCTAACAAGGCATACACCTCACCGCAAGAACCTTCTACGGTATAAACTATCTGATCACTACAAACTGGGTGTTTAAAAGATATTTTCCTATCCTGGCAAAATATCCTAGTATCATACTCACTTAACCAATCCATACCAAGAATAATTCTGAACCCCATAAAATCAAACACATGCAAACTGCAGACAAAAGTATGACTTAACAGGTCAAACTCTAACTGATCACAGCTCATACCTAGAGTTGCATACCCTCGCATTGGATTCACAACCCGTAAGGAAGTAACTAAATAATTGGGATCTAGGTTAAGCTTATCTAGCAAACATCTAGATATAAAAAAATGCGATGCACCGGTATCAAATAGAACGCTAACAGTCATACCATGAATATGAAGCGTACCTCCCAAGATTGCCTTTCCTTTTTCCTGATCTGTCGCCTTAGAAGCAATAGGCTCCAAGCATACACCTTTCCCTTTCCATCCTTAGCGGACTCCTTACACTGGCTCTTTAGTGGCCAATCTTGTCACAATTGTAGTACCTGACATTCTTCCTCCTAGCCACTTCGCCTTCCTGGCACGACACTCATTAACGTAGTGCCCCTTCTTATCACACTTGAAACAGACACTATCAAACTTTCCCTTCTTAGCTGCTCCACCATTTTGAGCACCTTTTTTGGAAAGAACTTCCCCTTACGATTCTGCCCGACCTGGGCTTCTTTAGGCTTTCTCTTCTCTAGTGAATCAAGAAACTCCTCATGCCTTAAGGCCATCTCTACATCAAAGTTAGAAGAATCTCCAATATGAGGTAATGTAGCCCTAGCCAACTCAGACTTCAATCCCCTAATGAATTTATCATTCCTCTTCATGACCATGTCCACTGAAGCATACCCATATTCAGCCAACTCCTCGAACTTCCTTACATACTCCAGAACTGACATCTCCCCCTGCTCTAATTCAGCAAACTTCCTGATCAGAGCTGACTATGCCATTGGTGACATAAACCTCTCTTGGAACCTTCCTTGAAATCTTCTGAGATCATAGTTTCCTCATCCAACATCGAAGTCACAATCTTCCACTAGAACAAAGCTACTCCCTAAAGCTGCCTTGATGCCAACCTCTTCTTCTGCTCATTATTGAGCCACAGATCTGCAAAAATCCTTTCACGGTGCAACAACCAATTCTCTACCTCAATGGCATCTTCTGTTCCAACAAACAGCTTCTCTCCAAGCTTGGTGTGATCCCCACTCAGCTTTGCATAATGGTTGACTATTGGAGCTTCCGGAATGCCTGCTCCTACAGGATTTCCTCCTAACACTCCAGCTGCAACTCCTGCCTGCACCATATTCCTAAAAAACTGATACATAACTTCCATTCCAACCTATAGGACTTCGATACCACATTCCCAAATTGCACTAACCTTGACCACTTCTCACATTAGGCTTGGCATTCCCTTCGGTGCCCTCCCCTCCTTGGTTGACTCTTCCTCTTCTACCATCCGTATTTGTATTCAAATCTCATGAGTTACAGAAATATATCTTAACAAAGTTAGGGGACTAGAGATAAAGCCTATACTTATGTATAGAAAATACAAGTGCGCTATTATAGTGTTATCCCATACCCCATTTTTACTCTAATACCTTAGGATTATGCTTTAAAATCATTTTAGTTAAATTTTTTCATAAACCATGTTCTGATACCAAGTTGTAACATCCCGTATCTGGAGGCCAAAAGTTAAGCGCTATAGATGCTGCAGTCATCCATAGCATTAACTTCTAATGACAAAATATGATAATGATAATGGTATCCATAATATTAGAAGAACATGAATATGAACAAAATCATAGATTTCAAAAAACAACATTTTACTAATTACATTTCAAAATAATAATTCATATCTATTTTACACAATCCCTTAATGTTTCTCAAGCAATGGTTAAATATATCATTACGAGAATACGCCAAGAGTGACATATGATGATGTTCCCTTGGTTGATCAAAGAAATATAGTCATATTTGACTTATATACACAACGGAATAAAAAAAATGAAACGGAAAATCCTAATTAGCTATCCATCAGCCGCTTGCTTGTCATCGGATGCTTTATTTGCTAAAAGGCCAAAACATGAAAACCTCAACCCTTGGCTTACTCAAATCAATTTTGAGTGTCCGAGAGATTAATGGGGAAACAAAAACTTCCAGTTAGACAAATGCCTCATGTGAATAATTTTGTTACATCTCGGTTTACTGATATTAAGTGAGACTACACCACTTAGTAAAACGGATTTCCCCTCACTTATATTCTTTTCAAAACATATATTTTCTTTAATCCATTTATGCAGCCAAACTAATTAATCAAATAGATTATATCAAAATACTTTTATGCTAATAAATGGACTACCTGTCCATAAAACAAGTAATATGTGAACTATCCGCCCATATATAACAGCAGGGTCCATTATGCTATGGTCCATATAACTGAGCCGACTGCCCGTAAATTAGTCCAACTGTTTGAAATCTAGGTCGAATGCCTGCAAAATGGACTAACTGTCTGAATTATTTTCTTAAGGTTAACTACCCTTTAAATTTTCCTTGAAAACCTTTTAAAATGATTTAGTCCTTCAAATCATATATATACAAGGAAAATATATCTTTAGCTTTACTCTAAGTCATTTTGCCATGTTATACATACTTTACTCAAAATAATGTTGATGAGATTTAATAAGGATTAACTATCCTTCTAAAACAAGTCAAAACCCTTTTTAACTTGGAAATACTTAGGCTACATTGCCTATCTATTACATTTGAAACCTTTGTTAAAACTGTTAAACAACCCTTTCGAAACCATTGAAGGTAACCCCTACAAAACCACTGGAAAACCCTTTCTTTTGTTTTCTCCAAAAGCTTCAATACAGACATCACCATTTTAAAATCTTTTAAATATTTTCTTTCGAAAAAATAGGAAAAACCATCCTTTCAATCCTTTTGAAACCCTGGGGAACCACCCCTTTCGAAATCATTCATTAAACCTTTCGAAAAAGTCAAACTCAATCTTTCGAAAGCACTTAGGGTTCGATTTCAAACATGTGGAAACCTTTCGAAACCATTCAAAATTGTCTTGGTCAAAACCATTTGAATTCTGCCTTCAATTAGAGCAAAAGGATCAGAAACCCATTAAAGTCGAAAGCATCAGTTTCAAAACTTTTTAAAACTATCTCTTTCGAAACCATTTGGGTTTTACTTTACTTATAGAAAAAGGGTCTTAAAAATATTTAAGTCAGAAGCAACTGCTTCGAAACCATTTCCTAAGTAATGAAGTGATGGTGCCGAAACCATCCCTTTGGAAGTATTGGAGAGGTGGCCAAAAAAACAACCTTTCGAAACCATTTGGGTCGAAAGGTAGAAAGGCATTAGCAAAAAGGTATCGACTTAGTCGAAAGATTTCTTTAAAAACAGAGGCGCAACCCAATAAAAACGTTACTTTTAAATCATTTGACTTGGTTGAAAGCTATTTAGTCGAAAGCCATTTAGCCGAAAGCACGAAGGTATATTTCTTTAATTTAAAAACAAAGGACTGCCTCAACCCCTTCAACACCCATGATTTCAAATCCCTACCTTCCGCCATCATCCAATTCATTATGTACTAGTTGCCTAATATCACATGCATTGGTTTCATCTGTGTCGGAGGCGATAATATGGAGGCGGAACCTGGTGTCTAAAAGAGATGATACAGTGAAAAACTTGTAGCAAATAGTTCTTTTCACCTAACCTGCCTTACATGTCTAATTGTGATTGGTTGCCTCTTTCTTTACCAATAAAAAGTACTTCACTTTGTCAAAAGTGATGCTGGCCTTTCCAGATTTTATAATTTCAATCATTTTACAAAAAGCCCATTCTCCTCTTATAATTATATAAAACATTTAAGTCATATACCTTAAATAATTTTATATAACCACTAAATCACTTAGGAAAAATCAAGAAAAATTCCAAAAAATCACCTTATATATGTTTTCCAACATATATAAATTTCAAACCCAAATAATTAATTATTTACTCGTAATTAATTTAAAACCCAAAACACCATTTTCTTTACTAGAAAATTCATATTAATTCCACGAAAATTCAAAAAAATCTTAAATCCATCTCCAAAATAATATTTATGATCTTCAGAAAAATTCACAAGACATTTGGAAGTCATTTTATAGGCTTTTCACCTTAAAACATATCATAAATTCAATATGAATAACCATAATTCATCAACAAGTATATATATTCATTCCATCATTCAAAACATGGCAAATCATTGCAAAATATTTGAAATTCATATTAAAGCCGAAAACGCACTCAAAAATGAGATGTAAACATTATTCACCATAGATTTAGAGATTATGGAGATTGAGATGTGAATAGATTTGATTTCAATTTTCTACTTTCTAGCTTTCCTTCTTTTCTTCCTTGTTAACGGTGGCCCACCCCTTAATTTAAAATTTTGAAAATGAAATGAACGTGTAAAATTTTATAGGGCCAAGGTTTGGAGGATATAGGAATGATCACTTTCCTATTTTTCCCCTTCTCTATTTCATTTTAACTCTTCTTTAGTTCTTTGTTAAATGGCATGGCTGAACTTAATTGAAAATAAAATCTCAATACCCTAATCAATACATTATTTTATTTAGTTCAACTTTAAATATCCTAAATCATGTTACCAAAAATCTGGGGTGTTATAACAAGTGTTTGAACCCAAGCCACCTATAGCAAGATAGGTCATTGATCCGTGTGAAAGCCCCTACACCATGGGAGAACCTTAATTTACTATAAATAGAGGACCATGTAAAACTGAAAAAGGGCTGAAAAGGTGATTTTTGGACATTCTACAATCATTCCATATTCCTTACCCTTTTCAAAAAGGTTTAATCAAAAGATCATTAATGGCGGACTTTGTAACAGTAGTACTTGTACATCAAATTGAGGAATAAAAGCTCACGACAAAACCTTCAAAGTGGACATAGGGATCTTAGTCCAGAACAACTATAAATCCCATGTCTCTTTATCTTTCGGCGCTTATTATCTGCATAGTTTTGGTATTCATCCAATTTATCTACATCCTTTCGAAACAAGACTTTGAATGCTTTGAAGTGTTAGTCGGATGAAAAATTTGCCTAACATATTCTAAAATATTAAGATAATATTGGATAATATCAGTAAAATATCGTACATGCGTAGAACATGTTATAAATGATACTTTACTATGTCATATTAATGTGGAGTTTCAAATATATGGATAAATAATATCAAATCACTATTAAAGACCGATTGCATATAGTTTATAGATTACATCCATTTACTGATATATTCAATTAAATATAAATCATAATATATGCTCATAAAATTCGAGAAATTCATATGCCATACATCTTTATCATTTTTATTCTATAGTTATTTCAATCATCTAATCATCTATATTACGTTTCCAAAATTTTCACGTTTATATTTTCATCATTTGCACTTATTTTATTGAATAAGCAAAGTTGATTAGATACCAATTACTACTTTAGCTCATTCCTTATCAATATGTCAAATATATAACTTTACTGCTCTTTAACTTAAGTTCTTGGCGCATGATAATAACTAATAAAATGATTTTTTATAAGCTAACTTACCAATTAGAAATAATGAAAATAAATAAATAAAGAGAACCTAGTACTCTTTCATGATCTTATTTTATGTGGTAAAGTCTTCGCCAAAAAACATATAAAATAATGGAATAAGTAGAGTTTTCTTTACTAAAAGACTAATGAAGAAGACTAAAATGTTATGGTTAAAACCAGAAGTTAGTGTATTTAGGATTTCTATTATGGTCTAGATATTTTCATTCACCATATATATATATATAATATATTGAGAATGTGAAGATATTTATTTGTAAATACATTATCCCCAATATATTATATAATAATGAATGTAACACCCCTAATTTTGATTAAAATTATTTAGGACATTTAATTAGGTAAATTAAATAAAATAATGTAAGAGGATAAAGAGATTGAGATTTGATAACTATAACATGAGTCGAGCCTTAATCAGTGAACTAATAAGATTGATTAGAACATTAATAAGAAGGAGGATTTAGGTGACAGATAAAATAGGAAAAGGTTACATTTCCTTAACATACACCTTTCCATTCTCATTTACTTATTCACATTCATTCATACAAACTAAATATTAAGGAAGGTCAGCCATTGTTAGGAGTTTTAAGAGGAAGAAAAGCTGGGAAATCAAAGAGAAAGCTTAAGGCAACCAAATCACACTCAAATCTCAAGTTTCAATATCTAATCAAGGTGAATAATAGTTATCCATGTCACTAATTGCATGGTCATTTTGGTTCTGCGATCAAACCCTAACCTTATGTTGTTGTAATGCTATGTTTTGAATGATTGGTTGAATATATGCTTGAATGATGATTATTAAATTTATTATGAAATTATTTAATATGTTTTATGAGTACAAGCCTAGTTTATGACATCCAATCAACTTAAAATTTTGATATGATGTTAGAAACATTATTTTAGTAGAGGATTTTTAATTTTATAATTTCCAATCAAGTATAAATATTTTATGAATTTCTTAAGTGAAGAGAATGATTTATTTTAGGTTTTAATTATTGAAAATAATTAAATAATATTTTTAGTCCCGAAATTTTTAGATGTTAAATAATATGGTAACTATGATTCACTGTGATTTTTTAGGATTTTTCCCAAGTGTCATGATTTTATATGAATTTATTAGGCTAGAAAGGCTTAATAATTAAATTAAAATATTAATATAAAATTATGATTTGCAAAAACACTTAGGAATGTAATTTCCGATCTGTAGCGGTTTTTCCAAAAAGAATTGGAAAAGAAAGTTATTACCCAATAAGAATTTGACAAAGAATTAGAGTTGGTGGAAAGATATTGTTTTTTAAAGAAATAAAACAGCTTTCATGTTAATTACGATATTGCCATATGCTATCAATCAATGTCATAGCCCATCTATGCTGCATGTCATCACTAACCTGTAGGAAAACATATGATATCAGCCTCGTTGGTATGAAATGATTCCGCCAAGGTCGGGGCTTATATATAAATGTCGACATTGATGCCTGCGACGTTGAAAATGCCATTGGTATTCTATACTGCTAATCTTCTATGCTGCATATGTTCTATGCCACCTATTTTGTACTGCATGTTCAATAGTGACATTAATAATACCATAAGTTTTATAGTGACGTCCATGATGCTGCATATTTTCTATACTGACATCAGCTCCATAAGGCAACAATGCAGCTATAAGTATATTTTCGACATAAGCTATATTATGGTATTGATGTCGCATATATGAATTTCGACACTTATTATAAAGAGGCATGATGCCGCTAGCTAATTATTTCGTCGTGTTTTTGCTATGATGTCGTTATAGCCTATTTTCGATGCTAATTTTATACGGCAATGATGCCACCTAACCTAAATGTTGACGTTCCCATATTTCTATGTTTTAAAGTTTTATACTATATAAACCCATAATACCGCTGATAGTGGCAACCTATATTTATTTATGATATGCGACATAAATGGTTTTGGTCTTATGGCCTTATGCTTTATAAATCTGACGCTTTAACATTGTTTCGATGTAGAAAGGGTGTGATAGCCCATATAGGCAATGTTAATGCCGCACTTTATCAATATAAACGGTTTTATTGTATATGGATTCATAGCCTAAGGCTTTGTAACAACCCGGTGTTTTGTGGAAATTAATTTTTCGTCATTTGGATGAATAATATGGTTTGCTAAGTACTATTAGGAGTTTCTAATTAGGTTGAAAAAAAATTCTTTGGATTAAATTATCAAGTGATTATGTGGGCTTTGGATCTTGGCCCACGTTTGCAAATGCTTTGGTGTCGTGATAATAATGTTTACTGATCCCCTTATTCATTTTATTCGTAACCCTAAAACCCAAAACCTAACACACGAAAGAAATTAATGGCGACTCGTTTGTTCCTTTTCGTTCGTCCCTCAAATTAGGGTTTCGAGTTTGTAGTTGATGCCAATTTCAATGGCTCGAGTCGAAGGCAATTTCCTGCTCGAATGGTGGCTCGTCTCTGAGATGCTCGACGGCTTCTAATTGAACGAGTTCCCTGCTTCGTTTTGAAAAGGTGAGTGCTTTACCACTCACATCTAATTCAGCCTAATAATATGCTTGCATTTGACTTTGTTGTGATTTATTGCTTTGATTTCTGGATAAAGTTCGAACTGTATACTTGCTCGATTTTATTCAAAGTGTTGTTTTCTCTGACTTAATCGAATTCATATATAATGATACTTGCGATTTTGACTGGTTTATGTATATGGCTTTGATGATTTTTGAAATGTTCGAACTAGCCATTACGGCTTGACTTTCATTTTTGACTTCGGTTTCGATGCTTGTGTTCATCTGAAAATTTGAGATGTTTTGTTTTGAGTTTGGGCTTGATAAATTTGATTTTTGGTGAAGCCTACTATTTCGTATGCTCTAAATATGTGATTTTTATCTCTGGCGTTTGTACTTGGTTGGAAATTGGCAAGTCCTACTGGACTTGTTCACTGAATTGCAGTTTCTGATCGGTTTTGCCTGTATAGAGTTGGTTGTGTCTTACTCTTGACCATGGCCATTGTTAACCATGCATATGTGTTGCCTGTAGTGTTGCAGTTTTTGACCTTGATTGTTCGATCACTGTCCGTACTATCTGCATATTGTACTCTTCAGTATTGCCTTGTTTGTGAATAAGTGTTGTCTTGTATATGCATTGGTCTGCACTTCATGTAGTGGGTATATATGTACACAAGAGTGCATGCTTTTTTCTGTACCACTTGTATACCATCAGTTGCCACTGCCTGTTTCAATGTACATATGGTTGTGAGTTGTAGCCTCGACACTACCCACTGTTGCATTATGTTGCACCTGTTTTGTGTCCTTCCTGCAGTCAATTATATGTTATAATTGCATGCTAGAGTCATTTGCGTTTCCCCTGAAGTCAATTACACGTTATATGTGCATGCTCTGTCCATTTCTTTGTGACAGGTATGCATGTATATAAAGATGATAGTGAGCAAATGATTAAAGCATCCAATTTACTGCACAAAATATTGATCTTCCAATTGTTGCATGCGTGAGCTATACTGGTATTCGATTCACTGTTGAGTTCATTTTCAATTGCATTCACTCTATTATGGTTGAGTTTTCTCTGAATTTTGAAGGTCTTGAGACATGGGCATTCATGTGTACATGATATATTGTGTAGTCTTTTGTTCACTGGTCGAGTTATTTGCTTGATGTGCTTGAGTCAGCATCCCCGATCAGGTTACTATTTTCTGGTCTCTACCTTCATACTTTCACTGTGACCTGACCTTTACTTGAGTCATATTGATAGTCATGTGCACCCTTTGTTGAAGATCTAAATCTGGATAGATGTCGATCTTGTTTTTGTCTATTATTATGTGCAGTTTTGAGTTGCTTATATGACTTGAACTGTTGGCCTTTGATTTGTAACTTCTAATTCATCGTTGTCTGGATTAGCCTGTGGTCTTGTGGCACTGCTGCAAGTCATGTAGAACCTCGGTTGTCTCTGTTGCAGCTACTATATATCTATATGTGCTAGTGGCTGTGCACATCACATATTGATTAGAAATTTCATTCATGTATCTTGTACTAGTGTCGGAATGAGGTATTTATATCCACAACTGTTCTTGCATTTTTATCATCAAGTATGCCCTCCTGCTTTGTCCACTACTCTTATGCACTGAGCATTGCTTTAGATTTAAAGTGTCTGACCACTTTGATTTCCTTTGAGGCCTGGTTCCTTCCTGTTGTTGTACCTGACTCATTACTGTTTTATGTAAGGTTGCATTCGATTCTAGTTTCGTTTGTACGCAGTATTACCCTTGTTGGTTCGTATTGCATCGATGCAAATGGATTTTTTTCTGACTACACTTGAGTTGAATCCAGCATATAGCTCGGATTTGACCTTGTGCTCGTTGTGCCTTTTACTGTGCATTTCCTGACTTTTGCTTATTTCACACTGCAATGGCGAGGCAGTGCACGCGTGCGTGCACTGCAGCCACATAACATTGATTTCAGTGATATTTCTTTTGCTTTTGAACCATTGATCTTTTGCGTATTACATATGCCGTATTGGCGAGGCAGTACACGTGTTAGCGTGTACTGCAGCCAATTAGAATTGATGTTTTTTTAGTGATATTTCAATTGTTTAAATTGATTTAGTTTCAATTGATCATTTTGTTGTAATCTAATTATCTATTTGATAATTAGATTCTGAGTCTCTAATTATTATTTAATAATTGGATTTTGTTGTTAATTGCCATTTAGGCAATTCTGATGTTTTCTAAATTATCTTCATTGATATTCTTTTCACTTATCTCTGTTGATGATTTGAATCTGTTGATTTGTTGTTTAACACTATTATGTGTTATATTCACCGTTATCCGATTTCTTTGTTAAAGGATCGGATAGGTGAATTTACTTTGACTGTCATCTATTCATATTTAATTATTATTGCTTCTGTGCACGAATAACTGAGTTTGAATTAGACTGACCCGTGTATTATTTTCTTTTGAATTTAATACTCGGGTCAGACCGAGTATTTACAGGTTGTTGATATCTTACTTTGAGTTGCTGCTTGAGCTGTGAAGTCTCTTCATATCTTATGAAGTAGTCGTCGTCATGTTTAGTAGTCAGTGTATTTGTATAGGCTGTTGTATATCCATGTATATTATTCACGATAATGTACTTGTATATGTAACTTCCAGAGTCGACAGTGTAGTTGTATCATATGTATTGTATCACGTGTATATCAACTGACATCTGATATATATATATATATATATATGAGACTTTCTGTTATATTTGTGTTCCGCATTTACTTTATCTGATATATATATTGTCCTAAACTATTATGAACCATCGTAGTTCGTTTTATACTAGAATTGGGTATGTCGATGGGAGTAAATAAATATGAGATGAAAAAATATATACCACTCCTATCGAGATAACCAATACTAGTGTAAGGCCTAACTACGGATGGCCGCTGCTATCCAGCCTTATTCTTCGTAATAACAGACAGTATTTCTTTTAATACTCTTTGTTATTGTGAGCATAGAGGTGGGGCGTCACAGTTGGTATCAGAGCTTGGGGTTTAGGACATAATATAAAACATAACTTAGATGAAACATATGTTACAACTATTAGTCGATGTTTTAATCGTGTTTTGAGTCAAAACTAAAGTTTTGAAATTATGATGAATTTTTTTTAAATAGCTTTATTTATAAATAAAAGTGAAATTGTACTTTGATGATTCGATTGATTTGTGTTCTGTTATCAGAGTGCGTAGCGGAAACAGTAAGACTGCTTCGCTGAGTACAGCTGATATTTATTTTGATTTAAAAATCAAAATATGAAAATGAATTTAATTCATTATGTTGTTTAACCAGTGGTTTTGATTTGTTGAAAATTTTATACTGGTTTTCTTTAATACTAATCGCATGCTGATTAGATTTTTGCTGTTTTAAATTATCTTCATTGAAGATATATTTGAGTAATTTCTTTGTTTATTTAGTAGTGTGCGTGCAAACATGAGTTGCACGTTACCACACTAATTTTACGTTGAACCGATGCTTGGTTATGAAACGTATATTGTTGCCGTTATTCTTATAACGGGATTTTTACACCAATGCTATATTTTGAAGCAAGGTGTTTTGTTGACATTTTTAATGAATGAAAATTCACTGATATTGTATTTCGATGTGAATTATTTTGATGAGATTTTGACGTTTAAAAATTACTATCGCTTTGACTTTAGTATCCGTCATATTTTAAAGTGGATTTTCAAGCGGTTATCCCGCAATGCTGATTTTGAGATCCGTTTCTACGGTGTTTTAAGAAGTACAATTTTCTTATTGAAATTGTCACTAATGTTGCTGTTTTTATCACGGATTGCAAATCGTTTTAAAAATAAAATTGTTTTTCAAATTTTTTATAGTTTATGCTTTCAAAAGAATGAGGAAGCGATTTAAACGATTCAGCAAAATCGAGGACTATGAACCCTTTCTTTTACTGATTCGCTTAATTCCGGACTTGTTCGTTTGAGAATGTAGATTATTTACTTTTATATAATAAATGAAATTGTCTTCAGATTTTTTACAGTTTGCGCTTTCAGAAGAATGAGAAAGTGACTTAAACGTTTCAGAAAAATCGAGGATTATGACCCTTTTTTTTATTGATTCGCTTAATTCCGGACTTGTCCGTTTGAGAATGTGAAATGTTATTTTTGGAATACACAATTTTGCACTTTCAAGGAAACGATGAAGAGATTTAAACAATTTAGTAAAACACGTGGTTATGGGACATGTGCGTTTGCTATTTTGGTTAATTCCGGACTCGTTAATTGAAACATTTGCTGTTTGATGATTTTGATGATTTTACACGTTCAAGAAAACAATGAAGAGAATCAAACGATTTAGTAAAACACGTGGTATGGGACATGTGCGTTTGCTATTTCGGTTAATTTCGGAATCGTTAATTGAATATATGATGATTTTCGTGTGCTTTCGAGCTACTATGAGGACCTTCGGGTCATATGATGGACCTTCGGGTCAAATACCAGTACCAGACTTTCGGGTCATATGTTGGACCTTCGGGTCATATGATGGGCGCCAAAATTATGATGGGTACTTGGTAGGCTTCGGCCATATGAGATGCACGTGCGGCGTAGCTAAAACTCGCCATCTGATGGGATCGATCCAACCTTTTATGTTGATTTTCTAGAGTATCTTAATTGATTTCTAGATATTTGTTGAATCTAATTATCTGCAGGTAATTAGATATTTGATGTTATGAGTTCTGATTATCGTTTTTGATAATCGTATATTTGTTGATTTGATTATCGTTTTTGATAATCGAATATTTGTTGATATGAGTTCTGATTATCGATTTTGATAATCGGATATTTGTTGATTTGATTATCGTTTTTGATAATCGAATATTTGTTGATATGAGTTCCGATTATCGTTTTTGATAATCGGATATTTGTTGATTTGATTATCGTTTTTGATAATCGAATATTTGTTGATATGAGTTCTAATTATCGTTTTTGATAACTAGATATTTGTTGATTTGATTATCGTTTTTGATAATCGAATATTTGTTGATATGAGTTCTAATTATCGTTTTTGATAATTAGATATTTGTTGATTTGATTATCGTTTTTGATAATCGAATATTTGTTGATATGAGTTCTGATTATCGTTTTTGATAATCGTATATTTGTTGATTTGATTATCGTTTTTGATAATCGAATATTTGTTGATATGAGATTTAATTATCGATTGTGATAATTAAATATTTGTTGATTATCGTTTTTGATAATCGAATAATTGTTGATTTGAAATTTGATTATCGTTTTTGGTAATCGAATATTTGTTGATTTGAAATTTGATTATCGTTTTTGGTAATCGAATATTTGTTGATTTGAAATTTGATTATCGTTTTTGATAATCGAATATTTGTTGATATGAGTTCTGATTATCGTTTTTGATAATCAGATATTTGTTGATTTGATTATCGTTTTTGATAATCAGATATTTGTTGATTTGATTATCGTTTTTGATAATCGAATATTTGTTGATATGAGTTCTGATTATCGTTTTTGATAATCGGATATTTGTTGATTTGATTATCGTTTTTGATAATCGGATATTTGTTGATATGAGTTCTGATTATCGTTTTTGATAATCGGATATTTGTTGATTTGATTATCGTTTTTGATAATCGAATATTTGTTGATATGAGTTCTGATTATCGTTTTTGATAATCGGATATTTGTTGATTTGATTATCGTTTTTGATAATCGAATATTTGTTGATATGAGATTTAATTATCGATTGTGATAATTAAATATCTGTTGGTTATCGTTTTTGATAATCGAATAATTGTTGATTTGAAATTTGATTATCGTTTTTGGTAATCGAATATTTGTTGATTTGAAATTTGATTATCGTTTTTGGTAATCGAATATTTGTTGATCTGAAATTTGATTATCGTTTTTGGTAATTGAATATTTGTTGTTTTCTATCTATCTCTGTTGATAGTTAAAGTTTGCTGATTATGGAATTCGTGTTTTTCTGATTTTCTAGTTGATAACTAGATATTTGCGGTTTTGCGATGTGTGAATTGTGTTTTCTAATTATCTTTGTTGATAATTAGATTTTACTGTTTTCTAATTATCGTATCGATAATTAGCTATTGTTGTTTTGTGATTTTGTATTCTAATTATCTAATTAATGATTGAATATTGCTGATAAATGTAATTATTCAGTTTTGTTTTTTTTTTCTGATTATCTATCGATAGTTAGATTTTGTTGAGAATTTGTGAATTTCTTTTATGAAATTAAAAGATTCCTTTGACGGTTGTATTCTCGACTTTATTTTTCTAGCTTAACCAGTTTATGTTAGAAAAAGTAATTGTTGTAGACGACTTTAATTATGAAAATTGCGGGGACGCAATTTTTATAAGGAGGGGAGTCTGTAACAACCCGGTGTTTTGTGGAAATTAATTTTTCGTCATTTAGATGAATAATTTGGTTTGCTAAGTACTATTAGGAGTTTCTAATTAGGTTGAAAAAAAATTCTTTGGATTAAATTATCAAGTGATTATGTGGGCTTTGGATCTTGGCCCACGTTTGCAAATGCTTTGGTGCCGTGATAATAATGTTTACCGATCCCCTTATTCATTTTATTCGTAACCCTAAAACCCAAAACCTAACACACGAAAGAAATTAATGGCGACTCGTTTGTTCCTTTTTGTTCGTCCCTCAAATTAGGGTTTCGAGTTTGTAGTTGATGCTAATTTCAATGGCTCGAGTCGAAGGCAATTTCCTGCTCGAATGGTGGCTCGTCTCTGAGATGCTCGACGGCTTCTAATTGAATGAGTTCCCTGCTTCGTTTTGAAAAGGTGAGTGCTTTACCACTCACATCTAATTCAGCCTAATAATATGCTTGCATTTGACTTTGTTGTGATTTATTGCTTTGATTTCTGGATAAAGTTCGAACTGTATACTTGCTCGATTTTATTCAAAGGGTTGTTTTCTCTGACTTAATCGAATTCATATATAATGATACTTGCGATTTTGACTGTTTATGTATATGGCTTTGACGATTTTTGAAATGTTCGAACTAGCCATTACGGCTTGACTTTCATTTTTGACTTCGGTTTCGATGCTTGTGTTCATATGAAAATTTGAGATGTTTTGTTTTGAGTTTAGGCTTGATAAATTTGATTTTTGGTGAAGCCTACTATTTCGTATGCTCTAAATATGTGATTTTTATCTCTGGCGTTTGTACTTGGTTGGAAATTGGCAAGTCCTACTGGACTTGTTCACTGAATTGCAGTTTCTGATCGGTTTGCCTGTATAGAGTTGGTTGTGTCTTACTCTTGACCATGGCCATTGTTAACCATGCATATGTGTTGCCTGTAGTGTTGCAGTTTTTGACCTTGATTGTTCGATCACTGTCCGTACTATCTGCATATTGTAGTCTTCAGTATTGCCTTGTTTGTGAATAAGTGTTGTCTTGTATATGCATTGGTCTGCACTTCATGTAGTGGGTATATATGTACACAAGAGTGCATGCTTTTTTCTGTACCACTTGTATACCATCAGTTGCCACTGCCTGTTTCAATGTACATATGGTTGTGAGTTGTAGCCTCGACACTACCCACTGTTGCATTATGTTGCACCTGTTTTGTGTCCTTCCTGCAGTCAATTATATGTTATAATTGCATGCTAGAGTCATTTGCGTTCCCCCTGAAGTCAATTACACGTTATATGTGCATGCTCTGTCCATTTCTTTGTGACAGGTATGCATGTATATAAAGATGATAGTGAGCAAATGATTAAAGCATCCAATTTACTGCACAAAATATTGATCTTCCAATTGTTGCATGCGTGAGCTATACTGGTATTCGATTCACTGTTGAGTTCATTTGCAATTGCATTCACTCTATTATGGTTGAGTTTTCTCTGAATTTTGAAGGTCTTGAGACATGGGCATTCATGTGTACATGATATATTGTGTAGTCTTTTGTTCACTGGTCGAGTTATTTGCTTGATGTGCTTGAGTCAGCATCCCCGATCAGGTTACTATTTTCTGGTCTCTACCTTCATACTTTCACTATGACCTGACCTTTACTTGAGTCATATTGATAGTCATGTGCACCGTTTGTTGAAGATCTAAATCTGGATAGATGTCGATCTTGTTTTTGTCTATTATTATGTGCAGTTTTGAGTTGCTTATATGACTTGAACTGTTGGCCTTTGATTTGTAACTTCTAATTCATCGTTGTCTGGATTAGCCTGTGGTCTTGTGGCACTGCTGCAAGTCATGTTGAACCTCGGTTGTCTCTGTTGCAGCTACTATATATCTATATGTGCTAGTGGCTGTGCACATCACATATTGATTAGAAATTTCATTCATGTATCTTGTACTAGTGTCGGAATGAGGTATTTATATCCACAGCTGTTCCTGCATTTTTATCATCAAGTATGCCCTCCTGCTTTGTCCACTGCTCTTATGCACTGAGCATTGCTTTAGATTTAAAGTGTCTGACCACTTTGATTTCCTTTGAGGCCTGGTTCCTTCCTGTTGTTGTACCTGACTCATTACTGTTTTATGTAAGGTTGCATTCGATTCCAGTTTCGTTTGTACGCAGTATTACCCTTGTTGGTTCGTATTGCATCGATGCAAATGGATTTTTTTCTGACTACACTTGAGTTGAATCCAGCATATAGCTCGGATTTGACCTTGTGCTCGTTGTGCCTTTTACTGTGCATTTCCTGACTTTTGCTTATTTCACGCTGCAATGGCGAGGCAGTGCACGCGTGCTTGCACTGCAGCCACATAACATTGATTTCAGTGATATTTCTTTTGCTTTTGAACCATTGATCTTTTGCGTATTACATATGCCGTATTGGCGAGGCAGTACACGTGTTAGCGTGTACTGCAGCCAATTAGAATTGATGTTTTTTTAGTGATATTTCAATTGTTTAAATTGATTTAGTTTCAATTGATCATTTTTTTGTAATCTAATTATCTATTTGATAATTAGATTCTGAGTCTCTAATTATTATTTAATAATTGGATTTTGTTGTTAATTGCCATTTAGGCAATTCTGATGTTTTCTAAATTATCTTCATTGATATTCTTTTCACTTATCTCTGTTGATGATTTGAATCTGTTGATTTGTTGTTTAACACTATTATGTGTTATATTCACCGTTATCCGATTTCTTTGTTAAAGGATCGGATAGATGAATTTACTTTGACTGTCATCTATTCATATTTAATTATTATTGCTTCTGTGCACTAATAACTGAGTTTGAATTAGACTGACCCGTGTATTATTTTCTTTTGAATTTAATACTCGGGTCAGACCGAGTATTTACAGGTTGTTGATATCTTACTTTGAGTTGCTGCTTGAGCTGTGAAGTCTCTTCATATCTTATGAAGTAGTCGTCGTCATGTTTAGTAGTCAGTGTATTTGTATAGGCTGTTGTATATCCATGTATATTATTCACGATAATGTACTTGTATATGTAACTTCCAGAGTCGACAGTGTAGTTGTATCATATGTATTGTATCACGTGTATATCAACTGACATCTGATATATATATATATATATGAGACTTTCTGTTATATTTGTCTTCCGCATTTACTTTATCTGATATATATATTGTCCTAAACTATTATGAACCATCGTAGTTCGTTTTATACTAGAATTGGGTATGTCGATGGGAGTAAATAAATATGAGATGAGAAATAAAAATATATACCACTCCTATCGAGATAACCAATACTAGTGTAAGGCCTAACTACGGATGACCGCTCCTATCCAGCCTTATTCTTCGTAATAACAGACAGTATTTCTTTTAATACTCTTTGTTATTGTGAGCATAGAGGTGGGGCGTCACAGGTTTTAAGGTGCGACAACCCCTAGTAGATTTTGAAGTTCATCAATGTTATCTCATAAAAACATATATATCATGGTATAATATTTTGGATAAGTAAAGGGTTATAGTTTCTTTATTCTAATTATGATTTCAAGGGTTAAATCGATTATAATATGTTTTCAAGGAAATAAAAAGGGTATTTAGCCCAGGATTTTACTAAAGAGATTTTTATCACCTAGATAAATTGTGATATGATGAATTGACTCACAGTTTAGAAAATTAGATGAGACTGGTGTAGGGTCGTGCCCTATACTTCAACTGTTAGCCCCTAGCTAATATTAGTCAAAAATTCCAATGCATAAGGCTTCATTAAGGGTTAGACCAAAAGTAGGCTAACGCATAGAAAGGAATACACAAAGATGAGGTAGGTTATTGATTAGACTACAAGATACTAGGATCAGAGTGACTTTAGGAATAATAAGTTTCAAAAAGACCATCCAGTTTCTTTCTAACAGTAAGTTGGAGAGTTTGTGTAACAACCCTGTTATTAAATATCAAATTAATTAAATTTAATTTTGGTTAATAATTCCATTTTTATGATTTGTAGAAATTTAATTAAGTAATAAAAGTTAATTTTTGTTAATTGGGTTAATTTTAACTAAAAGAAAGGAATTATTAATCCTTTGTGAATGATTTTAATTTAAATATTTTTGAATTTGGTTATTAGGGATTTTTTTGTAGTAAATAATGAATTAACAAATGAGGGAATTTAAAGCCGGTTTAGTTAAATTAAATTATTTGAAATATCGAATGAATGAAATATTTTGAAATTTTTGTTCGAATATTAAAATGGAAAAAAATGTGAATTCTAATTATAAAACCATTCAAGATATATGAAATGGAGATTTTTGTATTTGAGATATATTGAGTTTGAGGATTTAATTGAAAATAAACATTAATACTGATTTAATAGTGGAATAGAGTATTTTGTAAATCAAGAGAGGTAATTAGCAATACTTCTCCTAATTTGTTACACCCAACTATAGAGTTCAGTAGCAAACCCATGCCCAATAACCCAACATAAGAGATTAGGAAAGTCTCGTTCTTATGGACAGAACACACTTTTCCTTCTGAAACTTGAGAAATAGAAAGAAAATGAAATCAAAACCCTTCTTTCAATCAAGGGCTTAATCCTTTCTAATTCAAATTACAAATTAAATCTTTTTGAAGCAAATAAATCAAAGGTTTGCTCTTTTAGTTTGAAGCTCTTGTAATCATATTTTTTGGTGCTGAATTAAGAAAAATTAAGGTGAGTTAAACCTCATTAGACCTATCTTTAAGTTTCTCACTGCTTGCATTTGATTTCGTAATGAATGGTTTAAAATGAAGATTTTATGTCTTCTTTTTCATCCTTTTCTTGCTCTTCTGTTCCAAATTTGGTCAGATGCACCATTGTCAATGGCCTTGCTTTAGTTTAATTTTGTCATGTGACTAGAGAAATCGCTCACGCATCTATATTCCATGCCTTGAAAGAGGTCACACATCCAAGATATTCAAGTAAATTTGTGAGTCCCTTACATGGGAATTGCTTGTAGGCTACTTTGCTTTGTCCTTTGCCTTGAATTTAGTTTGTACTCTTTCCAGCGTGCTCTGAATTAATTCTACCTTTCCATTTTAAACTTGTTTCTTTTACATGTTTCAAGGAACATGTCCTTTATAATTTCATTCGCCTGTTGCCTTGATAAATTAGTCACGCTCATGCATTTTGGCTTTAGTTCGTTCCTCCTTATTGCTATATTAAACTGTAGTTGTCCTTGCCTTGCAAATTTAATCACACATATGCTTATACTTAGATTTGCACGTCCTTGCCTATGGGTGATTTGTGGGCTGCATTAATTTGTTTCGTACTTTTTGTGCTTTGTAATCTTGGAATTAAACACATCCCATTACTCTGTTGCTTTGATATGTCAAGTCCCTGCCTTGTTTTAAGGCAATTGAACGTATTAAGTTAGACTTTAGTGTAAAATTCCCCTTTTGTGAATAATAGCATTGCAATGGAAATCATTTTGCTTTATTTTGCACGTTCCTGATGTTGAGTTAGACATTTGTTATCCTGTATGAACACATTAGTTTAGACATTTGTTTTGTTTTATTATATTTTGTGCGTCCATGTCATCCTATTGCTTTTGAATGGAAATGCACCCATGTTGTTACCTAAATTTTTCACAAGTCCTTGCGTTGTTTGATGCTTATTTATTTTGTAAAAAAATTCTACTTCAATTTTGACTCTGATTTTTCTGAGTTTTGATGTTTTGATTTGGCAATTTATTTTGTCCTAGATTTTTATGAAATTTATGAGCATTTATTAAATATATATAGATTAAAACAATAATTTTTTAACATAAAGTAACTTTGAAATCATTTCATGTAGAATAAATTATATTATTTTCTTTCAAAAATCATAGGCTCTTATTGGATTTTATCGGTGTTGGCTTTTGGCTAATTATATGCTAATTAGGCATTCTTGCGTGATTTCTAGATCTTGAGATAAAATATTTTGAGAACCTTAGTTCCATAATACGAGAAGTGCTAATAATCAACTTGGTGTTATTGATTGGTTTAAATACTTTCAAATAACGTTTCATCGAATATGGTAAAACCGTTGAATAAATTTTTGAGTAGAATGTGAATACGTGAATTTCACCGAGTAGTATGGGAAACTTTGGTTATATTCTTATGATTGCTATAGGGAAGTAATTAACACTTTAGAGTTGTATTCTCTTCTGGTGTGAGACAAGTGGTTGATAGATCCTAAAGAGAATGTAGTTCAATTTTTCCAGTGGTATCCGTAATAAGTAATATTTACTGGCTTTAGTAAATAACTGGTTTCACCATATGGTATGGGACATATTGGTTAAGTTCTAGTGATTACTGAAGGTGATAGTATTTGACAATTTAGTGTTTACTCTCTTTAAGTGTGCAACAAGTGGTTGCTAGATCCTTAAGAAGTTTGTTCCTGAATTCTGTTTGAAAATTATACTATAATAATATTAAATAAATGTAGATTTATCGAGTCATGGTTTATACGATCACTTATCAGTATGGACTATTTTTGAGATCATTCTGTGATTCTTTGTTCTTGGTCTGAGTACGATCCTTGGTATCAGATTGGTTCGAGTGATACCAATTAATTTGTTTGTTTGCTATGGGTTTTGAGTACAATCATTGCGATTGTTTTGGACGGCCATTACGATCGGTTTGGATTAAGATCTCTTGGATTTCGAAAATTAGGATTAAGTAACCATTCTGTGTTAGTGAAATAAATAATATATTCTTGTGTTTTGTGGTGGATTCTAAACTAAATTATTTATATTTGTGTGCTTAGAGATGTTATGCTTTGTCCTGAGAATTCAATCTTTAGTGCCTAATTTGTGTTTGTGACCTAAATGTATAAACATGCGACTTATTTTTAATTCTAAATTAAGTTAATCCCGTGACTTGTTGTTCCTTGGACAATTGTATCACCTATATATTATTTGTTCTTATGTTATATATTATTCCCACTTTATTGGATATTTAGAGATAGTTTGATCCGGGGTTATTTTGCTCGGGTCAAACCGAGATTTTACGAGTTTACAGGACGCTCAGACTTTTGGGTAGGTGTGCTAGCATACGATAAACATTTTGACACTTAGTTTATCTTCTATAAGATATTCACCTGTTGTACTATATGACGTATTATTGAGATAGTGACTTAGTTGAGTTATGTATTATGTAAGCCTAGTTGTATATTTGATGACTCACACTAGGTATTGTATATGATATATATTATTCCATTGTGATATGCAATTATTTTCATATGATATATTGTCTAATTTTGATGAATTAGGGTATAGATTACTTTGTATTAATATTGTACATGTCGAAATTCAGCTCAGATATTCGATGAAAAAGTATAAATGATGTGTCGATTTTAGTATAAAGATATATTCACATTCCAACGCCTGTAACAAGCTGTATTCTCTGGATTAGCAGATGACATTACTTGCAATGTTCTTTGCTTATCTGGGTATCATATGGGGTCATTAAAGGTTGTGGCATTAGGGTCGAGCCAGAACATTATAGCATGTAATTTCACATATTCGAGACCAAGATGACATAGAGTCCTGTTCCTTTGGATGTGTAGTAGATAGTTATATTAACTATCTAATTAAAGATAAGAATGTAAAACGATTATGAGATAATTACTACGAATTATTTTTATTTTAACTAGCTATATTAAAACTAGTATTAGAGTTAGATTGAGCAGATTAGTATTATGGCTGGAGGCAGACCAGAGTTACACCATGATCTACCAGTAATCCTGCCCGGTAGGGATGCTTTTAACCCCGGAATAGATTTCAGAAATTGTCCATGCTACCCGTACTGTTGATCAGAATGCTCATTTAGTTCGTGCTGATTTCGCTTACTTATGTAGAGATTTTGGTCATTTGGAAGATAAACTATTTAAAGTAACGGAAAAGCTTATTGAGATACATGCATGGATAAAGGCATGCGAAAGGATTTTTAACTGCATGGGCCTTTTTTGATGCTCAAAGGGTTTAAGTGCCTTCCAGTCATCTGCAAGAAAGAGCATTGGAATGGCACGATTTGTTAATGGTAGAATTCAAAGAGGATCAGCTTACTTTGGCACAATTTAGACAGAGATTCGAGTAGAAGTTTTTACCAGAAGCAGAGAAAGAAGCGACAACTAGGAAATTCATTGACCTTAGACAGGATCAGCCTCAGTTCTGGAGTACATAGCGGAATTTGAGGCCTTATCTAAATATGGATTGGATTTCATTAATACTTCGAGGAAGAAAAACCAGAAGTTTATCTATGGATTATGCACGTCATTGAAGAAGGCATTGTTACTTCAGTTGGATATATCTTTCAAGTCTTTGGTTGATTCAGCTCTTCGCTTGGAGGATGACGTAGAAGACCTTCCTATGAAGCCAAAGCTAGACTCAAATCAGAGGAGGAAGCAAAATATTGAGCAAGGAAATTAAGAATCAAAGGATAAAGAAGAGGAAGCAAAATGAGTCATGTCCTTCAGCTCACATAAGAGGTCTCAACTTTAGAATCAAGGGCCATTATTCGAATGAGTGTATAAAGCCCAAAGTTTCTTCTCTACCCGGTATTTGCTTTTATTGCAAGAAGGAGGGCCACTTGATTGTTGCATGCCTACAAAAGGAAAGAAAAGAAGGGAAAGGGAAGGGTGCGAAGACTTTTGGTAAATTGGCTTAGTAAGGTATAGTTATTGTATAAGGTGGCATTCTTTCTTTTGATAGGTTGCATAGAATTAGTTTTAAAAAAAAATGATTTATAGATTTCTTTCATTGAGAAAATTGCGAGGATGCAATTTTCTAAAGGGGAGGTCTATAACAATCACGTAATTAAATATAATATTAATTTAATTTAATTTGGGTTAACAATTCCATTTTTGTGATTTGTCGAAATTTAATTAAGTAATTAAAGTCGATTTTTGATAAGTGGGTTAATTTTAACTAAAAGAAAGGAATTATTAATCCTTGGTGGATGATTTTAATTTAAAATATTTTTGAATTTGGCTATTAGGGATTTGTATAGTGAACAATGAATTAAAAAATGAGGGAATTTAAAGCGGGTTTAGTTAAAGTAAATTATTTGAAATATCGAATGAATGAAATATTTCGAAATTTTTATTGGAATATTAAAGTGGAAATAAAAACGTGAATTCTAATTATTGCTCTGTTGCTCCAAATTTGGTCAGATGCACCATTGTCATGGCCTTGCTTTAGTTTGTTTTTGTCCCTTGACCCGAGAAATTGCTCACGCATATGTATTTCGTACATTGAAAGCGGTCACACATCCAAGCTATTCAAGTAAATTTGTGTTTCCCTTACATGGGAATTGCTTGTAGGCTACTTGCTTTGTCCTTTGCGTTGAATTTAGTTTGTACTCTTTCCACCGTGCTCTGAATTAATTCACCTTTCCATTTTAAACTTGTTTCTTTTACATTTTTCAGGGAACATGTCCTTTATAATTTTATTTGCCTGTTGCCTTGATAAATTGGTCACGCTCATGCATTTTGGCTTTAGTTTGTTCGTCCTTGGTGCTATATTAAATTGTAGTTGTCCTTGCCTTGCAAATTTAGTCACACACCTATGCTCATACTTAGATTTGCACGTCCTTGCCTATGGATGATTTGTGGGCTGCATTAATTTGTTTCGTACATTATGTGCTTTGTAATCTTGGAATTGAACACATCCCATTGCTCTATTGCTTTGATATCTCAAGTCCCTACCTTGTTTTGATGCAATTGAACATACTAAGTTAGAATTAAGTGTAATTTCCTCTTTGTGAATAGTAGCATTGCAATGGAAATTATTTTTCTTTATTTTGCATGTTCCTGATGTAGAATTAGACATTTTGTAATATCCCCTATCTAGAGGTCCAAAACTAAGACCTTCAAAAGCAACCTTTCGACCTAGTTGGAAGGCCTACTTTGAAAGTTTGCAAACATTTTATTTAAAACAACAGGCTACTACCTTTAACACTACTCCTCTAGGTTATTCTTTAGTTTATAAAACAAGGATAAATCATCTAAGTCAAAAGCTTCCTTTCGAAAGCATAGAGAAGTGGTAGGTTTTAAAACAAGTAAACCTTTTATCTTTATCGAAAGGTTCAAAACAATCATTTATAAAGCGGTAGTAACCCTACGACTGTGTCGGAAGGTTTCAAAACAAAATAGCGATAAAGCAGCAGAAACCTTTCAACTCAATCAGAAGGTTTAAAACCTTTATTTTAAACATTTAACCTGGTAAAAAACAACCAAGTCAGAAGCCCTTATTCGGTAGCAAAGCAGGTGAAAGCTTTTAGTTTATAAAACAAACATACCCCAATCTCTTTGAAAACTAACATTTCGACTTAGAACCCTTCGATCTTGTCCAGTTCTTTACGTACCAAGTAACTTGATAACATATGCATTGGTTTGACCTTGTCGAAATCTGTGAACCTCTCGACCTTGTCGAAAGATCTGAGCCAGAAGGTATGATACCAAAATGGCTGAAACAGGCTAAAAACATGATTTTCTTGGTTTTAACTTAAAAAGGATAACTTTCAACTAACCTGCCTTTGTTTTTCAAAATCTTATTTGTTGACAAATATATTTTAGAAAAGCGCTGCCACTAATTTCAGAAATAAATAATAATTTTTTTATAAAATGCCCATTCTCTTTAATTAAATATGTAAAACATTTAAGTCTCATATCTTAAATAATATATTCATCAAAACACACAAAAAATAGGGAAAAATTCTAGAAAATCTATTTTAATATATTTTCCAACATATAAAAATTTCAAACCTAAATAATAATTACTCTAGCCGTAAATAATTTATAACCCAATAAATCATTTTCTTCACTAGAAAATTTATATAAAATCCACATTAATTCAGAAAATTAGAAAAATTGGAACCCATCTCTATAATATCATTTCTGACCTATATTTAAATTTTCAGGGCATTTGGATGTCATCTAATAGGGTTTTGATGTCAAACATGTCATAAAATCTAGCATGAACATATATAATTCATCAACAAGCATATATATAAATTTAATCATCAAAACGTGGCATATACTTGTAAAAAAAACATTTTGGATCTAATAAAAAAAAATCCATATGGAAATGGGATGTAGTGATTACTCGTCTTAGCTTTGAGATTATAAGATGTGAGATTTAATGTTAATTATGTTGATTATCTTCCTTTACTTGGATCCTAGCATTAATCTTCTCTTGAGAACAATAATGGTGACCGACCTTAGATGTTTTAGTTTCCTAAAATCAAAATGAACATGATTTTATTTCCTAGGGGTTTAGGGTATAAGCCTTTCCTATTTCCCATTTTTCCCTTACTCATTCCTAACACCTTTGTTTATGATATTTTACTTTAATTAAAACACTAACATGGCACAACTACCCTTAGCCTAATCAAATCTCAACCTATTAATCTTCACATTATTTTATTTAATTTACCCAATTAATTATTTTAAATAATGTTATAAAAATATGGAGTGTTACAGACTCCCCACCTTAAAGAATTTCGTCCTCGAAATTACGATAAGTACACAATCAAAACAATCAAAGGTAAAACATAACATCAAACAACTCTAGATAAGCATCTCTAATCCTGCTGTAAATATTCCAAGTACAGTCTTTAGCATCGTCACTCCATTGGACCTTTTCTATTTGTCTGTCTTGTTCCTCAATTTCTTCTCATCCTTAGGCACAATCTGAATTGGCTTTCTAACTATAGTCAAGTTCGGCTTCTACTACTAAATTCTCTAATATTGTAGGTGCTATAGTACTCTCTGGGTCTCTAATACACTTTTAAGATGAGAAATATGGAATGCATCATGGACACCGGCCAAACTGCTCCGTAACTCTACTCTATAAGCGAGATTATCGATCCTCTCAACAATATGGAAATGTCCAACGAATTTAGTTGGTAATTTCCACAACTTTCCAAATCTAGTCACACCCTTCATCGGTGAAACGTTAATAAACACATAGTCTCCAACCGATAATTCCAAATCTTTCCTTCTTCTGTCAGCAAACTTTTCTCCCTATACTGTGCTTCCTTCATCCTAGCTTGGATCAACTCAATCTTCTCTGTGGCTTCATTCACCAAATCTGGACCAAGAAACAATCTATCCCTAGTCTCCAACCAACATACGGGACATTTGCATGGTCTTCCATACAAAACTTCAAACGATGCCATCCCAATACTAGTCCGATAACTATTGTTATACGAGAACTCAACCAAATGGAGATGGTCTTCCCATGATCCCCTGAAATCCAATACACAAGCTCTTAACAAATCCTCTAAGACTTTGTTTTCTCTTTCTGTTTGCCAATCAGTCCGTGGATGGTAGGCGGTACTCATATTGAGCTAGGTTCCTCATGCTTCCTGTAGACTCTTTCAGAACTCACTAGTAAACAATAAATCTCTATCACTTACGATACTACTAGGAATCCCATGCAGTCTAACCACATTCTTCATAAACAACTTCGCCAGAATAGGTGTCGTCTTTGTTGACTTTACTAGAACGAAATGCGCACTCTTTGTTAGTCTATCAACTGTAACCCATATGCTTTCATTCCCTCTACTAGATCTTGGCTACCCTTCAATGAAATACATTGAGATAGAATCCAACTTCCACAACGGAACTTTCAACAGTTGAAGCAATCCACCTGGCTTCTGGTGCTCGGCCTTTGCATGTTGGCAATTCAAGCATTGCTTTACACATACACCAATATCTCGTTTCATACCTTCCCAGAAAAAACTTCTCTTCATATCCTGACACATCTTTGGTCCTCCTTGATGGATAGTGAAATTCGAACGATGGTATTCATCCAACACTTCCTTTCTCAAGTCTCCTACGTTTGGAACACACAACCTTCCTTTCTTTCTCCATCCATTCTGGTCAAGACCGAAATCCTTTAACTCATCGCCTTCTATTCCTTCCCTTAACCTTCTGATCCATCCAGCTAACATTGGATCCTCCTTCTGTTTAGAAGCTACCTTATCAATAATTACCAGTCGAACTTCTAAACAGGACAATATAGCACTTCTTGCACTAGAACCTACCTCGGATGTAAACTGCACTCTACAAGATGATGAAGCTTCTAAATCTTTCTACTCAGCAACCATAGACAATGTTACATTCTGATGTTTCCTGCTAAGTGCATTCGCTACCTTATTTCCTTTCCTGGATGTGTATTCAATTCCAAAATCATAAGCAGCAACAAACTCCAACCATCTCTACCATCTCATGTTCAGCTCCTTCTAAGAGAACAAGTATTTCAATGACTTATGATCTGTATATAGTTCAAATCGCTCCCCCAAAAGATAATGACTCCACACCTTCAGAGCAAGTATAACGGTAGCTAACTCTACATCAAGTGTAGGATACCTCACTTCATGTGGTCTGAGCTGTCTAGAAGCATAAGCAATCACTTTACCACTTTGCATCAACACAGCTCCCAATCCAGTTCAACACGCATCAGTATAAACAACCAAATCTTGATTCCCCTCCGAAATCACTAATACCGGTGCATGGGTCAATATGTGTTTCAAGCTCTAGAATGGTTTCTCACACTTATAAGTCCATACAAACTTCAGATCCTTTCGGGTAAGCTTAGTCATCAGTGCAGCTATTCATGAAAATCTTAATAAACCTTCGATAATATCTGGCTAATCCAAGAAAACTCTTTATCTCGGTCACCATTTGATCTCTTCCAATTATTTACCACCTCAATCTTAGTTAGATCTACAACCCGTTCTCTACGACTACATGACCAAGTAATTTCACTTCCGACTTTCAAAAATGACACTTCAAAAACTTAGCCTTCAAGTGATATTCCATAAATGTCTCAAGCACAACTCTAAGATGAACTTCATGCTCCTTCTCATCCCTAGAGTATATCAAAATATCATCTATGAGGACCAATAAAAATCTACCCAAGTGCTCTCGGAAAATTCGGTTCATCGAATCTACAAAGAATACCGGCGCATTAGTTAGTCTGAATGGCATAACTAACCATTCGTACGATCTATACCTTGTCCTAAACGCCGTCAAAGGAATACTATCCTCTGCCACTTTAAGCCAATGAAATCCAGTCGCTAAATCCAACCGAGGGAATACGTTAGCTCCGCTTAATTGATCGAATAAATCATCAATTCTCAGCAACGAATATCGGTTCTTTATCGTCTTATCATTCAACTTACAATAATCAATACATAGCCTTAAAGATCTGTCCGACTTCTTAGCAAACACTGCGGCAGCTCCGCATGGAGAACTACTCGATCAAATAAAATTCTTGCCTTTCAAATCCACCAATTGCACCTTCAACTCTCTCATCTCCGTTAGCGTCATCCGGCTTGGTGGCCTACTCACCGGTTCTGCTCCAGGCACCAAATCAGTTCGAAACTCAGTGGCTCGTTTCGGTGGTAATCCAACTACTGGGTAAAACACATCAGCAAACTCTTTAATGACAAAGACTCGATGCAACTCATCCTCCGACTCTATGATACCCAGTAAAGCATTCACTTTGCAATAGGGTTTTCTACGAATAAACTATCTGATCACCACAATCCGGGTGAGTAAGTGATATTTCCTATTGTGGAAAAATATCCTAGCATCATATTTACTTAATCAATACATCCTAAGGATAATACCAAATCCCATAAAATCAGACATAGGCAAACAACAATCAAAAGTATGACTAGCAAATCAACTTTGTCCCAACAGGAAAATAGATGTTTTACTACTAATCACAAGTTTTATGTTCGACGTAGTACTCATACTGGAAATTACGATCAACGATTACTCTATCAATCACCATCTACTTCAGAAAGTATCTCTGAAGTATTTTTCAAATCCAAAAATTTAACTCTTAATGGTCACACCTTATCCCAAGTGTTGCATACCCTCCTATCGGATTTGCAACCCTTAAGAAAGTAACTAAGTATGAGGGTTTTAGGTTAAGCTTATCTACTAAACATGAAGAAATAAAAGAATGTGATGCACCGGTACCAAATAGAATGCTAATAGACATACCATGAATCTGTAGCAAGCCTCCCTGAATAGCCTTCCCTTTCTCCTGCATAACTAGCCTTCAAGTTGCATGCTCCAATGCATAAACGTACCCGTACCTTCTTTAGCAGGATCCTTTCATTGGTTCTTATAATGGTCAAACTGATCATAATTAAAACATTAGATGTTCTTCTTCCCAATCACTTCCTTTCCTTTCTCATTTCCTTTTCCAGTACGACATTTATTAGCATAGTGTTCTTTCTTATCACATTTACAACAAACCACCTCATCTTTTCCCTTCTTTTGTGCTCCTCCATTCTGAGCATTCTTATTATGGAAAAACTTTCTTTTCTAGCCTTGTCCCACCTAGACCTCCTTTATTTTCATCCTGAAACAAGCTAACGCCTCTTTCTGCCTCAGCACCATTTCTACCACTACATCACTTGGATCCCTTAAGTGCAGCAAGGCAGCACTTATCAACTCCGGCCTCAAGCCTTTTATAAAATTTTCATTCCTCCTGATTACTGCATCAACCAAAGCATACCCGTACCGAGCTAACTATTCAAACTTCCTTGCATACTCAAGAACAGACATCTCCTCTTAATCTAGTTTTGCAAACTTCCTCACCAATGCCGATTGCACCATCACTGACATAAACATTTCTTGAAACTTTCTCTTAAACTCCTCCCAAGTCATGGTTTCCTCATCAACGCCAACTACAGCAGTATTCCACAAAAATAGAGCAGCTTCTTGAAGCTATCTCGAAGTTAGTCTCCTCTTTTGCTCCTCATTCAATCCTAAGTCAGAAAAAAAACTCTAACAATGTAGCATCCAGTTTTCTACCTCGATCGCATCTTCAGTACCAATGAACGGTTTTCCTCCAAGCTTGGTGTAATCTCTGCTTAAGTTAGCATACTGGTTGACCATCGAAGCTTCCTAAACTCCACCTCCAGTAGCATTTCCTCTGACAACTCTAGCCACAATTCCAGCTTGCATTATGTTTATGAAAAACCGATACATGGCTTCCATGTCCACTTGGGAACCCCAACACCAACATTTTCAACTTGAGTCTGACCTATACCTCTTCTAGCATTTGGTCAGGCATTTCCATTAGTGGTGCTGCTATCTCCTCCAAGATTAACTCTACCTCTTCTTCCTCACATATTTGCATTCAAACCTCATGACTTACAGATGAATAGCCTAACTAAGTTAGGAATATATAGATACAAAGTTACTTATATGTTAGCAAATACAAGTATGTTACTTTAGCGTTATCCCATACCCCGATGTTAATTCTAATTACTAAGGATTATGTTTTCAAAAAAAACATTTTTAGTTAAAGTATTTCATAAACCTGGCTCTGATACCAAGTTGTAACATCCCCTATCTAGAGGCCCAAAATTAAGCGCTACAAATATTGTAGTCATCTACAATATTAGCTTCCAATGACTAAATACAAATATGTTAATGGTATCAATAATATCAGAAGCACTTGAATATGAAACAAAACAAATATTTCCAAATTTTTTTTTTACTTCATTACATTTCAAAACCAAATGTCTCACATTCCCAACACATAATCTCAAATTCGTTCCTATGCATAGATAAAATATACTTATTACAAATACTTAAGAGCGGTATATGAAGATACCCCTTGGATGATCAGAGTCATAGTGTCATAATAGACTTAATACAAAACAAATCATAAATACATCAAAACATAAAATAAGAATAGCAACTCTTAAATAGCTATCTGTTTGCCTCCTGCAAGCCTCCGGTAGCCTTATTCGTCATCCTACTAAACCTTAAAAAGACCATAACCCTTCAGCCTACTCAAATTAATTATGAGCACCTGAGAGTTTAAGGGGAAAACATAAACTTCGAGTCAGACATAAAGCCTGGTATGAATTATACTATACATTCTAGAATAAATATGTTAGGTGTGACTACACCGCTTAGCGGAAGGGTTTCCCCTCACTAACATTCTTTTAAAACATATCTTTGCAAAACCTTTTCCTGCAATCAATGCTGATTAAATACTGTAAAGCATCCTTACGTAAACATACATAAACATCAGTTAATAATGAACTATCTGTTCAAACACATAAGTTTTGTTTGGATAACTTTTAACCTTTGGCTGACTCGGGCCTACAAGACAATATAATCAAGCTAATCTAACACCTGTTAGCTATTCTTTTTTTGGATTATCTATCCTTAACTATCTGTTAAATACTTCACTTCTGGACGGTCTGTCCTTGCTATCTATTAAATACTTCTCTTTTGAACGTTCTATCCCTGACTTATTCATCTCCTAGGTCTTCCTGATCCTAATGGTTTTTCGGGCTCACAGATAACCTATCTATATACAACATATATTCATTTCGACGTGTAATCATGATTTCAGTCTACCTATGATGAAGCCCTACATATTGAAATTTTGGACAACAATTAGATGAGGATAATAGCTAATGTATAGGGCGCGACCCCATACTAGTCCTATCTGGTATTCTAATATCCGAGTCATTTTAGTTTAAGGATCCCCTCCCGTAATTTTCCTTGAAAACATTTTCAAAAATATTTAAAACCTTTAAATCAAACTTAAACAATGAAAAGTATATAATTTATACGCTTGACTCAAAATCATATCACCATGTTATATATACATACACACACACTCAAATCTTAGTTGATGGAAACATTTAGACACTTGAAAGTACCTCTTTCCAAAACTAAGTGAAAACCATTTAATTATCTGGGCCAATATGCCAAAACCTTACCTTTCGAAACCACACATCAAACCCTTCAAATCTATTAAAAAGTAAACCATTCGAAACCAATGAAACTTTGGACATCCTTCTTTAAAAATTTCTTTAAAAAATTGTCTTAGAAAAACCATGAAAACCTTCCATCTCAACCTTTCGAAAACATTGAATTAAACCTTTTGAAATCATTCATCAAACCTTTCGAAACCAATGGACTAAAACCTTTCGAAACCATTCATTAAACCATTTGAAATCATTCAGCTAAAACCTTTTGAAATCATCGAACCTTAACTTTTCAAAATCATTCAACTTAAAACTTTCAAAGTCATTGAAATTAAAACTTTCGAAATCATTCAACTCAAACCTTTCAAAGACTTACTGGGTTCGATCTAAAACATGTGGAAAACCTTCTTTTAAAACCTTCTGACTTCATTGAAAGAAACCTTTCGAACTTGTAGGAAGGCCTGCTTCGAAAGCTTTCAAACATTTTATTTAAAGCAACAGGCCACTGCCATTAAAATAAACTCCTTCAAAAGCTTGGGTTATTCTTCAGTTTATAAAACAAGAGTAAATCACCTAAGTCGAAAGCTTCCTTTCTAAAGCATGAAGAAGCGGCTGGTTTAAAACAAATAAAACTTTCGTCATTGTCGAAAGGTTCAAAACAAAACATTTATAAAGCGGTAGTAACCCTTTGACTGTGTCGGAAGGTTTCGAAACAAAATAGTGATAAAGCAGCAGTAACCTTTCAACTTTGTCAGAAGATTTAAAACCTTTATTTTAAACATTTGACCTGGTCGAAAACAACCAAGTCGAAAGCTCTTATTCGGAAGCAAAGCAGGTGAAAGCTTTTGGTTTATAACATAAACATACCCTAACCTCTTTGGCAGCTAACCTTTCGACTTAGAACCGTTCGACCTTGTCCAATTCATTACGTACCAAGTAACTTGATACCTTATGCATTGGTTTATCCTTTTCAAAAGCTATGAACCTCTCAACCTTTTCAAAAAGTCTGGGTCGGAAGGTCTGATACCAGAATGGCTGAAACATGCTAAAAGCATGATTTTCTTGTTTTTGACTTAAGGATAACTTTTCAACTAACTTGCCTTTGTTTGTCAAAATTTTAGTGGTTAACAAATGTTTTTCAAAAAATTTCTGCCACTAATTTCAAAAATAGATGATAATTTTATTTTATAGAACGCCCCTTCTCCTTAATTAATATATAAAATATTTAAGTCCGATACCTTAAATAATTTTATATATTCATCAAAACACTTAGGAAAAATGTAAAGAAATTCTAAAAAATCTATTTTAATGTGTTTTCCAACATATAAAAATTTCAAACCAAATAATAATTATTTTAGCTATAAATAATTTATAAACTAAGAAATCATTTTCTTCACAAGAAAATTTATATAAAATCCACATTAATTCAAAAAATTATCAAAACTGGAGCTAACTTCTAAAATATCATTTCTGACCTATATTTAAATTTTCAAGGCATTTGGATGTCATCTATTAGTGTTTTCATGTCAAATATATCATAAAAACTAACATGAACATATATAATTCATCAATAAGCATATATATAACTTTAGTCATCAAAACATGGCATATGCTTACAAAAAAAAACATTTCATATCTAATCAAAAAACCAAAAACCATATGAAAATGGGATGTAATTATTACTCACCTTAGCTTTGAGATTATAAGATGTTAGATTTGATGTTTATTATGTTGATTATCTTCCTTTACTTGAATCCTAGCTTTAATCTTCTTTTGAGAACAATAAAGGCAGCCGGACTTAGATAGGTTAGTTTGCTAAAACGAAAATGAACAAGAGTTCTATTTCCTAAGGGTTTAGGGTATAAGCCTTCCTTATTTTTCATTTTTCCCTTACTCATTCCTAACACATTTGTTTATGTTATTTTATTTTAATTAATACACTAACATGGCACAGCTATCCGTAGTCTAATCAAATCTCAACCTATTAATCTTCACATTAATTTATTTAATTTACCCAACTAATTATTCTAAATAATGTTATAAAAATATGGGGTGTTACACATTTGTTATCGTATATGAACACATTATTTTGATATTTGATTTGCTTTATTCTATTTAGTGCGTCCATGTCTTCTTGTTGCGGTGGAATGGAAATATACCCATGTTATTACCTAAATTTCACAGGTCCTTGCATTGTTTGACGCTTATTGTTTTTGTAAAAAATTTCTACTTCAGTTTTGACTCTTATTTTTCTAAGTTTTGATGCTTTGATTTGGCGATTTATTTTGATCTAAATTTTTATGAAATTTATGAGTGTTTATTAAATATATATTGATTGAAACAAGAAATTTATAACATAAGCATGTTAGTAATCATTTCATGTAAGATAAATTACATTATTTTCTTTCAAAAGTCATAAGCTCTTATTAGATTTTATTGGAGTTGGCTTTTGGCTATTTATATGCTAATTTGGCATTCCTGTGTGATTTTTGGATCTTGAGATAATATATTTGAGAACCTTAATTCTATAATATGAGGAGTACTAATAATCGATTTAGTTTTATTGATTGGTTTAAGTGCTTTCAAGTAATGCTTTATCGAATATGGTATAACTCATTGAATCGAATGTTTGAGTGGAATTTACTAACCATTAGTGAATACGTGAATTTCACCGAGTAGTATTGGATACTTTGGTTAAATTCTTGTGATCATTATAAGGAAGTACTAACACTTTAGAGTTTTAGCTCTTCTGGTGTGAGACAAGTGGTTGCTAGATCCTAAGGAAAATGTAGTTCAGGTTTTCCATTGGTATCCGTAATAAGTGATATTTAATAGCTTTTAGTAAATACTTGATTTCACCATAAGATATGGGACTTATTGGTTAAGTCCTAGTGATTAGTGCAGGTGATAGTATTTGGCACTTTAGAGTTTGCTCTCTTTTAGTGTGTGTCAAGTGGCTACTAGATCCTTAAGAAGTTTATTCCTGGATTTCTTTTCAAACATAATAATATATCAATATTCAATAAATATAGATTTATCGAGTCATGGTTTCTATGATCACATGATCGGTATGGACTATCCTTGAGATCATCATGTGATTCTGTGTTCTCGATCTGAGTATGATCCTTGGTATCAGATTGAAGGATCGGTTCGAGTTGTACCAATTAATTTGTTTGTTTACTATGGGTATTGAGTACAATCCCTATAATTTTTTTAGACAGTTATTAAGATCAGTTAGGATTAAGATCTCTTGGATTTTGGAAATTAAGATTTTGTAGCCATTTTATGTTTGTGAAATAAATATATATATTCTTGTGTTTTATTATGGATTCTAAATTAAATTACTGATATTTATATGCTTAGAGATGTTGTGCTTTGCTCTTGGAATTCAGTCATCAATGCCTAATTTGTGTTCGTGACCTAAATGTATAAACATGTGACTTACGTTGAATTCTAAGTTAAGTTAATCACGTGACTTTTTATTTCTTGGACAATTGTATCACCAATATATTATTTTTACTTGTGTTACATCTTGTTCTCACTCGATTGGATACTTAGAAACAGTTTGAACCGGGTGTTATTTTGCTCGGGTCAGGCCGAGATTTTTCAGATGTACAAGATGCTCATACTTTTGGGTATGTGCGCTAGCAGATGATAGACATTTTGAAACTTAGTTTATCTTTTGTAGGATATTCACTTGTTGTACTATGTGATGTATTATTGAGATAGTGACTTTGTTTGAGTTGTGTATTATGTGAGCCTTGTTGTATATTTGTTGATTCACACTAGGTACTGTATATGATGTATATTATTCCACTATGATCTGTGATTATTATTTCAATGATATATTGTTCTGATTCGAATGAATTAGAGTATATATTACTTTATATTAATATTGTACACATTGAAATTCAGTTCAAATATTCAACGAAAAAATAAAAATGACATGTCAGTGTTAGTGTAAAGATATATTAACATTCGATCGCCCGTAACAAGACGTATTCTCCGGATTAGCAGATGACATTACTTGTAACGTTCTTTGCTAATTCGGGTATCGCGGTATGGTCGTTACAGTTTGTGGTATTAGGGCCGAGTTAGAACATTATAACATGTAGTTTCACAGATTCGAGACCTAGATGACTTAGAGTCTCGTTCTTTTGGGTGTGTAGTAGATAGTTATATGAAATATCTAATTAAGGATAGGAATATAGGATGAATATGAGATAATCACTGGGATGTATTTTTATTTTAACTATTTACATTAAAAACAATGTTAGAGTTGGATTGTGCAGATCAATATTATGGCTGGAGGCAGACCTATAGTAATACCAGGATCTACCAGTAATCCTGGCCCAATAGGTATGTTTCTGACTACCGAATAGATTTCAGAGATTGTCCGTGCTGCCCAGACTGCTGATCAGAATGCTCATTTAGTTCATGCTAATCTCGCTTATGTATAGATTTCGATCATTTGGGAGGTAAACTATTTAATGGAACGGAGAAGCTTATTGAGATACAGGCTTGCATAAAGACACGCGAAAGGTTTTTTAACTACATGGACCTTTCTGATGCTTAAAGAGTTTTAGTGGTGTCTAGTCTTCTGCAGTAAAGAGCATTGAAATAGTATGATTTGTTAGTGGAAGAAGTCAAAGAGGCTCAGCTTACTTAGGCACAGTTTAGACAGAGATTCGAGCAGAAGGTTTTACTAGAATTAGAGAAAGAAGCGACAACTAGGACATTCATTAACATTAGGCAGGATCAGTCTTCAGTTTTGGAGTACGTTTCGAATTTGAGGCTTATCTAAATATGGATTAGATTTCATTGATACTCCAAGGAAGAAAAACTAAAAGTTTATCTATGGATTACGCAAGTCATTGAAGAAGGCCTTGTTACTTCATTTGGATATATCTTTCGAGTCTTTGGTTGATTCAGCTCTACGCTTGGAGGAAGCAAAGAAGGATGGTATGGAAGACCTTTCTATGAAGCCAAAACTAGACTCAAATCATAAGAGGAAGCATATTATTGAGCAAGGAAATTCAGAATCAAAGGGTAAGAAGATGAAGCAAGATGAGTCCGGTCCTACAGCTCCACATAAGAGTCAAGTAACATGTTTCAACTGTGGAATCAAGGGCCATTATTTGAATGAGTATAAAGCCCAAAGTTTCTTCTCCATCCGGTATTTGCTTTTATTGCAAGAAGGAGGGCTACTTGGTTGTTGCATGCCCACAAAAGTAAAGGAAAGAAGGGAAAGGGAAGATATGAAGACTTCTGGTAAATCGGCTTAGTAAGGTATAGTTACTATATAAGGTAGTGTTCTTTCTTTTGCTAGCTTACATTAGAATTAGTTTACAAAACATTTGATTTATAGGTTTCTTTCATTAAGGAAATAGCGGGGCTGCAGTTTTCGTCAGGGGGAGGTTTGCAATAATCCTATTATTAAATATCAAATTAATTAAATTTAATTTTGCTTAATAATTCCATTTTTGTGATATGTAGAAATTTAATTGAGTAATTAAAGTTGATTTTTGATAATTGGGTTAATTTTAACTAAAAGAAAGGAATTATTACTCCTTTGTGGATGATTTTAATCTAAATTAAATATTTTAGAATTTGGCTATAAGTGATTTTTATAGTAAATAATGAATTAACAAATGAGGGAATTTAAAGCTGGTTTAGATAAATTAAATTATTTGAAATATCGAATAAATGAAATATTTTGAAATTTCTGTTATAATATTAAAATGGAAATAAAAATGTGAATTCTAATTATAAAACCATTCAAGATTTATAAAATCGATATTTTGTATTTGGGATATATTGAGTTTGAGAATTTAATTGAAAAAATTAATTAAAACTAATTTAATAGTAGAAAGAGTAATTTGTAAATTAAGAGAGGCAATTAGCAATATTTCACCTATTTTGTAACACATAGCTATTTGGTTTAGCAGCAAACCCAAGCCCAATAACCCAACACAAGATATTGGGAAAGTCTCATTCTCATGGATAGAACATACTTTTCCTTTTGAAATTTGAAAAACAGATAACATAATATAATAAAATGTATTATTATACCTATTTACAGTATATTGTTAATAGTTAATAAATAATCACATAATATAATAAAATGTATTATATACCTATTTACAATATATTGTTAATAGTTAATAAATAAGAGAGAACATAATATAATAAAATGTATTATTATACCTATTTACAATATATTGTTAATAGTTAATAAATAATATGATTATTTATTAACTATTAACAATATATTGTAAATAGGTATAATAATACATTTTATTATATTATGTTCTCTCAAAACCCCTCTTTCAATCTAGGGCTTAATCCTTTCTAATTCAAATTACAAATTAAACTCTTTTTGGAGCTAATAAATCAAAGGTTTGCTATTTTAGTTTAAAGCTGCTGCAATCATACTTTTGGTGCTGAATTAAGAAAAATTAAGGTGACTTAAACCTCACAAGACCTATCTTTAAGTTTCTTACTACTTGCGTTTGATTTAGCAATGAATGGCTGTGAATTAAAATGATGATTTTGTATCTTTTGTTTCATCCTTTTCTTGCTCTACTGCACAGAAATTGGTCAGACACACTATTGTCAATGGCCTTGCTTTAATTCATTTTTGTCCCTTGACCTGAGAAATTGCTCATGCATATATATTACGTGCCTTGAAAGTGGTCGCACATCCAAGCTATTCAAATAAATTTGTGCGTCACTTATATGGGAATTGCTTGTAGGCTACTTGCTTTGTCCTGTGCCTTGAATTTAGTTTTTACTCTTTCCACTATGCTCCAAATTAATTCCTACCATTCCATTTTAAACTTGTTTCTTTTACATGTTTCAGGGACATATGTCCTTTATAATTTTATTTGCACATTGCCTTGATAAATTGGTCACGCTCATGCATTTTGGCTTTAGTTCGTTCGTGTTTGTTGCTATATTAAAGTGTAGTTGTTCTTGCCTTGCAAATTTAGTCACGCATCTATGCCTATACTTAGATTTGCATGTCCTTACCTATGGGTGATTTGTCACCTATATTAATTTGTTTCATACTTTATGTGCTTTGTAATCTTCGAATTGAACACATCTCATTGCTCTGTTGCTTTGATATGTCATGTCCCTACCTTCCCTAATGCAACTGAACGTATTAAGTTAGACTGACGTGTAAATTCCCCCTTTGTGAATAGTAGTATTGCAATAGAAATTATTTTGCTTTATTTTGCACGTTCCTGATGTTGAGTTAGACATTTGTTATCGTATATAAACACATTAATTTAGATATTTTTTTTTATTCTATTTAGTACATCCATGTCTTCCTGTTGCTTTGCAATGGAAATGCACCTATGCAGTTACCTAAATTTCACAAGTCGTGCATTGTTTGATGCTTACTTGTTTTGTAAAAAAAATTCTACTTCAAATTTGGCTCTAATTTTTCTTAGTTTTGATGCTTTGATTTGGTGATTTATTTTGATCTAAATTTGTATGAAATTTATGAGCGTTTATTTAATATATATATATATATATATATATATATATATATATATTGAAACAAGAAATTTGTAACATAAAGTATTTTAGAAATCATTTCATGTAGGATAAATTATGTTATTTTCTTTCAAAAATCATAAGCTCTTATTAGATTTTATTGGAGTTGGCTTTTGGCTATTTATATGCTAATTTGGCATTCTTGTATGATTTCTAGAGCTTGAGATAAAATATTTGGAGAACCTTATTTCTATTATATGAGTAGTACTAATAATCGACTTAGTGGTATTGGTTGGTTTAAATGCTTTCAAGTAACGCTTTATCGAATATGGTATAACTCATAGAATAGAATGTTTGAGTGGAACTTACTAACCAATGAATACATAAATTTCACCACGTGGTATGGGTTACTTTGATCAAAAACCTATGATCACTATAGGGAAGTAATTAACACTTCAGAGTTGTATTCTCTTCTGCTATGAGACAAGTGGTTGCTAGATCCTTAAAAGAATGTAGTTCAGGTTTTTCGATGGTATCTATAATAAGTGATATTTACTAGCTTTAAGTAAATACTTAGATTTCACCATATGATATGTGACGTAGTGGTTAAGTTCTAGTGATTACTGGAGTGATAGTATTTGGCACTTTAGAGTTTACTCTCTTTCGATGTGCGGCAAGTGGCTGCTAGATCCTTAAAAAGTTTATTCCTGGATTTCTTTTTGAACATAATAATATTAAATAAATATGGATTTATTGATTCATGGTTTCTACAATTACCTTGATCGGTATGGACTATCCTTAAGATCATTCTGTGATTCTGTATTCTCGGTCTGGGTATGATCCTTGGTAACAGATAGGTTCTATTGATACCAATTTGTTTGTTTGTTTGCCATGGGTTTTGAGTACAATCATTGCGATTGTTTAGGATGATCATTACGATCGGTTTGGATTAAGATATCCCGGATTCTAGAAATTAGGATTTTGTAACCATTCTATGTTAGTGAAATAAATTTATATTTTCTTATGTTATGTGGTGGATTCTAAATTAATTTACTGATATTTATCTACTTAGAGATGTTGTGCTTTGTTCTTAGAATTCGGTCTTTAGTGCCTAATTTGTATTTGTGACCTAAACGTATAAACATGTGACTTACGTTGAATTTTAAGTTAAATTAATCACGTGACTTGTTATTTCTTGGACAATTGTATCACCAATATATTATTTGTTCTCGTGTAATATCTTATTCTCACCCTATCGGATATTTTGAGATAGTCTGACCCGGGCTTTGTTTTGCTCGGGTCAGACCGAGATTTTTTAGGTTTATAGGACGCTTGGACTTTTGGGTTGGTGTGCTACCAGAGGATAGACATTTAGAAACTTAGTTTATCTTCTGTGGGATATTCTCTTTTTGTGCTATATGACTTATTATTGAGATAGTAACTTAGTTTTAGTTGTGTATTATGTGAGCCTAGTTGTATATTTGTTGATTAACACTAGGTATTGTATATGATGTATATTATTTTGCTGTGATCTATGATTATTATTTCATATGATATATTGTTTTGATTTTGATGGATCGAAGTGTATATTACTTTGCATTAATACTATACATGTCAAAATTCAATTTATATATTCAGCAAAAAAGATATAAATGATGTGCTAGTTTTAGTATAAAGATATATTCACATTCGATTGCCCGTAACAACCTGTATTCTTTGGATTAGCAGGCACATTACTTGTAATGTTCTTTGCTAATCTGGGTATCGTGGTAGGGTCGTTACAGTTTGGTATATCTAATAGTCCCGATTCTATTATGACTTTTCTATTGATTAGAAAACCACAAATTTTAATTAATTCTACAAGCGTACAGGCGTGTAGTATGCAGGTCGAACATAGGGAATTGTGTTTCAAAATATTTGAAATCCATTTTTAAATCTTAGGCGTGTTAAACAAATTTGATGGTGGTTCTTGAACAGAAAATAAAAACAATAATATACTTCGAATTGATTTCGAATCTAATCAAATTGCAATCAAAATATAAAATTGTAGAAATCAGAGTAGAAACTAAGAGTGCTTAAAAGGAAATAATAGAGCAAACAACTGAAATATAATGAACTGAATTTATTAACTAACTGGAAAAAGTGTAGAAAATAACTAAGAATAAGAATAAATAAATTGCTAAATCTAATTAACGATCTTACGTATTCTATCAGAAAATAAAAACACTGCTGCGATTAAAACTAAACTAAAAGAAGAGTGATGGGGTAAGAGATGATTTTCCATTTGCATTGCTCTATGCTATTTAAAGACTTCAGCCTCCAAAAATAACCCAACTATTCAGGTCCGTGTGTTTGATATTTGGAGAATAATATGGCCACCTCACTCTGAATTGGTCTTTGCTTTGTTATTTGATTAATCAGTGGCCTTGCTTTGAGAGATTTTCACGCTACACTTTGAAAATGTACTTTCAATATTTTCATTTGATTTCTTGCATGAATAGTACACATGTTGGTGATGTGAGATGCATTTCTTCATGAACAATATGTGCATTCTCTTTGAATTATTCAGTACTTAAAATGTTGCACTCTTTTTTTGCGTGTCAATTGAACCAATGGACGGCACAACCGATTAATTTCAACGTTGCACTTTGGAATCTATAATCTGCAAAATCACAATAAAATACCCATATAATACCGCTTAAAAAATAAAAATATATGAAACAAACAGTTCAAAATTTTGAAAAATATGTTCATCAGAGTCAGCCATATAGGTTTGTGCTTACCTTGAGAAAACTATTATGTTGGTACGGAAAGTCCATTTATTTATACAGATTGGTCATGATTACCCAGGTTGCATGCATGTAAATGATTGTTTATAATGCCTAGTTTAACCATTGTGGTTGAAGGTGCTTGATTTCTAGTAGGTATATTTTTAGAGGATAACAGTGAAGGGAAAACCCGGTCTGCTCAGTGATATGGTCTCACAAGATATCTATTAACCGAGATGGTATATTATTATTCACACCACACTTTTTTCTGACCTGAAGTTTTTGTTTTTTCCCTTAACTCTCAGGTAATCATTTGAGTAGCTCGAAAGTAAGGTTTCCAGGTTAATTAGGTTGGACGAATAAAGCTTTAGGAGACGTGCAAAGGTAGAGCTAGCTATGTAGGAATCTATCTATCTATTTATCTGTTATGTTGTTATGGTTGTTGTCTGTATGTATGCAACGGTAGAAATTGTATCCATCTTGTAGTAACTCTAATCAACCAAGAGGGCATCTTCATATGCCACTCTTAGAGTATTTGTAATAATTATATTTTATCTAAACCTAGGCAACATTTGGGATTATGTAATAAATATGAAAATTAATTAATGAAATTCGTGTTTTGAAAATTTTTATACACCTGCGCTTTGATGTTAATGATACTATTAAATGATCTCATTTTCTCATTGAAGAATAATATTATTGATGACTACATCATTAGTAATGCTTATTTTTGGGCCTTAAAATAAGGGATATTACAATGAACATTATTCTTTATAATATGAACTATAAATGTTATAGTTTATACAAGGTAATAACAAAATTGTAATATTAACTAATTGTTAATTAACGGTAAAATATACATAAATTGTGGTTTAAAATTAAATTATAGAAGTTATAATTAAATAAGAGAATCTTATATAATGTGTATAATACAAAATAAAATAAATACAATTTTAAAAGTTCAAATCAAAATAAAACCCATAACAGTTGTGATGTATAAATACCTAAGTATGTGTGTATGCATGTATGACGTAGTTGAGCGTTATGAATGCTTATATTCCTTATAGTTGATAATACGCATAATTATTATTTTAAAATTACAGATCTAAAATAATGTTGCTCTCCATCATTCATAATAAAATACTTTACATACTTATGGTTGGTGGACAATCTCAAGCCATAAAATATTTATGGTGATATTTATATTGTCTCTTGATTGGTAAGAACATTTTGTAACTTTTTTGAGCATCCACAGGAGTTACAAAAGTTTCCTTATGCAATCACGAAATGATGGGTTATAAGGATTTAATGTACTTATGATTGGAACGAAGGGAGTGAATGGTTACCTCTGCTTCATGATGAGATATTGTAAATGGAATTGTATAAAATATTTATAGGCACTTGATAAGGAGCAAGAAATATGTTTTATCTTCCAAATAAAATTTTCTTTTAGAAAATTATTCTATGTAAGATTCATTTCTTGAGTTCAAGATATTTGATCTGAAACTTTCGACTTAACTATAAATTAATTACAGTGGAAGAAATAAATAACCAATAATAAGTGGTTTAATGGAGCTTCATATTTCAAACGTCGTTACTGTAACATCGCAAATAGTGGAAGCATACCAAATAACAATGTTTAATGGATGCATCAAGTTTTCAAAAATTAATATCGTGCATACCAAATATTTAGGAAATAATAATTGGCTTCATTTTTGAGTGAAAATAAATGCAACTTTTTGTAATATGAATAACATAAATATTTGTCATAAATAAATCTATTTTTGTTATATTGATGATGGTATTTGTTTTTATAACAATGTTAATGTGTTAGCTAATAGAAAATAAAAAACACCAAACATATTTAACAATTATTTTGTGATCATGGATTAAGTCATATCTTTTAGAAATAATTCAATTACATGGTACTTGTGAGCTGTATCTCAAATGATTACAGCAAAAATTCATTCAGTGGGAGTTACAAAAGAGTTAATAAGCACTTCTGGTTAACATATATAGATGTATGCGGTACAAGGTCTAATGATAACAAAAAATAATCCACTTACTTTGCTATAACCCATGATGATTTTTCTCAGATATGAACATGTGTATTTGATCCTTAATTTTGATATCTTCATAGAATATAAAATGAAAATGGAAGATATAACATGAAAATGAGTTAAAAAATTCAACTTGATCGAATATGTGAGTAACTTGGATAAGAGTTTCAAAAATACCTAAAAGATAATAAGGTTCACATCTCCTTATGTACATAATGATTCATCGATAAGGATTCATCGAACTCCATTAGATAAAGTATGATTGATATTGAGTAAAGTTAAGTTACTTCTTTCTATAAGGATATGTACTTAAGAGTAAGCATATATTGTGAATTTTGTTTCATCTAAAGCTGAGATTGTAATTCGACATAAGATATGAATTAAAAAGAAACTTCATCTTAAATATTTTAATATTTGTGTTTTTCCAATCTAAGTTATGAATGTACTTAGGTTCAAATTTGTTATATGTAAGTCTATGGACAGTTCAGATAATATTTTGAACGCTTATTCGATCTATTGAGAAACAAACCGTTGTCTCAAGACATGCTACCTTCTTACTAGAGAAATTTCTTTATATATAAATTTTTGGTAGTGTGATGAACTTGGATACTGTAATGATCTGCCTTTCTCACACCTAAAGAAGACACTTAATACATCCTCGATATTCGTGTGTTGATCATTTAAGTATTCTAAAGACAAGTCGTTAGGGGTTAAAGAAAGAAAAGATTAAACATAATCTCACATCGTGACAAGAAACATATAATATACACAAGTCTTTACAAAGAGAAATCATCTTTATTATATACATAGCATCAGAATGCTCTAACCTACTATCAATCTGGATAGCTATAACAACCTGTCCTTATAGTCGTTGATAAATACAGATAGAAATCAAGAACAACATAGCAGTGGAAGAATATAAGATATGTTAATACGTCTTGGAGAATCTAGCTTGCCTCCTGCATGCTCTAAAGCATCTAGATAAATCTGGGAAATATACTCAGGATGACCCAAGCATTATGAGAAAATAACACCTAGATCAATCTGTTAAAACTAGCATGAGAAACTCAAATCACAAGGAATTATTTATATCTTATAAAACCTTTAAAATCAAAGGTATCCTGTAAGACCACGCTGCATATAAACATGGATGAGTTTCTACCTTATGATAACCATTTTTTTTATATAAAATCTAGTGAAATTATAATGATGTCTAGGATTTAAAATAAATATTGAATCATAACCAAATTTGTTGCATTAATTAAATTCCAGCATAATAGGTATACAATCAAGTCTAAAGGCTCGTGATGGAAAATGGATTCCAACCATGAAAAGGTAAGGGTCCATACACCGAATCAATATGCCTCTGCATAAAATGTACTAGAGGCTACACATGTTGCAACTTTGCTACTCAGGACCGGCCTACCCCTTACTGGAAGTACCAAATATGATCACCCTTTGGTTGCGATCAAACAACCAAAATGGGCCCTGAAGCATACGTAGACATCGACTCTCGATAAGGGATGATCATACCCTGATGGAGGTGACCTACATAGCCCTGCTGCATGTCCTTGCTTTAGTCATTTATCGGTTGACGAGACTAGAAGCTATGTTTTAATTTTAGAATAGAAATCCCACTTGGAATGCTAACAATGCATTCCAAGCACTAATGCAATGCCAACATTCATCCATACAAGTTCGTTTTGGGACTGAATGAAACTGAAGGCACTACTTCTACTATATCCATTTTGGAATCACCTTGAGGATTAATAGTTAGTAAACCTTGCACTTCAAAAGCTCCGTCTTTGATTTCATACTCTTTAAGATGTCTTCAGCTCGAAAAGCTTGAGTTGGATTGAAGTGGTTTTCAGAAAATTTATACTTATCTGATACCTATCTCTTCAAAACAACATTCGATAGTTTCTAGTAAACTCAACTCTGTTTCTTTTGGTAATAAACAAACAATAGATAAGAGCGAAGATTACCTTCTAACTGTAGAGTGAATGGATTTCCTTATCATTTGTCCTAGAAGAATAAAGTGAGATTTGTGTGCACAGAACAACATCATCAAAGATGACTATGTAATATAACTCATGTGTTTCTCCTAGATATTTCTAGAGTTATGTTTTGGTCCAGATTTGGTAGTTGGTTATTTAACTATCAAATGGAAAAACAATCAGCAACCCAAAGATTTAATTACCATAGCAACCACTAAGCCTTATTTTAAATAAATCTTTCATTTATTAAATCTCTTTTCAGAATATTTATCAAAATATTCATATACTTATCTCACTGGCATGAGTATATACAAAAAACATTATGAAAGATTTATTATTTCAAATTCATAGCAAATGGATCAAAAAAAAGTTATTTTAGTTAGGGATAAGATAACACCAAATATCACTTCTTTGTTGTGAAGCAAGGAACGAAAGTTCCACGCCACCATAATTAAGGAGGCCGGTTAAGGGAAATCCAATCTCAATTTTCTTTTATAAGTTTCTTCCATAAATCATTTTAATAAATATCTTTCATTTATAAAGATATCCTTTACTAGAATTCCAAATCCATTTATAAAACTCTTTATAAATCTCCAAGTTTATTATAAAACTCTTTTATAAATCTTCCCGATTTAAAACAGAACTCCTTGAATAAATCTTATTTGATAAAGTTCCTTTAGTAAGCATAGTTATTATTTAAAATACCTTTTAAATAAACAAGTTATTATCTAAAACGTCCTTTTATAAAATTATTGCTTAATTTTTCTTGAAATATCATAATTAAAATGATAATAAACTTTAAGCATTATAAATAAGTAATGACTTTTCTTTAAAATCCTTTAAAAATATAATAATTAATTTTAAATCCCTTTGTAAAAAATATACTTAAAAGATTGGCTTTACAAATTCAAAGAAAGCTTAGTGACCAGAATGATTATCATTTAATTCAGTTTAACTTTCCAGTTATAACATGTTTATTTACATAACACGCAGATACGTAAAGAGATCACCTAATAACAATCAATCAATCATATAGGTAAATGTTTAAATTATCTTATTGTAGACGGGGATTTGTTCTACTCAAGCATGTCTAGGTTATTATAGTAGCAGAATGGTGTTTCGTTCTGCTAACAGATGTCAAATATAACTTAATTTTCAGAATAATGATTTACTCTGTAAAACAGATGTCTTTGAGTTTCATATTCAACGAGGTTACTTAAAGTTAATCGACAAAAAAAATCCCTTGGCTTTAAAAACATTCTTTTAAAAGAATTTTGCTTTAAAAAAACCGATCTTGAGAAATAAAGTGGTTTAAAGTCAAAAGCCTCCACTCAACAATTAAATAACATTTAAAAACCCATTATTTGATAATAACTGAACCTTTAATTAATAATTAACTATTAGATAAATAATTAAATAATAATAAATAATTAAATAATAGTTAATCTTTAAATGAAAAATTAAATCTTAATTAATCTTTAATTTATAATTAAATAATAATTTAAACCTTCATTTAATAAAAAATAGATCTTATTTAAATCATTAATTAAACCGTAGCTTAATCTGTAATTAATTAATAACTAAACCATTTTATAAATAAATAATTAATAATTAATCTTGAATAATGAAACAATAGTTAACCCTTAATTAATGATTAAAAAATAATTAACCTTTAATTAGCTAACTAATTATTATTAACTTACTTAGTTAACACTTAAGTTCTAATTACCTTTGTTAAATAATGATTAAGCACTAATTACCTTACTTAATTACTTAACTAAATAATCATTAAATAATTAAATAAATAATTAAATAATAATTATTTTTAAATACTTATAATAAATTTGAAACCACTTTTCAAAAAGATTCTTAAGTAAAAACATTTTAAATATTGTAAAAAAGCTCATTTTCAGGAACTGCATTCATAGTGACTATCGCTATATGACCCGTAATTTTCAAAACTTGTATTTAGATCAAATAGCTATAAAAATCATTTTCTTTTATACGTTAACCACTTTATAAATTTTGAATAAAGTATTTGAAAACTATACAATGTTAACTAAAAACATTATAACTTTTGTGGAAACGCAAAAGTGGAAAAATATATTTAAACAAGTTGATGTTGCATTAAGCATAAGTTGAATGCTAACCTTCCTTATCTTACTATATCTATACATAAGCTCATTTATTCAAAACATATGCCATAACCAACATTTATAAGCAAAAATCGTAACTTGCAACTTAACTTGACTATCAACTTCATTTTCAAATCTATAATCAATATTACATATAACATACATATTTAAAACACAATAATTCTATTTTCAACCAAACTACCAACCATTTAATAACTAAGATAGCATTATAATAAAGTTTTAAAACTTAAATAAAAACGTAAGCTTTACTCATAAAAAGCTAAACAATTTAACCTAAACTTCCACTAACTCTAAAATAGACCTAAAATCTTTGCTTTTACTTTAACAAAAATGGATTTTTGGAGGCCTTAAGGTCCAAGGTGGTTCAGCCATGAAGGGAACAAGGCTCGGCCTTGGGTGATTGAGGGGTCTTTGGACATGTTTTGATAAGAAGGTGGTGTAGAAGTGGAAGAAGTATTGTTTAAACAAGATTTTAAGGGTTTTAAAAGAGAAAGAAAGCATATTTACTTTAGATAGAAATTTAAGAAGCCATGGAGAAATAAAGGTGAATGCTTGGAAAGCAGTAGGAGTTTTTGAAATGAGGAAAAAGTGAAGTGGAATGAAATTAAGAAAAAGATAATTATTTTTTATTTAATATGCAATAGAAAATTTACCTTTTTGCCCTTATTTCCTTTACCCTCCATTCTCCATTTACCGCCTCATCTTGTCTCCCCATCATGTTGCTCGCACAAGGAATGGCCCATGGTCCATGGCCCCCTTTAAACTAACATACAAAACACAACTTGTACTTAGATGTTTTTAAGGATGTGGTATAAAATGACATTTATTTTTTAAATTCTTAGGAAAATGTCATATCACTCCTAATATATTTTCTTAAGTAAACATGGTTAGTCAGGGTTTTAACCCAACAGAATTCAACGGGAACTAGTACATACATGTCAAGTCAAAATAACTCAAGAATCAATCAAGCTCTAGAAGAAGAAGCTAAGAAGGGTCCAAAAGGAAAGATGCAAAAATAAGCTAAGGGGATGGATCGCTAGTGATTCATCACCTACGGATTTCTCATGGATCCTTCAAACTTCTTGCATCATGAACTAATATCTTTTATAGGGATGTCTACTGAGTTTCATGATATTCCAAACAAGCTAGTTCAAGAAGTAAGCATTCATCTGATTTTAGTCATAGTTCAATGCAACCTATATATGAATCACCATCGAAACAAGATAACTAGTTATGGAATTACATGGAGTGCATCAACATAAGGCAAAGAGCCCAATTCAAGTAAAACGATCCAAAAGTAATTAAACTACATGGATCCTAGCGATCCATGCCTTATGGATCGTTAACAATCCGTCAGGATAGGTCGGTTTGTTGTGAAATTTTTACAAGTATAAGCTTTTGGCAAAACGACCTAGCCCAATAGCTCTCGAATCCCTATAAATGCTCACCTATCTGCAACATAAAGAGGATCTTCTGGACCGGCTACTGGAACCCTATAGAGATTGTTCTATTATTTTTCACTCCTCTTCTCCCATACAACAGTTATCTAGTAGTTCATTGTGATTCTTCAGCGATCTCTTGCATCTGTGGCTTGATCTAACTTAGAAAAATCAATCATATTGTAATCTAATTCCACTTGTAATAGTAGTCAGTTGATAGAAAGTTATAAAGTGGATGTAGGCTTCTTTAACAGTCGAACCACTATAAAAATCTTCTTGTTTCTTTACCTTTTCTGCGATCTGCAATTGTTTTTCTATTTTATTTACCTTGATAAATAGGGTTGGTGCTTTCACAATAAATCTAGGATGTTGATCCATTTTTTAGGTTAATATTTTGGTGCTTTCAATGAGAGTCCAACTAAGCTCAGATCTAGCTATCTACTTTGGATCACATAGGTTCAGAAGTTAGATTTTTAATCTTTGCTTAGAAGATTTGCTGTTGAGAATCAGTGGAACCAGGAAGAAAGAGAAGTGCTTCTAGAAGATACATAGGAGCTATAATAGCTGGAGAGGAAACCATTCCTTAGCAAGTTGAAATCAACATTGCTAATAGAGAAGATCAGGTGTCGGGATCTTCTGTCCAGCATAAAGTCATCACTAGAGGCGAGTTAAACAGGATGGTTGATGAAATCAATCAAAAGATGGAGAATAACCAAAAAGCTCTTATGAAAAAATTAAATGCCCTCCTGACCTTGCAATCACTTGCTGCTCCAAGAACATGCCAGAGCCCACAGCTGTCATGGAGCAAGAAAACCTTCGATTCTGGCCTAAACAAGAGAAATGGAAAGCAGAAACAAAAAGAGTAATAGGTGGAGCTGTAGGAATCTCCATAGAAGAAAACACAAGCACTCCACTGTAAAGCAGCCTTCCATGAACTTGAATCTAGGGACGAAAACCTCATAGGAAGATATAGTGGTGGATCTCTCCGACTCTGAAGATGGTGAATAACTTGATGACGACGAGTTGGAAGAAAACCCTAACACACTCAATACCGATAGAGATGTCCAAACTAACCATAGTCGACGAACCTTAAGCTAACGGAACTCCGAGCGAGTGGCTCTCTTGAAGATAGGAGAGCTTAGGCTTCAGCCCACTTACAAGACCATTTGCAAGATAGAATAGTTGGTGTAATCACTGACAGCCAACCCATGGACTACCGAACATAAGAGGCATATATGAGGACATGACCAGTTGCCTAATAGATGAAAGTAAGAATAGGAGAAATGATGAATGGGAATTCGCACCAAGCCAGAATCCCTTCACCGATAACGTTCTAAATGAACGATATCCTAAAAAGTTCACCATGCTGACTATTCCTTCCTACGATGGAAATAGAGACCCGAAACCTCACTTGTACAAGTGCAGTCATCTATAGTATTAACTTTGGATGACAAAATACAGCAATATTAATGGTATCCATAATACCAGAAGCACATGAATGTGAAATAAAATCATAGATTTTAAAAACAACTTTTCTGATTACATTTCACAAAATCATGTTTCATATCCAACATAATCTCAAATATTTCCCAGGCATTGATCAAATATAACTAGCGACATATGAAGACACCTCCTTGGATGATTAGAGTACTGAACAGACAAAAATTGTCTTAATACATCATAGCAAAAATGAAAATATATCCTAAATAGCTAACATCAACCTCCTGCTCGTCCCCAGAAACTTTATTCGTCCACGTACTAAAACCTATAAATCCTCAACTCTCAACCTACTCAAATCAATTTTGAGCACTCGGGAGATTAAGAGAAAAAACATAAACTTCGAGTCAGACATAAAGCCTAGTGTGAATAAATACTTTACATCCCAGTTTACTGATATTAACTGAAACCATGCTGCTTAGCAAAAAGGGTTTCCCCTCACTAATATCCCTTTTTAAAACATATCTTTTGTAAATCAAAATCTTACAACCAAACTGGTTAAAGAAATAATAACAATATCATGCATGCATACAAATCAGGTAATCAGTGAACTATCTATCCGAATACTATAGTTTTGTTTCGCTAACTACTAACCTTTGACTGACTTGGTCCTACCGGACAAAAAAACAAATAATCTAACTTCTGTAGACACTCTTCTGGATGGCCTGTCCGTAACTTACTTCACCCTGGATCAACTGATCTTAATGGTTTTGCTAGCTCACATCTTTACGCTGTATATTTCTTTCTGTGTGTAACATCATTTTAGTCTTACCTATGACAAATCCCTACACACTGCAATTTTGGACTTATGTTAGCAAGAGCTACTATCTAGTATAGGGCACGACCATAAACTGGTCCTATTTGGTATTCTATTATCTGAGTCATTTACTTAGGGTCAACTACCCAATCAAATTTTCCTTGAAAACATTTCTTTCAAATTGATTTAACCCTTTAAATCACACTTAAGGAAGGAAAATATACTCTATGCTTTACTCTAATCACTTTGCCATGTTATATATACTTTACCCAAACATTGTTGATGAACGCGTTCGAAACCCTTATTTAAAAGCTTTAAACAACCCCTTTCGAAACCATTGAAAATAACACTTTTGATACAAGTAAATTACTTTACTTTATAACCTTAGGATGAAAGGCCAAAACATATTGTTAATTGGCTACTTTTCTATCGGTTTAGAAAATATTCGAAAATTTTCAGATTAAATTCAACCGCAAGCGCACATGGTACGATTTTAGTACGTGGCGAGTGTGGATCGATCCGCAGGGAATTTTTAAGATTTCAAAACTTTCAATTCAATCAAATTAAACCGAGGTGAGATGAAATTGTTAACTACAAAAATAAGCTAAAGGTAGAATTGAAATGTGATTTAAAAACTATTAGACTAAAGGATATTTTAGAGGAAAATCCACTCTCATATTTTTCTAAATCAACAAACAAATAATTTATGATCTCTAATTTTGATATTAAGTGAAATAATCATTGTATTTATCATAAGTATGGTTTGTTTATATAATTAATTAACGTAACTCAAACCATCAAACTATAATACAATAATTATACTACTTATAATTCTCATGAAAATGAAGCCAAAGAAAAAGCTATTTTAAGATGACCCATTCACTATTTTAACTAGTAATATAGATCATCAAATTTCATTTTTACTTTCATTTCAAAATCAAAAACCGATTAGCAAATGATAATACAAACTATGTTTATGTTGAATAAGAACAACCCACTTGCAAAAGCAACATAAGCTATCAAACCCACCTGTATAAACTTGCATCAAAATTCACTCTCATGAAGCACAAGCCAAAAGAGATCATAAATCATTAAAACTGTTGAAATTACATAAAGTTAGAGAGCTACACACCCGTAAATTAAAGGGGTTTAGCTACTCATTTGTGTTATCAAATCAACACTTGTAAATTTCAACATGAAAAAGCAAAGAAACGAAAACTAAGCAAAGGAAGAAAGAGAGATTAACTACTAACTGTTTGCATAAAAATTAACGCTACACTACTTGCATTAATGTAAATCTGAGCTATGAATATTAAAAGAAAGTGTGCATAGAAATAAACATTAACATAAAAACAAAGAAAAGCATGTAAAAAAAGAGAGAAGAAAGAGGCTTGGAAGCCATTTTTATTTCATAAAACATTGCCATTACAACTTGCTTTCTTAATTTTCTAACTAATATGAAAGAGTAGAAGATATATTCATGTACATAAGAGGGCTATTTATACATGCATAAAACCCTAACTCTATTTTGAAGGAGCTTCCAAAAATGCCATTTAGGAAGTGTGGCCACTAAGTAACCATTAGCCACTAACTAATCCATCATTTAATGTGCATGAAGCTTTAACCTCCATTAGTTATCCATTAGCTCCTAATTATACATTTAGGTAAGTCGGTGGGGTCCTCCATGGTCTTGAACTTGAATTATTTTTTGTTTGTTCCTTTGTATTTTCATGTGCATGCATATATCATCATGAATCGTGCTTCCATATGCATCAAAATATTCTATAAAAATCATAAAAAATTTCCTAGTAAAAATTCTTCGAGCGACATATGCACAAAAATGACCATTTTGCCCCTAAATGAAGATGAAAATATGATGGTTTGAAAATAATTGAATTTTGGTTTCAACATGTTAAATGCCTAAATGCAACATTTATTTAAATAAAAAGAGATAAAATATGGATCTAAACATATGCACATTTACTTGCATATCAAATACCCACACTTATTTTCTTATTCGTGCTCGAATAAAGAAAAACTAAGATAAATTCATTTTCGTAGGAAGCATGATTGCATTGAGCATATGCAACAAGCGATTAAATCTCTAGGTGTCCCCAGTAGGACGAATGTTGTCTCGTGATGGTTTTCAACGGATACTACCCGCATAATCTGAATGCAAAGCAAAAATATTTACAAAATGCAAGATTTATTTACAACGAGATGAATATGTGTTTTTTGAAGTATTTATGAATGAAAGATTTACTTTTAAATAGACATAAATAAGTTAAATATAAGTTTTGGTCATTATCTTGAAAATTTAAGTCACTCATTTGTCAAAATTTCCAACAAAAATTAAGTTTCCATAACAGATAGACTATAGTTGGGCTAGTTGTTTTGGTTGATAATAAAATGTAATTATGAAATGGATCCTTAGTCGATTATCAACATTTTTCAGAGTGATATTCTTATTTCTTTTCAATAAAAAGTTAAATCAAACAAGTTAAAACGATACTTGGATTTCAATTGCTTACCCTCTCTTACTTGAAAATTTCATTGATATTAACAATATTTACATATGCCTAATCAGGTAGACTGAGGCAAAATATATTACCCGTGCACTGCCTTGCGGACTGATGTGAGGGGAATATAGAGCATGGCGAGTGAACACACAAGTGTGAACACTTATCGACTATAGGGTTTTTAAAAAGAATTTTATATACATACACCTAACTCAGATAATCTGAGGCTAGATATACCGACCATGCACTACCTTTCGGCCTTACGTGAGAAGGGTGCAGAGCATGACGAGTGAACACACAAATGTGAACACTTATCGACTGTGGGTGTTAAAAATATATAAACATATATACAAATGTTTTTTTACTTATATTTTTTTGTTTTGTTTTTTTTTTGTTTTTTTAGAGAGAGAGAGTTTTGCAAAATCGTCTTAGTACCATTTAACTTAGAAGATAAAAATGTTATATCCTTTACTTTAAATTTACCACTTTTTTAAACAAAGATTTACAATTACAACATACTTCATAATTAACACATACGAACCTTCCTATATGCTAGTTAAACCATTGTTATTTGTAATCAAACTTCGTTTTATTTTTGTTAAGACAAACAAATTTTCAAAAATTTCAATTTACTAACCAAAACTATACTTATCCCATAGTCTTTCTTCAAAAATAAATCAAAATGCTGAAAAGAAAATGTTTCTATGATTTAGAAATTTTGAGATTTTTTTCAGTTAACATAAAATGAAAATTCAACAATATCACGAAACTAAAAATTTGAAAATGAAAATGAGACTCCCCTCACACTTAATTTTGACTGTGTCCCTATAGTTAACGCACGATATAATGAGTGTAACGGGGAAAAATATGTATGTATTTACAAAAGAGGGTTGGTAGCTATTTTTATTTCATAAAACATTGCCATTAGAACTTGCTTTCTTAATTTTATAACTAATGTGAATGAGTAGAAGATATGTTCATGTATATAAAAGGGCTATTTATACATGCATAAAACCCTAATTCTATTTTCAAGGAGCTTCCTAAAATGTCGTTTAGGAAGTGTGGCCACCAAGTAACCATTAGCCACTAACTAATCCATCTTTAATGTGCATGAAGCTTTAATCTCCACTTAATTGTCCATTAGCTCCTAATTGTACATTTATGTAAGTGGATGGGGTCCTCCATGATCTTGAACTTGAATTATTTCTTCTTCATTCCTTTATATTTTCTTGTTCATGCATCTATCATCATGAATCCTACTTCCATATACATCAAATATCCTATAAAAATCATAAAAATTGTCCAAGTAAAAATTCTTAAATTGACGTATGTACAAAAATGACCATTTTGCCCCTGAAGAAAGATGAAAATATGATGGTTTGAAAATAAATGAATTTTGGTTTTAACATGTTAATATGCCTAAGTACGATGTTCATTCAAATAAAAAGAGATAAAATATGGCATCTCATTTTCGAAGTTTTCGTGAATGGCACTAACTTCCAATATTTGGTCACGAGGTCCGTTCGATTGGTTTTCAAGATTGAAAATGTTAAGATCCAAAGTTATGTGTCCAAAAAAGATTTTGATCGAACCGTTATGATAATTGATTAAGGAATTTGAGGTGGCTAAGAATGGCGGTCTAAAATCAATGGAATTTGAATTGCGGGATTTATCACGGATTGTGTTTCGAGAACAACGAAGTTAATGTGGAATATGAATTTCCCTATTTGAATGAGCACGTCTTTGATTTCTCCCATAGGCTTCTTAATGGAACGATCGGCGAATTGAAGCGTAACTTTTATGGGTTTGAGCTTACCTAAGCCTAATTGTTCGTACACGGAGCATGGAATCAAGTTGACGCTCGCGCCTAATTCTATCAAATTTTTTTTAATCGTCTTGTCTTCAATTATACATGAAATCGTTGGACAGCCGGGATCTTTGTATTTAACGGGCATGGATTGAGACAAGACTTTACTCAAACTAGGGGCTAAGAAGACTTTTTTGGGCACTTGAGTGTGTCGCTTTTGGGTGCACAAGTCCTGAAGAAATTTCATGTAATTTGGGACTTGCTGAACGATATCAAGAAGCGGGAAGTACACTTTTACTTGTTTAAAAATTTCCAACATCTTTTCCATTTGGTCCGAGTGTTTCTTTGGTCGAAGAAGATGTGAAAATGGTACACGATACATGGTAGGAAGGTCTACTCGAGTAGAAGAGGAAGAATTTTGATTGGCATTCGATTCAACGTTTGGCCCCATATTCTGTTCAGATTCGTTCATTGTTTTAGAAGTGTCGAAAGAGGTTTTCAGTAAATCATTTGGATTACGACTTGATTATCGATTTTTTTATCGGAACCTAAAGTTTTTATAGCATTCAATTGGGTGACATTGCTATCTTGAACAACATGGGCCTGATTTGAATTTGCGTTTTGATTTCTGGGATTTGGAAGGGGCTAGCTTGGGAATGTTCTTCGTTCGCGTTCACTTATAGACATGGCTGATTGACTCATTTACATTTCGAGTTTTGCAATTGATTGGTTTGTGTTTTGTATAAATGAGGTCAATAAATTTGGCAAATTGTTGTTTGATTGAAGACTTTGAGTAGTTGCTTTAGCCAACGTTTCAAGAGTTTCTCAAGTGAACTTAAACGTTTATCGTCTTGGGGAGAATGAGCAAAATTTGGTTGAAAATTTAATTGTTGCAATTGATTATGAGATGGACCTACAAAGTTTGGTTGAAAATTGTTGGGCTGAAAGGGAGGATTTGAAGCATTATTCGAGAATGCTTGAAAATTAAGACGAATCATATTCATGTTGGGATTGTTTTGATTCCATGCATCTCCAACCAGGATTATACGTCGGAGAAAACGGGTCATTTTTGGCTTTGTTGAAAGCATTAATTAGTTCGACAAAATTGGGAAATTGATCGCTATATGATTAGGATCATTGTATTTATAACACATCGGTTGGGAAGCTTGGTTCATTGATTTAATGAGAAAACATTATCGAATTTTTTAATCATTGCGTCGATCTTAGCTTCCAAAGCAAAAGAAGAACCTATCGAGTGTTCGTTTGAACGTTCCCATTGGGATGAATTTTCGGCAGGGTTTTCAAGAAATTGCCAAGCATCGTCGTGATGTTGGGCAAAAAGGTTGCCTTGGCACATTGATTCGATCATGGTTTGTGAACTATTTTCTAGTCCATCGTATAAGATTTGACAAATCGTCCATTTTTCAAAGTTATGGTGTGGACATTTTATCAAAAGTTCTTTAAATCTTTCAAAATATTTTCCGAATGGTTCTCCCTTGAATTGATGAAAATTTACAATTCGTTTCGGATTCTACTCGTTTTTTTCCAAAGGGTCGAATTTTTTTAAGAAAGCTTTTACAAATTCTTCCCACGTTTTAATCGAGTTCGATGGTAAGCTGTACAACCAGTTTTTAGCGTAATCCGTAAGAGTGAAAGGCAATAATCGAAGTTTGATTCCGTCATCGAAAAGTTGTTGGAGTTTAATGGTTGCGCAAACTTGTTTGAAGTTAGTCAAAAAACGTATGAGTCATCGTGCTCGAAATTGCCAAATTTCGAAAATGTGGCAACATGCTTCGAGTGAATTTCGAAATGGATACCCGTAGGGGCGGGTAACGTGATGCAAGATGGAATACAAACTCCATCGAGAAAGATTCTATTCATAAGAGTTCGAGGGGCGTTTTCGTTCGCCATTTCGGGAGGATCGTCTGTTCGGGCTAAACAATTTGTAAAAGGGTCGCGAAATCAAGTATTTGTAGAAGTGTCATGAGTCCATGTACTCGTGCACTAGTGAAAGTTGAGAAGATAAAGAAGTTAGAATCGAGTTTAGAGAATAAAATAAAATTTGAAAAACGAAGTGAAAGATTTGTTTGTTTTTTTACAAGAAAAACTATATACCAAGTGAAATTTATTTTCTTAAGAGAAGTTTGATTTTTGTTTTTTCAAATTTTTTATATGTTTTTTTTACTTTTGAATTTTCAAATATTTACCCAAATGATTTTTTTTTTCAAATTTTTTTTTTAGAAAATGGAAATTTGATTTCTGTTTTTGTTTTTGAATTTTCAATTTTTTTTTGTTTTTGAATTTTAGTTTTTTTTCTTTTTGAAAAGATTATATGTATATATATATTTTTTGGATTTTTGTTTTTGATTAAAAAAATTTCAAAGGAAAGGAAAGAGGGAATTTTTTTGAATTAAAAACTAAGTTAAGTAATATTTACAATTTTTTTTTGAATTTTGAATTTTTTTAAATATGCATAAATAATGCAACTAAATGAATGCAAAGGACTTAATTTTAGTTTTCTATCCTTAGTAGCTCCTAAGCCAAAATTGTATAATCACACATTGTCTTAACTCAACAAAAAAATTTCTCAGCCAAATAACGGATTGAGGTTATCGTTGCATCACGAATCGCTGTAGCAATGCAACCGAAGGTTTAAGCCCTTTAGAGGAACAACCAGTATAATATATACGAATCACTGTAATTTTTATAACTGGTTATTACTCTTCCATAGCCTAGACACCAAGAAATTAAATTGTTCAAAGAAAACAATTGTGAAGATACAATTAAGCGTTAAGTGAGCTCCTGACATTCTTAGGTCAAATGTCTAACCTTTATTATTGGTCAAATTCTACGATGAAATGCTTTTGTAGGCTAAGGAAAGGGTGATGAAATCCCTCACCTTATGTGAATTGGGTATTGCCTTTAGAAAATAAATCAACATGACATAAATGCAAAACAGAAATTAAATATGAATTTACAATGCAACTAAAATGATATTTGTTTTTGTTTTTGGATTTTGAATTTTTTTTATATAAATGCAAATGCAAGCAACCAACAATGCAATTCAAATAAAACTAGATATGAAAGCACAATACCAGAGCATGCAGATTATTAGAATTTTTTTTAAGCGGCAATTTTTTTTAGAGCAAGCAATTATTTTTGGCAATCTCTTCTTGTGTTTGATATTCTGCTTTGGCAATCTGAAATGAAAACAAGATATATACAACAATATTTGTTTTTTAAAATATGTTTATCAAAAATGAAAAACAAAACAAGTGAAAAACAAAACAAATTAAAATAAAATAAATGAAAACTAAAACTAATAAAACTAATACAAGTGAAAACTGATGCAAAAATGAAAACTGATGCAAAAATGAAAATTAAACAAAGTTTAACTTGTTTTTTTATACTAAAACAAATCGGAAACAAAACAAAATAAACAAACAAGCGAACAAGGTATGTACAATAGCTTTTTTTTTTGAAGAGAAATTAACAAAAATTTGAAATTAAAGCAATTAAAATACTTTTTTTTATGGAAATAAATTAAAACTAAACAATTAAAACAAAAGAAAACACACAAAAATCAAAAATTAAGTCAAGCCCAAAACCCCGCTGTATCACTTCTCAATTTCTTCTTATTTTATTCAAACAAACACATGCCACAATCCATAAAAAATTTCTTGTCCAAAAACGCTCATTTTCCCAAATCAAAAACGCAATTCATAATTCGAACTTCAAGATTCAAACAACTACTTATCCGAAATTAGATGAAGATGAAATCTAGGTTGTTTTGTGATTTTGGGATTCAAGGATTATTTGGTTCGATTTCAAGCACTGGTGGTTGGTCGCGTGTTGAATTTCAGGCGTTGATTGACCGTGAATTTTCTGTGGGTGTTTCGGGTGCTCGCGATTGGCAATTTGGAAATTCGTTGAGGGGTATTGAGGCGGTGGCTGTGTGAATGAGTGCTACGCAGATGAACTGAGTGGAGAAGTTTGATGGAACTGCCGTTAAACTGAAGGTATTTGGAGGGGGCTGTGCTTTGATATAGGATTGTGATGGTCAGTCGAGGGGAGTTATGTGATGAAGATTGTAGAAGTGAAATGGTCAGGGAATGTTGACGTTGCTGCTGCGAAGGGTGCTGTGCAAGTTGAAAGTGAGAAATGCAGAGGAGTGAAAGTTGTTTCAGCAGTGTTCGGTAGTGATGAAAGAAATGTTTGAATTGGTTTTGGGTAGATGATGGTTGATGTTGGAGATGGGGTTTATTAGCAGGGTCCAATTGGTGATGCCTGTAGGTGATGGTAACGTGCTGGATGTGACTGGCCTTGGCTGTAAGGGTTGCAGTTTGTTGCGAGTGTGAGTTGCTGCAAGGTGGTCAGGTATTCAGGTAAGGATTAGATGAATTGCAGTGGAATTGCAAGGTAGTGTACTGGTATTGTTTGGTTTGTATGGAGAAGGTTTATGTGCATGAGGTGATAGTGGTTGATGGTGAGATGGTATTGAAGGGTAGTTGAGATGACAGTATTGTGTATATGATGTGGTTGAAGCTGGAAGCAGATGTTGTGGTGATGAGGTATGTCAGAGATGTTGATGGGTTTTGAAATATGCAGTGGGAAGAAGGGGAGTTTGAGTTGTCAGTTGAGTGATGTGGGAGATGACAATGGGGGAGTTGAGGCAGAGGGGAGAGCACTTGAAATGCATGCAGGATGCAGAAAGAAAATGCGCAGAGAGAAGTGCACAACTTTTTTTTCTTATTGTAACAGCAATGAGAAAATCTAGAAAAGGAACGTAATTGTAAATGAAAATTCAATGCAATAAAATAATTTTTTTTTTGAAATGAAGTTGTGTAATTATGTTTTTTTTTAAAAATAGAAATGCAAACGGAAAAACAAACAAGAAAACATCACACATACAACCAAAATGCAATCAAAAATCACACAAATACACAATTTTTTTAAATGCAAAACACACACACAAAACACACAAAAATAAAACGACAATAATTCGATGAATAGAAAATCAAAATCAAAACAAATCCATGGCAACGACGCCAAATACTTGTTAATCGACTAGTCTTTCTATCGGTTTAGAAAATAGTCGAAAAGTTTTAAATTAAATTTAACCGCAAGCGCATGGCGTACAATTTTAGTACGTGGCGGGTACGGGTCGATCCGCAGGGAATTTTCAAGATTTTAAAATTTTCAATTCAATCAAATTAAATCAAGGTGAGATGAAATGGTTAGCTACAAAAAGAAGGTAAAGATAGAATTGAAATGTGATTTAAAAACTATTAGACTAAAGAACAGCTTAGAGTCAATCCACTCTCATATTTTTGTAAATTAACAAAAAAATAATTTATGATCTCTAATTATGATATTAAGTGAAAGAATCATACTATATTTATCATAAATATGGTTTCATTATGTTATCAATTAACATAACTTAAACCATCAAACTATAATACAACAATTATACAACTTATAATTCTCATGAAAATGAAGCCAAAACAAAAGCTATTTTAAGTGTGATCTATTTACTATTGTAACTAGTAATATAGATCATCAAATTTCATTTTTACTTTTGTTTCAAAATCAAAAACCGATTCGCAAATGATGATACAAATTGGTTTATGTTGAATAAGAATAGCTCATTTGCAAAAGCAACATAAGCTATCAAACCCACTTATATAAACTTGCATCAAAATTCACTCTCATGAAGCACAAGCCAAAAGAGATCATAAATCATAAAAAATATTGAAATTGCATAAAGTTGGAGAGCTTCATCAACCCTAAATTGAAGGGGTTTATCTACTCATTTGTGTTATCAAATCAACACTTGTAAATTTCAATGTGAAAAAGCAAAGAAATGAAAAGTAAGCAAAGGAAGAAAGAGAGATTAACTACTAACTATTTGCATAAAAATTAAAGCTGCACTACTTGCATTAATGTAAATCTAAGCTATGAGCATTAAAAGAAAGAGTGCAAAGAAATAAACATTAACATAAAAACAAAGAAAAACATGTATAAAAGAGAGCAGAAAGAGCCTTGGAAGCCATTTTTATTTCATAAAACATTGTCATTACAACTTGCTTTCTTAGTTTCCTAACTAATGTGAAAGAGTAAAACATATGTTCATGTACATAAGAGGTCCATTTATACATGCATAGAACCCTAGCCCTATTATTATGGAGCTTTCTAAAATGCCCTTTAGGAAGTGTGACCATCAAGTAACCATTAGCTACTAACTATTCCATCATTTAATGTGCATGAAGCTTTAAGTTCTACTTAATTGTCCATTAGCTCCTATTGTACATTTAGGTAAGTGGGTGGGGTCCTCCATGATCTTGAAATTAAATTATTTCTTCTTCATTCCTTTGTATTTCCTTGTGCATGCTTATATCATGAATCCTACTTCCATATGCATCAAAATATCCTATAAAAATCATAAAAATTGTCCAAGTAAAAATTCTTAAATTGACATATGCACAAAAATAATCATTTTTCCCCTGAATGAAGTTGAAAATATGATGGTTTGAAAATAATTGAATTTTGGTTTTATCATGCTAAAATGCCTAAATGCAATGTTTATTTAAATAAAAAGAGATAAAATATGGATGTAAATATATACACATTTACGTGCATGTCATATATCTTTCGAAACCATCGATAATAGACCTTTGGAAAACAGTGAAAACACCCTTTCAAAAGCTTTACAAAACACTTGGACATCCTGTATTTAAAAACGTTTAAACATGCCTTTTGAAAGCATTGGAAACCCTCCATTTAAACACCAAGGTTTCGAAAATATTGGGGAACTACCCCTTCAAAACCTTTAGCATTTACTTTTCGAAAGCATTTAGTCGTTTTCATAAATCAAACCTTTCGAAAACATTAGGTTCATGTGAAAACATGTGGAACCAACCTTTCGAAACCATTCCAACCCATTACTTTCGAAACCCTTTGGTTTAGTTTTCAAAATCTCAAAAGGGTCTTAAAGAACTATGCCAAAAGCAACACTTTCGAAAGCAATTTTCTAAGTAAAGAAGTGGATAGTTTCAAAATCCATCCCTTTGAAAGCATTGGAGAAGCGGCTCTAATTTTAAAACGGAGGAACCATTTCGATAGCATTGCTTCGAAAGGTTGGATGAGGTTACTAGGGATTTCGACCCCTTCGAAAGCTTCTTTATAAAACAAAGGTGCAACCTCTTTCGATACCATTCTTTTAAAGCATTTGACTAAGTCGAAAGCTATCGTATTCAAAAGCATTCCTCTCGAAAGTAAAGCAGATACATTTCCTTTTTCAAGCAAAACAAGGTTTCGACCCCTTCAAAACCCCTATTTCGACTCTATACCTTTTGCCTATCTTCAATCCACTATATATCATCAACAAGCATATATACTTATATATATATATATATATATATATATATATATATCCATTTAAACAATCAAACATGGAAAATCATTTGCAAAACAATTTCAGATCTTAATTAAAACCAAAAACAATAAAAATATGATATGTAACATATTATCCATCTTTAGCTTGTTGTTAAGGACTTGAGATGTGATCTTGGATTAAGTTGATAAAGCTTTCTTCTTTTTATTTTAGCTTCTCTTTTTCTTGCTTTCCCCTAATGGTGGCCGGCCTCTCTTAAGTTTTGATTTTGTTTATGAACTTGTAAATGTTAATTCCCGAGATGATGGTTTTGATGAAAACAACCTTAGGATTTGTTGTAGAATATAAATACTAATATTCTTGTCTAGATATATATATGTATATGCAGGATATATATGCAGGTACTGAGAATGAAGACTGTACAATATAAAGATTCAAGACTGAGTATAGAGATTCAAGACTGATGAATCCAAGATTGAAAAAACCAGGACTAAAGACTCATGAGTATCAAGAGTTCAAAATATCAGGAGTTCAAGATTTCAAGAATCAAGAGTTCAAGAGTTCAAGATATCAATATAAGTAATAGAGTCTAGATTTATGTTAAAACTTCATAATAGCCTTAAAATCTTTACTTGGATTTTAGTTGTGGAACAGAATCCACCTTTTCACTTTAATAGTGGGATAAAACCCATGACCTCTTTAGTGGGATGTAACCCACAGCCTTCTTTAGTGGAATGGAATCCATGAAATTTTCAAAATGATTTTTTTTTTAAGATTTTTTTTTCAAAACTATCTTTTTAAAAGTTATCTCTCTAGGTTTAAATATTTTAGCCTTAATTATTTTTTAATTTCAAAATCTTTTCTTATTTTTAAACCATCTTCTGCTTTTAATGGTTTAAGCTTTAATCTTAAAATATTTATATTGAGCTTTTATTACTTTTATATCGTAGATTATATATTTTTAATATTACTTTTTAAATCTCTTTTATAAGTTTAAACTGTATTCAAAATGGTTTATAAACTTCAGAAATTGTTGTGACAAGTTTTAGAAAGAAAATCTCATTTTAAAAAAATCAATTTTCAAAATTTACTAGGGCATGCGACATACCCCATCCCCCCATGTCGACATGGTGACCATGGAAATTAAAATTTCTAATTTTCAAAAGAATTGTCTATTCGTCATAACCTTTCGCAAATGGACATGACTGTTGTTCTTCTATAAATACCGGTTTTTTTCATCGAATTATAAGTTAGTTTTTCTTCATTCCTTCACTCCTTCTTCTCCACTCAAATATTCTTAAATTTTAACAAAACTCTATCGAAATCTTAAGTGAATCAAACTCGATCATCTCTAGTTTGATTCTATGTCACTCTCTCTCAAATGCCTTAGTGCTATTCAAAGTTATAGGATCATTTGTAATCAACAGAGTATATTGATCTCTCTAACCATCAAAGTGATATTGGAAATGGTGTGATTGTAACCTATAAATCAATTGGGTGCGATTGTAGCCCCTAAATCAGTTAGATGATCTTGTAGCCTGGTTAAATCAAGAAAGTTTGCCATGGACTCGAAGATAGGAGGATGTATCTCATGGTCTTGAAATCGAGGTTGTAATATCGACGTTGTATTTGAAAAGAAATCTACAAAAGAAATTGCATGGGACTGGATGTAGGGTAACTCTGAACCAGTATGAAATTCTAGTATGTTCTTTCCTTTACTGCTTTTATTTACTATTTGCACCTTTGTCTGATTCTATGATTGTTTCTATGTTTATGTATTGCATTTGTTTGTGTTTAATTTCAAAAGGTTTCAAAAAGATTCATAAAATCAGTTAAACACTATTCACCCCCTCTAGTGCTAATTCTGCCTTAAAGATCCGTAATCTGCATTTCCAACATTTGGTATCAGAGCATTTGTTTTCAAAGTTATCATAATATGGATTTTGAAAAGTTTAAAATGGAAATTTTGGAAATTCTGTTAACATTAGTTCAAAACTCTCCAAATCATCATTGTCTCATAAGTCTACATATTGTTATTATAGAAAATCAAGTTATCTACCGAATTGATATGTCGTGCAAGAACAAATGTGTTATATGGCTTTTGAAGAATCAACACTCAATGGACAAATGGTGCAAATTAAGAAAAACAAATGGATACTTGATAGTAGATGTTCAAGACACATTACTGGTAATCCGGAGATATCGAATGACTTAATTTATGAATCAAACTTAATTTATTGGCAATGTCGGTAACTCCAAAATTCCTACTATTTCTGATGTTCTATTAGTTAGGAATCTAAAACACAATTTACTTAGCATAAGACAACTATGTGATAAAGGGCTATAAAATTAAATTTGAAGAGGATAAGTGTCACATCGAAGATAATATATCAAATATTATCTTTGAAGGAATTAGGAAGAAAAATATTTATGTCATCAATATGAAAATCTCAAATGATAACCTATTTCTTTTGGCTAATACAAGTAACCCTTGGATTTGGTATAAAAGATTTGGGCATTTGAATTTCAAACTCTTATCTAGACTTTCAAGATCTAGTAATAGGTCTTCCTAAAATGGATATTAAAGTAGATAGTATATGTGATGCTTCTCAATTAGAAAAACTTAGGAAGAGTTCGTTCAAATTAAAAGATATGATTTCAACTTCAAAACCCCTTGAGTTACTTCATTTAGATCTGTTTGGCCCATCTCATATTCAGTCAATAGATCATTGTAAATATTTTTTCGTAATTGTAGATGATTATTCAAGATTTACATGGACAATTTTTCTAAAACTTAAAAGTGATTCTTTTGATTTATTTAAAACTTTTGCGAAAAGAATTCAAAATCAACTTTCTTTAAAAATCAAAATTATTCATAGTGATCATGGTGAAGAATTTGAAAACGAAAATATTGAGAATTTCTATAATCAAAAATGAATAACTCATAATTTTTTCTTTCCAAGAACTCCACAACAAAACGGAGTAGTAGAGCGTAAAAATAGAACGATTTAAGAGTGTGCAAGAACTATGCTTTCAGATGTAAATTATCAAAAATTTTGGGCTGAAGCGGTTGTTAAAGCTTGTTACATTTTGAATAGAATTTTAATTTTGACCTTTAACCAATAAAACACCATATGAACTTCTTTTCAATATGAAACCAAAGGTATCTTATTTTAGAGTTCTTGGAAGTAAATGCTTTATTTTAAATACAAAGGACAATTTGGATAGATTTTATCCTAAATCTGACAAAGGAACCTTTATCAGATATTCTAATAGAAGTAAACCATACAGAGTTTCCAATTTAAAAACTAACACCATTGAAGAAATAATGCATGTATCTTTTGATGAAAATTTCAAAGATTTTGTTCAAGTAAGTGATGAAGATGATTTTGTTACCCTAAATAGTGAATAAAATGAAACAAATCGTGAAACTATTCACCATAATAAAAAGATTAGGCTTTTAAAAAATCATCATGCAGAAAATATACTAGGAAATACTGAATCTGTTGTTAGAACAAGAAATCAACTAAACAAGATGAGCAATGTAGCATTTATATCAACTATTGAACCCAAAAAATGGAAACGAAGCATCATCTCATGATTCATGGATTCTTCCTATGCAAGAAGAACTGAATCAATTCACCGGAAATGATGTATGAGAACTTGTTCCTAGACCCAAGGATAAAACTATAATAGGATATAAATGGGTCTATAAATATAAAATGAATGAACAAGGTGAGGTCGTTAGAAATAAAGCTCGGTTAATTGAGCAAGGTTATTGTCAAGAAGAAGGAATAGGCTATGATGAAACCATTGCACCGGTAGCAAGATTAGAAGCCATCAGAATTCTACTTGCTTTTGCAAACCATAACAATTTCAAATGATTTCAAATGAATGTCAAAAGTGCATTTTTAAATGGTTTTGTTAAAGAAGATGTTTATGTTGAACAACCCTCACATTGCGAAGAAGAAAAGTTTCCAAATCATGCTTACAAATTAAAGAAAGCTTTATATGGTCTGAAACAAGCTCCTAGAGCCTGGTATGATAGACTAAGATCTTACCTATTACAATCAAATTTTGAAATTGGTAAAGTAGATAATATTCAAATAATTGGATTAAATATTTTAAAATCACCAATTGTGACAATACAAGTGCAATAAATTTATCCAAAAAATCTTATTCATCATGCCAAAACAAAACATATTGATATCAGACATCATTTTCTCAGAGATAATATAAGTAAAGAGATTATTTCTCTTGAATTTATCAACACCGAGAATCAAATAGCTGATATTCCAACCAAACCCTTGAATCGATCAATCTTTACAAAATTAAGAAGAGAACTAGATATTTGTTTTATAACTCAGATATAGTATATAGATATAGTAACATATATATATATTTAAATAAATAAAGAAAAACAAAATTGTCAAAATTTTCATAAGGATGTTGACATGCTCCTACCCCCCATGTCGACATACAACAATAAAATTTGAATTTTGATTTTCCCTCTAAAATCAGTTTGGTGGTTGTATAAACCACAATATTTTGAATTTTTCTATCCACTCTCTTCATTTTCTCTGCAATAAACTTCTGAAAATATAAAATAATGGTCTTCTCTTCTAAATCAAACCAAAATGCAACTTTTTCCTTCCCTTCTCCTAATTCTGGTTCATTTTAACGAACTACAATGGCTCGAGTGATGAATATCAAGGAAACTTAAAAGGATTCCCTACAAATGCTGACTGAATTACAAGTCATGCAGATAAAGATGTCAAAGGAACAGGAGAAACACAACACGATCCTTAGAATTTGCAAAAATTTCTAATGGATAATCATGCAGATCCTATCGTGATTGAAGATGATTCCTCTCACATACGTATTCATAATCCATTATAAGACGATGAAGAAGAAGAAGAGGAGGAGGAGAAGGAGGAAGAAGCGCAAATGGATGAAGACGATAAAGTTATTTGCATTGGAGAAGTCTGTTTAGACAGAGATGGTAATTTGGTAAAAAGACATGGAACTTTGGTTTCCATTACCCTACTTGTTCGATTCGTAAGTCACCAATTGTCAAGGACTCTCATTTGATTAGTTCCTGAGATGATTGTTTTGATGACAACAACCTTAGGACTTGTTATAAAATATAAATACCAATATTATTGTCTAGATACATATATGTATATACAGGATATATATGCAGGTACTGAGAATGAAGACTGTACAGTATAAAGACTCAAGTCTGACTATAGATATTCAAGATTGAAGAAACCAAGACTGAAAACTCATGAGTATTAAGAGTTCAAGATATCAAGAGTTTAAGATTGCAAGACATCAAGAATTTAAGATAAGTAATAGAGTGTAGATTTATGTTAATACTTCATAATAGCACTAAAATATTTATTCGGATTTTAATCATGGAATGGAATCTACCTTCTCGTTTTAATAGTGGGATGGAATCCACAACCTCTTTAGTGTGATGGAACCTACGACCTCCTCCAGTGGAATGGAATCCATGAAATTTTCAAACTGATTTACTTTTAAGATTTCTTTTTTCAAAACTATCTTTTTAAAAGTTATCTCTCTAGGTTTAAATACTTTATCCTTAACTATTTTTAATTTTAAAACCATTTCTTGATTTTAAACGATCTCCTAGTTTTAATGGCTTTAGCTTTAATCTCAAAATATTTATATTGAGCTTTTATTACTTTTATATTATAGATTATATATTTTTAAGATTACTTTTTAAATCTCTTTTATAAGTTTAAATTGTATTCAAAATGGTTCATAAACTTCAGAATTTGTATTGACAAGTTTTAGAAAGAAAATCTCTTTTAAAAAAAATCCCTTTTCAAAATTTACTAGGCCATTTTGACATACCCCATCCCCCTATGTCGACATTGTGACCGTAGAAATTCAAATTTCTAATTTTCAAAAGAAGTTTCTATTCGTCATAACCTTTTGCGATTAGATATGGCTGTTGTTCTTCTATAAATACCAGTTGTTTTCAACGAATTTTAAGTTAGTATTTTTTTCATTTCTTTACTCCTCCACTCAAATATCCTCTTATATTTTAACAAAACTCTATCAAAATCCTAAGTGAATCAAACTCAATCATCTCTAGTTTGATTCTCTGTCACTCTCTGTAAAAGATCTTAATGCTATTTAAAGTTATAGGATCATTTGTAATCAAAGAAGTATATCAAGTCTCTCTGTCTATTAAAATGATATTGGAAACGGTGTGATTGTAGCATGTAAATCAATTGGGTGTGACTGTAGCACATAAATCAATTAGATGATCTTATAGCCTGGTTAAATCAAGAGAGTTTGCACTGGACTCGAAGACAGGAGGGTGTATCTCGTGGCTTTGAAATCGAGGTTATAATATCGACATTATATTTGAAAAGAAATTTGCACAAGAAATTTTGTAGAACTGGATGTAGGGTAACTCCTAATCAGCATAAAATTCTAGTGTATTCTTTCCATTACTGCTTTTATTTACTATTTGCATCTATGTCTGATTCTGTGATTGTTTCTATATTTGTATGTTGCATTTGTTTGTGTTTAATTTCAAAAAGATTCATAAAATTAGTTAAACACTATTCACCCTCCTCTTGTGTTAATTCTGCCTTAAGATCCGTAATCCACGTTTTCAGCAGTAAAATGAAGTGGTGTGAGGGTTTAGGGTATATGAATGTAACTTATTCCTACTTTGCCCTTATCCATTACCCTTATCTATTTCATTTTAATCCCCTTTTAATTCACTATAAATTAGGCAAGACTACCCTCTATTGAAATAAATCTTAATCCCTTAACCATTCACATTATTTTATTTTATTTTACTAACTAAATATCCTAAATAATGTTAATCAAAATTAATATCGTTACAGAATCCTCTCCTTAAAGAATTTCGTCCTTAAAATTACGATAACACTCAACAAAATCAATCATAAAGGTAAAACATACCATGCAACTAGTCAGGATAAGTGTGTCTTATCCTACTCTTAGTTTCCCAAGTACAGTCTCTCTCATCGCCACTCCACTAGACTTTAACTAATCTGACTATTTTGTTCCTTAGCCTCTTCTTATCTCTCGCGACTATATGAACTAGCTTTCTCACTACAGTCAAATTTGGTTCCATTACTAAGTCTTCTAACATAGTTGTTGCTATAGTATTGTCCGGATCTCGAATACACTTCCTTAGGAGAGAAATATGAAAAACTTCGTGGACTCCTACCAAACTGTTTGGTAATTCTACCTATATGCGAGTTTCCCGATTCTTTCTGCAATAGGAAATGATCCAATGAATCTTGATGCCAACTTTTTCAATTTCCCAAATCTGATCACACCCTTCATTGGTGATACCTTGACGAAAACATGATCTTCAACTGAGAACTCTAAGTTTTTCTGTCTTCTGTCAGCATAACTCTTCTTCCTAGACTGAGCTTCAATCATTCTAGCTCAGTCATCTCTACGGCTTCTCTAACTAAATCTGGACCAAGAACCAATCTATCCACGGTCTCTAAACAACAAACAACAGATTTGCATGGCCTTCCATTCAAAGCTTCAAATGGTGTCATCCGTATACTAGCCTGATAGCTGTTGTTATACGAAAACTCGACTAAATGTTGACGGTCTTCTCACGATCCCCCAAAATCCAGCACACAATCTTGTAACAAGTCTTCTAAGACTTTATTAACTCTTTCTGTTTGTCCATCTGTCTGTGGATCATAACCTGTCCACTATGACCCATATACTTTCATTTCCTCCATTTGATCTTGCCAACTCATCTACAAAATCCATTGGGATAGAATCCCACTTCCATACTGGAATATCTAAAGACTGAAGTAACCCACTTTGGTTTCTGATGTTCGGCTTTTACCGGTTGACAGTTCAAACACTGTTTCACCCATAAGCCTACTTCTCTCTTCATACCTTCCCAGAAGAAACTCCTTTTTATGTCCTGATACATCTTAGTTCCTCCTAGATGAATGGTGAACTTCGAACGATATCGTACTTCAAGAACTTCCTTCCTGATGCTTCTTACATTTGGAACACATAACCTTCCTGTCTTCCTCAACCACTCATTCTGGTCAAGACTAAAACCTTTCAAGTCATCGCACATTGTTCCATCCCTTAACTTTCTGATCAACTTTTTTTTTTTTAGAAACTCAACCCAGAGCCCTGATGAAATCGAAGGGATAGGAGGAGCTCCCGCCTGCCTGGTCCGACCACAGACATTTGGGATTTAAGCCAGCCCAACACAGAGATTTGATGCCCCCAACTAGGTTATCTGGTGATTTTGTGGGAGCCTACCTCCATGCCTTGAATGGGAAACACAGCTCAATCTACCAGGACTCGAACCCGCGACCTCAAGGAACTTTGTTCCATAGTCGCTAAGTTGCCCTGACCAACTGAGTTATGCTCGCGGACATAATCTTAGAAGTAATAGATCATCTCAACTTTCTGATCAACTCAACTAGTAATAGATCATCTTTCTGCTTAGAAGTAATCTTTTTTCATTCATCACCCGTCTAACTTCTAAACATGACAATATAGCAGTCTCCTTCTTGATCTAGCTATAGATCTTCACTGTATCCTGGATGTAGTCAACGCTTCTAAATCTTTCCACACAATTATCATTGCCAATGCTGCATTTTGATGCTTTCTACTAAGTGCATTTGCAACCATGTTGCCTTTTCCCGGCATGTACTTAATACCCAAATCATAAGCGGCTAAAAACTCTAACCACCTCTTCTATCTCATATTCAACTCTTTCAAAGAGAATAAATACTTTACTGACTTATGATTCGTATACAATTCAAATCTCTCCCCCAACAAGTCATGTCTCCGCACCTTCAAAGCCAAAATTACCGCAGCTAATTCTAAATCATGAGTTGGGTACCAAACCATGCGATCTAAGTTATCTAAATGCATAGGCAATCATTTTACCTCTTTGCATTAACGTAGCTCCAACTCCTGTTCCACATGCATCCGTGTACACCATTAAGTCCCGATTCCCCTCTGGAACAACCATCATAGATGCATTGGTCAATAAGTGTTTCAGCTTCTGGAATGCCTCCTTACACTATCGGTACAGAAAAACTTCACATCCTTTCGTGTTAGCTTGGTCATTGGTTCCGCTACCCGCAAGAAATCCTTAATGAACCCCTGATAATACCAGCTAATCCAAGAAAACTCTTTATCTCAGCCACTGTCTCAGGACACTTCCAATTATTGACTGCCTTGATCTTAGTCAAATCCACGAACAACCCTTTCTCTGAGACAACATGACCAAAAAACTTCACTTCTTTCATCCAGAAATGACCCTTCGGAAACTTCGGCTTTAGTTGATGCTGCCTTGGCATCTCAAGAACCATTCTAAGATGAATTTCATGCTCTCTTTCATCCTTAGCTTATATAAAAATATCGTCTATGATTACCAACACAAACCTATCCAAGTGCTCTCAAAAAATTTAGTTCATCAATTCTACAAAGAATGCTAGCGCAATAGTTAGTCCAATGGCGTTACTAACTATTCGTACGATCCATATCTGGTTCTAAATGCCATCAAAGGAGTACTATCCTTTAACACTCTAAGCTGATGGAACTCTGTCGCTAAATCCAACTGGGAAAATACCTTGGCACCTCCCAACCGGTCGAACAAATTGTTAATTCTAGGCAACGGATGTTGATTCTTTATCGTCTTGTCATTCAATTTACTTCAGTCGATACATAACCTTAATGACCCGTTCGGCTTCTTAGCAGACACTGCAACTACTCCTTAAGGCGAACTTCTTGGTACGATAAAATTCTTATCTTCCAAATCTACCAACTGCACCTTGAGATCTTTCATCTCAATAGGTGTCATCCCGCTAAGAGATCTACTCACTACATCTTCTCTTGTCTCTAAATCTATCCAAAATTCAATGGCTCATTTCGATGGTAATCCTACTACAGGTTCAAAGATATCTACAAATTCCTTAACTACGAAAACTCAATTCAACTCGTCTTCTACCTCCACAACACCCAACAAAGAACTAACCTCAAAAATAGGGTTTTCTATGGAGTATAATGTCTGACACTACAGTCAAGATGTCTAAGCGATATTTTTCTATCATGGGAAAATATCCTAGCATCGTATTTACTTAACCAGTCCATATCAAAAATAATTCCGAACCTTACGAAATCAAACATATGCAAACTGCAAATAAAGGTATGACCTAACAATTCAAACTCTAGGTCGTCATATCTCATCCCAAGAGTCACATAATCTCCTATCGGATTTGCGACCCGTAAGAAAGTAACTAGGTATATGGGTTCTAGGTTAAGCTTATCTACCAAATAATGAGATATAAAAGAATGCGATGCAATGGCATCAAATAGAACGCTAACTAACATACCATGAATCATAAACGTACCTCCCAACACAGCCTTTCCCTTTTCCCCTGCTGTTGGCCTTGAGTTAGCTGGCTCCAATGTAAAAAATTTCCATTTCCATCCTTGGTTGGCTCCTTGCAGTGGTTCTTATAATGTCCAATTTAATCATATTTGAAGCATCTAATATTCTTCTTCTCGATCACCTTCTTTCCATCTCCTGAGCTTCAAACCAACAGTTGCACCTGTTTCTTTTCATCGTTACCTTTCGACAATGGTTGCAACTCTTTAATCTCTATAAATAGATTTTAGAATTCAACAAACAACTCACCGAAACTGATTATAATATTCTTTAATTCTTATCTATTCTCTATTTTCAACTGCACTCAAACTGCTTACATTGTCTGATCGTTGATCACTCTATATTCCACAATTCTTAAGCACTTTAGACTATATATCATAAAGGAGAAGATTATAGGAAGATTGTATTTTTTTGACTTATCAGTGTTATTTAAAGAGCATACTACAATAATATACTTTTGTTATTGGTAAAGATGTCCTGTTTGGTTGCTCAGGCGGTAGAAGTCCTATTCAGTTGCTTAGGCGGTAGAAGTCCTGTTCTGTTGCTCAAGCGGTGTAAACCTATTCTTCCAGATTAAGTGAGGGTCGCTAGTTTAATTCCAAAGGAGTCTAGGGCTGGACGAATGAGAGTCGAACCAATATAAAAATCTATGATGTCATTTAGTTTACTGCTTTTACTATTTACTTACATATTCCGCACAAGTAGTTTATCCATATTACAAAATCCTATAGCACAGTGACTTTCATTTGGTATCAGAGCATAGTTACTTACGTTTGGTATCAAAGCATAATAACTTCATCTTATGGAAAAACTTTCTTTTCGGACTCTTCCCTCCTTGAACTTCCTAAGACTCATTCCTTTTAAGAAAATAAAGCATCACCTCATGCCTCAAGGCCATCTCAACAACAATATCACATGGATCCCTAATATGTGGTAATGCGGCTTTAGCAAACTTAGGCTTCTCTTAATCACGGTATCAACCATAGCGTAGCCATACCTTGCTAGCTCCTTAAAACTAGTCGCATACTCAAGCACAATCATATCTTCCTACTCTAAATCAAAAAACTTCTTGAGCAAAGTAGACTTCGCAATCTTCGAGATAAACCCCACCCCAAATCTCCTTTTGAACTCAGTCCAAGTCATTGTCTCCTCATTAACTCCGATGGTAACACTGTTCCACTAGTACAACACTGCTCCTTGTAGCTGTCTAGAAAGCGAGTCTCCTTTTTTTCTCATCATTAAGCCCTAAATCAGTGAAAACCCTCTTGTAATGAAGTGACCAATTCTCCATTTCGATTGCGTCTTCAATACCAATAAACGGCTTTGCTCCTAGCTGAGCATAATATCTACTCAAAATAGCACAGTTATTCACCCCCAGAGCTTCATGATTTTCTCCTCCGACTACTCCAGCAGTAACTCCCTCTTGCATCATGTTTACAAAAATTGATACATCGCTCCCATATCAACTTGCGGGACTAGCGCCAACATTTGCAAATTGTGCTTGACTTGGGTTCCTCCTGGTATTTGGTTTGGCATTTCCATTAGTTGTGGTGCTTCCCCACCAAGATTAACTCTTCCACTTCTAACATCCATATCTGCATTCGAGTCTTTATACGATACAGAAGAATAGCCTAATAGAGATGGGAAAATAGTGATAAAGCGTATACTTATGTATAGCAAATACAAGTATGTTATTATAGCGTTGTCCCATACGTCGATCTTTTCTTTAATTCCTTAGGATTATGTTTTCAAAAATCATTTTAAATTTAAAGTTATTCATAAACCTATGCTCTGATACCAATTTGTAACATCCCCTATCTTGAGGCCCAAAGCTAAACGCTACAGATGCTGCAGTCATCTACAGTACTAACTTTTGGTGAAAAAAAATATGGTAATGTTAATGGTATTCATAATATCAGAAGCACACGAATATGCAACAATATCACAGATTTCAAAAATAACTTTCTCGATTACATTTCACAAAATTTTATTTCAATCCAATTACATAATCCCAAATGTTTTCCAAGCAATGATCAAATATAATTAATACAAAATACATCAAGAGCGACATATGAAGGTGCCCCTTTAGATGATAAGAGTAATAAATAGACAAAAACTATCTTAATACATCACAACAAAAATAAAAACATATCAAATCCTAAATAGCTAACATCAGCCTACTGCACATCCTCGAAAGTTATATTCGTCCACCTACTAAAACCTATAAATCCTCAACCTACTCAAATCAATTTTGAGCATCAGAAAGTTTATGGGGAAAATCTTAAACTTCGAGTCAGACATAAAGCCTAGTGAGAATAATATATACATCCCGGTTTACTGATATTAAATGAGACTAAGCCGCTTAGCGGAATGGGTTTTCCCTTACCAATATCCCTTTTTAAAACATATCCTTTGCAAATCAAAATCCTGTAACCAAACTGGTTAAAGCAATAATAACAATATCATGCATGCATAAAAATCAGGTACAATGAACTATCTGTCTGAAAACTATAGTTTTGTTTGGCTAACTACCAACCTTTTGCTAACTCGGGCTTACCAAACAAAATTATCAAATAATCTAACTTCCATAGATACTCTTCTGGACGGCCTATCCCTAACTTACTTCTACTAGGGTCAACTGATCCTAATGGTTTTGCGGGCTCACCAGTAACCTATCTTTACTGTATATTCCTTTTTGTATGTAACATCATTTTAGTATTACCTATGACAAATCCTTATCGACTACAATTTTGGACTTATATTAGCTATGGGCTACTAGCTAAAGTATAGGACATGACCATATTCCAGTCCCATCTGGTATTCTGTTATCTGAATCATTTACTTAGGGCCAACTACCTAGTCAGCTTTCCTTGAGAACATTTCTCCCAAATAGATTTAACCCTTTAAATCATAATTAAGCAAGGAAATTATACTCTATGCTTTACTCAAATCACTTTGCCATGCTATATATACTTTACCCAAATATTGTTGATGAAAACATTCGAAATCCTTGTTTAAAAGATTTAAACAACCCTTTTTGAAACCATTGAAAGTACCCATTTCGATACAAGTAAACCACTTTACTTTATAACCTTAGACCAAATGGCCAAAACATATCTTTCGAAACCATTGACAATGGACCTTTTGAAAATATTGAAAATACCCTTTCGAAAGCTTTATAAAACCCTTGGACATCCTCTTTTTAAAAACACTTAAAAATACCATTTGAAAACATTGGAAACTCTCCATTTAAACACCAACGTAAACCTTTCCAAAACATTGGGAAACCACCCCTTCAAAATCTTTAACATTTACCTTTCGAAAGGGTTAGTCCTTTTCATAAATCAAATCTTTCGAAAACATTGGGTTCAAGTAAAAATATGTGGAACAACCTTTCAAAACCATTCCTTTAGAAACCTTTGGGTTTAGCCTTCAAAATATCAAAAGGGTCTTAAAAGAACTAAGTTGAATGTAACACTTCCGAAAGCAATTTCCTAAGTAAAGAAGTGGATGGTATCGAAACCTATCCCTTTGATAGCATTGGAGAAGGGGCTTTTATTTTAAAACAAAGAAACCATGTTGATGCATTGCTTAGAAAGGTTGGATGTGGCAGTTAGGGGTTTCGACCCCTTCGAAAGCTTCTATATAAAAGAAAGGTGCAACCTCTTTCGAAACCTTTCTTTTAAAACATTTGACTCAGTTGAAAGCTATCTTATTTGAAAGCATTCTTTTCAGAAGCAAAGCAGGCGCATTTCCTTTTTAAAGCAAAGCAAGCTTTCGATCTTTTCAGAACCGCTGTTTTGACTCTATACCTTTCGCCCATCTCTAATCCACTACATACCAAGTTATTGATACCATGTGCATTGGTTTCGACTTAGGATGGAGGTGGAAGTATGAAATCGAAAGGTGGCTGCCGAAAGTAGCGAAATAACAAAACCTTATAAAAACTGATTTTTGACTTTAAAAATAAATTTCTTTTCAACTAACCTGCTTTGTTTGTCAACATATGATTGGTTGCTAATTTCTTTTTCAAAATATTTTCTAAAAGTGCTGCCGAATTTCATAAGTAATTAATTTAAAAAATTTGCAAATTTCCCCTTCTCCTTTTATAAACATATAAAACATTTAAATCCCATACCTTAAATAATTTTATAAACCTGTTAAAAAATAGGAAAATTCTACAAAAATTCCCATAAATCACTTTTAATATTTCTACTAAAAAATAAAAATTTCTGACCCAAAGTCAATATAAAATAGCCGTTATTAATTTTAAACCCAATTAACCATTTTCTTCACTAGAAAATTCATAATAAATCCACATTAATTCAAAAAATTATGAAAATGAAACCCGTCTCAAAAATATTGTTTTTGACCTTATCTCATGGTCGTAAGGCATTTGGATGTCATTTAATTGGTTTTTCAATTTAAACCTTATCATAAAATCTATATGAATAGGTATATATCATCACAAGCATATGTATATATATCCACTTAAACAATCAAACATGGCGAATCATTTGCAAAACAATTTCATATCCCAAATAAAACTGTAAACAATAAAGTATGAGATGTAACCTATTATTCACCATTAGATTGTTGTTAAGGAGTTGAGATTTGATCTTGGATTAAGTTGATTAAGCTTCCTTCTTTGGATTCTAGCTTCTATTCTTCTTGCTTTCCCTAATTGTGGCCGGCCTCTCTTATGTTTGATCTTGTCTATGTGTAAAATGAAGTGATGTGAGGGTTTAGGGTATATGAATATAACTTATTCCTACTTTGCCCTTATCTATTTTCCTTATCTATTTCATTTCAATCCCCTTTTAGTTCATTGTTCATTAGGCGTGGCTACCCTCTATTAACACAAATCTCAATCTCTTAACCATTTATATTATTTTATTTAATTTTACTAATTAAATGTCCTAGCTAATGTTAATCAAAATTAAGGTAGTTACAATCTACATAGCAGTCTTGGCCCGTGCATTAAGTGTTGCGCTCATATGAGAAGAAGCTAAGATCTAGTGACCCATATACTACATCAGTTTACGATTCACTGGAGTCGAGATGAACTATCCAAAATTAGAAAAACTAGCCTATTGCCTCTTGATCGCATTAAGAAAGTTACGACCATACTTCCATGCACACTTGATCAAAGTGCTAACAGGTAAACCTGTAAAGCAAGTGTTATACTGCATCAAGGCCTCTGGATGGCTTATCAAATGGAACATCGAATTAAGTTGGCACAAAATCATATACCATCCTCGAAGGGCGATCAATGGGTAGGCACTGGCAGACTTCATTATCGAGTATATGATACTCAATCCACTAAAATGTCACCTCGAGGTAGCCTATGGAATGCTCTTGGGATTCATTGTAAGCATTAGAGGCATCGAAGCAAATCTTGAATAAATTACCGCTTTATGGGAAGTTTGAATGAAAAGGTTGCAGCACTGAGCCGGTTCATCCCAAAAGCAACGAAAAATTGTATACCATTCTTTGACATGCTATAAAAGGGAAAGAAGAACTTTAAATGGAATCAATCTTGTTAAACTGCATTCGAGGAGCTGCTGCGACATATGGAAACCCCACCAATCCTGTCCACGCCGATAGACGGAGAAGACTTGTACATCCAATTAGCAATCTCGCCCTATGCATTAAGTGACACGCTCGTATGAGAAGAACCTAATATCCAATGGCCCGTATATTACATCAATAAAAGGTTCTAGTGCCGAGAAGTACTATCCGAAATTGGAAAAACTAGCATATTTTCTCTTAATCGCATCTAGAAAGTTATGACCATACTTCCAAGCACGCCCGATCAAAGTGTTGACAAATCAACCCTTGAAGCAAGTGTTATACCGCCCCGATATCTCTAGAAGGCTTATCAAATGGAACATTGAGTTAAGTTAGTACAAGATCACATACCATCCTCAAGAGTCGATCAATGGGCAGGCGCTGGTAGATTTCATTGCCGAGTTTACAACACGAGATAACAAGGAAGAAATGACTTTGGAAGTGGAGACACGTTGGAAGTTGTTCGTCGATGGTTCTAGCGACTTCTTCTCGGGGCAGGAATATTGCTTGAAACTCCTGAAGGACGATCTATTTGCTATGCCCTGCACTTGAAATTCCATGCAACAAATAACGAAGCGGAATATGAAGTATTGATAGCTGGGCTAAAGTTGTGAAGGAACTCGAAATAAAGTCCGTACACATCTATAGCGATTCTTAGCTAGTCGTTTGCCAGGTGAAGGCGAATACCAAGCTCAGGGAGAGAACCTCACCCTGTATCTATCTAAACTGTAGGAACAACTGAATGACATCAAACATTGCACCATAACTCATATCCAGTTGGAACAAAACATGAAGGCATACTATCTTGCCAAACTGGCCAGTTCAGAGAAGCTTAGTCATTGGGCTAGCCCTAGATGAAACCCTAACTGCTCCAAGCAAATGTGAGATGGACATCGACTTGATTTTCAAAACAACCAAATAACTAGAAACATGGATGAAACTGATTAAGGACTACCTATTTGGAGGAAAGTTATCTTTTTTCTCTGTTTTTTGCCTTTGCTGATCTCCATAATTAAATCGTACACTCCCTGTAGACAAGAATCAACGGAAAAGGCTCCTTCGAAAGGCACCATGGTTTTTAGTGCAGGATAGGATGCTCTATCGAAGGGCATTCTCTATCCTCTTGCTTAGGTGTATGACAACCAACGAAACCCGAAGAATCCTCAGCAAAGCTAACGAAGGGGGCTACGAAGATCACACTAGGGGCAAATCCTTGCAAAGAAATTTCTCAGATATGTTATTTTTTGCCAATAGTAAACCGCGATGCAGTAGATTATGCTAGACAATGCGACCAATGCTAAATATTTAGCAAGATCAAAAGAACTCATTCGATAGAGCCGACACAAATTGTCAGTCCGTGGCCATTCACGATCTCGGGAATCGATCTGATTGGCGTACTACCAATGGCCAAAGGAGGAGCCAAATATGATATCATTGTTGTTGACTATTTCACCAAATGGGTCGAAACCGAATCGTTGGCCACCATTACAACCAAGAAAGTTATTAATTTTGTTACTAAAAATATTATTTATAGGTTTGGAGTGCTAGAAAAAATTATCATAGATAACAAGACTCAATTCGAAAGCGTCGAGTTCAAAGACTTTTGCAAACGCTTCCGTATCGGGAAAAGATTCTATGATGTTGCACATCCGTAGGAAAATGGACAAGTGGAAGCGGTGAACAAAATCATTAAGTCCACCATCAAAAAAGGGCCAACTAAAGCTAAAGGAAATTGGGTTGAAACTTCCACTTGCACTATTTTCTTACAAGAGAACGCACAAATCTACGACCAAGAGCTCCCCATTCGCCTTGGCATATGGTTCAGAAGAAACGATCCTAGTCGAACTAGAAGTCCCCTCACATCGAAGGCAAAACTTAAATCAAAGGAAAAACGAGCAGCTCTTACTCGAGTCGCTCGATATAGTCGATGAGAACAAGGAAGAAGCCGAGTTAAGGACTGCTGCTCACCAGAAATGGGTCGCAATATTTCAATTCCAAAGTCCGTAACCGTACTTTCAAAGTGGAAGACCTTGTCCTCAAACGGGTCTACCCTATAATAGGAACATTCGGACCAAACTTGGAAGGGCTCTATATGATCAGCCAGAAGATAAAGGATGACACATTCAAGTTAACAACCATCGATGGAACCCGAATTCCCCGAGCTTGGAACAAAGGATCGATGCATCATTACTGTTACCCCGCCTTTTAGACAAAACTAGATATCAACAAATTGGCTAAAAAGGATGGATATCAAGGTTGGAGACCGATCGGAAATGAGGATATGATCGATACCGTCAAAATTGGACCGAGCGGCAATCAATGTGGGATAAATTGGGAACGATAAACTGGGCTCGGAAATGCTACATTTCAAATTTCAGGTCGATCGAAGTCCATATGCTCAGGATATAGATGAATCAATATTAGTGAGAAATGGTTTTAGATCGATGCCTTTGTATCGATTATTATGATGGGTAGTTCAGATCGATTGGTCTTTAGATCGATAGGTTTTGTATCGATGCAATGCGCATTGATTTGGTTAGACATGGAAGAAGTATGAACAAGGGAGCAGCTGATGGATATGAAGAAGGCAGCAGGCATGGATCAATATGAAGGACACGCACCAAGGATCGATACAAAGAAGGCAGTAGACATGGATCAGTACGAAGGACACACACAGATGATCAATACAAAGAAGGAGAGCGGGGATCGATACGAAAGTTGTAGATGGATGGATACGAGTTGTGTTATGGATACGAAACCTCCAGCCTACTCGTAAATACAAACTTGGATTGATCGCAACTCACAAACTACAAGTCCAAACATCACGAAATTTTCGTAGAAGCTTGCTGATGCACTCAAGAACCTCTATGATCGATCTCAACCTAATTGGAAATTTTTTGGATCGATGCAAATTACACTTGGATCGACCAGGATCGGTCCCAAACGGCTCCAGATCGATCTGGTGGGCCCATCTGCACATGATCAGAGGTATTCTAGGTTTTGGGGTGGATATTTTTAGATCTGCACCTATAAGTAGCAGCTTAATGGCAACTAAAAAGGGATCTTATTCTGCTTTTTTAGGCAAAATTCTACCATTTTGTTTACGGATTTCAAAGGCTTGTAACTATAATTACAGTACAAAAGGATTGATTCAAAGTGGACGTAGGCCATAGATAGCCGAATCACTATAAACCTTGTGTTCTTTACTTTCCCTCTCATTTTAAGTTTGCTACTTCCTCACTTTTATTATCTTCTTTATCTAGATCTGAGATTAATGCTTGGATATTATGGATCTAGGTGTAAACTCTAGTGCTTTCACTACTTCTGGGGTTTGTGAATAATTTTGGCGCAAAAACTTTGATGCTTTCACTGAGAAGGACTAGCACTCACTACACTAGACTTGGAGTTAAGATTTGGAAAGCTAAAGGATCAAATCTAAAAGGAACCATGGCTAAGCAATCCATAAGAAGATAGAGAATGGAAAGGAGCCAGCATGAAGGAAGTCAAAAGGCCTCTTCAGGAGCTAATCAGACCTTAGTTTTCATCACTAGATATGAGATAGAGATGATGATGGATGCTATGAAGGAAGGGATGTTGGAAAGGCAGGAGGTGATGATGCAGAACCTACTCCGACAAGTTGGGCAGCAAAATCAAGAGAATGTAATTACAGGAAATGTTGGAAATAGGGATCGTGAAACTGGAGTAGCAGGAGGGGAGATAGTTCAAAATTAGGATCAGGAGCATGGAGAAACCAGGATTTAGGGTAGAGTCCATCAAAAATAGTCCCTGAGCTAAGGAGCGCGCCTCCAAATAATGTTGGCTCAATTCGAGGAAGTGTACTAAGCAGCACTGCGCAGTTTGGCGTTGATCGGGATATGGACGCTCATCCAGAAGGGCATGTTTCAGGATTCGCTCGCAAACTTAGGGGGCAGGTTGTAGATCGCAGACAGAGACTACCATTTGATGACAATGACAAGTAAGCAGTCATGATCAGACAGGCTATGAGGGAAGGATTGGAGAATAGAGATTTGGAGGACGTGAACATGAGCCTCTTCACTCCTATGATCAGGCAGGCAAGGAATCTACCGGATTTCAAACTACCAACGCTGGAGATGTACGATGGGAGAACGGATCCCACTATTCACTTGACAAGGTACATAAGGCATATGGAAGTACTGGGGGCATCAGAGGATGTCATAGCTGGTGCTTCCCTTTGTATTTGATGGGTATAACAACATTATGGTCCAGACAGCTAGAAAGCGGTTCCGTTGGCACCTGAATGGAGTTAGTTGAGAGATTTATGAGGCATTTTCAGGTCCACATCGTGAGACCCAAGAATGTGATGATTTGACATCGATGAAACAATAGAAAGGAGAATCACTTAGGGATTTCTTAATCAAATTCAATGCGGCAGTGGCTTCGATGGATTAACCCGATCCGACGATAGTTTTGACGGCGGCAGTCTCAAGAATTGCAGATGATTCGGATTTTAAGATATCGTTGGAATGAGATTTGCCAATGGATCCCATGGAATTTTATCACAAGCAGAAAGGTTTTTATGAAAGAAAGATGCGAAGGCTGAAAGAGAGGGGGGAGAGGCTGATGTTTATAAGGTAAAACGTGGAGGTCCGCCTAGGATGATAGAGGCAAAAGGAAAATGAATGACAATGTTAGCACATCGAAAAGACAATGGAGGAATCCAAATTCTCTTCTTACACGGATTCAACTGAAACTCTAGAAAGGATTTACTTGGATACTCGAGGGCATCTCCAGTGCAGAAGGCCGGCAATAAGGGAACCCTCTGAATACAAGCAGGCATCGAGAAAGCATTGCCTATTCCATGAGTTGGATGGACACATCATAAACGAACGTGGGCATTTGAAGGATATCATTGAGGAGCACGTGAGCATGTTCATTTGCAATAATACATAGGGAGTCAAGTTGTGGTAGTGGAACATGAGCATCCGCTGCCCACCTCGAACGAAAATGGTGCTGGATCTAGGCATCTTCATCGGCTTATTATCAACTGATTAGATTTGTGGCATGGAATAAGCAATAGACCTTGAAGTAATACGAATACGCCACTTACACATGTATGGGATCGAGGATGGTCTCTAGGCATGCATTGAGATGATGATAAACCGTGATGCCCGGGTCTATCAAATCTTGTTTTCTTTCTATTTTTCTGCAAACTTTGTTTCCATCCTTGGTTTTACGGACTTTTGTTTAGCTTTACCAGGTTGTACATACTTTTTTTTATCAATTGGACTTTGTGATGATTGGATTAATGTAATAAATAATATAGTTCATGCGATTACGGTCTCGACCGAAGAGACATAGCAGTAATCGCAGGTTACGAGTCCCTTTGCCGAAAAGCGATGAAATGGACTCAAAACAATATAAAAGTCTTCGATCGGATAGTCCAGGCCAAAGAATACAAAAGTCTCGATCGGAGAGTCGAGGCCAAAGAATATAAAAGTCCTCAACCGGAGAGTTGAGGCCGGAGAATAAAGGCCTCGACCAAAGAGTCAAGGCCGGAGTAGGATAAAACGACCTGGCAAAGTCTATGGATTTGAATTTAGACCCGCAGAGGTCATGGATTCAGATTTCAGCTTTGAACGGCCAAGGATTGGCTATGGACCTGGAGTGATCCTGGATTTTGATAAGGGTCGGGCGCGGATCCATACTTGGACATCTACCTGGTGAGGTCATGGATTTGATTATTGATTATTAGATATGGATGGATTAAAACTTGGTTGACAGGTTCGGATGGCTGTAGAATTGGCTAAGGGTTTAGCTACTGGATTCAGAATCGAAAATCAACTCGGAGCAGTCGCGGATTCTGATAAGGGTATGGCTATGGCACTTGGATAAAATGGCTTGGTAGTGGATTAGATTATGGATATGATGATATGGCTATTGATGGAATATGGACTTTGAACGTCCGATTTAAAGTTATTCAAAACACGTCTTCCTATCGCAAGGCATGTTTTGGGTGACAAATGTTGCCCTACCTTTTGGACAAAGCTGGGATATCAACAAATTGGCTAAAAAGGATGGACATCAATGTTGGAGACCGATTGGAAACGAGGATATGATCGATATCCTCAAAATTAGACCGAGCTCCAATCAAGGTGGGATTGATTTAGAACGATAAACAGGGCTTGGAAAGGATACATTTCAAAATTCAGGTCAATCGGAGTTTATATGCTCAAGATATGGATGGATAAATATTGGTGGGAAATGGTTTTGGATCGATGCCTTCATATCGAGCATGGTGATTGTTAGTTCATATCAATCGGTCTTCGATCGATAGGTTTTGTATTGATGAAATGCACATCGATTTGGTTGGACATGGCAGAAGTATGGTGGCATACATCGTATCGATCAAGGCTGGGATCAACACGAACAAGGGAACAGTTGATGCATACGAAAAAGGCACCAGGCATGGATCAATACGAAGGACACGCACAGAGGATCGATACGAAGAAGGAGAGCAGGGCTCGATTTGAAAGCTGCAGATGAATGGATACGAGTTGTATTATGGATATGAAATCTCCAGCCAACTCGCAAATACAGACTGGGATCGGTCGTAACTCACAAACTACAAGTCCAAACATCACAAATTTTTTGTAGAGGCTCGCTGATGCACTCGAAAACCTCCATAATCGATCTCAACCCAATTGGACAATTTTTGGATCGATACAAATTATACATGGATCGATCAAGATAGGTCCCAAATGACTCCAGATCGATCGGTGGGCCCACCTGTGCATGAGAAGAGGTATTCTGGGTTTTATGGTAGATATTTTCTGATCTGACCTATAAAAAGCAGCTCAACGGCCACTAAAAAGGGATTTTCTTCTGCTTTTCTAGGAAAAACTTTGCCATATTGTTTACCGATTTCAAAGGCTTGTAACTGCAATTACAGTATAAATGGAATAAAAGGATTGACTCAAAGTGGACGTAGGCCGGAGATAGCCAAACCACTATAAACCTTGCATTTTTTACTTTCCTACTCATTTTAATTTGCTATTTCTTCACTTTTATTCTCTACTTTTTTTGGATCTAAGATCCGTGCTTGAATATTATGGATCTATGTGTAAACGCTGGTGCTTTCACTACTTCTAGGGTTTGTGACCAATTTTGGCGCAAATAATTACTTTACCTAAGACTGTCTTACGTATTTCCTATTTCTCGCAATTAAGCGATCTTGAAATACTAAGGCATTGTAAATAAGCAGAACTTGATCAAATTTTATAAATAAAATTGCTTTGCCTTTTGAACCAATAAAACTGTATTCACAAAAGCAACCTACTAAGTTGATAGGGTCAAATCCACTCAAAACCATCCAATCGTTGCTTGAGATAGTGGAATCATGCTTAAGTATCCCATCTACCCATCGAGTCAATGGAAGCAAATCGACTTAAACCATTGGATCGACGGAACTCAATCCCTGCATTCTAAGAACTAGTGTTGCTCTGACAACAACGGGAATGCCCAAATCAAAGCAACATATTTCGTAAGCCGTGCACTCTAAAAAAACCATGCATTTCATAAGGCAGGCGCGATCAAAATTCATGCATTACGTAAGCTATGCACTCTTAAAAACCACGCATTTCGTAAACCACGCACTTTCAAAAAGCCATGCTTTTCGTAAGCTGTACACTGTTAGAAGCCACGCACTCTTAGAAGCCACGCATTTGAATATGCGATTATATGATTTTTGTTTGATGATAATAAATATATATATATATATATTCATTTAAATGTGTTTGTTAATGTACTATTTTATTTTTCATAGATTAAACAAATATTTGCTGAATAAAATAAATAACACAGAATTTGAATTCAATAGGAATTTTATTCAAACAAATATTTATTACTATTTTTGAATAGTACAAATTTTAAACTCTCACTATATACAATTTCAATTACAATACAAATTTGATTAAATTACAATTCACATTTACATTGCACCTTACTACATATCACTCGTTCACTCAACTCGTACTAATCTTCAACTTCATCCCAATGTGAATACAGCATCTGAGCAATCTGCAGAAATATACATTGACGCGGTAAAATTGAATATAAAATATTTTTGTAGTATAAAATAAAATGTGGATTTTGAAAATAATATTTGCCTCAGTGATTTGGGTTGTTCATCATCATTTAATTTTGAATTCATCATAAACGAACAGCTTGTGACATACACAGTGTATCACTGTATATGCCATAAGGCCGTGCACACCGATATATACAGTTGATAGAATTACAGGGATAGGTGAGCACTGGTCAAACCCAAAACGCCGGGTTCAACTCAAGTGCAATAAAAATAATGTCACAATATCAGCACAAGGTCAAACCTGAGCTTTAAAGCTGGATTCAACTCAGTTGTGATTCAAAAATCAAAATGAAATTCAAAATGAATCAAACTAAATTGAAGAAAATACCAAATCAGTACAACACAAACTAAATAGGGGAAAAATTGCAAAAAATACATATGGCCAAGCGATGCAATCACTTGACAATGCACAAATACACACACACACACACATATGTATATACACATGTGTACAAACATGTACCAGCTCATACATATATGTAGCCTCGACTAAAACTCCAAAGTACACATGAAGTATACATGAAGGCCAGAGTGTGCAGTAACAAAGACGACAAGTACAAAGCATGCATATCGAACTCACCACAATGCATCACTGTAAACTCAACATCAAATCATCAAACCAAGTCACTGCTACCATGACTCGAAGCAATGCAATGATATGCAGCAGTGTAAATATCACATTGAAGCAACTCGAGCTCAAGACAGTACAATAGAAAATCAAGCAGAGTACAGGCAAAATGAAAACAGACTCAAGTGCATATACAGGAATGCAACAGTGAATCAGAAACTAAGTGCACCCAAGATACAACATGTATGCAACTGTGAAACTGGACAGTGCAAGTATCAGACTCGAGAACAAAGGCAGTAGTACAACTCTAGCACAACACAAATGTACTCAATTCAACTACAAATGCAAAACAACAACAAGTATACATGTACATGAAGACAGCAAATACAACTGAAATACAAACTATATCAAACATGATACAGTGACAATATGGAAGCAAGCAAATACATCTGATTCAAGTAAATGACAACATTAAAGTCAAGACCGATGTCAACAGTTAATGGCCAAAGTCGAGCACATAAACGAAATCAACATCATCGTCAAAGACTTCAACATATGATTAGTGGCAAGCATGCAAATACACAGTGAAAAGATGAATGCATATATAGATGCAAACATGCCGAAATTTTTATGGAACTGAAAATGAACAAAGTGCCAGAAACCAAAACAGTTTCAAGTTGAACAAATTAATGCCGAAGTTCAGTGATGTCAAAGCCGAAGTAGAAGCACTGTCAAGGCCGAAGTCATCAGAAAAATGGAAGTTAAATTGTCATCTCAATATAGTTTTTCACAAAATCAAGTTTGCAGTCGAAGACAACTACAGGTCAAATCAAAACCAAAGTCAACATCGAACCAAGTCAAAGTCGTGATCAAAGAATATGATGAACAAGTCAGAGACGTGGTGGTCAAGAATCGAGCAAGGAAATTTCGAAACCGTGATGAACAAGCCATCATCGAATTATACGAAATTGACAAAGTCAGAGAAATCATCAACATCAAAACAAAATCGAATGGCCGAGATAAAAAAATTGACAAATTCAAATAAATGTATACGAATGAAAATCAAGGGTTTCTAACCCTATATAAATAATAAACATCATCGGCAAATCTCGAATTGAGTTCAAGCATTCAACTAGGAGAGCAAAAGGCATAAATTACATACCAAAGTCAACGTCGAACTCGATCAAATTGAGGAGTCGTGTTCGAATTGAAGAAGGAGTCGATTACCAAAGCAAGATAGAGAAATAGCAATCGTAATTGACCAACTACCCATCGGCTTCATCGATTTACTCCAAATCCCTAATTTCAGAAGCTAAAGGAACGAACGAAAGAAGGAACGACCGACATTGATAAAAGAGAAAAAGGAGGCCGCGTATTTTAGTGATAAATAATATTGGGCCGGCCCTTCTATCTTTAATATTGGTTTATATAGGATAATTAGGGTTTTGTTTTTTAATTTTTTTTTACATTGTTGTCTTTTGTATTTTCTTTTGAAAATTGTGTAATTACTAGTCGTGTGACTAGAGGACAAACTATATGGCGTAGTTTGAGAATTCGCAACTCAGTGGCTGAGTTGTGGCAGGGTTTTGAGTGTAGAGCTATCTTAGTCAGTAGCGGGTGTCGCGAGTTTACGTGTATAAGCGTGTGACTGCTTAATTTCTAGTAGAAACCTTGGGGTAGCACATAGGCAGGGTTTTGAAGAAGCTGGGTAAATTCTGTGTCGCTCTATTTCTGCATTTATTATTCTGCTATTATTTGTGCTGCTATAATTTTGATTTATCCGTGTCGAAATAATTTTATAAGCTTCCACAACAATTTTTATAATTAACAGTATCACCCCCCCTCTTGGGTGAAATCGATCCTACAAGTGGTACCAAAGCTAGGAATAGAAGTCAACCTTTTTTTTTAAAAAAAAATTCGTTTTTCAAAAACCAATTTTTGTATTAAAAAGTTGGATTTTTAAAATGGCTTCTTTTAATATTGCTTTTGCTGAGGATCAGTCCAAAGTTAGACCACCAATGTTCAATAGTGAATACGCCTACTAGAAAAATAGATTGAAAATTTTTCTGAAAACCATTGACGCTTGGAATATTGTTGAGACAGGTTATAGAGCACCAACTATAATTGTAGATAATCAGGAAATAGAGAAACCAAAGGTTCAATGGACAGAACTAGAAAATAAATTACAAAATGCTAATTCTAAAGCTATGAATTCTATTATCTGTTCATTGGATCAATTTGAATTTAATCGTGTCTCACATTGTCTAACTGCGTAGAAAATATGGCAAACACTAGGAAGTGACTCACGAAGGAACATCTCAAGTCAAAGAATCTCACCTTGCCATGCTAAGCAGTGAATACGAGAACTTCACAATGGCGAAGGAAGAAAATGTCAAAGAGATGTATGGACGACTTTCCAATATTGTATACAAATCAAAAGCTCTCGGAAAATCATACACGGAATTGGAAATAGTCCGAAAAATTCTCAGAGTCCTTCCACGAAGTTTTGAAGGCAAAGTGACTGCCATTCAAGAATCAAAAGATTTAAAATAGATGAAAGTTGAAGAACTCATCAGAAATCTCACCACTTATGAGCTAGAAATGAAATTCAAGAAAGAGCATGAAGGAGGAAATACTCGAAAGAAATTAATAGCTCTCGAAGGAACAACCGAAAGTAATGATGATAACGATGACGATGGAGCGGCAGAGCTGGTACTACTAATGAAGAAATTCAAAAAGTGGAATCACAGATACGGAAATCCAGCTCGAAATCAAAAATTGAAAAGCAGAATAGCCAAAGTACTAGACTACTCGAAAGAACAGAAGATCATCTATTACAAGTGCAACCAACCCGGACATATCAAGCCCAATTGTCCTCAAAACTGACCCGACTTTGAAAAGAAATCAAAAAGGAGAAGTTTTGCAGCCACGTGGAATACAAGTGATGAAGATAATCGAAGTACTAGCAGTGAGTGTGAGAAAGCAGATATGTGCCTTCAAGGAAATATAACTGATAGCGGCGATGACGAGCCAAGCGAGGTATCAAAACTCACTCACTCAGAATTACTTATATATTTCCACGAAGTAAATGGCTGTTTTGAACGACTTAGGGAGAAGTTGCCAAACTTGAATCACAAAAATTAACTTTGATTGAATTAAATAAACAACTTGACCAATTAGTTAAAACCTATCAAAGTAGGATCCCTAAGTGTGATAAGTGTCCAACATTTGAAGAAGAAATTAAAAAATCAGAAATTAATATAAAATCACTTGAAAATGAAATTCTGATTTTGAAAGAGATTGAAAATACTAGGAGAGAAAACTCTATTAAAAAGTGCACACAATTATTGAACGAAAATGAATCTCTCAAAACACAAGTCCAACAATTGTCAACGAATTTAGATAAATTTTCAAAAAGTGAAAAATCGTTGAATATGCTATTAGGGAAGTAAAGTGTTAATACAGTTAGACAAGGACTTGGATATAATCAATCTGAAAATATTAAAAGCAAAATTAACCAAGTCAATTCTATGTGCACAATTTGTAGAAAATTTGGACACAATCAAAATAGTTGTTGGTATAGACCCAAACACGTAAAAACCATTCCAATTTGGGTTCCAAAAGGCACAAATACAAAATCTCTCAAAGTTAAACAAATCTGGGTGCCAAAAGGAACATATATAAATAGTTATGGGTCTTCACAAAATTATTTTTCAAAATATTCTGCCACTAACAATCATGGACCTATAAAAACAAATAGGCACAAAAATCTTTCATCGTGTAGGTGTGGTGGCAGGCTAAGGAACAACAATAGTGTTATCTGGATTCTGGCTGTTCCAGAAATACAACGGGCGACAAAGCATAGTTTCTTAGCCTAGTATAAAGGTGACAAAATCACAACAACGAAAAATATCGTAAAGGTAAAACAGGTAATGGTATATTTATGTGAACGATACATTAAATGTGATAATCTGCACTTGCACGATTGATTTCACCCTGGGGGGTGAATAGGATGATTCTGTTAATTATAAAAATTATTGCGGAAGCTTATAAAATTATTTCAACATAGATATATCAAAATAATAGCAGCACAGATAATAGTAGAATAATAAATGCAGAAATAGAACGATACAGAATTTACCCAGCTTCGGCAAAACCCTGCCTACGTGGTGCCCTCAAGGTTTCTACTAGAAATTAAGTAGTCACACGCTTACACACGTAAACTCGCGACACCCGCTACTGACTAACCTAATTCTACGGTCAAAACACTGCCACAACTCAGCCACTAAGTTGCGAATTCTCAAACTACGCCACGTAGTTTGTCCCGTAGTCACACAACTAGTAATTACAATGGTTTAAAGGAGAAAATACAAAAACAACAATTTAAAAAACAATTAAACCCTAATTTCAATATTAAAGACCTATTAATATAAGTTGGCCCAAAATATTTTATCACTAAAAAATGCGGCCTCCTTTATCTTTTTTATCTATGTCGGCCCGTTCCTTGCTTGTTCCTCTTAGCTTTGAAATTAGGGCTTTGTGAAGTCGCCGCTTGAATTGATGGTTGGTGCTTCGATTGCTTACTTCAATTGATTCGTTTGTGGCTCCTTCTCCTTGATCGAGCCTGACTTTGATTTGGTATGTAAATTTTTCTTTTTTACTTCTTCTGATTTGCTTGCTTGAACTCGATGATTAAATTGCTGATGATGTTACTGTTTATATAGGATTTGAACTCCTATATATTCGTTCGTATATGATCATTTGACTTCATCAATTTATTTATCTCGGCCGTATGATTTTGATTGAATGTTTAAGATGATTCCTCACTTTTTCAATTTCGTATATTTATTATTTCTTGATTGACACGACATTGGTTTCGATTTCTTGGCTACCATGATGTTGATTTTGTTCGTTCTTATTCTTGTTGTCCTCGGCTTTGACTTGATTTTGACGATGTTGATTTTGTTCGACTTTGGCCACACTGTTTACTGCCTCTGGTCATTTGATTTGATTATGTTGATTTTGGCGTTTCCTTTGTACTTACTTTGGTCGTTATGTCTTTGACCTGCAGCTTGAACTTGTTATGCATATATTTACACACATAAACAAATATGCTTCACTTGTTCACTGAACTGTTGTATCACTTTGTTGATGATGCTTTGACTGTTGAACTTGGTTTGGATTTGTGGTCTTGTGTCATAGTTTTGGTTCATCTGATTACAGTTCTGTGCACATTGTATTTCATGGTTGTTGTGTTGCCATATTAATCCCTCTGGCCTCTTGTTGGTTTAGTGTGTGCACTTGCTTGGCCATTCGACATCCATATTGTTTCGAGCTGTTGTATCACTTGATGTTGTAGTTTGCACTATGCATTCCTATATATGTACTTAAGTCCGATACTTTTTGAAGCTTGCACTGTCCAGTTTCATTTAGTTGTTCACTGGTGCATAATGTTGTATCTTTTGGAGCTCAAGTTGCTTCACTTGGTTCATTGTAGTTTGAATTTGGTTGTTGTGCACTGGCTTGAGTTCGAGCCTTGTTCATGTCTTCACTGGTCTGATCATGCTACTTGTATGTGGTCTTGTTCATTAGAACTGTGTTTATTAGAACTGTGTTTGCATTATTGCCATATTGGCTTGTTGACATCACTGGTGCACTGAGTTGAGTCTTTGTTGTATTGAGTTTCACTGTATGGTTGTGTTCATTTGCTTGGTCGAAACTTGCCCATCCAAGCTTGCCCTTGTTGTTTGTCAATTTGCTTGGGAATAGGCTTCTGCCTGACTTTGTTATTCATGTTTCTAGTTGTGGTGTTGTTTTGAACATGCTCATTGCGTTGTTGAGGCTGTGTTGCTTTGATCGAGCATTTTCACTTGTACTTGACAATTTTGTATTGCACCTGAGTTGAATCCAGCTTAAAGCTCGGGTTTGACCTTGTGCTGATATTGTGACATTATTTTTATTGCACTTGAGTTGAACCCGACATTTTGGGTTTGACATGTGCTCACCTGTCCCTATAATTTTATCAAGTGTATATGTAACAACCCGTATATTTATCGGTTGTATATTTAAATATTTTATTTAAATATAACGTTGTTTGTCGGATTATAGTCCGAAATGTTACTTTCTGCAAACGGTCGAATTGGGTCTCAAGACCACTTCCATTGAGTTCAAAACGTCATTTGCGATCTTTTTGAGTATAAGATTCGATATGTTTGGAGTAAGTTGAATTTTGCTACGTTTTCCATTTGGGTTTTGGGATTGGGTTCAGCCCACTAGCAACTAAATACCCTAACTCAGCCCTCTCATCTTCAGTCACTCATTTCCACTCCTCAAACTCAAGCTCCAACTGATAATGGTGGAGGGGAAGAGGAAATAGAAATTGCAAGCCCTAGTTCCTCTTGCTAGCTCAAATTCTTGCTCCAAAATTAAAGTGAAGCCATTGGTAAGCTTCCTCTTCATCTCCTCTATCTCTTTCTCTCTTCAATCTCAGAAATTCCAAAACCTAAACTTAGGAAAATACTTGTTTTGATCTTAGATTGAAGCTAGTAGAGTTGAAGTAGAGATTGGTTGGTCTTCTCCTTGTAATTGAGCTCCTTCTTCTTTGTTTTTGGGTTAAAGGTAAGATCTTTATCTCACATCTATGTCTATAAGTACCTTTGGTTGTTAGGTATGAATTCCTAACACTTGTTCATATGTTCATTTGCTTTCGATTTGGTTTGTTTTGGTGAAATTGCCAAATTATGATTTTTGAAGCCAAATCCATGTAAAATCCTTATATGGTTGATGTTTATGTTGTTCGAAGTGTTTGGGTGTGTCGTTGAGGTTGGGTAGTCGTTTGACGTAAGCCCATAATCAACATGCATCCGTTTTCTTTCGATTTGTTGGACATAGATGGCCTAGGTTCAGGAAATGCCTGACCAACAGGTTTCAGATGTCTGAAACCCTATTTTCGGACGTCTGAATATTGTTCTGGGGAAGTTTCTTATCCCCAGATTCAGACGTCTGAATTTATATTCCAGACGTCTGAAAGTGCTTAATTTCGACCAGAAAGGAAATAGGCCAAAATATGCCTATTTTAGACGTCTGGAAGTTTGGATTCAGACGTCTGAATTCTCTTTCAAAATGAAATTAAATTCCAGATTCAGACGTCTGTATCCCTTCTCTCAGACGTCTAAATATGCTGTCTTTTTCCAATTTGCCTTGTTCGTTTGGTTTTCCAAATTTAATCGATGCATATTGATTCCAATTAGTTGTTTATGCATATTTGACCTTGATGATTCCTTTTTGAATTCATTCACGGGTTTTATAAATGATTTCTTCAAATCGCATTAAAAGCTCGCTTCTCCAATTTATAAATTCTGTTTAAAACACACACACAATTTCGCACTCCAAGCGATGTGGGAGGAGAATTAAATGATTAGATAAAACGCGTGCAATGAACACGTGCGTTCAACTTCTCAGTTAATTCCCAATCTATTCGTTCGAACGTTTTGACCTTTGTGTCTGGTTTACCGATGAGATGAGGTAAACTTTGTACTGCTTTGAGTGTGAAATTAACTAACGGATAGTAAACCGTTTAGTGCGAACGGGTGGTTATGGGACTCACGTTACCACTTTTCGGATTCCTTTCTGGGAGTTTGTGACACATGTTGCCTTTGGGATAGTGTCTTCGGGCTGTCTCCTTCTGGCTTGTTGCCTTTAATATCGCTTTTGGAGTTGGTCCTTTGCCCCGGCTTGAGAGATATTTGGGGTTGTGGGTTACCTTTAGTATTGCTTTCGGAGTGGTTTCTTCACCACCGCTCGAGAGATATTGGAGTGGTTTCTTCACCACTGCTCATGAGATATTTGGGTTTGTTGCAGTTGGTAATTGTTATTCGCCTTTTTTGCTTGTTTTGGGATATTGATATCCTTTGTTTAATTGAGTTGCCAATGATATGAGGCTTGTTCTGTTATGATTCATCTTATGTTAGATGATTGAGTTATCTCCTTTAGAGATATTTGTTATACTTTGTAACCTTGCAGGTTTACTGTTGTTCAGTTTATCTGACTGATTTGTTTAGCTAGACTGACCCGTGTATTTTATACTCGAGTCAGACCGAGTTGTTTCAGGTTACGTGCTTTTGGACTTAGCCTATTTTGCTTCCGCATGGACTACTCCGCTAGCTTCTTTTTGTTAAAGCTTTTTGTGTAGTCCTTTTATTGTAACTCTGATATGTATTCTTTTGACTTGTCTGTATATGGTGGTTTGCTATACCACTTGACTCGTATTAGTTTGTATACTCTGTTATGTATCAGTATATGTGTATATGATGATCCACTGTTCTGTGATGTATATTACATTTGAGTTGTTATATTCTGTTCTGATAGATCCTCTCGCCACCTATGTTTTTGTTTTAAGTATTCATTGGATATGTCGACCTGCTTGGTATGTCTATTGTTGATGTATTCAATAGATAGTTAGAGCAAGGCTATAGATGGTCGCTCCTATCCAGCCTTATTCTCCGTATTAGCAGACGGTATTATCTGGTAATACTCGTTGCTAATGTGGGTATAGGGGTGGGGCGTCACAGCATGGTATCAGAGCAAGGTTCAGGACAAAATATGATAAACGTAGAATAGATGCACATATTACGGTACATCAAAGTGTATAAGTGATACAAATCTTTGAATCATCGTGCCTTTCTATTCCTTCTACCATCAAGGTTAGATAGAATGTGGGAATACGCCTAGTAATGCATTTAAATTCCGTAGTATTCCATATTGAAGTATCTATCTTGTGATTAATCTTGTTCTTATCTTACTTTCAGCGTATGGCTGGAAGAGGCAGGGGACGACGTTCGGATGCTGGGCAATCTAGTGGCTCACATCCGGATGGCGTTTATATGTCTGTCGATCAGTTTTTGGAATTGTTTAGGAGCACTCAGCCTCCAGTTCCTCCTCGAGTTTCTCCACCTCGCAAGTCTGCCTTTGCACGCCAGTGCAGTGATTTTGCTCATCTTGGAGGAAAGCCGTTTAAGGGCTCCGAGTCTGTTCTTGAAGTCCAAGCTTGGTTTCGCACGTGCGAGCCTATCTTCTCTCGTATGGATCTTTCTGACCATGATAGAGTTCTTCTAACTTCTAGCTTATTACAAGAGCGTTCTCTTGATTGGTATGAGCTTCTTGTAGCCGAGAATGATGAGTCTACCCTCTCTTGGACTCAGTTTTGGGAGCGATTTGAACTCAAGTTCGTTCCTGAATCTGAAAAGGTTTTATTGACCCGTCGCTTCCTTGAGTTGAAGCAAGGGAAGTCTACTGTTTCTGAGTATGCTGCATCATTCGAGACTTTATCTAAGTATGGTCTTGAATTCATTAACACTTCTTATAAGAAAAATCTGAAGTTTGTCTCTGGTCTTAAGAAATATCTTAAGAAGTCTTTGTTGCTCCATCTTAAGCTTTCTTTTGAGGAGCTGGTTGATTCGGAACTTCATCTCGAGACCTTTGAGAAGGAGTGTGATAGTGGTGATGATGTTAAGGTTCGCAAGAACCCCAACAAAAAGCAGTCTCCATTGGATGAGCGGGAATTTTTCCCTTCCAAGAAGAAAAAGCCCGTTGAATCTGATTCTCAGTCTCAGCCTGCTGAAACGCCTTCCATTCGGAAGTGTTTCAATTGTGGTTCTCCTGATCATATGATTCGAGCTTGTCCTAAGCCTCTCTTCTGCCGCTATTGCAAGAAGGAAGGTCATCGTAGTTCCACTTGTCCCATTGCTCCGAGCAATTCTCCATCTGGCAAGTTAAATGTAACAGGTGCTTCTGGAGGTTCTTCTCAGGGATAAGGTATGTTTCTATCTATTTTGGTAGGTTTCTACTTTTCTTTATGATTCGATTTCCAATTTGATGGCATCATTTTATTTCCTTAAGCCCTCATGATGAGAAAAGTGTTGTTTCTCTCTTTCTTGTAGTTTGAGAATTTTCTGGTATTTTGGGTCTTGTCTTAGGATTATCACCTAAGCAATCTTTTGAGTGGTATTAAGGTCTTTTCAGCTCGACCTTGCCACCGGTTTTGATTTGGCTACGAGTTGCGGAAGTTAGCACTCCACTTGCCGCATTCCGCGCTCGTTGTGATTTTTATGAATGATTTGTTATTCATTCAATTCGTTTAGCTCATTTCATCCATTTTATGAATCGAGTATTTTGTGAATATCTCGATGATTCCATTTTAGTATTTATTGGTTTTGGATGGAAATTAGCAATTTAAAATTTTTGCAAATCTTTTTCATAAGATTTATTTATTTATAAGTATAAATGGGATTTTTGTTCTTAAAACAAACAAAGAGAATTTTTAAAAGTTTTTAGAAATATGTTTATCATATAGAAGATTGTTTTGTGATTGTATTGCCCATTAAGTGCTTTAAGAATTTTGGTCGATGCGCTAGATCAACGTTATCGATAGGAATCTCCTAAACGCTTTGATGAGACAATCAGACACAATGAACTGATTTGAAATAAGAAAAAATTTCTACAAAAAAAATAATAATTACATAAAGATAATTGTGATTTTGGAAGTTTTAGCTTTTCGGGAAAGTTGATTATTTAAAAGAACTCTTTTCCGATACTCTCATTCTTTTTATTCCCGAAAAGGGGATCGTGTTGCCAATGTATTTAGTTGTAAGCAACAAGTGATTGTTTCTTTGTTGATGTCCGAATGGAATGATATTTTTACCAAGTTCATCGGACGTTTTGTTGTATTTCATTTTTTTGAGCTTTGGTTCATTCGACGTATTGTTGCACCACGTCGGTGTTCCGAATTATTATGAGCTTAGGAATCCATAGAATTCTCTGAACAAACAAGTTAGGGCTTATCCTTTCGTGCACATTATGGTGAACTTCTTATTCTGTTATTCTCATGAGTTGATATGTTTTTGGGATGTTACTCTTTATTTTCTTCTTAAGAATTGCGAGGACGCAATTTCTTTAAGGAGGGGAGTCTGTAACAACCCGTATATTTATCGGTTGTATATTTAAATATAACGTCGTTTGTCGGATTGTAGTCTGAAAAGTTACTTTCTGCAAACGGCCGAATTGGGTCTCAAGTCCACTTCCATTGAGTTCAAAACGTCATTTGCGATCTTTTTGAGTATAAGATTCGATATGTTTGGAGTAAGTTGAATTTTGCTACTTTTTCTATTAGGTTTTGGGTTTGGGTTCAGCCCACTAGCAACTAAATACCCTGACTCAGCCCTCTCCTCTTCATTCACTCATTTCCACTCCTCAAACTCAAGCTCCAACTGATAATGGTGGAGGGGAAGAGGAAATAGAAATTGCAAGCCCTAGTTCCTCTTGCTAGCTCAAATTCTTGCTCCAAAATCAAAGTGAAGCCATTGGTAAGCTTCCTCTTCATCTCCTCTATCTCTTTCTCTCTTCAATCTTAGAAATTCCAAAACCTAAACTTAGGAAAATACTTGTTTTGATCTTAGATTGAAGCTAGTAGAGTTGAAGTAGAGATTGGTTGGTCTTCTCCTTGCAATTGAGCTCCTTCTTCTTTGTTTTTGGGTTAAAGGTGAGATCTTTATCTCACATCTATGTCTATAAGTACCTTTGGTTGTTAGGTATGAATTCCTAACACTTGTTCATATGTTCATTTGCTTTTGATTTGGTTTTTTTTGGTGAAATTGCAAAATTATGATTTTTGAAATCAAATCTATGTAAAATCCTTATATGGTTGATGTTTATGTTGTTCGGAGTGTTTGGGTGTGTCGTAGAGGTTAGGTAGTCGTTTGACGTAAGCCCATAATCAATGCATCCGTTTGCTTTCGATTTGTTAGCCATAGATGGCCTAGGTTCAGGAAATGCCTGACCAACAGGTTTCAGACGTCTGAAACCCTATTTTCAGACGTTTGAATATTGTTCTGGGAAAGTTTCTTATCCCTAGATTCAGACGTCTGAATTTATATTCCAGACGTCTGAAAGTGCTTAATTTCGACCAGAAAGGAAATATGCCAAAATATGCCTATTTCAGACGTCTGGAAGTTTGGATTCAGACGTCTGAATTCTCTTTCAAAATGAAATTAAGTTCCAGATTCAGACGTCTGTATCCCTTCTTTCAGACTTCTGAATGTGCTGTCTTTTTCCAATTTGCCTTGTTCGTTTGGTTTTCCAAATTTGATCGATGCATATTGATTCCAATTAGTTGTTTATGCATATTTGACCTTGATGATTCCTTTTTGAATTCATTCACGGGTTTTATAAATGATTTCTTCAAATCGCATTAAAAGCTCGCTTCTCCAATTTATAAATTCTATTTAAAACACACATACAATTTCGCACTTCGAGCGATGTGGGTGGAGAATTAAATGATTAGATAAAACGCATGCAATGAACACGTGCGTTCATCTTCTCAGTTAATTCCCAATCTATTCGTTTGAATGTTTTGACCTTTGTGTCTAGTTTACCGATGAGATGAGGTAAACTTTGTACTGCTTTGAGTGTGAAATTAACTAACGGATAGTAAACCGTTTAGTGCGAACGGGTGGTTATGGGACTCACGTTACCACTTTTTGGATTCCTTTCTGGGAGTTTGTGACACATGTTGCCTTTGGGATAGTGTCTTCGGACTGTCTCCTTCTGGCTTGTTGCCTTTAATATTGCTTTTGGAGTTGGTCCTTTGCTCCGGCTCGAGAGATATTTGGGGTTGTGGGTTACCTTTTGTATTGCTTTCGGAGTGGTTTCTTCACCACCGCTCGAGAGATATTGGAGTGGTTTCTTCACCACCGCTCGAGAGATATTGGAGTGGTTTCTTCACCACCGCTCATGAGATATTTGGGTTTGTTGCAGTTGGTAATTGTTATTCGCCTTGTTGGCTTGTTTTGGGATATTGATATCCTTTGTTTAATTGAGTTGCCAATGATATGAGGCTTGTTCTGTTATGATTCATCTTATGTTAGATGATTGAGTTATCTCCTTTAGAGATATTTGTTATACTTTGTAACCTTGCAGGTTTATTGTTGTTCAGTTTATCTAACTGATTTGTTTATCTAGACTGACTCATGTATTTTATACTCGGGTCAGACCGAGTTGTTTCAGGTTAGGTGCTTTTGGACTTAGCCTATTTTGCTTCCGCATGGACTACTCCGCTAGCTTCTTTTTGTTAAAGCTTTTTGTGTAGTCCTTTTATTGTAACTCTGATATGTATTCTTTTGACTTGTCTGTATATGGTGGTTTGCTATACCACTTGACTCATATTAGTTTGTACACTCTGTTATGTATCAGTATATGTGTATATGATGATCCAATGTTCTGTGATGTATATTACATTTGAGTTGTTATATTCTATTCTGATAGATCCTCTCGCCACCTATGGTTTTGTTTTAAGTATTCATTGGATATGTCGACCTGCTTGGTATGTCTATTGTCGATGTATTCAATAGATAGTTAGAGCAAGGCTATAGATGGTCGCTCCTATCCAACCTTATTCTCCGTATTAGCAGACGGTGTTATCTGGTAATACTCGTTGCTAATGTGGGTATAGAGGTGGGGCGTCACAGTATATATCGGTGTGCACGGCCCTGTGGGATATACAATGATACACTGTGCATGTCACAAGCTGTTCGTGTATGATGAATTCGAATTTAAATGATGACGAACAACCCAAATAGCTGAGGAAAATATTATTTTCAAAATCCACATTTTATTTTATACTGTAAAAATATTTTATTTTCAATTTTACCACGTCAATGTATATTTTTGCAGATTTCTTAGATGCTGGATTCACATTGGAATGAAGTTGAAGATAAATACGAGTTGAGTGAATGAGTGATATGTAGTGAGGTCAAATGTAAATTAGAAATTGTGATGTAATCAAAATTGTATTGTAGTTGAAGTTGTGTGTGTGTGTATATATATATATATATATAGTGAGAGCTTGAAATTTGTACTATTCAAAAATTGTAATAAATATTTGTTTGAATAAAATTTCTGTATGAATTCAAATTCTTATTTTATTCAGAAAATATTTATTTAATCTGTGAAAAATAAAATAGTACATTAAAAAATACATTTAAATGAATATATATATATATATGTTTATTATCATCAAACAAAAATCATATACTCGCATATTCAACAATCTCCCCCTTTTGATGATAACAAACATATATTTAAGATTTTGAATTTGTTAAATTATTTGATTATTCAATTTTCTCCCCCTATTTGAACGCTTCATCTCTACACAAAGCTCCCCCTTCATATATGCATACAATTAAAAATATGCAAATGAGCCTAGATGCAAATGGAAAATATTTGACCTTTGCTTGATTTTATTTGACCAAAATCTTAACTTTTCTCTCCCCCTTTTGTTATCAGCAAAAGAGTAATAGTGTTAGAAAAAATAGAGATAAAATGATTGATATTAATACAACATTAAAACTCAATCGAATATAAATATTAAATTTCAATAAAAAATCAAACAAAATCATAAATACTTTGTTAGGCGCATATTCTACTTTTAGAATGATGGGAATGATATCATCATATAAAACCATACAGTTGTGTCTATTTGTGGTATATTTATATCAGGAATTTGAATATCTACCAACCATGCATAACCGTTAGGACTTTTAAACGAGATTAGTAGTATTCCAATTTTATCTAAAAAAATGAATTCAAGTATCTTCCAACCACGCATAACCGTGAGGACTTTTAAATGGGATTAGAATCAACTTGTTTATTTAAAAAAAAATCAATTTTGATATGCATTCCATACATGCATAACCATGAGGACTTTTAAATGAGCATGGAAGCACACAACAAATTCCATGTAATTCACCCATGCATAACCGTAAGGAAATTTAAATGAGAGTGAATACTTTGGATTTTATTTTATTTTATTATTATACATATATATATTTTATTTTTTATTAAAAAGTGTAAAATGAAAAACAAACGGTTCCTGTTTAAAGTACCACATATCGACAAACTATATTGAATTTTGATGAGTGACGGTCGTTAGAAATATGATAGAAATAGAGATGGTCATGGAATTTTTACCAACAAAAGGTTTTATAACTCTTGTTTAAATTTCTAAAGAAATTTACTAATTATATCGTCTCGAGTAATAATATATGATAAATATCAACACTCATCATTTTTTCAATCACTATTTATCTTTTTGATAATTAGTAGGGAGTCAGATTAGTCAATGTTATAATTTAAAAATAAAATTCAAAAATAATTATAAAATCAATTTTTCTGAAAATGACCAATCTGAAAACAAGGTCAAAAATGATTTTCTAGAAGGGGTTTTATGAAAAAAAATTCTACTGTTTGAAAAATATTTGAAATGAAAAATATGCATAAATTTTCTTTGAAAAACGATGCAGTTACTAAATGTCTCAACAAAATCACGTTCCACTAGTAATTTTCCTATCAACTAGATTACTAGTGTAATCTGCATCTGAATTTCTCTTTCACTCAAAATTATCATTTGTTGAATGTTACAGACCAGATCATGAGTTATGCAACAAAATATCTCAAAGTCATATTTAACAACTTTTTAAATGAAATTCTCTTGAATTTGAATTGAAGCCGTGTAAATAATCAAAAAACCGTGAATATAGAGTCAGCCATAAAATAAACATATGTATTATCATCCAATAAAACACTATTATTAATCCAAACTAATATATATGAAGTAATTCAAAGACTCTACAGATTTTTATAGTGTACTTGGCATAAGAATATAATTGGCCAACAATTTTGAATAAGTCAGAATTAAAATCTCATTATTTCATCATCACATTATTGGCTAATTTAACTCAGATTACGGTGCAGATTATCACATTTAATATATCATTCAAATAACTATACCATTACCTGTTTTACCTTTACGATATTTTTCGTTGTTGTCCACGGTGATTCTGTCACCTTTATACTAGGCTAAGGAACTTTTCTTTGACGCTCGTTGTGTCCTTGGAACAGCCAGAATCCAAGTAATACATTATTGTTCCTTAGCCTGCCACCACACCTACACGATGAAAGATTTTTGTGACCTATTTGTTTTTATAGGTCCATGATTGTTAGTGGCAGAATATTTTGAAAAATAATTTTGTGGAGACCCATAACTACTTATATATGTTCCTTTTGGCACCCAGATTTGTTTAACTGTGAGAGATTTTATATTTGTGCCTTTTGGAATCCAAATTGGTATGGTTTTCACATGTTTGGGACTATACCAACAATTATTTTGATTGTGTCCAAATTTTATACAAATTGTGCACATTGAATTAATTTGATTAATTTTTCTTTTAACAGGTTCAGATTGATGATATCCAAGTCCTTGTCTGACTATATTAACAGTTTGTTTCCCTAAGAGCATATTCAACGATTTTTCACTTTTGGAAAATTTATCAAAAGTCGTTGACAGTTGTTGGACTTGTGTTTTGAGAGATTCATTTTCGTTTAACAATTGTGTGCACCTTTTAATAGAATTTTCTCTTCTTGTATTTTCACTTTCTTTCAAATTCAGAATTTCATTTTCAAGTGATTTTATGCTAATTTCTGATTTTTTAATTTCTTCTTCAAATAATGGACACTTATCACACTTAGGGATCCTACTTTGATAGGTTTTAACTAATTGGTCAAGCTGTTTATTTAAATCTATTAAAGTATCTTTTTGTGATTCAAGTTTGGCTTACTTCTCCCTAAGTCGTTCTAAATAGTCATTTACTTCGTGTAAATATATAAGTAGTTGTGAGTGAGTGAATTTTAAGACCTCGCTTGGCTCGTCATCGTCGCTATCAGTTATATTACCTCGAAGACACATATCTTCTTTCTCACTCTCACTGCTAGTACTTTGATTATCTTCATTATTTGTATTCCACGTAGTTACAAAATTTCTCCTTTTTGATTTCTTTTCAAAGTCGCGTCGGTTTTGAGGACAATTGGGCTTGATGTATCCGGGTTGGTTGCACTTGTGACAAATGATTTTTTGTTCGTCAGAGTTGTCTAGTGCTTTGACTATTCTGCTTTTCAATTTTTGATTTAAAGCTGGATTTCCGTATTTGTAATTCCATCTTCTAAATTTCTTTATTATCAGCTCCAATTCTGCTGCTCCATCATCATCACCATCACTTTCTGTTGTTCCTTTAAGAGATATTGATTTCTTTCGAGTGTCACCTCCTTCACGCTCTTCCTTGAATTTCATTTCTAGCTCATAAGTGGTGAGATTTTCGATGAGTTCTTCAACTTTGATTTGTTTTAAATCTTTTGATTCTTGAATGGCAGTAACTTTAGCTTCAAAACTTCGTGGAAGGACTCTGAGGATTTTTCGGACTATTTCCAATTCCGTGTATGATTTGCCGAGAGCTTTTGATTTGTATACGATGTTGGAAAGCCGTCCATACATCTCTTTAACATTTTCTTCCTTCGCCATTTTAAAATTCTCGTATTCGCTACTCAGCATGGCAAAGCGAGATTCCTTGACTTGAGATGTTCCTTCATGAGTCACTTCTAGTGTGTGTCATATTTCCTGCGTAGTTAGACAATGTGAGACTCCAATGAACAAATAATCGAATTCATAGCTTTGGCATTAGAATTCTGTAACCTATTTTCTAGTTCTGTCCATTGATCCTTTGATTTATTTATTTCCTGATTATTTGTAATTATAGTTGGTGCTCTATAACCCGTCTCAACAATATTCCAAGCGTCAATGGTTTACATAAAAAATTTCATTCTATTTTTCCAGTAGGCGTATTCACCATTGAACATTGGTGGTCTAACTATGGACCGACCCTCAACAAAAACATTATTAAAAAAAGCCATTTTAAAAATTCAACTTTTTTAAAACAAAAATTGACTTTTGAAATAAAAATCAAATTTTTAAAAACAAAAGCTGACTTCTATTCCTAGCTCTGATACCACTTGTAGGATCGATTTCACCCTAGAGGGTGGTGAATAGGGTGATGCTGTTAATTATAAAAATTATTGCGGAAGCTTATAAAATTATTTCAACACAGATATATCAAAATAATAGCAGCACAGATAATAGCAGAATAATAAATGCAGAAATAGAACGACATAGAATTTACCTAGCTTCGGCAAAACCCTGCCTACGTGCTGCCCCCAAGGTTTCTACTAGAAATTAAGTAGTCACACGCTTACACACAAACTCGCGACACCCGCTACTGATTAACCTAATTTTACGCTCAAAACCCTGCCACAACTCAGCCACTAAGTTGCGAATTCTCAAACTTCGCCATTAGTTTGTCCCCTAGTCACACGACTAGTAATTACAATGGTTTAAAGGAGAAAATACAAAAAAAAATTTAAAAAATAATCAAACCCTAATTTCAATATTAAAGCCCTATTAATATAAGTTGGCCCAAAATAATTTATCACTAAAAAATATGGCCTCCTTTATTTCGTTTATCTATGTCAGCCCGTTCCTTGCTTGTTCCTCTTAGCTCTGAAATTGGGGCTTTGTGAAGTCGCCGCTTAAATTGATGATTGATGCTTCGATTGCTTACTTCAATTGATTCGTTCGCGGCTCCTCCTCCTTGATCGAGTCTAACTTTGATTTGGTATGTAAATTTTTCTTTTTTGCTTCTTCTGATTTGCTTGCTTGAACTGGATGATGAAATTGCCGATGATGGTACTGTTTATATAGGATTTGAACTCCTATATATTCGTTCGTATATGATCATTTGACTTCATCAATTTATTTATCTCGGCCGTATGATTTTGATTGAATGTTTGAGATGATTCCCGACCTTTTCAATTTGGTATATTTATTATTTCTTGATTAACATGGTGTTGATTTCGATTTCTTGGCTACCATGGTGTTGATTTTGTTCGTTCTTGTTCTTGTTGTCCTCGGCTTTGACTTGATTTTGATGGTGTTGATTTCGTTCGACTTTGGCCATACTGTTCACTGCCTGTGGTCATTTGATTTGATTATGTTGATTTTGGCATTTCCTTTGTACTTACTTCAGCCATTATGTCTTTGACCTACAGCTTGAACTTGTTATGCATATATTTACACATATAAACAAATATGCTTCACTTGTTCACTGAACTGTTGTATCACTTTGTTGATGATGCATTGACTGTTGAACTTGGTTTGGATTTGTGGTCTTGTGTCATAGTTTTGTTTCATCTGATTACAGTTCTGTGCACATTGTATTTCATGGTTGTTGTGTTGCCATATTAATCCCTCTGGCCTCTTGTTGGTTTATTGTGTGCACTTGCTTGGCCATTCGACATCCATATTGTTTCGAGTTGTTGTATCACTTGATGTTGTAGTTTGCACTGTGCATTCCTGTATATGTAATTGAGTCTGATACTTTTTGAAGCTTGCACTGTCCAGTTTCATTTAGTTGTTCACAGGTGTATTATGTTGAATCTTTTGGAGCTCAAGTTACTTCACCTGGTTCATTGTAGTTTGAATTTGGTTGTTGTGCATTGACTTGAGTTCGAGCCTTGTTCATGTCTTTACCGGTCTGATCATGCTACTTGTATGTGGCCTTGTTCATTAGAATTGTGTTCATTAGAACTATGTTTGCATTGTTGCCATATTGGCTTGTTAACATCACTGGTGCACTGACTTAAGTCTTTGTTGTATTGAGTTTCGCTGTATGGTTGTGTTCATTAGCTTGGTCGACACTTGCTCATCCAAGCTTGCACTTGTTGTTTGTCAATTTGCTTGGGAATAGGCTTCTGCCTAACTTTATTAATCATGTTTCTAGTTGTGGTGTTGTTTTGAACATGCCCATTGCGTTGTTGAAGCTGTGTTGCTTTGATCGAGCATTTTCACTTGTACTTGACAATTTTGTATTGCACCTGAGTTGAATCCATCTTAAAGCTCGGGTTTGACCTTGTGCTAATATTCTGACATTATTTTTATTGCACTTGAGTCGAACCCAGCATTTTGGGTTTGACCTGTGCTCACTTGTCCCTGCAATTTCATCAAGTGTATATATCGGTGTTCACGTCCTTGTGGCATGTACAATGATACACTGTGCATGCCACAAGTTGTTCGTGTATGATGAATTCGAATTTAAATGATGACGAAAAACCCAAATAACTGAGGCAAATATTATTTTCAAAATCCACATTTTATTTTATACCGCAAAAATATTTTATTTTCTATTTTACTGCGTCAATGTATATTTTTGCAGATTGCTCATATGCTAGTTACACATTGGAATGAAGTTGAAGGTAAATACGAGTTGAGTGAATGAGTGATATGTAGTGAGGTCAAATGTAAATTAGAAATTGTGATGTAATCAAAATTGTAATGTAATTGAAGTTGTGTATATATATAGTGAGAGCTTGAAATTTGTACTATTCAAAAATTGTAATAAATATTTGTTTGAATAAAATTTCCGTTTGAATCCAAATTTTGTGTTATTTATTTTACTCAACAAATATTTATTTAATCTGTGAAAAATAAAATAGTACATTAACAAATACATTTAAATGAATATATATATATATATATATGTTTATTATCATCAAACAAAGATCTTATACTCGCATATTTAACAGTAAGTGTAGACTCTGCACCTGTACAAAATACATGTCAAATAAATCATAATGTTCCAGTATCCGGCTCTACTATCAATCGAGCCTGTCAATGCTTCTTCCACCACTTCCCTTCTCGCATTTGGCCGGAAGTTTCTTTATCTTCTCAACATCCCCACCAAGAGTTGTATCGCCGCCCGAAATATCAATTATTACCTCCATGCCCATGTTTCCTCCTTTTTCTTCGACCCCCTCGAAAGACTCCTCCTTATTCTTACACTTCCGGGACTTGCGGGAGCTGCTTAAAACTTTCCTTCTAAAATCTTTTTCCTCTTAACTGCCACTATCTGTTATTCAGTTTTACTTAGCTGACTAGCTAGGTCTCTCTACTCTCGAGCTTCAGCTGCTATTAAATTGCCCATCGGAGATACAGAAGGGTCGTCCAAGCCATGCAGTGCTCGAATTTCGGCCCTGGTTGTGAGCCAGACACGGTTATGGTCATCGAAGTGGTCGAAATAGCAGCAAGCCTTAGGACCGAAGAAAATTGGCAATTCGGTAGGCAAAGATAACGAACCTATAAGATCAAAATACGAAATCATTCAATTCGTCTTATTCTTGCGGCATGAGCTGAAAATTCCCAAACTTAGGAGAAATAAGAAGGTTTCTTGCATTAGAAATGTGATCGCGAATTTCAACCTCATATTCCCCACCGTCTCCTTCTTTGGATGGTTGCACGATCTTTGGTGAAGTTCCAAGGCAACTCAAGGCTTTTGAAATAGATGTTGAGGGTGTGAACAACAAAGTAGTACCGGTTGAACCTAAAATAGTTCCTGGCTGATCACGAGGCTGCTTTGATGATTCACTAGGCCCGGAATTGAAAGACTCTGATAGCACTTTTGCTGTTGTAGGTTTATTTCATCGGCAGCCTCCTACTCCCTCTTAATCTGAATAATCTCTCGGCCCTCTACCAAGGCCTTCTTCAACTCTTCTTTGAGATAGGCATCCTCCTACTCTTTCTCGGTGTATGCATCCCTGTTTTCTCAAAAATGGGCTAGAACTTCTTCCCCAACTACAACAAATTACGCGGGAATTTGGGTTCCTAGATAGCTGAGGCTTCCCTGATCCAGCAAGGAGTTAATGTAGAAATTCAAGATGGTGTCATTTATCTTCTCCATCCTTCTTTTGAGGGTATACTGCAACTCCAAGTAGTTCACCATCACAATAGCCTTCTCATCTTCAACTTGGGTTTTTTTTAATGTTAAGCACGCGACTCTTTCCTTAAGCGAAGCAATCATTTTAGCCTGGCCAGTGGTCTGGCCATGGGATTCCATCATTCCCGCATAATCAATAATTTTCATTTTATGAGCTTCGGTGGCTTCGTCATGACCAGCAATAGTTCTCTTCTTATCATTGATGATCCCATCTCGAATTTCAAGCTCCTTTTTCAGCTTAACCTCATCAGCATGGGCCTTCTTGATTTCGTCTCTATACATGATCGCAATTTTTGTGTGAGCCTCTTTCAATTCCTTTAGCAAACTAGCACTGCTCTTACCCTCTCGAATTGCAGCATCCTTCTCCTTTGTCAGCTGCTCAATTGTGGCGTCACGTTCCATTAACATCCTCTCGTAATTATCTTTTTCTAATACGAGGGAAAGGAACTTTTAGTAGTTGTTACAGTTTATGCCCGCTAATTGGTTACATAATTTCTACCATCCTTCAGCTTGATCCAAATCACTCTGAGTCGCCTAGAGATGGGGCATATAAGAATCATTACAGATCGGACGCAGGTCACGATCAAATTTAACTTCCTTCTGAAACCATCAAAGGGAGCGCAGCTATAACATCACCTATCTTGATGCCCGAAGCTAAGTGCTACAGATGCTATAGTCATCCTAGTATTAACTTCTGGTGACACAATAAGATAAAGTTAACAGTATCCATAACATCAGATGCATATGAATATGAAATAAAATCAACACAGATTAATAAAAACTTTTCTGATTACATTTAAAATCAATGTTTCATATTCATATACATATTCATAAAAAGATTCACAGGTTTTGATCAAACATAATTATTACAAAATACACCAAGAGCAACATAGGAAGTTTCCCCCTTGGATGATCAGAGTACTAAATAGACAGAGCCGTCTTAATACATCACAACGGAAATGAAACTAAATAGCTTCAATTTAGCTAGCTTTGCCTCCTACACATCTTCGAAATCTTTATTCGTCGAACCTACTAAACCTGAAAGACCCTAACTCTCAATCTACTCAATTAATTTTGAGCATGTGAGATTTTAAGGAGAAAACATAAACTTCGAGTCAAATATAAAGCTTGGTGTGATAATACTATTACATCTCGGTTTACTGATATTAAATAAGACCATGCTACTTAGTGGAACGGGTTTCCCCTCACCAATATCCCTTTAAAAAATATCTTTTTACAAATCAGACTTGTAGTCAAACCGATTTAAACAATAAAAGAAATATCATAAATGGTCTAAATTAGGTAGTAAATGGACTATATGTCCAAACAATATAGTTTTGTTTGGCTAAATACTAATCAATGGCTGATTCGGGCCTATCATATGAAACAAATAATCTAACATCTGTTAAACAATCTTTTGTGCGATCCATCCTTAACTTACTTCTCCTAGGGTCACCTGATCGTAATGGTTTTTCGAGCTCACCAATAACCCATCTTTCTTCTTTTATATATTCCTTTCTATGTGTAACCATCATTTAAGTCTTACTAGTGAATAAGCCCTACAAACTGGAATTGTGGACTAAATTAGCGAGGGCTATAGCTAATGTATAGGGTGTGACCCTATATCAGTCCCATATGGTATTCAAATATCTAAGTCAAAACCCTAAGATTAACTACCCATCAAATTTTCTTCGAAAACTTTTTCAAATATATTTAACCCTTTAAATCATACTTAAATAAGGGAAACAAACTATTTGCTTTACTCAAATCTCTTTTCCATGATAAATTCTTTACTCAAAACATTGTTGATGAAAACAATTGAAACCTCTATTTAAGACCTTTAAACAATCTCTTTCGAAACCTTTGAAAGTACCCCTTTCGAAACCAGTTACCTACTTTATTTTGAACTATAGGTCGAAAGGCGAAAACATACCTTTCGAAACAATTTATAATAGACCTTTCGAAACCGTTGAAAGTGTCGTTTTGAAAGATTTATAAAACCTTAGACATCCTCTTTTCAAAACACCTCCCTTTTCCTCTCAAAAACATTGAAAACCTTCCATTCAAATACTAAAGGTAAACCTTTCAAAAACAATGGGGAATCACCCCTTCGAAACCTTTATCATATACCTTTCGAAAGCATTAAGTCCTTTATGCAAATCAAACCTTTCGAAAGCATAGGGTTCAAGTAAAAGTATGTGGAATATAGCTTTGAAACCTTTAAAACCAATCCATTCGAAATCTTTGGATTTAACTTTCAAAATATCAAGAGGGTCTTAAAATAACTAGGATGAAGGCAACTCTTTCGAAAGCATTTTCCTAAATAAAAGAAGTGGATGGTATCAAAACTAACCCCTTCGAAAGCAATGGAGAAGCGGCTTAGGGTTTAAAGCGAAAGAACCCTTTTAAAGGAACTGTTTCGAAAGGTAGAATGTGACAACTGGGGTTTCGACCCCTTCAAAAGCATATTCTTAAAACAAAGGCAACAACCCCTTTCAAAAGCTCTTTCCTTTAAAACACTTGACCAAGTCGAAAGCTATCTCATTCGAAAGCAAAGCAAGCGGATTTCTTTTAAAAGCAAAACAAGGTCTCGACCCCTTCGAAGGCACGTTTTTGACCCTTAACTTTCACCTATCTGCAGTCCACTGCATACCATGTCTTTGATACCATATGTATTGGTTTCGGTAGGATGGAGGTTGTGGTATGGTGTCGAAAGGTGGCGGCCGAAAGTGGCGAAATAATAAAACCTTGTAAAACAGATTTTTAACTTTATAAAGTAATTTATTTCTAACTAACTTACTTTGTTTTTCAACAAATGATTGGTTGCCAATACTTCTCCAAAATCATTTCAAAAAATGTTGCCGAGTTGCAAAGATTAACAATTTAAAACATTTACAAATTGCCCCTTCTCCTTTTTACAAACATATAAAACATTTAAGTTCCATACCTTAAATAATTTTATAAACTTATTGAAATACTTAGGAAGATTCTACAGAAATTCCCATAAATCATTTTTAAAACGTTTTCAAACATATTTAAATTTCTGACCTAAAACTAATATATAATAGTCGTAATTAATTTTAAACCCAATTTTACCATTTTCTTCACTAGAAAATTCATAGTAAGTCCACATAAATTCAAAAAATTATGAAACTTTAAAATCATCTCTATAATATCATTTCTGGCCTTATATCAAAATTGTAAGGCATTTGGATGTCATTTCATAGGTTTTTCAACTCAAAACTTGTCATAAAAATCAATATAAATAAGCATAGTTCATCAGCAAGCATATATATATCTATTTAACGTTCATAACATGGAAATATATTTGCAAAAATATTAGGACCTGGTCTAGAAACCGAAAACATCAAAAATGAGATGTAATCTATTATTCACCTTTAGCTTCTGATTAAGGTATTTGAGATTTGCTTCTTGAATGAATTGATTAAGCTTCCTTCTTTTGATTCTTCCTTAATTTCTTCTTGCTTTCCCCTAATGGTGGCCGGCCTCTTTTTAGATTTAGTTTTTTTGTGGACGTGTAAAATGAAAGTGGCATGAGGGTTTAGGTTATTAGAATATAATTGTTCCTATTTTCCCCTTACCTATTTCCCTTATCTATTTCATTTTAACTTCCTCTTAGTTCATTACTTAATTTGGCATGGCTACCCATTACTATTCAAATCTCAATTCCCTGAATCATTTACATTATTTCATTTAATTAACAAATTAAATGTCCTAAATAATGTTAATCAAAATTAGGGTTGTTATAGTAGCTTCAAGCTTAGGGGGATCAGATGGGAACACATAAGTTGGCCTCCTAGAGGGGCATGAAGAACTAAAAGCAAGCACTATGTGAGTTAACAGAGTCTGGGTTGATGGAGAGACTTGAACAGTAGAATTCGAAATTTCAATTCCAACATAGGCTGGAGCCCGGGCAAATACTTGGTGCTCGGAAGGATAGAACCACTATCTACCTTCGATTTCATGGATGATTCTTCCTGATCGTCGAGAGTTTTCCTCTTCTCATAACCACACCTATAAACTTTGCCTCGGTCCCTGTAGTCCAGATGACGAACTTCGGCTTCCAAATCTTTCCTCATTCTCCACTCTTTCTCAGTTTCTCGGGGCTGATGGCGGCTTGAAGTTCGTCTTGACCCACATGTGTCTTTGTAAATTGTTTGAGGTCCTCGTAAAGCCCATGACCTCGCATAGTACCTGATATAAAAAATGAATGAATAACTTTAGCGATAAAAATTGAACTCAAGCAATGCATATGTAAGTGTTCATGACCCTAGTGAAATGTGTAACATTTCATAGGTGGCCTAAAAGGACTCCAAAAACCGAATTAGGAAGCAACTATAATGGGAGCCAGGCTGACTCCAGACACAACAATACTGGGGGTGAGAAGTCAATCCCTCGTACTCGAAGTCATCTTCCACGAGTTCATCGATGCTTACATAAACGTTGAAAAGTCCCCAAAGTTGACATCGGTTTTCTTAGGCAGAGAACTATGACGTCGTCCGGCTACTAGGGAAGTATCTTTAGCAATAATCTCTTAGAGAGGCAAATCCAAGAGAATAAGACTCACTTCCGGAGTTTCATCGCATGATTCAAAGTTTCTTTTATTGGAACTTACATCAAATTCCTCATCATTATAGGAGGAATGATGGCTACTATAGTTCTCAATTCCACCCTCCTCCTTTCTCGTGATCACCGCAGCCTTGCCCTTACGCTTCTTGAATTCCTCTTCCCCCACCTCTAGGATCAAAGGCATTCTAATTGGGCAACTGTCTTCGGTCACGATGCCTTTTCCTTTATGAATTTCTTCAGTTGATCCACTGGATGGACCATCTCCTTCTAGTAAATGACTCTCTTCGGAGTCACGTAGTGAAGAAGTGGAGCTTTTTCGAATCCTAGAATAGGAGGGAGATGGAACTTCAATGGTGATGGAAAATCTTTCAGGATGCAACAATCCATACCAAAGCAAATTGTCATCCATTAGCAAAGACTTGACCGATCCCTCTAGCATCTATGGCCCTCAAAGTATGGAAGAAGGGATCAAGTGATGGATCTTTTTTTAGCCTTGGAATAACTGCAAGGAGAATCCATTCAATTAAAAATCCCGCATCATCATATTAAATCTCAATGAGTAAAGAAGAAGACTTACCCTTGTCATTCAAAGGCGATTAAATCCCTTAGGATACCTAACGAAAATATATTTGGTCTTGAACTAGGACAAAGTACTTTGAAGCTGTAACATAATTTTGCGATTTCTTTGGGCCTCGATGATCACAAGAGACGGACGTTTGTCTCTCTACTTGAATAAAAGGAAATATCTCAGCCCAACAAAACTTGGGGCATGATTGAATGTCCACATAAAAAACGCGAAGACGAGTCAAAACCACGTATTCGTTGGGGTGAATCTAAAATGGGGAAATTCCAAAATTTAGAAGAATCTCTCTCTAGAAATGGTTGAAGGGGGGCACTGCTCCATTCAAGCACATGTACCGATGGAAGGCGGTGTACCCCAAATGTGGCATATGCACAAAATTATTTTTGAATGGGAGGCATACGTTATCATTCGGAATTCCATGCTGTAAACAAATGTTGTGCAAGACTTTAGCAGAAATTACAATAGAAGCTCTCTCCAGAGGGTTGAGTAAAGCTCTAAAGTTCGGAGGAGTTCGATCTACAACCAAACCAACTGGAACCAATTGACCATATTCAACTGGTGGTAATGAAGAAGTATGCACTACTAATACCTTTTGGGAGGGCATAACTGATGTCAATTCGGCTTTTGAGAATGCCGGATTTCCTCCGTTGGATTTATGATAGGATGATGAGTGCTTCATTCTACACAACAGAAATTGTATATAATGTGGTTAGGTAATTCTACTTAGAACTAGAAGTTCCCTTACGCCTAATAATTGAATTTCGAAAAAATATTAATTTATGCCAACTCATCGGATTTCAAGCGTTAACTACGATAAGTGCAGTGTGTTATCTATGTGGGATAGGCTCGATGTTTTGAACACTATGAATGCTTTATCCTGTGTATATAGTTCACTTGTAGAGAAGAAATGAAGAAGCTTTTCACATCATTTATTAAAGTTATTCCTTCTACACTTACCCATATCGATCAACAATTGATGACAGATCCACTGTTCAAACTGACATTAAAAGCACTTTCTATTCCAGGTATACTGACAATGATAGGACTAATCCAAAGTGAGATATTGTTGAGACTTGGTTTTGATTCATGAAACAAAGCTATCACTACGACATACAGATTTGATGACTGCCACGATAAAAGGAGAATATATGCTATAAGGAGACAAGACTTCAAAAATGGTGCATCAATTATATTATTTTGTTTTTTCAGTCTTAGGTCAATTTTGTTAAAATCTCTCCTCGTTTTCATATATATTAGCTTATATATTTAACCATCTTATTTTCAAATAATTTATATATATATAAACATATAATATATATATATATATTATATTATAAAAGTATTTAAAGTTATATATATTATTATACCTGTGTAAACTGTGAAAATTGCACAGATTTTACCACGTCAGTCGACTGACTCAGAGGCTCGGTAGACTGACCCAGAAATTTCTATGCAACATGCAAAAGTGCACACACACACACACACACACACATATATATATATATATATATATATATTTGAAAATTTGTTTGAATATTCAGTCGACTGACCCAGAGGTTCAGTTGACTGAATTTCTACAACAACTATTTTTTGAAAAGACATGACTATTTGTTAAGTGTTACGAATCTCTACGAAAAGATTCGGACACAACACTTCAATCGAAACTCTTCATCAACAGTCGTTGCCTTCTAATATCTATAAACACGTACTCTAACTTGATTCTAAATCACCGAATTTTTTTTTCTCTCTAATCCAACTCTCTAGAATCTATTTGCTATTATACTTTCAATTATTCTGCATTAAAGCAATATTATACCTTTCTATTCTTCATAAACTTCAAATATATAAATTTGTACTCGAGGAGAAGATTATAGGAAGGTTGTATTACAAGTGACAAATCCATGTTATTAGAACACACAAAGTCAAAACAATCTTTTGTATTTGTTGAAGTCATGTTCTGCTGCTTAGGCGTGTGAAGTCCTGTTCGGCTGCTGAGGCGAAATTCTATTCTGCTGCTCAAGTACTTATTCGGCTACTCAGGAGTTGTATAGACCTGTTCCTTCAGGTTAAGTGAGAGTTGTTGATTTAGTGAAATTACAAAAGGAGTCTGGGACTGGACGTAGGACGGTGCTCCGAACCAGTATAAAAATCTCCTATGTCATTTTATTATACTGCTTTTATATTCCGCACTATTTACTTTATTACTATCATCACTATACTATGTATTATCATATATCCATAGTACACGATCCATAGTACACTCTCATTTGGTATCAGAGCAAGGTCATCATATAACCGTAACACAGTTATCTGTTAATCTAATAATATGGAAACTAACACTAGCACTAGCATTAACACTAGCTTCATTGAAGGACAATCCATTGCACATCCACCACTACTTAATGGCATAAATTATAACTATTGGGCCACACGAATGAGAATATGTGTGCAAGCAAATGGTTTTGATTCATGGAATATAACTCAGACAGAATATATTATTCCAACTGAAGAGTATTCTACTTGGTCAAATACACAGAAACTAGTTGCCACAACTAATGCAAAAGCCGTGAATATGTTATTTTGTGCCTTGGATAAAAATGAGTTTAATCGTGTTAGCATGTGCAATACTGCATATGAAATATAGCGTACACTCAAAGTTACACACGAAGGAACTAATAAGGGCAAACAAAGCAAAATATCCATGCTTAAAAGTTAGTTTCAAAAATTTAGGATGAAAGAAAATGAATCTATAAATGATATGTATTCAAGATTTCAGGATATCTACGATTCATAGTAGGACTAGGAGAAAACTTATTCGGACTTTGATATTGTATCCAAAATCCTTAACTCTTCAACGAAAGAATGGGAAAGAAAATTTCTCATTATTGAAAAAGCGAACGATATTTCCAAAATAACTCCGAAAGAGTTAATAGGAAATATAATTTTCTATGAAGTGAATTTGCAGGCTAAACGAGCTCAAGCTCAAGATAAAAAGAATATAGCATTCCATGCAGAATAAGAAGAATCAGATTCAGACGAAGACGGCCTAACCTTTATTGCCAAAAACTTTAAGAAATTCTTGAAATACAGAAAAGGAAACAGAAATAATGGCAAGAGAAGCTCAAACGTTAATAAACCACTGTTTTCATCAGTTATGGAGTGTTTTAATTGTCACAAAAATGTGCATATACAAAAGGACTGTCCTGATCAAAAGAAAGAATATCGAAATAAAAGAAAGGACAAATTCAGAAGAAAAGCCTTTTCAGTTACATAGGATGATTCATATTCCTCTCCTCTTCTAGAAGTGAGAGTGACCGCGATAATGAACAAGCCAACGTATACTTTATGGCCAAAGATAATGAGGTTAGTGATTTAACCTTTGATGATATGATAGAGCTAAATTATGAATTATTAGATATTTTAAAAGTCTCAAAAGAAAATATAATGAGGCTGTAGAAAATCAGAACAAGGCAGAATTCGAAAGAGATATGCTTAAAGAAAAGAAGAAAATATAAGAAGAAGAACTTGAGAAAACTTAAGAATCTCTTTCAAATGTTAATTCTCAACTTATATTATCGAGTCAAGATATTAAAACTCAGAAAAGAATGATGTACTTGTTTCTGAAAATCATGTTTTAAAAACTAATATTGAAATGGTAGAACTAGAAAATTCAAGTCTAAAGATCAAACTAGAAGGAATCACTAAAAACATTTCAAATTTTAAAAAAGGAAGATAAAATCTGTCTAGAATTATTGAGAATTCACAACCTGTTAACAATCAAAATGGTTTAGGTTATTTGAAGAAAGTCAAGAATTCACAGTCTAGTAATTTAAACAATGTTAAGTCTAATAAAACACCCATATCTTCAAAAAGACTAGTTTTTAAAACTACAAATATTGGGTACCTAAAAGCAATAACAAGTTAATAAGGAAAAAGTATAATAGTTCATTCATAGAAAATGTTCATAATAATAAAAATTAGATTTATAAAAGGGACACTAAACCCACTTGGGTTTGGTTTCCTAAGACCTAACTCTTTGGACCCTATTAAAAAGGTGGGTACAACCGTTATCTCATATTTTTTGCAGGTCCCACTCAAGAAAAGAGGAAAATGGATACTCGACGGTGGTTGCTCAAAAATATGACATGAAACAAAGATATGCTGATAAATATTACATACTCAGATGAAGGTTTTGTCACTTTTGAAGATAATTCCAAGGGCTATGTCGTCGGCAATGGCGATGTGAGCAATTACGGTACATCTAATTTACCTCTTATTACAAACATTTTATTAGTTAAGAATCTAAAACATAATCTATTAAGTATAAGTCAATTATGCGATAAAGGTTTTAAAATATCCTTCTCTGAAAATAAATGTAGTATCTTTAATCAAAATCAAAATCTTATTTTCGAAGGAAATAGAGATAAAAACATTTACATTTTGAATATGAAAGTTAATCATAACTCTGACATGTGTTTAATAGCCAAAGAAAATGATCCCTGAATATGGCACAAACCATTCTGTCATAACAATGTGAAAAATATAAATAAAATTTGTAAAAATAATCTCGTAAGGATTACCAAAAATTAATTTTAAAGTTAATAATTTATGTGACTCATGTCAATTAGGTAAACTAACTGAATCCTCGTTCAAATCTAAGAAAGTTATTTCGACACTACAACCGCTTGAATTACTTCATATCAATTTATTTGGACCTACTCAAATTCAATCCATAAATCACAATAATTACGTATTTTTAATAGTTGATGATTTTTCAGATATACATGGACTATTTTTATGGAAAATAAAAGTATTACTTTTGAAAATTTCAAAACATTTTTTAAAAGAATTCAAAATTTAAAAGGTACTAGAATTAAAAATATTAGAAGTGATCACAGAGGTGAATTTGAAAACAAACAGTTCAATAAATATTGTAAAAAGAAAGGAATATTTCATACTTTTTCGTTACCTAGAACTCCACAACAAAATGGAGTTGTAGAACGAAAGTATCGAACACTACAAGAATGTGCAAGAAATTTACTAAATGAAAGCACATTACCAAATATTTTTGAGCGGAAGCTGTTGCAAGTGCCTGTTATATATTGAATCATGTTTCTATTACACCTCTCACCAAGAATACACCTTACGAACTTTTTTACGATAGAAAACTAAACATATCTTATTTAAAAATATTTGTATCAAAATGTTTTATATTAAATGCCAAAGATCAGCTTAGCAAATTCGATTCAAAATGCGACGAAGGTATATTTCTTGGCTATTCGAATCAAAACAAAGCTTATCGAATTTTTAATAAACGAACTAATACTATCGAAGAGTCACTTCATATATCTTTTGATGAGAACTCTAAACTTATTTCAAAAACAAATAATGACGATGATTTACTTAATAACAAAATGAATATAATAATAAACAATTTAAGAGATGATGAAGATTTTATAATTCTAAAGAAGATGAAAACATTATTAATAAATTAGAAAATAGAAATATTACTAATACAATAAGATCTTCTCGAAGAATCTTATGAAATCATCCTACATAAAATATAATTGGAGAAATAAACTCAAATGTTCAAACTAGGAATCAACTAAATTTAATGGGTAATGTAGCTTTTCTCTCTACTTTAGAACCCAAAAATATGAAGGAAGCATCATCCGATGAAAACTGGATTATTGCGATGCAAGAAGAACTAAATCAAGTTAAACGAAATGAAGTTTGGGAACCAGTACCAAGACAGACTGATCAGATTGTTATAGGAACTAAATGGGTTTATAAAAATAAAGCAGACGTATTAGGAAATATAACTAGAAACAAAGAGAGACTAGTAGCACAAGGATACAACCAGGAAGAATGAAAAGACTACGAAGAAATGTTTGCTCCAGTCGCTAGATTAGAAGCAATACGAATCTTATTTGCGTACGCATGTTTTAATAACTTTAAACTCTATCAAACGGATGTTAAAAGGGCATTTTTAAATGTTTATATTAAAGAAAATGTTTATATTGAACAACCTCGTTTATTTATACATGAAAAATACCCAGATCATGCCTATAAACTTAAGAAAGCTTTATATGGTTTAAAACAAGCACCACGTGCTTGGTATGAACGCCTTAAAAGCTATTTAATTAACTCAGGATTCGAAATAGGAAAAGTAGTTCAAACTTTATTTATAAAATATTCTAAAAATGATATTTTTATAGTTCAAATATATGTAGACGACAATATATTTGGCTCAACTAATAATAAATTATGTAATGAATTTTTTGAAATAATGACTAGAAAATTTGAAATGTCCCATATGGGAGAATTATCTAGGTCTTCAAATAAAACAATTTGAAGTGAATATTTATTAATCAAGAAAAATACTGTAATAATCTTATCAAATGTTTTGGAATGGAATACACTTCTGCCAAACCAACACCTATAAGCACAACAGCACATCTTGATGAAGATGAAAATGGCAAAAGTGTAGACCAAAAACTATATCGTAGTATGATAGGATTGCTACTTTATCTAACAGTAAGTAGACCATATATTATGATGAGTGTGTGTCTATGTGCACGATTTCAAGCTAACTCGAAAGAATCACATTTACGAGCCGTAAAACGAATACTACGTTATCTTAGTAAAACTACAGATTTCGGACTTTTCTATCCAAAAGAGTGCTCGTTCGAGTTAGCATCACATAGCGATGCTGATTTCGGAGGATCAAGAACAGATAGAAAAAGTACAAGCAGTACCTGTCACTTCATTGGTAAATCATTAATATAATGGTTTAGCAAGAAACAAAATAGTGTCTCACTATCAACTTGTGAAGCAAAATATATTTCTGCGGCGCTAGCTTGCGCACAAGTAATTTATATGCAACGGACACTGAAAGATTTCAGAGTCAATCTATCAAAATCAATAATTTACCATGATAATTCTAGTGCAATAAATCTATCCAAAAATCCAGTAAACCACTCAACAACTAAACACATAGATATTAGACATCACTTTCCACGCGATAATATAGAAAAAGAATTGATAAATTTAGACTATGTTCCATCAGAAAATCAATTAGCTGATATTTTACTAAACCATTGTTAGAAAATACTTTTATAGAATTTCATCGTGAACTCAGTATAATGTCAATTAAAGATATATAAATAATTAAAAACGAATTTTTGACTAAAAATTCAAAAATAAAAAATTCATATTTCTGACCATGATAAGGCTCGAACTTATGACCTGTTGTGAATAGCCTAGATGTCTTAACCAACTAAGCTATTGATTATTTCTACTACAATCTTGGTCGGGGACTCTATTATATGGTGACAACTATACACTAAATTATATATAACACTTATCTTTATAAATATACTTTACTACTTTTATGCATATTACATTTACTTAAGATAAATCAAATAACAGTAAACCAACGAAATAGCACATTCTTCCTACCCTTTTATATAACTAAATTCAAGATAAGCCATTCACTTTAACCTTCTTTTTCTCAACATTAGGCTATAAACAGATGTGCCTATTCTATGTTATTCATAAAATCGAACTGAAATATAAACTAATTCTCAAGATGTCAACTTCTTCATCAATTGATTCCATTGAAATTATAGCCACTATCGGTTCACCAAAAACTTCCGTCCATCATACTACATCATCTTCTACCTATGATGATCATACCAAATATACTCTGGAGAAAAAGAAAGGAAAGAAGATGATTGACGTAACTCCAAACACCATAAAAATTGATGATTTGCATCACTATCAACAAGAATCTCTAATGCTTCAACGTGAAGTTTACTACGAGCAAAAAATCAACTCAAGACGCCTAGGAATTATCGAGCACATTACCATGAAGTTTTGTGGTGCTTCATCACATCTGATAGATGAACACGCAGTTTTGCCTATTCGACGACTTTTTACGTCATCCCCGCCGCGACCACCCATCTCACCAAATTCATGGGATCAAAATAAAGCATCAAACGTTCGTCGCAAACAACTACAGGGCTACAAAACTCCTAGCCCTTCAAAATAAAAGTACTTGTTTTTATTTGTTGATTTTTATTTTCGAGTAATTCTACTAAAGTATGTACACTTTTTTTGGAATAATTCATTTCTTCTTCATATCATCAACACGTATACTAGTTATAATATTCAAAAATAAACTTACAATGTTCATATGAAAATTTATAAAAATTTACTCAAGAAAAATTGACTGTAGAAATTCACCCAGGTCAGTCGACTGAACCAGGGGGCCAGTCGACTGACACTGAAGTAAAACTTCTCTAAAAAATCATGGTTATTCGACTGCCACAATGCTTAGTCGACTTGACCAGAAGCCAATATATATATAAATCAGATTCAGTCGACTGAATCAGGCATTCAGTTGATTGAACCAGAAGGATGAAAATTTTCGAATTTCAGATTCAGTCGACTGAACCACTAATTCAGCTGACTGATTTGTGAATCTGAGTAACATTACAGCTCCTACCCACTCACTTTTCATCTTTTAACCATTACCTTTCCCTTCACTCTCCTTGCTCATTTCAGATTTTCAACTTCTCCAAAACCCTAGCTCTTCAGAAAACTCAATTTTTTGACCTCCAAACAATCAAATCAATGGTCCCAAGAAAAAAGGACAAGCATCTTCATCCTCACAATCTCCTTTAAATGAGCAAATCCAACAATGGCTATTCGATGATATCGCGATTAGGAGATAGAGGAGAATGCAAGATTCTCACATCTTTAAAGGTTAGTTTGTAAAGTTGCTGATTTTTCTCCATACCATATAAAAGAATTGGCTCGTAGGAGCAATTTGGAATGTTTATTCAATATTGACGACAATAAGCACAAATTAATCAAATAATGGTCAAACTATTCTATGCAAATCTTAACTTGGGCCACCAAACTGTTCAAAATCAAGAAGATTGTGTATGGAGTCTAGTTTGTGGAAAACCCGTCTTTTTCTTCTTAAATCGAATGGCTCACATTTTAAGATCTCAAAATGACGGTATAGAATTGAGCAATATTGATTGTGATATGGTCGTTCATGACCATATAATTCATTTGTTTTTAGAAGACGACATGCACCAACTCAAGTCCATGACCTTAAGATCAAAAGCAAGAATTATACATCGTGCATTAATGAAACCGTAACTCCACGAACCAAAAGTTATGAACTTGTTTATGAACATAACTTTAAAGCCTTGTATGCTATCTTTGGAAACAGTAAAGTCAACTGGCTACGATTAGTATTTGATGAATTCTTAATCTTCAACAATAGTCGAATGAATGTCATCTATTATGACGAATATATTATGCGACTACTAAAGACATGTGAGATTCCGGAACCTGACTCATCGTTTTCTACCATTGGGTATTTAAATTCTCGCACTTTAGCATTAATGAAGCTACCTGTCGTTGCATCCAAAGAGTTTAGCACATAAACACGATTTATGCCAAAGTACTATCACGAGTGGAAAATATGGGGTGTACGGGTATCACGCAGCATATCAAGTACACAATAACCATAACATCCATCAGATAACCTCACATCTCTCACTCAAGTGCTCCAAATATACGATAACTCTTTTAGATGCTTAACTCATTACCCATGAAGAGGATTAGGGATATGACATATGCAGATGTCTAAATACATGGCTACACGTAGACTGCCCCATCCAGCAATGAGCATCATAACTAAAGAAAATCCCTTAAAACATATACTGATAATAGAACTAACCTATAGATGCTCAACTCATGGCTAAGGACTGGACATATGCAGACATCCAAACACAAGGTACATGCAGACTACCTTACCCTACTCACGAGCATCGCAACCTCATGTTCTACTCTACGAGCTAGCACGTAGAGTTTGTCCTTTCGGCCCACCACCAAATTCCATAGTCACTTGCCATATCAAGTCACTGAAGTCGACATACTTCGTTGGTTGTCATCCCAAAGTCATATCAAGCCATCCCGAGGTCATCCATGCTTACCCTGAACCAACTCCCAAGACCACTAAGCAACCTCAAGTCTTTCCGTACGTCCATAGCTAACCTCTGTGCTCCACTCCTATCGGTCCACCTTACGACCATGCCAAAAGTGACACAATCGTCGAGCCATCCACGCAACACCTCAAACAGAGCCAAGCGTCAAACACCAACACTGAACCATGCACCATGCCCCATCATCGAATGTCTCTACCACCGAGAAAATTCCTACGCTCGGCTACCGACCGCCACCCATCAAACAGCCATCATAACCGATCATCGCTCTAGCCCACCATCGAACAGGTTTCTTCGCCGTGCCATGGAACCACCACCTACCAAATGAAGTTCCATGTCCAGCCACTAACCCAAGCTCGCCACTGATCGAAAATCCTACTCATCCGCCACACCATTCCACTATCAAACCAACGTCTTGGCTGAACCAACCAATGCCAAACCAAGATTTCGTATTTCCTTCAGCACTTCAACATCACAGTGGTTCCATTGCTATGCTTAATGCTTCGACCCTCATGCATTACTATGCAATAATATGACTCTATACACTCTAGAGCCAATCCATCGAAATCTGTCTCTATGGTTCCTACCTCTAGTTCGCTCATATGAGCGTTTTTAACCATACTAGAATACAAACAAACACCATACATGCACCAAACGACATCCAAACATGTAATTCACACAATCAACCATATCAATCAACATACAAGGTGTATATAACATAGCCTAACAATTATCAGCCAATGACGTATCCAAATAACATGTATGGAATATAAAAAATCCATTTATTCACTTTTTTAATATAGGTTGGGTTTTAAAACAACATTAAATTTTAATTTTGACATTAAATATGGATCCAAACAATGTTAAAAACCATAATACATATAATACTAAGGCGAGAAATGATAAATCACTTACCAAAATCCCAAAAAGGGAAGATTTGCATGTATTTCAAGGTAAATCCAAGAATGAATAGCAAAGATGCAATTTTCCCTCCCAAAAATGTAGATTTGAAGATCTCTAATGAATCCCCTTTCTCTTATACCCTTAATCTATGATTTAGACTTGGTTTGGAGGAAAAAAGAGAAGGTTTTGGTTAGAGGAAGGATTAATGGAGGCTTAGATCTTTTTAGGAAGTGGTAAAAGTGAACTAGGAATGATGGTTTAGCCTAATATAGTCTCCAAACCCGAATGGGGTTAGTGGACTTGCCCCTAAACTCAATAATTACCCACTAAGCTACTCTGAAAACTACCAGTCTTCAAACGGTCATATCTCCTAGTGAGAAAGTACAAATCACTATTATGACCATTCAACGGAAAGGTAAACCATTACAACTTTCTAATGTAAGTGGTATTCGATGCTAGTTCGAATCCTATCAAAAGTTATAGCCGATATAAGTATTCATGGGTAAGATCATCTGGAAAAATTCTAGAGATAGTAAATATCACTAATATGAAACTTTCAAAGTTATAAAGTCACAGCACCTCATATGAATTTAAAAATAATATTATACGATCCTTCGATGTGTAAAATATGGGTCGTTACATTAAATGTTAGTCATAAATCATAATCAGATCTTTTTCATCTAGAATCATCATATCATATATCAAAATCATCCTATGTTCATCTGAGATTTATCTATTCTAGTCTAATCATAAGATAGTCAACTCCTAAGGTCCAGTCAATATCCATTCTAAGGCTCGATCTCTCCAACTCACCAAATTAGCATCCACTTTAGGGTCTTATATAATATGGGGTCTGATCTTTCTGATCGTTTAACATTCAATCTAGGGTTCGATATGTTCATATCATTTAACATCCAATCTAGGGTTCGATCTCTCTTGATTGTTTAACATGCAATTTAGGGTTCGATCTCGATGGATTGTTTGACATGTAACCTAGGGTTTAATCTTTGTGGATTGTTTAACATCCTATCTAGGTTTTGTTCTCTCTGGATCCAAGATGAGTCCAATCCGCTTGCTTTCGGATGAGGGGAACCAACGTCCAAGCAAGTCCATCCACTCACTCTCTTGTGAGGGGACTTACTCTCATATAAGCCTAATCTTCTTACTCTTTGGCAAGGGGACTTGCACCTTATGGTCATTGCCACATCTCTCCGGATAGGACTCCCATGCTCAATCAATATCATCCATCATGTTCAAGTGTTCTCAAAAATCAAATATCCAGATCAAAGCATCAAACAAACATCCTAAACATACATCTCAAACATCGAAATCAGAGCATTCCTAGAGACCAATCGACGTTAGGTACATGTGTAAGCGACCCGAGGTCATTATTGTCTTACTCATTCTAAACAAAAAGTAAAACATGGGACTCGAAACCAACTCTCGTAAATCCAGATAATGGGATTATCAATCTTACTCAGATGTACGATCATGTCTTGATGTATTCGCAGCAGATGATGGATGCTTTGGCTACACCACTGCGGTTTGGTTCCTTACGTAGTGTTGCAGTTGGTTACTCTAAACCATCTCTTCTACCAAATCTTAAAGGTGTCAAAACCCATTCATCTCTTGCCCATCCACATCATGGAAAAAGAAAAATCGTTCAGACCTTTTCTCCTAATCCGTGGGTTCCCTCTTAACTAGCTTTCTGTAGGGAATCTTTTGCTTAGTCTCTATGTATATCTGCTTCAGGTTTTCATTTAGATCAATATAATAGGAGAATTTATGTTCCCTCCTTTGTCACTTTGGACCTCCAAAGTCCTCATTAGCTTTTCACTTTCCTTTACTTTTACTATATCCCGCTTTGGACGGTCCTTCGTTACCCACAATGTTAACCTCAGAATTATCAACTTTGGCGTTCTCCTAATGCAAATATCTCTCGACCTAGTGATAAAATTCCATGAGATCCATTAGTGGATCGTTTTCCAATGCAACATTGAAGTTTGTCTAGCTCAATACTCCAGACATAGCTGCCTTGGGGACCATCGATGGATCTGGCTTATCATTTGTAACGATTGCTGCATTAAATCTTGTCGGATAACTCCTTAGGGTCTCTCAAAACCTTTGCTTTATGTTGGAAAGTGTCGTCGCATTCTTTAGTTGAGAAATAAGAACTCTAAACTGTCTTAAGAATCTATCCACCAATGTGGCCCATGTAATTATGGACACATTCTCTAACTACTTGAATCATATAATAGCCAACCCCATTAAATATATTGGGAAGAATCAAGCCATTACTTCTTTAAACTCACCCAATACCTCTATATGTCAAATGTATCTCATCAGATGAACGGTCGGATCTGTCCTTCCGTTGTTTAGCTCTAGTGTCGGTAGCTTGAAATCATATAGCTCTCTCGCTTACTGAAAGTTAGGGGTAAATGATTAATGTTTACATCCTCCAAACTCTGGTCTAGAAGTTCCACTTCTCACTATTCTCCTGATCTTCTCAACTTTACGACTGTTTTCATCTAACGTAGGTCTTCGATCCATAGCTACATTTTGGCCCCCATTCCTATAAGGAAACTCCAGCACATACTCCACTGGCTGCATGTTTGCGTTCTGATCCACAACTTTAGCTTCATTCTACCCATTGTTCCTATAGGGGAACTTTGTCACATAATCCTCCGCTTGCTATGTATTCACATTCTGATTGGCTTTTTTAACTTTAGCATGGTCCGATCTCGGCATCCCAACTCAGCCTAAATCAACATTGCCCCTGCCTAAATTCATCTCGATACCGACTATTTTGGTCATGGGAGCATTGTTCTTGTTTTCTCTACTCCAACTTTAGATTCTCCTGCATTGGTTTTTGGCCTTAGGTTTTAAATTCTAGCTGCTCCAATTGTTCTTTATTGATTCATCCTTTTGAAAAGTTCATTTAGCATCACCTACTATCGAACTATTATTTCGCATTACATTTCTTTCATCATCCTCTCCATCTCATCTATGGTCATGTAGATGGATGGGTTTAAATTAAAGTATACCTTCTGGTACCCCCATGATCTAGTGGACTTGGTCCTATGACTGCTCTGGTAGAAGGCCACTTCATTTATTCTAAACATTAAATCCAAGCTTTAGGTTATCAAATCTAGCTCTTTCTCGGTGGAAGCACCAAAAATGTTGCATCAAAATATGGCACAACATACTAAAGTAGATAAATTTTGATCAAATAAGTAAAAACAAGAAGAATATAAGAGCATGCAAACATTTTTTTATAATGGTTCGGCAAACACTCCGACCTACATCCACTTTATTCTTATTATCTAATCGATTCTCTCTAGAATAATGACTACCACTCTAATCTAACCATAATCTAGTAGATCTTGAATTTGAAAGTGTTTAGTGAGGAAGAATATAGAAAAGAATCAGTGCCAAAAGTCCTCTTATGGTTGTTGGTAGCTTGCTATTTATGGTAAAATTCCTGATATAATCCTACCATCCAGGTTTGAAAATGTCACAAATTGAAGATTCAAATATCTAGGCATGAAGGTCTAGCATGATCTTCAAGTAGAATATCAACTTGGTACTGACCACTTCTAGTCGGTATCGATCTGATATTTCCACCAGTCTTCAAGTTTTTCTCCATTTTTTAGCTCTCCTTATCGACCACTTGCCAAATCAAGTCCTCATTTCAGGTCAGTGGTCATAAAAAGTGGTTAATACCAACCTGAATTTTTATATTTAAAGCTCATTTTCTCTTCATGTTTAGGCTCCTTTCATCCATCTAATGTCATTCCAAGTCTCTGAATTAGGTCAATGACAATCAAATCTGGTTAGCGCTGACCTATATTGGCTCTTCAGAATTCTTTCAAATTCTTGGATCATCATTCTAGATAGTTTTAATCATATTAGAGAGAATCATATAAGTGAAAATCACATAGGTACCAATCTGAATCATGTTGGTACCAACGTGATTTTCATTTTTGAAGCTAAGCCACTTTGGTTTCTTCAATTGTAACATCTTCCATGTTCCTCGACTCATTCCTTCATTATTTTGCAGTCCATTTCATAAGTTTGAGTCTGTGATGAGATAATGGAAAATTTGGTTATAACACACACTTACTAGTTATTGAGCAAACTCAAGCTAGAGTTGTTATGTGTGGTATTATTAATATATTTTCTAGATGAGGTAAGATCATGGTTTTAAATCTCCCATATCTCGCCCGAGATCTCACCCGAGATCTCATTTTCACACTTAAACAAGACGAAACATCAAATCTCCTTCATATCTCCCTCGACACTCATCTCGTCCGAGATATTCAAATCTCACCCGACATATGGATCAAAATCTCAATCTGAGATCTCACCCGAAGTTATACATATTTCTTATTTTCCATAATAATTTTTATTTTCATGTTGATTCAAAAGAAACAACTCAATCCAATTATAATTTACCAACTTCTTGAACATATTCTTTACTTTTTATCTTAATGAGTCATAGCGAGAGGTTTCACTTCTTTATTACGTTCAAATAAAAGGATATTATTCAATCATTACCAAATCAATTAAGCTAATCAAGCTACTACTCTTTTAAAAATATTTCTTTTTCCATGTAAATCAAGTATGTTACCATATTTATTTTTACTAAGAAAGTTATAATCGTTAAATAAATTTTTGACGCATCAATTTTAAACACATAAGTACATCCGAGATATCCCGAGATGCATTATAAGACCCAAGATGTCAATCCGAGATGTACACCCGATACGTACTCATCTCGTCCGAGATCTCTCCCAATACGAGATAAGTTGTGTAAAAATTCCGAGACGAAACGTGACCGAAATCCGATATTTAAAACCTTGGGTAAGATACATCCATGTATTTGTTAAGCAAACTCAAGATATGTGCATTATGGTAAGGCTGTCATGAAATGATATATAAGAGTGAATAGTATTTTTTGATTTGTTAAGAAAACTCAAGGTCAAGGTTGAGATTAGGGAAAAGACCATGGTAGGAGTTGTATATGATACAACCAATAAAGAGTTATCCAACATTTGCAGTTCTATGATTTGTTGAGCAAACTTAAGGTCGGAATCCCAAGGAATGCGAGTGCTAACACTCACTAAAGAAATCAGATGATTTCTATATTTCTCTTAGGATTTTGAGAAATATAAAAGTCAAATGGGAGCCTTATTAGAAAAATGAAATGAATACATTTGACCATTCTATGATTTTAAGAAAATAACCTACACAAATTAAGATTACTTACTATAATAAATTTATGCAACCATTATAATTGATAAAATATTTATCAATTAAAATTATACAAATGAACCAAATATGATTGACATAGAAATACAAACGAAAGAAAAAGGACCAAAGGCAAACCTGGGAAATCAATCACTGAAATGTCAGTTTTGATCAGTTTACTTAAGTGCAACATATTCGATGTCCTTAAATGTTAAGGATGTTTCAAAGTGCTTTTGTGAAGAATACGATGTAGTATCATGATAAAATTTCCTTCGAATGGTTTGGCCACTTGAAATGAAAGAAAATGATCGAGAGTAGACATAAAGTAGGCATGATTGTGAAAAAGAGATTGTTGCCTCTATTTCGTGAAGAGACATCAGATGAAAAAATTGTATAAATTTGGTAAGATACTTAATATGGAATGAGAAATGTGGTTTCCATCCTAAAAGCATTTTACTATAGAAAATTGTTTTCTATAAAAAATGGCTCTACATGATCAAGGTATTTGATCTGAAACTCTCGATCATAAACTAGTTACGTTGGATGAAATAAATAGCACATAATCTTAATGGGATTTTTAATCTATCAGAATTCAATAGAATAGAATAACTCGAGACTCAACCAAGATAATCCAGAAAACAAGTCAATGGACCTCAAGAAAAATAAGTCAAGAATACACAAAGTGGATGGACCGCTAGTGATCCATCACCTATGGATAGTTAGTGATCCATAAGAATGCAATGCGAGTCATCCTAACCTCTTGCATCATGATAAACTATCTCTTCTAAGAAACTTGCCAAGTTTCACAGCATTCTAAGCAGTGTAGGTCAACAAGTGAAAACCCTTCTGATTCAAGCTGTTTGACCAAAAGAAGCTAACTTAGAACGAGCTTAGAGAACTCATACAAAGTTGGATTAACTTGAAATTTTAGGAGAACACTTAGAAGACATAAAATAAGGATCACTGACAAAATGGAATTGATTGAAGTAAGTATAATGGATCATTGGCGATCCATCCCGATGGGTTGCTAATGACCCATTTTGATTAGCCCCACTGCCTTAAATTTTTAGAGTATGTCCTACACACCCTAGAGAGAGTACCTACAAAGTTTCCTCTAATTTCTTTATGTTTTGAGTAAGTTATAGATGATTCTTCTAGACCAAATAACAGGTGAATATGGTCAAACAAACACCAAATGACTTGATATTTTGATAAGGCACTCAAATATGAGATAGGAAGACAACCAAATGGAGATTACTCAAAAATTCCCTAAGTACATGGATCGATGCGATCCATGCCCAATGGGTTGCTAGTGATCCATCAAGTTAGCTCGGGTCGTCTTCAAACTCTTTGAACTCCTTAATGGCATCATGTGCAGGCTTTTGGCAAAGCAAGCCTGACCCAATGGCTCTCCAACCTCTATAAACACAATCCTACTTGCAAAATAAAGAGGATCTTCTGGACTGGCTGCTAGAACTCTACATAGATTATTCTTCACTCTTCTCCTCCCACACAATAGTCATCAGGAGTTCTCTGTGATTCTCCGACGAACTCTTGGACTTGTGACTTGATATAACTTAGAAGATTTAATCAAATTATAACCAGACTCAACTTGTGACAACATTCAATTAATAACAAAAGTTATAAAGTGGATATAGGCTAAGTTAACATCTGAACCACTAAAAAAATCTATTGTCTCTCTACTTTATCTACAGCTTACTCAACCTTTTTTCTATTTTGTTTGCCTTGATAAAAAAGAATGGTGCTTTCGCACTTAATACAGGGTGTTGATCCATTTTTTAAGTTAACATTTTGGTGCTATCACTAAGAACAAAGGTAGATCTGGAAACTTGAAGCTTGAATGTATGATTGGGGAAAAATGAAAAGGCCTAACACAAGATCTAAAACTGGAGCAAATCAACCAAAGCCTGGGGAAGTCAGGATGTATCCTCAAATTCTCATGAATCCAACTATGTTGCTAGAGAAGAAATGGAAAGGCCGATGAAGGAGATGCTGGATGGAATCTTAGCTAGGCAACAAGAGATGATGGAGGGATTCTTCCAAAGGATTGAATAATAAGGAATTGCAAGAACTTCATGAATTTTGAACCTAATGAATAATACAGAAGCTGTTGGAGTTGGACTTAAACGAGATGGAATGTTGACTCCATGTCTAGAGCAACTGACACTTAGGGTTAACACGGGAGCCAACCTATGGTTCAACGCCGATGATAGGATCAATATTGGAGCTGGCACCGAGAGGGCCAATAACAAAGTGACTGTTGAAACTCTAGAAATTGGTGGTACAATACCTGATCTGAAAACTATGGTACAACCGATGGAGGATATGCGACAGAGCTACCTGGAGGAGCGAAGGACAGAATGAGACTAGAAGAGTAGGGAAGAACACCCGTATGCAACTAATGGAGTATGCATCGGATTTCCCTTGCCAAGGCGGGGGGAGGAACATCACTTTCGAAAAAAGACTTTCGTTGAATGGCGAAAATCGAATTACTAAAATGGTAAGGAGGTCACCCACATATCAGGGTTTGAAAGATGTGAATAGAAACTCGTTTACTGCTAATATCTAGAATGCGAGAAATCCTCCCGATTTCAAGTTTCCCGCATTGGAAATGTATGATGGAAAGACCGATCCAATGATTCATCCGAGGAGATACATTCGACATATGGAGGTGTTGAGTGCTTTTGAAGAAGTAATGGGGCAGTGCTTCCCATTATACTTGATGGATTTGGTCGCGACGTGGTTTAGACAACAGGAGAATGGATCCTTTACACGTGGACCATGTTAGTAGGTAGATTTTTAATGTAATTCCAAGTTTATGTATTATAATCGAAGAATGTGATGACATTGGAAAATGTGAAATAAAGGCTCGGGGAGATCTTGAGAAGTTATTTAATAAGATTCGATGCAGCAGTGGCTGTTATCGTTGGGCCAGGCCCATTAGTGATTTTGATTGCGGCAATGTTTAGAGTCCCGAGCAATACCGACTTTAGGGCTGCACTTAAGAGGGATCCACTAATGGATCAGTCTGAGTTCAACTATGAAACTGAGTGATATTTACATCAAGAGGATGCTGACACTGAAGATGAAGCTAAAGATGCCGAAATTTATGCCGCAGATGGTAAGGGATCCTCTAGAGAGGATTTGGAAAAGGCAAAGGAAAAGAGAAGCTGGTGATGATTCTAGAGAACCAAATTGAAAAGGAGGGAGCCGAAATTCTTTACCTGCTCTGAGCTAACTGAAATCCAAGAAAGGATATACCTAGACACTAGGGGGAAAATTCCCTATTGAAAGCCTCCGAGAAGAGAGCTCCTTGATTAAGAGAAAGGATGCAAAAAAATTTGCATCTTCCTTGAGCTGGGCAGACATGAAATGAAAGTGCCGACATCTTCATAATCCAATAGAAGAACTGGTTCGTAACGACTAGTTGTCGTAGTCATGAGGAATAGACTGCGAAAGCACAGTCGGAGTAGCCACCACTCACGACAGAGGCTTCAAGGAATGCCCAACAATATGGGCCAAGACAGATAATCCCATAATCCGGATGGATGAGAAGTTAGATCTGACTGCTACTCTTTACTTAGGTCTCTTTTTGCACTTTTCTTTTCATATATTAGCGTTAAAAACAATAAGGATCTCAGACCGCTTAGACGTGTCCTAAACCTAAAGTGGTTCTAGTCGCGCTCTAAGTCGGATATTTGGGATAGCTGATTTGGATAATAATCTCAAACCGCTTGGACATGCACAAAACCTAGATTGGTCCCTAGCCACGCCCTAAGTCGGATGTTTGGGATAAATATTCAGGATTTCTACTTATTTAATTTCTACTTGTTTACTTTGATTTGAAATTTGAATTTTGTAAAATCCATATTTAATGTGATAACTGATTTTGAACGTTGTAGTGTCCCGACCGGAGAGACGGGACTGGAGTGCAAGGTGCAAGTCCCTTACCAGAGAGCGAGTAGATGGACTTGTACGATATCGAACGCCATAGAGTCCCGACCGAAGAGAAGGGACTAGAATGCAAGAAGTAAGTCCCTTCACCACAGAGTGAGCAGATGGGCTTACTTAACCCCCCGTAACTTATTGACAACATGATCTGGAGAGATCATCCCCCTGAACTGAAACAACAAATGATCCAGAGAGATCGTCCCCTGAACTGAACATTAAACGATTCGAAGAGATCGTGCATTAAACTTAAATGGTCCAGAGAGATCGAACCTTAAAACAGATTTGATTTTGTGAAAAGGATTTGAATTCCTTATAAATAGAATAAAATGGATAAATCTTGGACAAATGTGTGATGATTTTGATATATGATGAGAATTTGATATATGACGTGAAAACTCTGAATGAGGAGTAAAATGATAATGATGTAAATCCTAGAACATGGGACAATTAGAGATATGTGATGTAATAACTTTGAATGAAATCAAAATGACTGTGATGTATAGATTACACTTAAGGCAGAGTCTAAAGTCTTAGGCTATAATGGATTTGGTATGACTTGTGATTGGCAAGATAATCTGAAGGAACTGGACGATTTGTCGAGGCTAAAGCATCTTGAAAGCTCATTTATCAAAGATTGGAGACATGATCGTGTTCTTAAGTAAAGCACACATTTCATTCAAAAGGCGTATTTTGGGGGGCAAGTGTTAACTGGGTTTTCAAGCCATCAGAATTCAATAGGAGTTAGAACATTCATACTATGCCAAAATAACTCATGACTCAACCAAGACAATCAAGAAAACAAGTTAGTGGATCTCAACAAAAATAAGTCAAGAATACACTAAGTGGATGGATCGTTAGCGATCCATCACCTATAGATCGTTATGAATCGCTAGAGATCCATATGGATGCATTGCAAGTCATCCTAACCTTTTACATCATGATAAACTGTCTCTTCTAAGAATACTTGCCAAGTTTCATAGCGTTCTAAGCAATGTAGTTCAAGAAGCAAAGACTCATCTAATTCAAGCTGTTTGATAAAAAGAAGCTAACTTAAAGCGGGCCTAGAGAACTTATACAAAGTCAGATTGACTTGAAAGTTTGGAAGAACACTGAGAATACATAAAAGAAGGCTCATAGGAAAATGGGATTGATTGGAGTAAGTATGATGGATCATTGGCGATCCATCTTGAAGGTAGCTAGCGACCCATGTAAGTTGGGTCCCATAGCTTAAAATATTAGGGTAGGTTCCACACACTCTAGAGAGAGTATCAAAAAAGTTTCATTTGATTTATTTAAGTTTTGAGCAAGTCATGGAAGATTCTTCTGGACCAGATGACTCGTGAAGACGAATGATTAAACAAACTCCAAACGACTTGTATTTGGACAAGACACTCAAATAGAAGATAGGAAAACAATCAAATGGAGATCACACAAAAATCACCTAAGTACATGGATCGCTAGCAGTCCATCAAGTTAGCTCGGGTCGTCTTCAAACCCTTTGAACTCCTTTATGGTATCATGTGCATGCTTTTGGCAAAGCAAGCCCGACCTAATGGCTCTCCAACTCCTATAAATACAATCCTACTTGCAAGATAAAGAAGATCTTCTGGACTAATTGCTAGATCTCTGCATAGATTATTCTTCACTCTTCTCCTCCCACACAATAGTCATTTAGGGGTTCACTACGATTCTCCAATGAACTCTTAGAATTGTGACTTGATCTAACTTAGAAGATTCAATCAAATTGTAGTCAGTTATAACATCAGTTAGCTAATAACAAAAGTTATGAAGTGGACGTAAGCTTAGTTAATAGCCGTACCACTATAAAAATCTCTTGTCTCTCTGCTTTATCTGCAAGTTATTATCATTTTTTCTATTTTGTTTTCTTTGATAAACAAGGCTGGTGCTTTCACACTTAATCCGTAGTGTTGATCCATTTTTTGGGTTAATACATAATAACTAATTGATGGAGCTTACTTTTCATGTGTCCTTATTGTTTTTTCGAAAATGATAGGAACTAACCATATACCACTTATCAGTGGATGCATTTAGATACGAAAGGTTTTTTTTATAAATAGAAAATATTGTTTATGAAATAATAATAATTATTTTATGGTATTGTTTGAAATATGAATATTATTACCAATATTCATCATAAAATAAATCTATAGTGATACTTGTGTTCATAACACTAGCGATGCATTAACGATGGAAAATACGAAAGTATCTAAAATTTTAACAATTATTTTAGAATTATAGATTAAGCATTTTCTTTGAGAATAATATTTTGAACATATAATTATGAATCAAATGATATGATGACTTGTATGTCAAGAAATTAAATGCAAATCACTCGTTCAGTGGAAGTATCGAACGAGTTGATGAACTCTTCAAATCGATGCATATAGATGTATTCAATACGCGGTCGAATGATACCAAAATGGATCCAGTTAGTTCCCTAAATTCATCAATGAATTATCAAAGACATGAACAATGTATTTGATACACTAGTGGTATATCGATGATAAGTTCATAGAATTTAAAATGGAAGTAGAAAACATAATATCCAAAGGAAATGAAGCAATTTGATTTGATCGAGTAAGTAAGTATATACCAAAAGAGATCCAAAAATACCAAAAACAAATAAAATTCAGTCTTAAAGTCACTCCTTCCTTTGATGCATATGATGTATTGATAAAGAAAAATCATACTTTGTCGGAAAAAGTACGTGTTAGCACCGGAATTGGTCACTAACACCCTTAAGAGAGATTGTGTGGAGAGATTAATGAAGAAAGTAAGTTAAACAGAGGATAATATGCAGAAAATACGAACACTAGATTTATAGTGGTTCGACATAATTACCTACGTCCACTTTTAAGTTAATCTTTACTGGTTTTCTCGATCATCGATTACAGATACAATCCGTATACCAATTATATTGAATACAACTACTAAGCAAAAAAGATAAGCCTTGAATGAGTCTTGAATGTGGCAGAGTCTCCCCGATGTTCTCAAAAAAAGGTCCCTTTCACTGTGCCCCTGCCTCTCTATTTATAGACGAAGGTAGGTTGGACTTCCTTGGTGGGCCAAGCAGCTTGGTATCTCAGCCCAATATAAGTAATCTCCGAATGCCGAACCAAAAATGTCGAACGGCAGAGTGCCGATCGACATCTTTGTGCCGAACGAAATGATGCGTTGCGTGAGAAGCGCAGGCCGAACGAGGATCGACGCTGGACAGAGAAGGTGCCGAACGAAGTTGGAATGCCGAACAGTCCAGGAATGATGAGCGAGGCATGAATGCCGAGCGCTCTAGAAGCCGAACGCTCTTGAATGCCAACCGAACCAGTTGTGCTGAACGTCCCTGGAATGCCGAGCACTCCCTAATGCCGAAGTTCTTTAATGCCGAGCGTTCTCTAATGCCGACTGTTCCTGAATGCCGAGCGTTCTCTAATGCCGATCATTCCTGAATGTGGAGCGTTCCCTAATGTCGAACGTTCCTAAATGCCAAGCATTCTCTAATGCCGAACGTTCCTGGATGCCGAGCGTTCTCTAATGCCGAATAGTGTGGAATGCCAAACGAGATTGGATGCTGAACAACTTTGTCATGCTGAACGGCCTTTAATGCTGATCGACCATAGATGCCGAACGGCCTGCTTGTGCCAAATGAGAATGCTGAGTCCTTAATTGTCTGGTCAAACCTCCAGGTAACACTTGCCCCTCAAAGTGCATCACGTGGACGAACGTGATGTGCTTTGAACCATGAGTCCACTGTGCTTTGCTTCAAGCTGTGGCTTAGTTTCCTCGTGGTAAGTTCCCTTGATCACTAGTTGAGGTGATGTGTGCTGAACGTCATGCAAATGTCGAACAGTACAGCCGAAGTCGAACGTTCCATGTATGCCGAACAAAATGAAAGCCGATGCCGAACGATGTGGCCTTGACCGGTTCTACCGATCATTGTCGCTTCGACTTCTTGTCATTCCCTATAAAGGCTGGCATTCTCCTTCTTCATCACTTTTTCACTTTTCACCTCAGTTATCTTGTACTTACGAACCTTGCCTTTTAACAAACTCCAAGGATTTAACTGCCCTTCCTTCCTCGAACTTCATACCCTGCATTACCCTTTTCCCGAGTCATTCGAAATTAATTAAAGCCGTGCCCTTGACTCCAGAATTCTCCCGAGCTTCATTCTATTTGCTAGGTATCGGCCCCTTCTATTTAAATGCTTTCCCTGACTAAAAGTTTTAATACGAGGGTTAAGTTCATAAATTAGAATCGTAACCCATAGGCACTTCGTGGATGAAAGGATCGATCTGCGATTATGGTACGCTCTAGGGCTAGATGACATAGAGAAAAGGGGAAGTGGTTAGAGGCAAGCACATGAAGGAGTTGTTGGAAGATGTACTGTGGTTCGGTATAGTTTTCTCATGCTGAACGAGATTGAAGGGAAGAGTATAGGAGGAGCAAGAATTGGCTAGAGTGTCGAACAACACGGTCCGGTGTGACTTGCCGACCGAATTGGGACATGGATGGAAAGGAAAGATAAAACCGTTGTTAAGGGCGAAGTTCCGAGCGTTGGGGCTTGTCGTGACTTCGGCTCGGCATGATTCGCCACATGCCGAACAGCGGAGTGGAAAAATAGGGAGGAAGTATGAATTGGTTAGGATGCCAAATGATATTTCGGCCAAACAGCGCGTAGGCCGAACAACATTTTGACCGAACGATACTTAGGCCGAACAACATTTTGACCGAACGATAGTTAGGCCGAACAACATTTTGACCGAATGATACTTAGGCCGAACAACATTTCACCTTGCCTATCAAAAGACAAAAACAAAGACAAGGACCTAAGCAGACTAGCATATCGAACTAATCTGTACTAATAACTTCCTAGTTTCAGTAATCACAAGCCTAAACTTAATTCGGCAAAAACAGATAATTTCCTTTAACATATAGCGCCAATATCTAAGCCTGAAATTGGAAGCATCGTAGAGCAGGCTTTTGGAGACGGTCAGCGATGACGGTCTTCGAAGGCGACAATTCAAAGCTCAACTTTATACCATCAACTCTGTGACTTTTAATTTCTCAGCACTTATATTTGAATTATCACACTAGTCCATACACCACACGGGGGGAATACTTGTGTTGTTAAGTCTAACGTCGATTGTTTTTCAAGTATAGTTCAAACAGGTACTCCACTAGATTCAATTTCTATCAAAGATGTCTAGGAAATTTAGCTCCGCCATGATCTCAGATAGACCCGGGCCGTCTTCTAAACAAGGAGTCGTAGATACTTCAAACCCGTCGACTTTCCCTGCTCAAAACTTAGCTCCCGATGCCCTGGAGGCATCAATTTTCTTGGACAACCCGGTTGATTCACAGGCTTCGAAGATTAATCAAAGTGCACTCCGTCGGATATGCTCTGTCCACGGAATCCCCTTCGACGACGTGTTAGTTTCATCAGGGCACGATCTTCCACACTTACCCCAGTTGGATATACAGCTTATAATAAGTTTATGTGCTGGGTCGAAAGTGTGCCACCGTTCAACTTATTCCTTCGGGACGTGCTACAATACATCGACATTGCCCCGTCACAATTGCACCTGAACGGTCACGCCTTCATTTACGGTACCTACATCCTCTTCATGAATGTCCTCTCCAGGCCTCCAACCCCGAGTGACATCAGATACATATATATGATCAAGAAGCGGAGGTATAGCCCCTCTTTCATGTTTCTCGAGCCGCACCACAAATGCCAAATCTTAACTGAGGTATGCAGCAAGTTCGCCCTGTACAAGTAGGAATGGTTTTATGTGTGTTGCCCTCCTGGTTTCGCGAGGAGATGGGTGGAAGGAAGTGAGTCCTTTCTCTGGATCGATATTTATGCTTGGTCAAAGCCGTGCCTCTCCTAACTCTTTTTTCCATCTTTTCAGGTATCAATCCATGTTCTGACGGCCGTGGATATTCTGAAGCCGTCGAAGCTATTAGAGCCCTTTCTGCCGACGAACGGGACATCCGAACTCTCATTTCAAATGAGTCACTTTCGAGGTTTGGACTGATGGCAGAAGGCCGTCAGATAAGCCTTCCTCAGGGCATTTCCATATCCAGGCCCACCTTTGGCAAAGCAAAAAAACAAGCTGAGTCTTCAGCACACAATGCTCCTGGCACACTAAAAGAAGGAGAAATCAAAGAAAACGAAACACCCGAAGCACAAGATGAGAACGTTGGGCTTACTCAGGACCCATTAGTTGAAGTTCATGACATCAAACGTCATCCTCCTCTTCGAAGAGGAAAAATAAATTGACGTACAAGATAAGGAGGGAAAATGTTGGTGCAACCTCTAAAGTTACTCTTATTCCAACAGAGAAAGAGGCATCCTCACAACGTTTAGAAAGTTCTTTAAAGGGCCTCCCGAAGCTCTCGATATCTGACGATTTACTTAATTATGATTTCGATGATCTGGAGGCACTTAAACTTCACTTGCCCATCAGAGGCGATGCGGGAGTTCAAGCCCAAACTCAGGGAGAAAAACTCCCATTAGTAAAGAAATTGGTCCGTCAGAGGAAACACTAGGACACACACAAACACATGCACTTCACCTTGCACTTAAATTTTCATCATCACACCACCCTTTGCTAATTCGTTTTTTTAATTCTATGCAGGTGATATGGGGCGTACACATGGAATCGATCATCTCCGTGGGTCGTCTATCTTCCATCACTCTAGACGGGACTCAGGTTTCGGAAGACGTCGGGATAGAGACGGTGATGGCGACAGGGATTACCATTCCCGAGACTCATCATCTCGGAAGAAAACATTGTTATCCCACTTTTTGGTCAAAACTAGAATATCAACAAATTGGCAAGGAATGATGGATATCAGGATTGGAGATCAGTTGGAATCAAGGCTACGATCGATATCGTCAAAATTTGATTGAACTCCGATCGGGACGAAATTAATTGGAGATGATGATAAGGATTAGGAAAGGCTGTGTTTCAAATTTTAGGTTAATCGGAGTTCGTATGGAGGAGTTATGATCGATTCAAGGTAGGATAGTCATGCTGTTCGAAACCATCGGCATGCATGGATGGTTCGAACCGATCAGGAGTAACGCTCACTTCGAATCGATGCACTTCGTATCAATCGGCCTGGGTTCGACTCGGCAACTTCGCATCGATCGAAGGCAAGGCACGGCGATGGTTCGAATCGATACACTTCGTATCGATTGGCATGGATTCGGCTCTGAGAAGTTCGCGCTAGATGTTGGTTCGACTCGATAGGCTCGTGTAGGAGAGGTAGATGGATCTCGGTTCGATGGCAGCAAACCCAGAATGGTAGCAAGCATGTGGAGGTTCTTCGAATCGATGTGCTTCGCATCGATCAGGATGGGTGCAGATGGCTTATTTCGACTCCAGCCTCGTTCGAATCCATCAGGTGAGAGCTTCGTTCGAACCCATATTTCACGACCACTTCGTATCGATATTAATGGATACGAACATGACCGTTGTGAAGTTATGGATAAGGGCGAAGCGTGGAAAATGGATACGAACGCGTCTTCAGGAAGGGAAGCATTCAACACGGCGACAAAGGGGGATCGACCCAGAGAAACAGCGCCACGTCACCAGTACGCACGCGCCTTGGATGGATTCGAAGCATGGAGTCGAAGCATGGGTTCGAAGCATGGATTCGAAGGCGACAGGCAACGGACAACCCCAGATTCGAATCCCTCATATCTTCCAAACCGTTGATCCAAATGCAATGAAATTTTTACAGGAGCTTGCATACATGTCGAAGAATGTTCTCACCAAATTTCAGCTCAATTGGATGATTTCTCGATTGATTCGAATGGAGTTCGAATCGATCCCAAAGTGGGCCCAATTTCCTGAGGCCGGGCACGTGGGCCCTCCTCACGTGCCAGAAGCGGTCTACCGGATTTTTAGGAGAAATATCAGCCTCCTACGCCTATAAATAGAGCCCCTGGTCATTCAGAAAAGGGGTCGGAGATTTTGGAGAAAGAAAGCATGCCCGGACACTGCTAGGATCACTCTATATCATCATCACTACTACTTATTTCGAATTTGGACTTTGTAACTGCGGTAATCACTTGTAATCAACAAGGATAATCAATAAAAGGATAAAACTTTGGAGTGGACGTAGGCCGGAGATAGCCGAACCACTATAAAAGCTTGTATCTTTATTCATTACTTTTGGATTGCTGTTTAATATTTGCTGAAATCTGAGATTTGTGTTTGAATATTATTGATTTATATTCATACACTGGTGGTTTCACGGTATTCGAGGTTTGTGACCAATTTTGGCGCAAACACTTTGGTGCTTTCATTGAGAGAGACTAGCACCCGCTACATCGGATTTGAAAGTTGGATTTGAAGATTTTAAAGAGTTTGGATTCAAGGACAATGACTAGGCAAAATAGTAAAAGGCAAAGGGCTGAGAGAAGCCAACAGGAAGGAAGTCAACAAGCATTCTTCGGAGCTGGGGAAGGACAGGCTTCAATTTACATAACCCGGGATGAAATGGAAGCAATGACAAATTCTTTGCAGGAGAGATTGTTGAAGAGCCAACAGGAAATGATGCAGACTTTCTTCGAGCAAATGAGAGCTGCAGGGATGCAGAACTTAGGAACAGCTACAGCCGCTGTGGATGCAGGGCAGGGAGCTAGGGTAGTGGAACCCAACGAAGGACAAGGTACGGAGCCAGAAGATAATCAACAGGGGATTGAGGGCAGGCCCACAGGATCCAACACAGGAGGACCTCTGGAAGGAGTTCAACAAGCTAGAGCTAACGTTGCCGCTAGTGAACCACACGAGGAATATGTACCAGAATTCCCTCGGGGGTATGGGGGAAACCCCCAACAGACAATACCGAATTAGTAGAAATCATCAGAAGAACTGTGCGAGGCGGTTTGACCAACGGAGACTTGGAAGGAGTGAATAGGAGTCCATTTTCTCGGGAAATAAGGATGGCTCAGAATCCACCTAAGTTTAAGCTACCTAGCGTGGAGGTTTATGATGGCAAGGCAGACCCAACAGATCACTTGATGAGATACACCAGACACATGGAGGTGCTGGGGGTATCGGAGGAAGTGATGGCCCGATGCTTCCCTTTGTATCTGACGGACTTAGCGGCAATGTGGTTTAGGCAGCTGGGAGAAGGATCTATCAGGACTTAGAGGGAATTGGTGGAAAAGTTTTTGGGACAGTTTCGGGTTCACATCAAGAGGCCGAAGAATGTAATGACATTAACATCAGTGAAGCAAAGGATAGATGAATCGCTTAGAGCTTTTCTAACTCGGTTCAGTGCGGCGGTCGCTTCGGTGGATCGGCCTGATCCATCGATGGTTTTAATGGCAGCAGTATCAGGAGTCATGGAGGACTCGGATTTCAAGGTATCTCTGATACGAGACCCCCCACAGGATCTCGACGAATTCTTTCACGAGGCATAAAGGTTCCTTCGGCAGGAAGATGCGAGTACGGATTTAAAGGTGCAAAAGGTTAGTGTAACTCAGGATGTAGGACCATTCAGCAAAGGTTTGGATAAAGACAAAGGGAAAAGGAAGATGGACGATGATTCTGGAAACGCTAGGAAGCGATGGAAGGATCCAAAGTTTTCTACATATACAGGGTTGAACGAGACGCTGGAACGGATATACCTGGATACTCGGAATCGCCTTCCTTACCGGAGGCCGGCTAGGAGAGAACCAACAGAACGGGAAAGAACATCAGGAAGGCACTGCCTCTTCCATTATTTAGATGGACATGATACCAATAGCTGTAGGCACTTAAAGGATATAATCGAGGAGCATGTAAGGAATGGACAGTTACAGCAATATGTCAGAACTCGGAACGCAACGGTGGACAGGAGCACCTACCAACCACCTCACGCCGTGATGATGTGAGGCCCAGGGATGATGGTCGATTGATCATCCACTGATCAGGATAATATGAAATAAGTAGCGAACTACTGGCAAGCAACCAAGTCATTTACACATGTATGGGGACGGAGATGGCCCCTAGGCATGCTCTGAATGATGATAAACTGCGATGCCGTGGTTTGTGAAATCTGCTTTTCTGCTTTGGTTTGGACACTTGCTTTTCTGATTTGTTTTGGAGTTTGGTTTGAACTCCTGGTTTTCGTTTGCTTTCTAGTTTGGATTTTTTTTTGGATGACGGATTTCTGTTTTGGATGCTGGTTTGAATTTTTGATTTTTTGGTTTGATTTGGATTCTGGATTGGATTTTATTGGATTTTCATCTGGTTTTTGATAAACGGTCGTCGGGTATGGATTATGCCTGGCAAGGGGTGAGTCACTTTGCCCGAACGTGGTAAATTGGCTCATTCAGGTCGTCGAGTATGGACTATGCTCGGCAATGGTCCAGAGTGACCGGGATATGGCCTAGGACTTAGGCCCCATAATATCGATTATTGTTTCAGGTCGTTGAGTATGGACTATGCTCAACAAGGGTCCGGAGAGACCAGGATTCGACTTAGGACTTAAGCCATGGCACTGCTCAACGTCCAAGGACACTGGACCACGGTCGTCAGGTGTGGATTACACTTGGCAAGAACCCGGAGAGGTTATGGATTCGGATATCGACCCGGAGAGGTCCTGGACCTGGCTATTGTCTATTGGATAAGGATGGATTAGGACTCGACTGTTGAGTTCGAATGGATATGGAATTGGCTAAGGCTTTGGTTATGGGATTTGGAATTGGACGCCGGCTCGGAGCAGTCAAGGATGGCATACTCTGGCAGTATGGTTATGGACTTCGGATATTGGATTCGGAACTATTCAAAACACGCCTTCTTATCAAAAGGAATGTTTTGGGGGGCAAAGTGTTATCCCACTTTTTGGTCAAAACTAGAATATCAACAAATTGGCAAGGAATGATGGATATCAGGATTGGAGATCAGTTGGAATCAAGGCTATGATCGATATCGTAAAAATTTGATTGAACTCCGATCGGGACGAAATTAATTGGAGATGATGATAAGGATTAGGAAAGGATGTGTTTCAAATTTCAGGTTAATCGGAGTTCGTATGGAGGAGTTATGATCGATTCAAGGTAGGATAGTCATGCTGTTCGAAACCATCGGCATGCATGGATGGTTCGAACCGATCAGGAGTAACGCTCACTTCGAATCGATGCACTTCGTATCGATCGGCCTGGGTTCGACTCGGCAACTTCGCATCGATCGAAGGCAAGACACAGCGATGGTTCGAATCGATACACTTCGTATCGATTGGTATGGATTCGGCTCTGAGAAGTTCGCGCTAGATGTTGGTTCGACTCGATAGGCTCGTGTAGGAGAGGTAGATGGATCTCGGTTCAATGGCAGCAAACCCAGAATGGTAGCAAGCATGTGGAGGTTCTTCGAATCGATGTGCATCGCATCGATCAGGATGGGTGCAGATGGCTTATTTCGACTCCAGCCTCGTTCGAATCCATCAGGTTAGAGCTTCGTTCGAACCCATATTTCACGACCACTTCGTATCGATATTAATGGATACGAACATGACCGTTGTGAAGTTATGGATAAGGGCGAAGCGTGGAAAATGGATACGAACGCGTCTTCAGGAAGGGAAGCATTCAACACGGCGACAAAGGGGGATCGACCCAGAGAAACAGCGCCACGTCACCAGTACGCACGCGCCTTGGATGGATTCGAAGCATGGAGTCGAAGCATGGGTTCGAAGCATGGATTCGAAGGCGACAGGCAACGGACAACCCCAGATTCGAATCCCTCATATCTTCCAAACCGTTGATCCAAATGCAATGAAATTTTTACAGGAGCTTGCATACATGTCGAAGAATGTTCTCACCAAATTTCAGCTCAATTGGATGATTTCTCGATCGATTCGAATGGAGTTCGAATCGATCCCAAAGTAGGCCCAATTTCCTGAGGCCGTGCGCGTGGGCCCCCCTCACGTGCCAGAAGCGGTCTACCGGATTTTTAGGAGAAATATCAGCCTCCTACGCCTATAAATAGAGCCCCTGGTCATTCAGAAAAGGGGTCGGAGATTTTGGAGAAAGAAAGCACGCCCGGACGCTGCCAGGATCACTCTATATCATCATCACTACTACTTATTTCGAATTCGGACTTTGTAATTGCGGTAATCACTTGTAACCAACAAGGATAATCAATAAAAGGATAAAACTTTGGAGTGGACGTAGGCCGGAGATAGCCGAACCACTATAAAAGCTTGTGTCTTTATTCATTACTTTTGGATTGCTGTTTAATATTTGCTGAAATCTGAGATTTGTGTTTGAATATTATTGATTTATATTCATACACTGGTGCTTTCACGGTATTCAGGGTTTGTGACCAATTTTGGCGCAAACAAACATATTATCGATCCAAGTACCGCCAACACCCCTCTTCTCACTCGGAACAAAGCAAAGATAAGCACGGCCATAAGGGGTCGCAATCCAATGTCCCCCGATATCAACACTCTGTTTCCTCTTCCACACGACAATCTCGGGATCCTCACAGGAGAGCTGAACTTTCAAAGTCGTCTCCTCCTGTTTCCGCAACAGATCCAACAGTATCAGAGAGACTGACCGAACTTAAAGTTAAATTTCCAAAGATCTGCTTTGATGGTCTGAAGTTCCTTCCGACGATCCACCATATACCTGGAGATGTTAAGCAGAGCGCTATCGCCTGTACCTACGACGTCTATGTTCAATATGATGCGTTCGTTCATCTCGCTGAGAAAGTGTCGGAAGTCTCCATGGTACGCCAACATGAGATTGATCGCCTGAAGCTTGAGGCTATTCATGACAAAGACATTATCAAAGCTCAGGACGAAGAGATTACGTCTTACAAATCTCAACTTGAGGCCGCCCAGCAGAGTGCCAAGGATTCCGCCAAAGCCGTAACTCGTCTGGAATCGAATCACAAAAAAGAACTCGATGAGGCGGTACAACGCTATGGGGCTTTGGCTTTGGAAAAACACTCCGTGCAAAAAGAGAGGGATGCATTCTGTCTCTGAGTTAAATAACTTGAGGAGCGACTCTGCAAAGAGAAAGAAGAGAAGATTGCTGCCCAAGAAGAGTCGCAACGGTATTGCGACGAGATCGTTGTGACGTGACTCCTAAAGGCCAGACTTAAGGACGAGCTTTCTAAAGTTGAGGCGCTGAAGAATGAAGCCCGCGAAGATGGAAAAAAGATAGCATCTGCAGAACTGACTCCCGTCTTGAGGCGGCCAAGGAAGAAGGTAGAGAAGAAGTTAAAACCATGTTCGACCCGCTTATTGCCGAATTCAATGCCCGCATTCTCATGCACCGGGACTTAACTCTTCTAGACGAGGGCTATCTCGAATCTTTGGCCAAGGCATGGGAGACCTTAATTGAAATCAAGAAGGCCGAATACGGTATCGAGGAGGTTGATTAGGGGGCTTTGATAAAAGAATTCCTTAAGGGAAACGAGCCTTCGGACCTGTCGGCGGCTAAAGCCCTTTATTGCAAAGGCTTCCCTCAATGAAAGGGAAAGAAGTTATCGCCGGTCCATCCGGGATTAAGTCTCCAGCTCGTGTGCCTACCCAGCCGGCCGGTCGGCCGATACTCGATCCTTTTTAACAGCACATTGGCTATGACTCGGAGGACCTCGGCCTTGGCGTTCATGTTTTGTCCCATATTCCAGAGGGTGAGACCCCCCTGACGGCTGAGAGTCAGCCGGAACCTGGTCAGCAACTCTTTTTCTTTAGCATTCCAAGAGTTTTCATTTTTCATCAGAAGCTATCGTATTCTAATACTTTCTTTTCATGATTTTATGCAGGCCATTCTGATCTTGAGACCACTCCGAGGAGCGATGTCGCCAAGGAGGTTAGGGGAAAAACGAGTGAAGCCACTCACGCAGGAGAGGCTCCTGGTCCCGATGCTCAGGTGATCGGAGCGCTTGACGAGAACAAATCTGAGACTTCCTCTCCCAACGATGGGAGTTATGAAGTTGAAATTAAAGGCGTCTTTGAGCACATGTCCGAACTGAGCATGAAGGAGCAGCTTGATAAAGTGAAGGAAAAGACGATCAAGATCAAGGTCGAACCTCAAGCTGTGGACCCGGACGATCCTTTGAACAAGCCGTTGAAGGTCATTCTCCCACGCGGGTCCAAACGCATGGATGTTCATCATACTTCTTCAGCTGTTACTTCCCCGTCAAAGAAAGCTATCAAGGGTAAACCTACCGGGGAGGAGTCATCAGGCAAAAAGTCGAAGAAGTCAAAGAAGTAGTCTTCGCTCTCGTTCAACAAGAGCTAGTTTAGATTATGTAATTATTTTTGTTTTCGTAGTTTATGTAAATAAACTTTTGACTCCGAGCTTCGGAGGAGTTGTAGTAGAAACTTATTTTTGATGAATAAAACTTAGTTCTTTTTGCCTTTCAAAAGATTTCTGTTGTCTGGTTTTCTGTATAATCATGGTCGGAACTCGAGCTACTGCAAGTTACGTGAACTTTTCGATTCATCTTCAAACAAGTTGACAACTTTTTTGGTATTTGCACATTCTTGTATCCCATGCTCTGGGTACTTGGAATATTTTCCAATCCGTATGCCAAGGGCTTGATGACTTCAAGTCATTTTTATCCAGTCCGCCTTGAGGGGACTTGGACATTTAAATCGTTTATACTCGAGTCCGCACTCTGGGGACTTGGAGGTTTTGAATTGTTTATACTCGAGTTCGTACTCTGGGGACTTAGAGTACTCCATTCCGCACTCCGAGGATTTGGAGATTTAGAATCGTTTATACTCGAGTCCGCACTCTGGGGACTTAGAGTACTCCAGTCCGTACTCTGGGGACTTGGAGGTTTTAAGTCGTTTATACTCGAGTCTGCACCCTGGGGACTTAGAATACTCCAGTCCGCACTCTGGAGACTTTGAGGTTTTGAGTCATTTATACTCGAGTCCGCGCTCTGGGGACTTAGAGTACTCCAGTCCGCACTCCGAGGACTTGGAGGTTTTGAGTCATTTATGCTCGAGTCCGCACTCTGGGGACTAATAGGTTTTGAGTCGTTTATACTCGAGTCCGTACTCTGGGGACTTAGAGTACTCCAGTCCGCATTCCGAGGACTTGGAGGTTTTGAGTCGTTTATACTCGAGTCCGCACTTTGGGGACTTAGAGTACTCCAGTCCGCACTCCGGGACTTGGAGGTTTTGAGTCGTTTATACTCGAGTCCGCACTCTGGGGACTTAGAGTACTCCAGTCCGCACTTCGGTGACTTGGAGGTTTTGAGCCGTTTATACTCGAGTCCGCGCTATGGGGACTTAGAGTACTCCAGTCCGCACTCCGAGGACTTGGAGGTTTTGAGTCGTTTATAGTCGAGTCTGTACTCCGGGGACTTAGAGTACTCCAGTCTGCACTACGGGGACTTGGAGGTTTTGAGTCGTTTATAGTCGAGTCCGCGCTCTGGGGACTTAGAGTACTCCAGTCCGCACTCCAAGGACTCGGAGGTTTTGAGTCGTTTATACTCGAGTCCGCTCTTTGGGGACTTAGAGTACTCCAGTCCGCACTCCGGGGACTTGGAGGTTTTGAGTCGTTTATACTCGAATCCGCGCTCTGGGGACTTAGAGTACTCCAGTCCGCACTCCGGAGACTTGGAGGTTTTGAGTCGTTTATACTCGTTCGTACGTCAGACAGAGTAAAGTATCTCTTAGTCATTTGTTACAGCGTTATCATACACAGAAACATCGAAAATTCATAGGAAAAGGAAAGGGCTTCAAGCCTTTATTAATGCAAATAAGCTAAATTGTCTTTTTACATGTCGTAAACTAGGAATAAAAACTTGCTGGAAATAAATGCAACTAAAATATGCTAGAAATGAACTAAGTGTAATAATGCCGTAAATGTTCAACATTCCATGGTCGGGGGAGTATCGCACCGTCGACGGTCGCTAGCTTGAAAGTTCCTTCTCCAAGCTTCCGTTCAATGGCGTATGAACCTTCCCATGCGGGGCTCATGTGTGATGGAACTGGGAAAATCGTTTCAAAACGACATCACCCACGCCGAAGATTCTCGGTCGGACTTTTTCATTATAATATCGAGCAACTCAATACCTGTACGCGGCCGCTCTTAAATTAGCTTCTTCGCGTTTTTCATCAATGAAGTCCAACGATTCCAGCAAGAGATCTTGATTTGACTCAGGGTCATAATAAGTTACCCGATGTGACCGGAATTCAAGTTCCATGGGTATGACAGCTTCCATGCCATATGCTAATGCGAATGGAGTGTGGCCAGTCGCGGACTTGTGGGTGGTTCTGTAAGCCCAAAGTGCTGTCGGAAGCTCATCCACCCACTTGCCTCTAGCCTTTTCCAAACGTTTTTTTCAATATGGATTTGATTATCTTTGTTTACAGCCTCCACTTGTCCATTAGATTTCGGATGACCAACCGCTGCAAACTTTTTCTCAATACCATATTTTTGGCAAAATTCCCTGAACTCTTTGCTTTCAAATTGAGTTCCATTGCCTGTAACGATGGTTCGTGGCAGGCCAAAGCGGCATAGGATATTTCGTACCATGAAATTAATGACTTTCTTGGTGGTGATAGTGGCCAAAGGCTATGCTTCTGCCCACTTGGTAAAGTAATCGACCGCAACAATCGCGTATTTTGCACCACCTTTGAATAGGGGTAAGGAACCGACTATATCGATCCCCCACATTGCAAATGGCCATGGACTAACCATTTGTGTGAGTTTCGTCGGCGGAGCTCTTGGGATTTTCGCATACTTCTTGCATTTTTCACATCTTCTTACGTAGTTTACGGCATCTCGATTTACAGTTGGCCAATAGTATCCATAGCGGAGGATTTTCTTTGCTAATGTCTGCCCCCCGGTATGGTCGCCATATTCACTTTTATGGACTTACGCCAGGACTCGTTTTATCTCATCATGGGCAATGCACCGGAGCAATGGGGTCGAGAATCCCCACCGATACATTATTCCATCCTGCATTACATAACGAGAAGCACTACGAATGACTTGTCGTCTTTCGCTCCTGCTTTCAGGCACGGCCCCATGTAACAAGTACTGCTTGAATGGGGTCATCCATGACTCCTTCTCGATTTCTTTTTCTAACATGAAATCTACCTCCATTATATTTATGCTCAGAACATGTAAGGATTCAACGGGAAATAATCTCATCTACTGCGCATCGCCAATGCTTGCAAATTTTGCCAATGAATCAGCTGCTCTGTTTTGTTCACGCAGAACATGTGAAATATCATAATACTCGAGATTCTGTAGCAGCTCGTGAACTTGGGCCAAATACAGGGCAAGTCTCCGCCCCATTGCTTGGTAGTCTCCATGCACTTGATACACCACCAGTTGCGAGTCGCAAAAAATGTCAACCGATCTTATTCCTAGTTCTTTGTTGAGTCTTAAACCGGCGATCAATGCTTCATACTTGGCTTCGATATTCGTTGCTGTGAATTCGAGTTTCAAAGCATAGCAAACTGATCGGTTTTCAAGAGTCACCAGAACTATGCCAACCCTCGAACAATGGTCGTTAGATGCCCCATCGGTGTACATCTTCCATCGGACGGGAGGTATGACATTGCGGCTGTTTGATTCGTCTGTCATGGTGAATTCAGCAATGAAATCCGCTAGCGCTTGCCCTTGTATGGCCCTTCGCGGCAAGTAGGTAATATTGAACCGACTCAACTCGATATTCCATTTTAACATCCTTCCGGAAGTTTCCGGTCGTTGGAGTACCTGTCGTAGGGGTTTGTCGGTGTAAACAGTGATCGAGTGTGCCTGGAAGTATGGGCGAAGCTTGCGTGATGCAATCACCAAGCAATAAGCTAATTTCTCGATCTTGGGATAGTTTCTTTCTACCCCCGTCAGACGTTTACTAACATAGTAAACTGGTTTTTGAACTCGGCCCTCTTCACGAACCAAAGCCGTACTGATAGCATGTTGGGATACTGCCAAGTACACATACAACATTTCATGGTCTATTGGTTTTGATAGCACTAGAGGGCTCTCCAAATGTCTTACCGGAGCTCGGAATGCATCCTCACAGTCGGATGTCCACTCAAAATTTCTTTTTCCTTTCTTTATCACGTCGAAGAAAGGAATACACTTGTCTGTAGCTCTAGATATGAATCCACTCAGCGCTGCCACCTTTCCGTTCAAGCTTTGTACTTGTTTTATAGTTTTGGGCACTTATATGTCTCGAATAGCCTAAATCTTTTCCAAGTTGGCTTCAATTCCACGTGCATTCACAATGAAACCCAAGAACTTCCCTGATGCCATGCCAAAAGAGAACTTCAAGGAGTTAATCTTCATACCGTATTGTCTGAGTATATCAAACATTTCTGCTAAGTCTTGGATGTGGTCATTTGACTGCCGTGACTTCACGAGCATGTCATCCACATAGACTTCCATCATTCTACCAATTTGGTTCTTAAACATTCGATTCACCAGGCGCTGATACGTTGCCCCCGCATTTTTCAATCCAAATGGCATTACTACATAGCAATATAGCCCTATATTTGTGACAAAACTGGCGTGCTCTTGGTCTGGAATGTCCATCGGGATCTGATTGTATCCTGAATACGCATCCATAAATGGAAATAATTCGTGTCCGGACGTAGAGTCGACGAGCTGGTCGATTCTAGGTAAAGGGAAACTATCCTACGGGTATGCTTTATTCAAATCGGAGTAATCAACACAAGTTCTCCACTTTCCATTTGCTTTCTTCACCAGCACTGGGTTAAATACCCATTCAGGGTAGAAGGTGTCACGGACGAACCCATTGGCTTTGAGTCTGTCCACCTCCTCTTTGAGAGCCGCGGACCTCTCCGGGTCCATACCTCTCCTTTTCTGTTTTACGGGAACGTGTTTCGGGTCAATGTTCAACATATGACTCGTAATACTCGAGAAATCCCACACATATCAGAGTGTGTCCAAGCGAAAACGTCCAAATTCGCCCGGAGGAAATCAGCAAGATCCTCGGCCACTGAGGGGTCGAGTTGTGATCCAATCTTAAGAACTCATGATGGGTCTTCCCGGCTGACTGGAATGTCGACCGTCAGCTCAGTCGGTGCTGCATTTGTTTCCCTGGGTTCCCCATCATCATATCTTGGATCTATGTCTCTATGGATCTGAGAATGCTGCCGGAGCCAGGGCTCCGGCATTACTTGTCAATCATCAATCTTTAGGACGCGGACGGAGCTGTCCGCAACCTTTCTCTTCTCTCTCCACTGAGCTTCTCTCAGTTCCGCCACATAACATGCGCGACCGGTTGCTTGATCGCCATGTACAACACCGACTCCTTTGTCTGTCGGAAATTTTAATGTCAAACACCATGGGGCCAAAGAAGCCCTAAATTCTGCCAAGGCTGGGTGACCCAAAAAGACATTGTATGGAGAGTCAACGTCCATTACTATGAATGGTAGGACTCGCACTCTCCTACGCTCACCTTCTCCCAGTTCAATTGGTAGCTCTATATACCCCATCGCATCGGCTGCAGCACCGTTAAAGCCGTGGATACGGGATTTGCATAGTTTCAAATCTTTCGTTTCCATCTTCATTTGGTCATAAGCCTTCTTGAAGATGATGTTGACAGAGCTTACACAATCAATCAGGATTCTTTTCACGTAAGCTGGCCCGATTGTTGCAGATATAACCATCGGGTCGATAGTAGGAGCCTCCAACTTGTCCTCGTCTCGTCTCCTAAACACTATATCGTCAGTCATCATGTGTTGTTCCTTTGTGGGGGTTCCATCTTCTACATTCGAACAACATTCATAATCCACATGCCTCAAGGAGGTAGCATATCGTTCCATCTCCTGCCAATTCTTGTCTGCAGGATGAGGTCCTCCAACAATAGTGTTTGTAATCAATCTACCCACAGTCCGAGCAGGTTGTTCTGGTTGGCGTGGAGCCGTCCTGCGTCCGGAGTCTGACATTCCTTGCCTTCCATCTTGCGGGTTTTTGAAAAATTCCTACAATTTTTTCTGTCTGATTAACTTTTCTATGGCGTCATGGAGGTGTCTACACTCCTCGGTACTGTGCCCATAGGTCTCATGGAAGCGACAGTACTTCCCTGTCCATTTCTGTTCTTCGGTGGACTCCTTTGGGCGCGGCTTTCTGTATTCAAAGGTGTTACAGGTAGATAGATAAATGTTTTCAAGAGAAGTATTCAGCGGGTTGTATTCATTGTAGGTCGGAATCCTTTACTTCCATTTCCCTACTTCTCTTTTCTTTCCGGGATTTCCACCTCCGGATCCTTTGGACTGCCTAGGCTTGTTCTAGACGTTGACTTGAACTTTTCTCGAACTATCGCCGGACTGCTTCACGGCGATGTTACTTTTCACAGTCTCCTGAACAAGCCCTGGTGCTTTATCTTGTCTCGTCCATCGAGCCTCCTCCCTCCGTATGATCTGATGGGCTTTGGAATAGAATCATTCTAATGTAGCTGGGGGCTTTCCCGCCAATCAATCTCCAAACTCCGAGTCTGGATCTACACCTCACATTACTGCCATCAAAATTGCATGGTCGTTAGGATTACTAACTTCAGTGGCAGCAACATGAAAACTTTGTAAGTATGCTTTCAAAGACTCTCCCGGAGCCTGGATTACACTTGATAAAGACATCACGTCCTCTGGTCGGGTAGCCTGTATCCTGAATTATTCAACAAATTTCATCGCTAACTCGTCGAAGCTGGATATAGATCGCGTACGAAGCTGAGTAAACCACATAGTGGCGAATCCAGACAGAGTGATTGGGAAACACCTACACTTAGTTGCGTCATTTGCCCTTGCCGAATCCATCATCCATTCGTACCTCATCACGTGGTTCCTAGGGTCAGTATTCCCTTCGTAGGCTGGGGTAGTCGGCATATTGAATTTCTTGGGATACTCGGCCTGTAGGATAACATCTGTGAAGGGAGTATGACTTCTAGACACTCCCCAATCCTCGTTGGTTAGGCCTTAGTTCTCTCTCATCAACTGCCTGACCATGGCTAATAAATCCGGAGTTTGATGGAGGATGGGAGGTTGGGTTCAGTTCCATGGGACCGTGCGGGTTGATGTCCCGCTTGATTTGGGTCTTGGTGATCCGGGCGTCCGGTCTCACCACGTGCCTGATCCTTGGCGGATCGGTCAGTGGCACCTGCTTGCGCAGCTTCATCCCTACGGCGTCTACACCTAGGAGGTTCGTCTACTGAGGTCAAGCTATCAGATTCAGAATAAGGAGCAGGACTACTTCCAGCATTCTGATGCTACTGCTCGGCAAGCTGAGCCATGAGCTTAGTGTTAGCTTGAATCTGCTTAGCAAGTTGCCTTCTACTTTCCCTGAGTTCTCTTATCAAGTCGTTGAACTCTGTTCAGGAAACGACCTCCGCTTGGTTCTAGGTGGAGGTTCCTGCGCCTTGAATTGCTGGTTGGTTGCTTGGTCCTATCTGTTATACACTAGCAGTTTCGTGGACATCTGCGTTGTGAGAGGCCGATCTAGTTCGTGGTCTCCCCATGGCAGATTTGTTGGTTGTAACTCTGAGTAGAATCAACAGATGTTTTTTGAATGATTTGGATCTCCTTCGGGGGATTTTTCAATCCAGTAGCTACAAAGTAGATCCTATCGCCCTGAGAATTCGATTCTCAGTGAAAGCACCAAAATGTTAGCACCAGAATTGGTCACTAACACCCTTAAGAGAGATTGTGTGGAGAGATTAATGAAGAAAGTAAGTTAAACAGAGGATAATATGCAGATTTAAATGCAGAAAATACGAACACCAGATTTATAGTGGTTCGGCGTATTTGCCTACGTCCACTTTGAAGTTATCTTTACTGCTTTTCACGATAATCGATTACAGATACAATCCGTATACCAATTATATTGAATACAATTACTGAGCAAAAAAGATAAGTCTTGAATGAGTCTTGAATGCGGCAGAGTCTCCCCGGTGTTCTCGAAAAAAGGTCTCTTTCACTGTGCCCCTGCCTCTCTATTTATAGACGAAGGTTGGTTGGACTTCCCTGGTGGGCCTAGCAGCTTGGTATCTCGGCCCAATATAAGTAATCTCCGACTGCCGAACCAAAAATACCGAACGGCAGAGTGCCGACCGACATCTTTGTGCCAAACGAAATGATGCGTTGCGTGAGAGGTGTAGGCCGAACGAGGATCGACGTCGGACGGAGAAAGTGCCGAACGAAGTTGGAATGCCGAACAATCCAGGAATGATGAGCGAGGCATGAATGCCGAGCGCTCTAGAATCCAAACGCTCTTGAATGCAACCGAACCAGTTGTGCCGAACGTTCCTGAATGCCAAGCAATCTCTAATGCCGAACGTTCCTGAATGTCGAACGTTCTCTAATGTCGAACGTTCCTGAATGCCGATCGTTCTCTAATGCCGATCGTTCCTGAATGCCGAGCGTTCTTTAATTCCGACCGTTCCTGAATGTCGAGCGTTCTCTAATGCCGAACAGTGTGGAATTCCGAACGAGATTGGATGCCGAACAACTTTGTCATGCCGAAAGGCCTTCAGTGTCGATCGACCATTGATGCCGAACGGCCTGGTCGTGCCAAACGAGAATGCCGAGTCCTTAGTTGCCTGGTCAAACCTCCAGGTAACAGTACGATTAATGATTGGTGAAGTTGTGTTAACTTCTTTCTATAAGGATATGCACGTAAGACTTAAGACCAAGTATGTATGTTCAATTTAATTCATCTACAGCGTAATTTGCGACATCATATAAGATATGATTAAAATCCTTTCTTGTCCTCGGTCAAGGAGTTGATAGGTTATGTGAGTCGAGAGGCTGCATGTATAATTCACTCATGTAGGATCTCGTGTATACACCCAAAAGGAGTTTAAGACCGACCGACGATGGTTGAATAATCTATGTTATGTACATAAGTTTTTGTGAACTTAAAATTAAATCAATTTTATCTAATTATTGGATGACATCTAAAGAAATTGATTATTTAAGATGAAATGATATTTACCAAGCCTAAAATAGACTCAACTCATTAGAATGTCTAAAAAGAATTCTCATATATTAAAGCGAAAATATGAGTTTCTTATCAACATCAAGAAAAAATGTTGTTGGTGATAATAATCTCCTAAGTTGTCAAGTAGCCATGAATAATATAGACCATGATGCTTAAGTCAGGAATAGAATCTATATTGACCCAAGATTTTGGTCATTTGAATTTGGCATATTTAATTTATTTTAAATATTGAAAAGTTAATTCTATAAGTCAAATAATTTAAATTTCAAATATAGCGATTTATTTGATAATGTGAATTATTAAATTAAATAATTGGAATTGTTTAAATAATTGAATCCTAAATTTAATCTAAATAAATGGATTTCAGAAGATTGTTCAAATTCAATTTCAAATAACAAATGGTTAGTGTAAATTTTAGTTTATAATTTAAAGTGATTAGAATGGTTCTAATAATAATTCGTTTGAATTAACGAGTGAAAATAGCCTTCCAAGGCACTGTCTAGGAATTGGACGTATTAATGTCATTAGATCCATAATATTTAATTATTATAGTTTAACGAATTTTTTGGCGATCGGACACATCAATTGGTCATATGAGCTCGAAATGCATACAAATTAATTAAAGGAATTTAAATTAGTATAATTTGATATTGAAAGCTAACTTCTGTAAATGATGGAATTAGTCCTCGATACTAGTTCTATTCTATTCGGAACGTGGGTATTTAGTATAGAACGCCAAACGGCATGCCTTGATTGGAGTTTGAAATTTTAGAGCATGATTAGTGCTTTGATAATTTTCCATAAATGGACCTCAACATTTTCCAATTTGCAAAACCCTAAAATAAAAAATGAGACCGTTATTGAAGTCCACAATCCAATTGCCATTCTCGAACGGAGCCATCAGAGGCCGTACCGGCCTTCGAACTAACTGTGAAATTGTGTGGCTCGATGAAATGAGCAAGATGGACGGTTGGATTTTCATTTGATGGAGCAAGGCAGCACAGATTGTCGTTCGATCATGGTGACTTCTTTTGGCTCGTTCTTGCGGTAGAGGCGAGGAGGAGCAACGAGTCTCAAGGTGATGGGAAGCTGGAGGATGGGGCTAGCTTTGGCGAGCTTGCGACGGCATGCGATCGACCTAGCGGTGGCGGTTGAGCGACAAAGTCGCAATGATAGGTTTGAGCATGGCTTGGGTTTGTTAATTACCTAATTTCATTAACGATGTAATTTAATTAAAATAATTACATTATTTAAATCGTGAATCTTATAAACTGTATAACTCTTTCATATTAGATCCAAATCGAATGTGGTCAGTCGCGTTGCACTCATTACAATGAATACTACGCTATGGAATCAGATTGGATGGATTTGGAGATAGTAGGAATTTTTGTTAAAGTCGAATGTCCGTTCCATTTAGTTCAAACCAGAACGACTTGGCGATAACTGTAATTTCGGTGAGTTAGCCCACCTCTTTGGACCCACTTATATTTTATACAACTGCATATTTTTTTGTTGATGCTTATTTCTTGGACGATTTACTGTATTATCAATTGGTTTGGATTTATTCTCACACTAGGAGCGAACGACCATTCATATCTACCTTCCTAGTTATAGATGACCCATATTATATGATAATGTATTGTATGTGATGCATGGGGACAGGTTGGAGGGATTCAACATGATTCCTCACCATTGCTGATTTTACTTTTCATATATATCGTGACATATGATTTGTCGAATGTCATATTTTATTACATGGATATGCTTTTGCTTATTTAGTGCTATAGTAGTGCTTGGTCTTGTTTTTAGTATATTGAAATAATACAAATTAAAGATTTTTATTTAAAAGGATTTTAAAGTGGTTTTGAAATGATATATATTATGACTAATTATTCTTGAATTATTAAAAGAATGAGTTTATTTTGAATAAAATAAAAAGTATGATTTTTGGTATTATAGACTGATAGTTGTGAAATATGTTATATAAAGACTTTTGAACTATATTATAAAGGTCTTTAAAAAACTCAATGAATAAGTCCATCTTTTATTATAAAGAAAGTACGACTTTAAAGAAGATAGAAATCGTTTGAAACAAATATTTCTTAAATGGTTTATATAAAAGATTTATAAAAGTAGTATTTTATAAATAAAGTAACAGATTTATAAACTTTATAAATATTAAAAATAGATATGTAACTGATATTTGGTAAGTAGATTTATAAATAGGATTTTATAAATAAACGAGATTTATAAAGAAATGGATTTATAAATAGAAATTTACAAAAAAGGAGATTTTATAAAGGGAAGTTTTATAAAATAGAATGGAGATTTATAAATATAGTATTATAGTATGGAAATAATTTATGTTGGGATTTGAATATGGATTTTTATAAAGGAAATACATTCACGTTTTAAAAGTTATAATAATCTTTGAAAGGAATGTTTTGAACGTAATATTTTTCAATGGAGTTAAAGGGTTTTAAAAAGCGATTTAAAATGTACCAAGGGATGAAGACATAGATTTTAGCATATATTGTCGTGATAGATATTTTGGAGAAAGCAAGTAAGGCATAGACTATAACACTAACGTTATAGTAACTGATTTCTAAAAGGAAGTGTTTTATATAGTATTTTGGATTTATATAAATATAAATAGTCGAATCCCTATGCTATTGTTTTGGGTTGCCTTAATGATGTTTTATGCAACATTCATTTTGACCCAACAAAGCGTGTTTTGAAAAACTATAAAGCTTTCCTCAAAGGATTTGTAAATATAACAACTGCAGATTTAAGTATATAGAGATATTTTCTAAGTTTCGAAAACGAAATGGGTTGTGAATATAATTATACCATTGAGATTAGTATATGGAAATGTTTTCGAAATATCAAAAGATTAAAATGGTTTTGATAATATATCTTTTTGAGGGATATTTGAGATAATTATTTGGAAAGTGATTTAATTAATAAAAGCTTAATTAAACAGGCCTAGTGTGAGCTTTTGTGCTAGATTGTATTTTTGGTTCCTTGACTTGATGTGGAACTTAGTAGTTATGCATTTGGTACGAGGCCAGCTGAGTAGGCTTGATTATCGTTTGGTGTTCAGATTGATGATTTGAGTAGTGTGGAGTGAATATGATACTCCAATCTCTTGAGCTTCCTTCCTAGCCAAAGGATAGCAAGTTGAGGGTTGGAAATGTGATAAGTCTATGAGACTTGATTTCCACATGAGGTTGAGGGTCTCTTATCGATTATTGGTCCGGAGAGACCAGGATTGGATTTTCCTGCTCTTTGCAGTAGCGACAGGTCAGATATGGTTGTCCATAGCCTACACTCTATTTATACGAGTTTTATAGTATTTTTGAGATGATGTATCGCCCACACCAGATTGTTGTCTAACCTTAGGTTTTATGCATTGGTTCTTATAACCTTAGGACACTCTTAAGTAGATTAGGGATAGCAGGTCTGGACAGTGCATGGAGCTATACGGGGTACGAGCAAGAGGCTACGCTTTCATATATCTATAATTGGAGCTTACTATTGATTATATGTCGTGCAGTATTGTGGAGCTATGTTAGTACTTGTATTATTAGAGATAGTTATAATGTTCATTATAAAGATTTGGGATGTATAAACTCTTTATTTCTAAAATTTTTTACTCTGTAAACCTGATGCACTCTTATGTTCTTATTTACATCTCATTTGATTATATCACAATCTCACTTGTTTTAAATCTATATTATTATATTATATTTTGTTTGTGCGCTATGAGATGTTCTACAAGTTTTATATTTAGATTTTCCTCTACCTTACATTCTTAGCTACCGTCTACATCGGCTAGGTACCTCCACGGCACACTTCTTAGGTATATCGGGTACCGAATGTCTAAGGCGGTCGTCATATTTAAGATAGGACTAGAGCCCTTAGCTATAGTGATCTAGAATGACCTTTGGTGTGTAGGTGAATCTGAAGGAATCAGATGATTCACTACAACTTTGATCGATGGATAGCCAAAGAGTTTGACTACTAGTGATTGATCATTACCACTGAAGCTTATTCAATAGCAAAGCACACCTTATATTCATAAAGCATACTATGGGAGGACAAGTGTTACCATCAAATACTCCACTGTCTGAAAACAGACTCAAACAGATGAAATGATTTGCAAAATGATGAAGAAATGAATCAAGGAGCTTGGAAGATGTCAAGATTGAAGAAACCAAAGATTTTGCTAAGTTTCAGAACTACAACTCAGGTTTGTATCGACCTGATTAAGGTTCGTATCGACATGATTTTCATTGAAATGATGCACTCCAACATGATTAGAACTATTAAGAATGATGATGAAGAAACTCAAAAAATTTGATGGAATCCTAAAAAGCCAAATCAGGTCTAACCAACCTTATTTGATCAGCACCGATCTGATTTTGAGACTTGGAATGGAAATAGGTGGACGAAAGGAGCCTAATCATGAAGAGAAAATGAGCTTCAGATGTAAAAATTAAGGTTATCACTGACCTAATTCAAGTCGATGTCGACCACTTTTGATTACTACTGACCTGAAATGAAGACTTGAATTGGCAAGAGGTCGATGAAGATAGCTATAGAATAGAGAAAAGTTTGAAGAATGATGGAAAAATGGGATTGGTGGCTACTAGAAGTGGTCGGTACAAAGTTAATTTTCTACTTAGAGATCATGCTAGATGACTCGGTCTTCATGCGTGGATATTTGGATCTTGGAGTTATGACATTTTCAAACCTAGATGGTGAGATTACAGCAGGGATTTTCCTATAAATAGTAAGCTACCTACAACTAGGAGAGAACTTTTGACACTTTGATTCTTTTCTACCTTCTTCTTTCCTAAACACTCCTAAATTCAAGATCGGCTAGACTGTGGTCAAATTTGAGTGGTAGTATTGTATTCCAATGAGAATTAGTCAGATGATAAGAATAAAGTAGACCTAGGCTGAATTATTTATCGAACCACTATAAAATGTGCTCGTATGTTCTTATATCCTTCTTTTTTTTTCTTGTATGATTTAGATTTATCTTGGGGTATTGGATCATTTTACAACACAAAAATACATAAGTAATATCAATATATAATTGGTATAGGGCAACTTATATTTGAGATTCCTAATCCTTTAATATATTTTAATGGATGTCGATTTAAAGACTAATGTACTTCCTACGAAATACCCTAATGATTCAAGAGCCAGACACATCTGAATTCAAGGTATACATACGATACATATGTAATTATTCCAAGAAACTATTTATGTTTGTTTCAATTCTACATATATATTAATTACACATATTATTATATAAGTTCAACATGTTTATAATCATTATAATTCAGTTAACTTATATACTATTATATATATCTTTTTAAATAAATCATATTTAGTTATCTTAATTCTTAATTTTATTTTACAAATCTAATTAAATTTTATTCAAAATTTCAAAGTTATTATTTTATTCATCTTAATCTTTTAAGAAAAATATTTAACTATAACCTTATAGCATATATCAAATATACATATAATAATAATTAACCAACTAATTAATTAATTATTCAATTAAATTTTTTAATTAAATATCTTATAAATTTCAAAAAACTATTTAATTTAATTTCTCAATTTTTTTGGCAAAATCATAACATTTTGTTTATTAAACTATAACTTTTATAGTTTATACACACACACACACACACACACACACACACACACACACACACATCAGTATACGTATTATATTCAGTTAACATCTAATTAATTATTTATAAAATAAATCATTTATTTAATTAAATATTTATGTTAAATATTTGAATGAAATTCAAATTTTTATTTAGTTTATCTTAAATAATTTTATGGTAAATACTCAACTATAACTTATAGTTGTATATACATATATCACTATATATATTTTTTGATTTATTAAATTTTCATTAACTACTTATTTAATTAATCAAATTAATTAAATATTTATAAAAATTTCAATAAATAGTGAATTGATTTCTCAAACCAATTTTGAAATTTTTCCATATTTATTTTACAACATTTACAAAATTGCCTTTCATATTTTAAACTTAACACTTAAATCTAAAATATATTTTAAATTTTCAAATCATAATTTTAATGTTAGACCAAATCCCATATAATTTTGGACCAACCTTTTGAACTTACTCCACCCATTGGGCCCGGCCAGTGGTGGGGAGGAGAATACTTTTTATTCAACCCTAAGCCTTACCATTACAATTTTAAATAGCCATATGGTAGAAAAGTTTATTGGTTGGCCCTTAATGCTGGTTAACTAAACTGCAAAGGCTGTACAGGCTCTTATACCATTGGTACGAACTTGGTCCATTTAGCAATAGGTGAAATGAGAAAATTTCAAAGAAATTCCCTAATTGGATCTTAGTGGGTCTATAAAGCCTAATAGTTAACAATAGATCCAACCTAGTTGTTTAAATAAAATCTTCTTTTATTTTAAATGTTTTGTATTATTTTGTTAATTTGGTTAACTAAATATATTTAATGTCAATATACAATCAAGAAAGGCAGAGGAGGCAATAGAGTAAATTGAATCAAATGAAAGGAAGGTTTTGTTTCATTTCCAGAGCTAAAATCTTTTCGATTTTCCTTTGCAACTTCGTTGATTTAATTTAAAAGAAAACCACTTAAATCAACCTTTATATATTAATGTTGCTAAAACGGTTGCTAAAAACCTTTGATTCAGTGGGTATATCGTAAAATAGCAGGGCTTAAAGCAAATCTACTATTTAATATTGCTAAATTGAAATGGCGTAGCTGGTGTACAGCGCTATGGGCTATGGTGGGGATTTTGCGGTGCTTTAGCGGGGCTTAAACTACATAGTCCATCTTCCAAGTGGAGTGTAGTAGCATTTAACTCAGTCTATGAGTCTGGATGAGATCTGGATTCAAAAGGGAGAGAAAGGTTGAAGATATTTGATCTTACGGTGGCTATAAATAGTCCAACCCTCTCCATTCAAATCATAAAAATAATAAACTCTAGCCTGCATTAGAGAATTGGTCGAAGACTTAAAGCCGGGATTTGCACATCGAGTTTGAGGACAAGGAATAAATAATCCGAAGAGGAACATCTAGCACTCGACGTGTCGATAATTGTTAGATCTAAAAGTGTAACAACTCGCCTTTTCGACCCCCAAATGTCGACCCAAATACATCCATGTTATTCATGTATCGAGCACTCAGGTGCCAGAAAGATAAATTATTAGGATAAAATATAAGAAAAGGAAATAGAACAAGGAAGAGGAGAACACAAGATCAGAATCTCACAATTGAACGATAACATATGACATCAAAAGACAGTACAAATTGTCACTATAAGATATATAGTACTTTCGAATTATCATCACTTGGAAAGTTATAACAACCCATCCTCACATTTGTCGATATATACAACATAATAATGCGGTGGAAATGAGAATACGACGGTAGGTGAATGGAAGCATCCAGCTCGTCTCCAGAATTTACAAAGAACATCAATGAAAACCCGCCTTTCTCAGACTACTCGAAAGAGCACCCATGCAAATAAGGAAATATAAAGCCACGAGTTCGGACATAAGTTTGGCCTGGTGTGAGAAACTCAAGAAATATGTATAACATATAATAGCACCTTTTGAGACCGCTTGGAATTACTATAATGGTTATCCCCTTAGAAGAGCCAACCATCTATTAAGAAAATGTTTTGATATGATAGATAATGTCTAGGGTGTAGAATATAAGTAAGAAATAGCTCGGGTATATGTACACTACAATAATATAACTAGGTATACAATCATGACCCGCTAAGGCACGTTCACACAAATGTGTAGGATTTCCATGGAGAAGCCTCTAGTAAAATAAAGCGGCTCTCCATGACAAGGATCAGAAACTTCCTTCTGAGCATCATGTATCTTTAGATTGAATATGCCATAAGGTAAATACAACTGACTCAACGTTAAAATGCGTGGTACAAGTATAACCAACTTCCAACGTTCAACAGTCGAAAGCATCTCTAAATTTGAAGTTTTTATACCCTCATAGGTTAGCTAAACATGAAATTGTGCATACTACTCTGGTTTTAGTCATTTGTGATGTCAAGGCTATGTTTGGCATCTCTCACACGAGTCTTCATCATTCGAACTGAACACGAATCCCTAAATGAATTCCATTATCTTGACCAGATCACGAATCTCTACATGGATTCGAGCATCTCGAACAGATCTCGTATCTCCACATAGATTCCCACATAAGTCGTCCGAAGAATACTAATGCTGCTCTCTCTTGGAATAATCCTCAAGATAGACAATCCCTACTGATAGCATCATTCTAAATGTTACTACCGACCTCTCCCTCAGACTTACCCTTAGGATATACAATTCAACTCTATAACATTTCAGTTCACAATTTCTTCGAGAACATAGACCACACATATGGATTTAAAGTGGTTATAGGTCGAGCCATCTCATATAAGTACAGTTACCTCGCTTACCTAATGCTTCAAAACCAATTAATGAATTTTCGAGGAACTTAATCCCAGTTTTTCAGAAGTAAATAGACAATACATAAGGGTGGAGATAATTTCCTATCAGGACGAAATTTCTTATCATTTTTCCTAGAAGAACAAGACAAGTTTATACATACGTATAGCATCTTCGATGATAAATGTACCATATAACTCTTATGTTTCTTCTAGATATTTCCTAACTTATTTTGGTCAATTTCGATAGTCAACTAATCGACTATCAAGTACAAGATGATTGTAAATGGAAACCAAGCCTCGTATACTTTACGTAAACGAATAAACACACAAAGCACAACCAAGTCACACAAAGCATCATTAAGTCACGTAAGTGACTTCTAATTTCCTTTTTATTAAGTAATTCTTTTTATATTAATACCTTTTTTATTAGTAAAACTTTTTTATCTAATAAAACATCATTTATCAATCACTATTATTCATTTGTACTCTTTCAATATTTCAAAAAGTATTCATATACTTATGTCAACTAGTATAAGTATATTCGTAAATAATTATTAAAATTTCTTACTTTAAAACTTCACTTTTGCTATCTTTTTCCAAAATATTCCATACTTAATTTCCTTCAAAATATCATTTTTAAGGATCTAAGTACTTTCACAAATTCATTTAAAAGGTTTAAGACTAATGTTACTTAAACATTGTCACTACAATCCCAAAACCATTTCGTTTATATTTATCTTTAAAACATTCTTTTAAAGACCTATTTACATTCATACGTATAATCAAAAAGGTTGAAGATCAATGTTACTAACACATTGTCACAACAAGCCCAAAAAAATTCACTTATGCTTATCTTTAAAACATTCTCTTAAAGATCTATTTACATTCAAAAGTATAATCAAAAAGGGTTAAAGACAAATGTTATAACACATTGTCATAACAAATCCAAAACCATCCCATACTTAAATTATCTTTAAAAAAATATATTTAAAGATCTAAGTTCATATTTGGTTAAGTTCGGTATTTGACAAGTCAACTATCCACTTCTAAAAACGGTCTTTTTTGAAAACCATGGTTTGTATACTTAACTCGTTTCCAACATTCCAATTTATACTATCCCTCATTCCAAAGTGAAGCCAGGTAAGTCGAAGAACTGGTTGCATATCACAGCCTTATTAGACACTTCATTCTTGACTCTCAGAGATAGATAAGTCTACCTCGTCGGCTTTTAGTGTTAAGTATAGTATTAATGACTTTCATGAACGAGTAAGTAATCAACACGATTAACACAATTTCGACATTCTCGACTTAACTATTCCTCAATCAAGAGAGAAGCCAATCAGTTAGAGCACTATTTCTTCAATCCCTGCTCAAATATCAGTCGTAACAAAAATATATAAGCCTACTTCATCGACTTTTAGTGTTAAGCATAGTTAATTACCTTTCAAATAATTAATAAATAAAAACATGATTTAGCCACTAAGAAATTTTTAACCCCGTTCTAAATCTTCTTTTAAAATTTAAAACTCCTTTTCAAATGATATATGTGTGTGTGTGTGTGTGTGTGTGTGTGTGTGTGTGTGTGTGTGTGCATATATAAGTACACTTATTTATTGACAAAACTTGATATCCAATATAAAAAAATTAAAAAATATTTTATTACATAAAATATTTATACTTTGATAAAATAGTCAACACATTTTCTAAAAATTATATATACCTAAAATTAGTTTTAAAATACTTCAAAACGCTTATAATAGGTTTCAAAACATTCACCCAAAATATAACTTGAAAATAACAAAATTATAATTCACTTAAAAACTTGGAAAAGCCATGTTTCCTTTATATTTAAAAGTATACCCTCTTCTTTAAAAAAATTATTACTAGCTCTTATAAATTGATAAAAATGTTAAACCACTTTTAAAATACTCTAATAAGAGTTAGAAAACACTTGTAAAAAGGATAAAACCAAGTACTTAATTTAAAAGTCCTTTCCAAACCTTTAAAATTCAAGAACAAAGGCTAAACGGGGCAGTTTTGCACAAGTGGAAGTTTGACCACTTTTCGTTATGTTACATAACTTTTAATCATCCAAATATTTTACAGCAGCAAGTATACATAATAAACATCAAACTACAGCGATAAACCCTTAAAGGTCTCTTTAAAAAGTTCCATATAAATTTCCGAACACAAGGCAATTCCTAAGTGCATCTAAGCGTCGATCGCCATAAGAACACTTTCAAATCCAAGTTCAATCCAAACGAAAGTTCAACTACAACCTATGTGCTTTGTTTCAATGCTATGATACAAGTCATATGAATCCATCCAAGTCCATTCAAGTCCAAACATATGGATTACATATGCCATTTGCTTTCAAAGAAAGAATCAAAACCAATATTACAACATTTGTCAGCATCAATTCAAACAATATATAAGCAATCAATCATAAGCACACATATACAATATTTTCATTCAAGGTGGTGAGTAAGCTCACCCTTAAGCAAACAAAAAAGCAAGTCAAAGGCGCTCCACTTTCTACCATAAACATGTTAACACCTCACTTCCTACTAGTACTTTTGATTCAAGTTTTTAAGGCAATAGTGCCTTCAAATAGCTCATGGGTTATGGGCTTTAGGGGGTGTTTTGTTCCTTTCTTCAAGATCCAAAATGTGAGAAGTTATTGTGATGTTATAGTAGGGCTTGTGGTAAGGTTTTGGAGATGTTTTGAATTAAATCTTCTTTAGTAAATTATGAGGAGAAGGAGACGAAAAAAGTTTAATTTTATTTTCTAAATTTGCAAAAGTGAATTCAAGAGGCATGCCCCCTCTTATATAGGCTCAAGATGGTGTTCCTTAACCTTTCTCTCACCACCCCCTAATCATGCCATGGAAGGCTCACCCCTCCACATGCCCATCGCTTCTCCTTTACACCTTCTTCCTTTGTAAAAGACCAAACTACCCCTTACAGGAATATCTATTATCCATTAGAAGTTTCTAGAGTGTACTAATTACTCCGTGAAGAGAAGTGTGTTCACTAATACCTAATGTTTTTATATGTTCATCAGCTTAGCAAAAAAAGTTCGAACAACTTATATCGATTAAAAAGATGTTTATCGATAAATTGATTTTCGGTCACATTATCGATTTTCTTCGAAGTATTTATTTTTGTAAACAAACTTCAATAACAAGTTTACCATCATTGGTTATTAATAAAAAAAGGGGTTAATAAGGCCATTAAATCAATTTAATCACATTTTATCCAAGATTAAAATATTTAAATAGTTCAGATATTTAAATATAAAGTGTTTGAAATTCTGGGTTATTACATTCTCTCCCACTTAGAAAATTTATTCCTTGAAATTCCAATACGATAAACCAAAAAAAATCATACTTCAATACTTAATTGTATTGCAATTACTATCAAACAAAGCTCACATTTTACTCAAGTTCAAAGGTCCACTCATAATACAATGATGGTAAACAACACACAATGCGTACCTTACGCTCAACAGCCTTAGGTTATTACTTAGAAGATTATTCAGTCCTTCTTATAACAAACATCACCTAAACTCCCCATAAGCTAACATAAAAAAGTATGTAAACATACTAAAGCCCGTATGATGCACATGGACTATTCATACGCAGTGTCTGATCTGATCATTTGCTCGATCGTATAAATTTCACTTCTAAACTAGTATCGATCACTTGACCTCTCTAGTGCAGGCTCCGACTTAGTTCCTCGATTAGAAACCTTCGTCTTCCTTACATAGTCATATACTATGATAGAAAACATTTGAGATATTTTCAAGAATTTATATCAAGTGCTCTCATCAAGTATCAAGTGCTCTCATCAAGTATCAAATGAAAATCCTTGTTTGGACCGGCGTAAATCACTTTGAAACCATGCGCTGAAATACTAGATCAAGAACAGTAATGCGAATAAAACAATCTAGGTACAACTTAAGTACTTATCCTATTAGTTTCTTAACTATACCAGTATTCTTTAAATCACATTCTTCTACACAAGTAGTATTTCACTCCATAGTAAAATCATTTATGAATCATTTCATAAACACATTAACTTCATGTTTATAAACATTTTATAACCTAAGTTCACACTCGTATAATACTACAGTTCATCCTATGAATATGTATAAAACATCAAATTATTTTACTTAACAAGGATGTTCAATAAATTTTAATCTTTTTTTGGCTTACTACTTCTCCATTCAAGAGTTACAAAAACTCAACGTTTATTTTCCAAAAACACTTAGCTTCGAATTCCATAACGATTCGTAAGTTTTTTGACTATCCAAAATCGTCAAAAATCTCATTTTATTTTAACAAATGAAAACTCCCAAACAACACACTATATTATGATGCACATACCATGCTGTCCTAATGCATAGGCTACATACGTCCATGAAATAACTTTACAAGAAAATTTTTGAACTAAACACCAGGTTTCATTTCAAACTATTTTGAATTAATATATGCATATAATTTTTTTATATCAAAACAGACTTTAGTGATTAAATCAAAATCCATTTTTCCAAAACAATATTGTAGCAAACTATTATAACAGCATCCAACATATTGAAACTCAAAAATGAAAGCTAGTGATGTTGCAGTCATCACCCGAATTATTTCCAAGCGATAGAAGTTAGTTCAGTACATTCAAACCATACTTTTTGGACTTAACCAAAAATCATTTTCAATACGGCATCAAATACTTCAAAAATATTTCTAAGTACGATGATCTTAATTTCATAAAACAACTTCCTAAATATTTACATTAAAATAATACTTTTGCTATGATCATCACAATCTTGAAAAACATTTCCAAAGTCACCAGGATTTAAGTTCTAAAAATCTCAGTTTAAATCCTCTTCATTTATAAACCATACTTGTATAAAACAACTTTCTTATATAAACTTTTATTAAATGTTTATTTGCACAATACCTTATCTTTCCTTTAGGCTATAACAAACATCTTTTACTAAAATTATCCTTTAACCTAACGCAGTCATCAAACGCTTTATAGTCAAACTGTGAAAGTAAATTTACAAGGTGTTCGTTTCAATGTACCTGCAAATACTATCTACCCAATACATGATGTAGAAAGGTAAAACTGCTCATAAACTGGTCAGTCGAGTACAAATCAATAATAAATAAAAATATTCAATGCTCATAAAATGGTCGAGCATAACTAATCTTAACAATTAGGGATAATAGATAAACATCAATAATCCCTACATGAATTAGACCACCTATCAACTTACTGTATATATATCACTAATATATAGTAAATACATATACGTTGTCATATATATAATACACTCAACTAACGTTAGTGCATCCCATTACCTTATCTCTTAAAGAGTCATACCCAACCAAAGCCAAGGTTCTCGCTTAACCTTCAGCTCTGATACCATATGTAATGACTCACCTTTTCGACCCTTAAATGTTGACGCCAATACATCTACAGTATTCATGTGTTGAGCACTCAAGTGTCAAAAAGGTGAATTATTACGGTAAAATTAAAAAAATGAAATAAAATAAGGAAGAGGAGACACAAAATTAGAATCTCACAACAGAATGATAACATATAACATCAAAAGATAGTACAAACGATCACTTTAAGATAATGTTAACGAATAAATTGGCCAATACCCCAAAGTGTACTGTAAGGAATTTCTTTAAAGGAGAGACTTATTGAGGTCAATAGAAGTCATCGAGATTGAGCATAGAGTCATCGAGGTTGGACATGAAGGTATTGGAATCATAGAGGTTGGATATGTAGCTGTCATGGCCATCGAGGTGGTGTATTAACTTCTATCGAGCCCAAACTTTGATATTGAGGTTTGTGATGTAATCGGAGATGATGTTATTCAACGGGCGGTTAATATAAAGGTTATCGAGGCTTTATAAAAAAAATTATGAGGCTCGACGAGGTTCACGGTGATGTGCACAGTGATGTCGATGCTATAAAATTAGTAAAAACTCGAAATGAAATGATTATGTGTAAACTGCAGATCAAATCATGCTGATCAAGCTATTTCCATACAAATCATTACCGTTGCAACACTTTCAATTTTACAGTGAGCAAAATCCCCAACCCGATTTAAGGTTTTAAATGAGAAAGAAGGGAGAAAAGAAATTTTCGGCCCCTAAATGAAGACCCCTAGGTTCCTTTTTATAGGGTTTGGCAAATAGTGAGCTTCGGTGTCCACGAACCTTGGCATCTTTAGCTCTATCAAGTGTCAAAGGTGAACACCTTTTTTGGCATTGACATGAGTTGCATTGTTGCACATCGAAATCTTTGTAATTGCATCTTTCTTAGCATGGCCTTTGTAGTTCCAATACTCGACACCAATTCAATGTGACAATAAAACCGTCTGTGGACATCAATATTAATGGATATCAACGTTGCGTGTGCAAATATGTAGTTCTTCCCATTATGGTCGATGACTTGGCAATGTTGATCTTTGGCGAGCTTCAACTACAACTGTGTGGATTGGTGGCGATGTCGAAACAAAAGCTTGGTGTTTCTTGACGAGTCTAATGGCTTTGATGTCAATTGAAGATGTCATTAACAACCTTCTGACTATGCTTATCAATGTCGACATCACCGTGTTAATGATGTTGAGGTTGACCGATGCATGAGGCTTCCTTGATGACGATAATGATAGCAACAATCCTTAATGCAGCCATGTTAACATCGATACCACTACACATAAAAATGTCGAGGCTGAACGTTGCAAGACTTTTTCGATGACAATAATGGTAGTAACATTTACCTGTTAGTATTAGAAAATGCGTTGAATTTTCAAGTCAACAATCTCAACATCCCTTGTTACGGCATATTGGTCTCCCAAGGCTAAACCGTTCCTTCATTCAAATTAAATCTGACAGCTATCCTGCATCTAATATTTTTTGTAAGTACACAAGCCTTCATTCTTCTTCTTTCTATCTATGAGAAAATAACTCAAATGAGAAACCCAAATTTTTAAAGAATACTTTTAACATCTCTAATTCTCAATTGATCAACTCTTATTCAGGTATGATCTCTTTCGACTTAGTTTAATTTCTCGATTTGAATAAATCTTTGGAATCTAATTAGGGTTTAGTTTTGGGGTTTTGCGAATTTCACTTTGATTGCTAGCATGTTCTAGGTTAAATTACAAGTTTGCCGATTTGATTTGAGATTACTGCTAAAAATTTGACGATTGAATTTGTTAAACCAATTGACTCTAGATTAATGTATATTTTTGATTTGGGGATATCCATTGAAGCGGGTCTTTGGAAATAGACCGATTATTATTTTACCCTAATTGTTAATATCCAAAAATTCATTATGTAATCAGTAGACTGTGGTTAACTTTGATGTTTGATTCGTGAAAATCTGTCATGTGTAATTATTGATGGAAACATCATTTCTTCAATCCCTACTCGAACATCAATCTTAATCCTCACAAATAGATAGGCTTACCCCGTCAACTTTTAGTTTTAAGCATAGTTAATTACTTTTCAAATAAGAAATTAAAAAACACGATTTAGCAACCCATTCTAAATCCTTTATTTATAATGTAAAACCCTTTTTGAAATGAAAAATATGAGTATAGTAATTTTTTACAAGATTAGATACTTAACAGAACAATTTAAAAGATACTTTATTGCATAAGATATTTATACTTTGATAAAATAGTCAACACATTTTCTAAAAGCTATATATACTTAAAAATACTTTTAAAATAATTTGAAATACTTATAAGAGGCTTTGAAACATTCACCCAAAATATTATTTGATAATAAAAAATTTATAATTCATTAAAAACATGGAAAACCCATGTTTTCTTTATATTTAAAAGTAAACCCTCTTCTTTAAAAATTCATAACTAATTCTTAAAAATATATAAAAATATCAAACCACTTTTGAAATACTCTAGTAAGAGTTAATAAACACTTATAAAAGAATGAAACCAAATACTTGGATAAAAAGTCCTTTCCAAACCGTTAAAGTTAAAAAAAACAAATGCTAAACAGGGCAGTTTTGCACAAATAGAAGTTTGACCTCCTTTTGATACGTTGCTTAACTTTTTAGCATCCAAACTTTTTATAGCAGCAATTATACATAATAAACATAAAAAATATGGCAAGAAACCCCTAAGGATCTCTCTATAAAGTTCCATAGAATTTTCTGAACACAAGGCAATTCCTAAGTGCATCTATAGCGGCTATCGCTATAAAAGCACTTTCAAATCCAAGTCCAATCTAAACCAAAGTTCAACTACAATCTATATTTTTTTTCAAGGCTATGATACAAGTCATACAAGTCCATTCATGTCCATATATATAGATTAAATATGTCATTTGCTTTTAAAACAAGAATCCAAACAAATATTACAATATATGTTAATATCAATTAAAATAACATATAAGCGATCAATCACAAGCACATATACAATAATTTCATTCAATGAGTAACCTCACATTTAAGCAAATAAACAAGAAAGTCCAAGCTCATCTTCCTACCTCAATCTTGTAACACCTCACTTCCTACCACTACCTTGCTTTAATTCAAGTTTTTAAGGCAATAATGCCTTCAAATAGCTTACAGCCTATGGGCTTTATGGAATGTTTTGCTCCTTTCTTCAAGATCCAAGATGTTAAAAGGTGTTGTGATGTTGTAGTAAGGCTTTGGTAAAGTTTGAAGAAATTTGGAGATGTTTTGAATTAAATTTTCTTTAAGAAATTATGAAGAGAAGGAGATCAAAAGAGTTTATTTTATTTTTCTAAATTTGCAAATGTGAATTCAAGAGGAATGCCTCCACTTATATAGCCTTAAGGTGGTGTTCCTTAACCTTTCTTTTAACATGCCCCCCTCCCCCACCACTCATGTCGTAGAAAGCTCACCTCTCCATATATCTATCACTTCTCTTTTACACCTCCTTCCATTAGTAAAAGAGCAAACTACCTCTTATATGAAATATCTCTTAGTCACTATAAGCTTCTCGAATGTTCTAATTACTCCATGAAAAGAAGTGCGTTAATTAGTCCATAATGTGCTCATTGGTTCATTAGATTAGCACAAAAGAGTTTGAACAACTTATATCGATTAAAAAGTTGTTTATCAATAAATTGATTTTCGGTCAAAATATCGATATTTCTTCGAAGTATTTAATTTTATAAATAAATTTCAAAAACAAGTTTACCATCATTAGTTACTACAAAAGAGGGTTAACAAGGTTATTAAATCAACTTAATCACATTTAGTCTAAGATATAAATATTTAAATACGAAGTGTTTGAAATTCCGGGTCGTTATAAAAAATATACACATTTATTTTTTATATTGGAAAATCTTTAATATTCCTATATCAAAAATTATTTTCAATCATCCTAAAAAGATAATCGAAACTAAAATAATAATTATAAATATTTAAAATATATTTATGTATGTATACATAATTAATTGTACTTAATAAGTTTGTTTTTTAGATAAATTTTCTTTTATCTCCACAGCTTAAACACACAATATACATATACACATACATGTAAATTGGTTTCAATTTTAAATCAATAATTATATATATATATATATATATATTTCTCATGGTTTTCAAAAATTAAAATAATTGTTTTGTTCCTCGCATTTTGATATTAAAAAAATATTTATTTTATTTTTGGTTTTAATATTATTACTACCAAATATCCTTTCGATCTTGTCGAAACCTGATTGAATGGAAGACAAAGAAGAACATGAGAAAGAAGCCCTAAAAGACCTTTCGAAGGAGTCGAAGGGATGCACGGCCGAAGACTTAAGAATCGCAACCTTTTGAAGGGGTCGAAAGGGTCGAAAGCACTCTTCTTCTTCAAGGGACCCCCTTTCGAAGCAGGTGCTTCCGCATGAATGAAAACCTTCTGATTGAGTTAAAGCAACAACTTTCGAAGACAAGGAATCATAACCCTTTATATGTGCACCAAACCATTCAAAATCAAAGGTTTCGCCTTTATTCAAACTACTTAGAAACACATCTTGGGTGGAACAATCCTTTCGAAAGAAAAAGCAAGCCTTTCAAACGGTCAAAGGCCTTAACATCCATGGAAGATTGCACATCAGTTCACAAGCATAAGCATAGAAGCTACTAAAGGCATCGAAACCATCAGCATTTCAACACCATCGAAACACCTAGAAGCTGCCTATCGACAGAGTCGAAAGCCCCTACCTTCATTCCTTTTGACAATAAAGCAACATAAAGAAGAAAATGCGCAACCACCCTTTTCGATGAAGACGAAGGCATTCGAACCCATTAGAAAGCAATGCAAAGGGGTGCACAAGTGTTGAAGGAGTCAGAAGGTATCTGAAGCCAATTCTCGACCAAGTCGAAAGCATGGGGTCAAAAGGTGCTAAGCCACATCTATAAATAAGACCCAAAGGGTCTGTTCTTGGAGATCCAAATTCGCACATTCCAAACTTGTATTTTCTTAAGTTTGCAAAGTTGTCAGCCCTAATTCGTAAATAAAATTAGGGATAATTGCTCGGCATAATCATTATTGGATTAACAAAAGGGAAATTTTAAATATTTCTGATTGTATAATAGCTTGAAGTCTTTTACTGGCTTTAACTGCATTTTTCAGGTTTCGTCTTCAACGAAAGGCTCCTTTCAAGTGAGTCGGACCACCAGACTATACAAGTAATTCGAGTACTTGATTACAACCCACCATTCTCCAAACACTTACCTTCTATTGAGTTGAAACCTTAACCCAAGCTGGTCTACTTTAGATTCCAAAATTAAAGCTAAGCCACTAACTAGCCTAGCTTTCAACAAGGTCAAACCCTTCAAGACAAACCTTTCCCTAGAATCCTTAACGCCATTCCTCTAATGTTCCACAACTATTTAGAAAGAAAGGTTTCAAAGGAACAACGAAACTACTTCAATCGACTTGAAAATCCAAAAGAAACCGAATTGAAGTGTTTCGACTGGGTTGAAAGGTCAATAGGAAAAATTTTCACAAAAGAAACCTATTCAAAAGGTTGAATCAAAGGGAATACCCACATCCTATCTTCCACAAATTAATCAAGAGAGGTTAAAAAGGATCAATCTTTTTCTTAAACTCTACTTTAGGGTGTTGACAAGTTTTCTTGTTAACATTTTTGGCGCTAGAAGGAGAGCTTGAACCTCAAACTCTGTTAAACATCCAACTCCACCTGCCTCTAACCTTATCCTATTTCAAGCCTAAATATTCATGAATTTACTTTATCATGGCTAGTAGAATCAAAAGATCTGAGAAAGGATCCTTAGAACCACACTTAATAGGATTCTCCCCAAGAACAACTCGAGATTCCAAACTATATGAAGAGCAAATGGTAACATTGAAATCTCTATGTATTATAAGGAAGAAAATGGGCAGAATAATATGATCCAGAAAAATGGAGCTTAATTCCTTTCCATATTGGCCCCACCCCTATCTTTGCCTAAGGAAAGACAAGTAGAAGTGACAAGTTATTTGACCAAATGAGGAAAAAGATTCAACACCGTTCCAAAGGCATAATCTTCGAGAAAGGAATAATGGCATATTACAATGCCTTTGCTCACAAATGGAAATAAGCTACAATTGAAATACTTCTAGCACACGAACTCTAAAGGGTGTTAAAAAGGAAAACAACCGATGAGGGTAAAACTACAAAGCTAAGTAATAAAAGACCTAGAAGCCATTCTTAAGAAATAGGCTTCAAGTCAAGGCTTCGAAAAGAATGCAACTTAACAACATCTATTGAGAATGTCTACTCGCTAACCAAAGATGAGCTCAACTATTGACTATCGCAAAAGAAGAAACCAAAATATAAAAGGAATCAGGGAGGTTCCTACTGCCATTACCATATGATGAATGGTCATGAAACTAACCACTACAGATCCTTGGAAGGGCAATGAGTTTTTAAAGAGATACTAAATGAAGTTAATAAAGAATTACTTTACTAAAGAGAATCTACATGGTTGGGAGTGAAATACTCCTTTTATTTGGACATTATCTTAAATGCTCAAAGCCTTTGTCCACGTCGAGTTGACTAGGGTAGAGCACCTCCTAGGAGGAGGAGTTTAAGCCTTTATATGTTATGGTTAGGTTAAAGCATCGACAATCCCTTGGTCGTGCCTTTGGTCAGGTCAAGGCACCTCATGGAGGAAGGAGTGTAAGCCTTTATCCACGCCACGTTATGGCCAGGTTAAAGCATCAACAAGCCCCTGTCTGTGCCATGGTATGGCCAGGGCACCTCCTCAAGGGAGGAGTGTAAGCCTTTATCCACACCACGTTTTGGCCAGGTTAAAGCATCGATAAGCCCTTGTCCATGCCTCTGGTCAGGTCAAGGCGCCTTCTGAAGGGAGGTTGGGTAAGTCCTTGGTCCCAGCTTGAGAATGAGCTAACCAAGAGCACTAGACAACAATAGACTAAGACTTCCAAGCTCAAGAAGCGGCTCATCAAACATTGGACTAAGATGTCCAAGCCCAAGAAGAGGCATATCAACAATGGACTAAGATGTCCAAGCCCGAGAAGAGGTATATCAACAATGGACTAAGATGTCCAACCCACGAAGCGGCATGTCAAATATCAGACTGAGATGTCCAAGCCCAAGAAGCGGTTCATTAAACAATGGACTAAGACGTCCAAGGCCAAGAAGAGGTATATCAACAATGGACTAAGATGTCTAAGCCCAAGAAGCGGCATGTCAAATATCAGACTGAAATGTCTAAGTCCAAAAAGCGACATGTCAAATATCGGACCAAGATGTCCAAGCTCGAGAAGTGGCCTAAAGAACTAAGATATCCAAGCTCGTGAAGCAGCCAATCAAACTACAACTTCATACAAAGCCTAAGGGGTTTACACATGTCAAAGAAGGAAAAATCTAAGGAGTAGAGAGGAGCTCCACTTATTAATACCCGAATTTGGGTCTGGGTTTCTTATTTCTAAATTTCATCTGTTAATGCCCGAATATGGATTACGGGTCATTCATTATTGAAATATGAGACTTCATTCATTAATACTCGAACCTGGGTTACGGATCTTCCAATTCATCATACCCGAATCTGGGTTTGAAAACTATTATCAGGCTTCACTTGTTAATTCCCTAATCCGGGCTTGAGATTCTATTATGAAAAGATTATCAGGGATTTTTGATTATCCATTGCTAATACCCGAATCTGGGTTTTGAGATTTTTATTTAACTTCACTCATTGGTACCCAAATCAGGGCTGAAGACTTATACTAAGAATATTAACATCATTTTTAATTATTATTCGCTAAGACCCTAATCCTGGTTCCAAACTTCCTAACTTTTGAATTTTATTTGTTAGTGCCCGAATCTGGGTCATTGGATTTCTGTCACAAGTGTTCGGACAGTGATTTCTGGACTTCTATTACATGGTCATTATTAAATTTCTATTAGCTATTTCCAGAGGATAATTTTCTAAAAACATTTATATCATTGGTGTTTACCTTCAAACTTCATATGTTCCAACAATACGTTTAAAGTTGAATTCTTGAATATCTCTTATCATTACCAAAGATGAAATTCAAAACATTTCATCAAGAGCAATTACTTTTCATTTATGGTCAAATCTTGATATGATGATTTCTTAATATCCGAAAATGATATGGATAAACTCCTATACATAAGCTAACAATAACAAATACTGTTTTTTTGTGCTTTTCAGGTAAAGAAGAACAGTAAAAAGGATCAAAAGGTCCAGCAGATAAAGGAATTATGGAACAAGAGATCAAACGGATGTATCAGAAATAACATTACAAGAAAGGATGACAGTCTAGGTGATATTTACAATATTTTCATAATTTACAAGATCTATAACATTATTACAAGTGTACAGAACAAATTTAAACTTATCATTCACAAGTCTTGAACGGTTTTATTTAAATCCTTAGCAATTAAAGGGTCTACAATATGATGGATAGCAATGCAAAGGACCCCTTTTAATTTCTTCTCTTCTTTCTCATTTTATCTTCATCATTAATGGTCTCAATATTGGTCTTCGGAGCACGATTAAAGGCCTTGTTCGCACCTTTAAGGGTTTTATTTTCCCTTTCTAAATCAGCGATACATTTTAAGAGAAGATACTTATCACGTTCATCCTTGCCGCAAATTCATTTATGCAAGTCGAGTATTTTTCCTTTTGTTTTTCTTCAAAATACTTTATCATCTCAAATTTAACTTTCCTGCACCACTCACACGCTACGTTTTCATCTAAGCCCAAAGGAGGATTCGTCGTAGTGGGAAATTTCTAGGCAACAAGGGAAGTGAATCTTGTAGATTTTGCGACGAAAGAGATAGCAGGAGAAACTGGTACTCCATGATTGAGATGTTATTCCCTATTATGAACTCTAATGATTTGCATTGAGCCTGGCTATCATTTAATTTCATCTCTAGATCTCTTAATTGCTGAAGGACTTCTTACATTTTGTGATCAAAGTCGATTGGCAGATTTGACTTAACTTGACACTTCAATGTAAAAATTGCTTCACTCTTGCTTAACATCAGCCTCTAAATTGGCAATCTGATCATTGATATTTTTGATGATTGTTCTCTGATGTAAGAATCTTCTGTATCATTTTGATGCTTTCGTGTTATCCTGAAAACGAGCGGATAAGGAATCGTTGAGAAGCCTTTCCTTTTCAAGTTCCGCTGACAGCCTATCTTTGATACTGATAACACATGATACCGAATCTAATGAGAGAGGCATTGTGGATAATTTTAACTCGTATTCAAACAAAAGGAAAATAAAGTCAAGACTTAAGTAATCAATTTCTTAATTAAAGCGATAAAAGATTACAACGTGGATAACAATGAAGCTTAAAAGGTACAATTAGACATTTGCTTTACATCTAAAGCTGGGAGCAGCATTCCTAACTTTACTTAATTAATTTGTAGAAAGGATAACCGTCTAATCAAAAGGAATATTAACTCCTTCTGGAGTAATAACCGAGGGATATTTACTATAGTCCCATTCCCTAGCAGTGGACTATCACGTCCACATATTAGTTTGGAATGATAAGTTCGGATCTCTTTGAGTAGCTTTTCCTTTTCTTCACCAAGAAAACCGAAGCGAAGTTAAGGATGTTCCATATCAAGTTTTTGTAATCTCTAAGGAAACAATATCTAGCAAGTTTTGAAGATTTCAAAATCGACGCCTTTTCGAGATAATCTCTTCTTAATCTAACTTATTGGCTTAGATAATCTCTAGAAATAAAGTTGCCCAAGGGACATTCACTCTGTAATAAAGTAGTGAAATACAACTATGTATAGAAGGATAATTAAAAAAACATTCGAAAATCATTATTATTACATAATTACACTACTCGTCTGGTTTATATAAAATTGATTTTGTAAAGAATTCCGGAATAAACTTGTCCTTATAATACTTAAGTTTATCAGAGGGCAAATCTTGAGGAACTGATTTAACTCGAGGCAGATTCCAAAATTCTCCAAGATGCATATCGGACCCAAATTTGTCCAAAAATCTTTTGTGTAGACGCCTAAGTAAACCCCCGCTATGGTCACCTAAATATGAGAAATCTATGGTTGGGTGTCTACAATAGGATTTACATAGAAAATGCACCAAAATATTTCTCTCCTTGATCAACATCCAAAAAAGTGTGATCAATTCCCGATTCTCTTTGAGAAGACCGTCATATCGAAGGCGCGCCCTCCTCAGTAGTGGGGCAGCTTCTTGATGTTTAAAGGAGGCTAACACTACCGCACTTCTATTGATTCCATGGTATTTATCAAAGAGAATGTTATGCTCCTTTTATTATTTATCTAACTCCCTATATAAACTATTTATTTCCACTTGTTTTCTTTCAAGCTTAGTTTTGTAGGGGTGAACGGATTTCCTTCTTATCTAAAATAAGTGATTTGAACTACTATTATCTTAGAAGCAAAAGATGTTTAAACAGAGAATTCCATACTTGAGAAATAGGAATTGACGCTTGAGAAGCCTGCTCCTTTTCTTTTGATTCCTCAACATTAATATAATCTGGCGCCTCCAAAGGATTTGAAGGTATAGGTGGTTCAGGTAGGCTTACTTCATGAGAAGGTGGATCGGGATTGCCTTTTTCAGAAGTTTTCATGTTATCATCTCCATCTTTCTCAGGAGCATCAGATTGACCTCCTCCATCACTGCATGAACCTTGACCTCCGCTAATTTATCATCATCGTTATCATTGTCATTACCATCATCATTGTCATCGCCTTCTTCTTTGTCGCTTTCGTCTACGGAGTCAGATTCGACTTCTAGATAGGATTTTTGAGGCATCGACCTCCTCCCTTTCGATAACTTCCACTACAAAAAAACAATATTAATAGCATACACAATCATTGATAAATAGTGTTACAAATATAATTGTTATTAATCAACGTATTAACAAAATAAAATGAAAATACAAACGTTATGCATGGAGCTCTTACCAAACTCCAAAGGCAGGACAAAATTCATTTTAGCGGCCGAAGTTTTACTAATTATTTCATCGCATCTGCTAAAGAGATATCGAAACCCTAAAAATCATTCTTCAGCTTCGAATCAAATTATTTTTATTTCTATTTAAATAAATTTACTTCCCACTCATCAGATCTTGGATTATCCCAAAATAGTTTCCCTTCGATAATTTATTCTCTATGAATCTCGCCTCCATATCTCATAAAACCTATGGTGATGTCTAATCCAGGAAATCACGCTGTAGTGATTGTAGAGCTCAATGTCGGCTTTTCGGCAGGAGTGTTACCTCAGTAAAGAAAGGAGCTGGTCCGATATTCATTGGCCAAGATTTGATCCATTATCATCTGGATTCATTATAGAGCTCTGTCTAGGGTTAATGAAGAGGATAATTATGCTCGATTAGTGATTATCATTTTGTCCTGTTTGACTATGTCATGTTTACAGCAAGTCTTACATTTGTCACATCCTATGTTATTTTCCTTATGCATCCAGTTATATATTTATATGGTTAACGAGAATATTTTTTTATTTTCAATGGATGTAATTCCAAACCTACTTATTGCCATTTATTGTTTTATGAGATTGATGTTAGGATTGATGATCTTTAGAAACTTATGATTGCATTACAAACCTTTTTATAATTGCATCATACATTGTCTGAGTTTAATCATGAACCACTCACATGTTCATATACCTAACTTACAAGTTGAAAGCCTACTGGAGCTATTATGTTAATCAATTTCATCTATTTACCATGCTATATCGTTTGTACTTAAACTCTTCTAGAAAAATTAACAACTTATACTTGACGATCCCATCATATTTGCGTGTTTTGCGTATGTTTTCAATGTTAAATTACCTTAAAGTTATGGAATAATGACCTCTTAATTTGCATACTGTTATTTTCCTATAGGATTAATATATATTTTTTGGTGAATTATTTTGATAACCACATTGATGAATGGAACATAGAAACATAATCATTAATAAAATTGTTAACCGAAAGTGACAATAATGTTGGATTGATGATGCTCAATCAGGTTCAATTGTAAGTTAAAGGATAAGCCAAGGCAAGAAGAATATATTTTTATGTATGATTATTGTTTTGATATGATGAGATTGACAATTGTCCTTTTGATTATTTGAAGTTAAATTTATTCTGATTATTTGAAGTTAAATTTATTCTGATTATTTGAAGTTAAATTTAACTCTGTATATATTTGAATTTCATTATCCACCTAATTTTCATAGAAACAATAAGAATATCCTAAATTAGCTGCAACAACCTTTTGCCTATCATAAGTAGTGGGAAAAGTATTGTTTTGCTTTCTGAATTAATGAATTTATATACAACATGGAAAGGGTTTTAAACTAGGGAATAAAGATTATTTTTGATATGCTTAATACTACTTTTTAGATCTAATAATCCAGTAGTTTTCGAAGTTGTCATTTTTTAATATAAGCATAAATACATTCTAACCTAGCTTGCAAACAATCCTTCTTGATGGTATAACAATGATGCCTAAAGTGTGTTCTAACGAGGAATACTTTTCATATTTGCTCTGGCAACGAAGTATTTTAATATACTACCAAATTTGAATTGAAAATTCAATTTTTGTGAAACAAAAAAGAAAAGTGAAAGATCTTATACTTCTTTTATAGAACTATAACGACCATAAAATTTTAGCAATTTTTAATGGGTTTATAACGTATTGAATTGGATTTTTAAGAAATTATTAATAATAAAATTTTCAAAAAAAAAATTAATATTTGGATTACGTAGAATTATAATTGATTCAGAAATTTGCATGAAATCAAAGGAATCGACTGTTACCATAAATTTTATTTTCCCGTCCATTCAAATTTTACATCAGTTACAAACCAATCAATACCTTACATTTATTACTCCCTGTATTCGTGCTGTAGCTTTTTAATTTTCTATCCATTGCTATTTAATTTCGGGTTTGTTCCTTTCCTATTTGTTCCATTTCAAACGTTTTCTATTCTTTCTGGCAGAAACATAATATTTTACATCATTTTTTTTATATATATCTGTAGCTTGCATTCATTCGTTTATTCACTTTTACGTTTCTCATACTTTCTACTTTATTGTCCTTAATTCCCGCGCTTGACGTTATCATTTCAATTTGTTTCCATTGAATGTGGCATGTTTCATGGTTAACGTTTTATTCCATTTATGTGTGGCTTTCCCTTTGCAACCTGTCCCATTTCTATTTCCTTCGTTTCAAAATTTGAAACGTTACAGCTGGACCACATTATTAATTCGCTTGAATAAGGAAGCTAAATTAGTGGATGACCGTTGCTAATAAAATTTTTACTTTTCTAACATACATACTCATTGCTACTTTTCCTGACCTTTTATTTCAACTTTCTTTTTTTCACTGTGTCGTTCCTGCTTTAAAATGTTAATATATATGTTATGTATGTATTAAAAATCTTCACGTCACTTGGTCACTCAAGTCGTTCATTTTCTTTCCACTAAAACTGCTTATATTTAATTCCATACGTTTTTTTATAACGTTTTATAATATTGCTTTCATCTTGAGAATGAAACAAAATGCACCGCATACACATGTTCGTTCAAAAGAAAGTGGATAGGCCTAAAACGTGCAGCTTTTCATTTACTTTTCAATTGATATCCTCCCTTATATTTTTACATTACATTTCAAACTTGAAACGTGGTGCTCAAACAATAGAAATTTGCTTTTATTATTCAACTCAATTAAGGGTGACCGTTGCCATCACATAATCGGTAAAAGATTTGTATACGTTTTATTTGTTTATGTGGCAACGATTCACATTTACACTATTATTGCCTTTTTAACTTCATTTGTTTTTCATTTATTTGTGTACGTTTCATTTCATTTATTTGCGCTTGAATTTTTCCATATTCGTTACTTTACATTTATATCGGTACGTATATTTTGCGTTCATAAAACGTTATACGTTACTTTGCATTCATTAAATTTCAAACGGCCCACTTTATTGACCTTTATATTTGTTCACTTTTGGCCAAGATATTCCCAATATAAATCTATACGTTTGTCTTTGTCCTTTCACTTTCTCTTCTTAGTCATCTGGTGTTGCTTGTGAGAGAATACAACAAAGGATATAAGTGGCCTTCTTCTCCATTCAACAGCTTATTTTGTTCTCCTTGCAAAAAAAAATTCGCATGCTTGTAGATAGCAGTCCCCTCCTCCTTTATTTTCTGAACCCCACCTTTCTCCTTTCCTCTGCAACATTTGCAATTCTTTTATACAAGGTAATATCTATATTATAAATATATTGTGTTGTATTTACCTAAAAGTTAAAAGCTATAATCTGTTTACCTTTTATACTTATATATATGAATTCATACGAATTATTGCAAGTTGTCTTATATATGTATATAGTACATTGATGATTTGTAAATAGCTTATATATACAATTGTTATATACACACTTGTTAACATACAATTGGTTACATAAATAGGAGCATGTGTGAATATTTAGCCATATTTTACATATAGGGTCTGCATATTTGTTTGTATATATAATTGTAAGGGCTGAATATATTTAGATTTATATCATTATTTTTAAATCAATCATTTTTTTTACAACAAGTCTTATATAAATAATATGTTCACATATATATAAGTATATGTATTTTATAGTTTTAATATATGTGTTTTAACACATGGGTTTTACATTCAGACATTTTATTTACAATTTATATTAAAAAGTATGTTATAATCTCTTGGTTATATTCAAATTTATTATATATATCGTTTGCAGTAATAAATTTTTTTATTGATAAAAATGTAAGTTACATATGTCACTGTAATTATGCGCATAACTGATACGTAAAGATATATTAGTATATAAGTTTATATTTGCGCTATAGGCGCGTTACTTTATATTTAAAATAATACATAAATAATCATATGTAGGTAGTTTCGTGTTGTAGTGGGTGGGTTAGCTTATAGCAGTGAGGATTTGTAGATATTTGGAAATTTAAAAGGCTATGCATATATTTTATAAAAGGCTGTGCATATATTTTGTAAAGGCTGTGCATATATTCATAGTCTAAAACCTATTATATATATATATATATATATATATATTATTATAAATAGTTACGGTTATATTTTAAAGTGTGAGTCATGACATAATTATAAAGGTTACTATATAACTTATACTTGTATGCTGATGGGTCTGCATAGATTTATAATGGGTCTGTATACATTTGAGTAACACGAATGTAGTGGGTGGTATATATATAAATATCTTACATATATTTGTTTATACATTTACATACTATTTTGGACTTAAGTTGATTTCGTCGATACTAAATTTATAAAAAATATTGTTTTAATTATAGCATACAATTTATTTTACTTGTTTGACTTTAGTATATAAATGCACCAATATACCTTTTACCTTCATCGATCCAGTTCTGATTCGTTTTATCAATTCTTGATCATCAGCCTTGTTCGTCCAATTCGCGTTCAAATCTTACTTTTCTTTGAGTTTTTGTTTGGACTATTCGATGGTCTAGATCGTGATCTAATTCGTATCTTGTCGAGTCGTCAAAATCTCTAGCTTCGAAAGGTGAGCAATCACTCACGATTAACATTCTTGTATTTTATTAAATTTGATTTCAATTGAAACGACAATTGAAATATAATGCTGTAGTTATTTTGTTATATATGCTATTATCTGTAACTATTCACCTGTGGGATATGACACCATATCCTGTTGTTTATATTTTATTTAAATTATTGATGATATATGCCTGTTATTATTTTATTATCTGCTATCACTCTGCAAGTTCCCAGTTAGTGTAGAATTCACTGTGGGTTAAATGATACGTACCTGAATGGACTTTAGAATAGGGGAAAATCGTTATGGGTTGAAATGATAAACCCAAGCGATTTTCATTTGAACTGAACTGGGATTACGGGTCGAAATGATATCTACCCGTGTGCGTGTGTGTATATATACTTAATTACGGATTGAAATGATAAATATCTGTATCACTTAATCATATGATAGAAGTATATACAGACGCCGTTGGTCCATATATAAATATTTTGAAATGATTTTCTATGGTTTCAGGAGAAATATAGGGTTTTAGTTAATATTGGAAATATTTTTATATATAAATATTTTTAATGTAAAGTAGATTTAATAGTAAACTTTAATTTTATAAAGTTTGATTTAATTAATAGAATATGTTTAAGTATTTTATTTTAAATAGATTCCCAATGTTTGTATATGTTAAGGAAGTTAAAGTTGAATTGATTGGAATGGTATTTAATTAATAATTTTGTTTATCTAAATCAAATTCGAAACTTATTGAATTTGAAAACTCAAAATATAGTTCATAACAGAACTTTGACTTTAGTGATTTAATGAATATTCACGTTTAAAGAAATTGAAGGAAAATATAATGAATTGTAATATAAGGCTATATAAGTAATATTGAGTGGATATTTCAAGAATAAATAATAATGAAGTTAAATCAAGATCTATATGAAACTGTTAGGTTTAGTTTGAAATGTTAAAGCTTTGAAATACGGGACTTAAATAGTTAAATTGTGTTTCAGATCTGTATTTGAAATTGATAAAATTTGAATTTGTTCTTTAGAAGACTAAAATGAATGGAAATTGAAATTTGAGATTTAATTTAATCTGAATAGGAAAGTCGAGTTGATTTTTGACGTGATCGATGAAACTTGAGGAAGTTATAAATACTTTACTTTATAAATTTTTCAAAATCTATATATATCTATTTTTATATTGAAGTGAAAATGATTTTTTGGTTTTGAAACATAAATTAATTTGAAAGGACCACGGTGTTATTGTGTATATTTCTACCTTGTAGATAATTCTGTAGATCCTTAGGGGATGGTTATCCCAAACATCCTATAAGTAACTTGTATTTTAGTTGATATTTCACTTGAGTTGGATTTATAGATATAAGAATGTTAATCCTGACTCAAGTGTTTTTGTGTTTTTCTTTACGCTCGAGTCAGACTGAGTGATACAGCATTTGAGACTCACCTTCGAAGTTGGAGCTTTGCTTGAAGATCCAGCTATTTATCCTTTCAGTCATCCAGTTGATTGGTTCAGAGAAGTCATCTGCTCGTACTGGAGACTTCACTGCATCTGAGATATTCTGTTGTATTTTATTTCTAACTCTGATGTTTATATAGTAGCTTCATGAACTACTATTCATTTATTCCGCTGCGTATTATTGTACTACTCTACACCCGTGATTCTGTGATTGATTTATTTACTGTATATGTTAAGTTTGCCAAATTTAAATTAACAATCTGATATTTTGAGCAATTCAAGTCCGACTTATGCGGATGTGAATAGTTGAAAACATCGGGCTGTTACAGTTGGTATCAGAGCTTTGGCTCTAGGCAAATTTAGCATGTATGGAAAATTTAATTACGAAATCACTTTCGTTCAGGCTTGAACTCCTTTCTCTTGATTGGAAGTTCCTTTGAATTTTGGAATGTCCCTCGGTTTCGAAATTCATTCTTGTCTCTCCCTATTCATATTCGTTTGATTCTGGAGTATCCCATAACTCCACTGAATAATTTGTAAAGGGAGTGAAAACTCTTTTACAATTGGCATTGATTCATCGAAGATTTTTGTATCCTCGGTTTACGATGCTGTTATATCTTGATATGCCGAATTCTATCTCTGGCGATCGAATGTCGATTTGTTTTGGAATTCTGCATCGATTATATTCCTGAAGTCACGGTTGACCCGGTTAAGGTCGCTCGCGATTTATAGAAGTATATCCATCTTCTATTTTGTAATTTAATTATCTCATCTTCGATCGAGTCTATCTTCGAATCAGGATTCTATTGATTATAGTTTCTCTACTTTAAATCTCTATCTTTGTTTGAAATCCATTCTTGAATCATCCTTTGAAAATTGGGTTTTGTTTGTATTTTAAATTTGTTTATTTACCGAAATATTTATTTGGGTAACTATGATTTTATTTTATATATAAAGGGGAAAATGTTTACGATAAGGATTATATACCTATATATAAAACGAATAAGAAATGTTATTCTATATATAAAAGTTTCAAAAGGATTTGAAATTTTGAAGATTATATAAGAAATGGATTTACATAAAAATAATTTATAACTGAAGGGTTTTAATTTGAAATTCGAGAGATTGAATTCCGGTGTTTTGAAATTAGTTTTAAGATTTTGGAAAAAAGGATATATATAGTAATACGATTTAAAAGATATTTTTCGAATAAAAAATGTATCAAATGAATTCCAATGATTTCGAAGAGATTTTTTTAAAAAGGTTTCAAGAAAATAGAAGTCCAGAACTCACTTTTGTCGCTGGGAAATAATTTCGGTGATGAGTGCACGCATCATCGACATTGATTTTCGAGTTTCAGAGTGGGGGAGAGGCCACTCTAGTAGCTTTTCTATGCAAGTGATATTATGAAACAAATTTTGATTTCAAATTCCGAAGTATAATTCGGTATTTGAATGATATATGTATATATATTTAAAATAATTTAAAGGAAGCCGGTGTTCAATCCTCTAGTTTTCGATTTGATTTAGTATAACTCTATTTATAAAAATTAATTTACTGATTTGTTGTTGATTTCCAACTCTTGGATTTGAAATTTGTTTTCACCGACTATTTTGAAGGTTCGAGCACTTCCAAATCAAGGTTTAAAATTTTAAAACTAAGAAATTTCGAAGAGTATAAAATATTTGATAAAGAATATAAGTTTAGTTTTGTATGTTTAAAGTATTAAGAGTATGACTTAAGTAAATTTGAAACTTTTGTCAAATAAATAATTTGCAAAGGAAAATTGGATTTTTCATATAGAAATAAATAGTTTAAAGGTTTTAAAGGGATAGTTATAAATTAGGAAACCATTTTGGGTATAATTGATTTTGACAAAACATTTGGTTTTGAAAATAGATTGGAATGTAAAACCCAGTATTTATATGATGATTTTGGAAATGAATTTGTTTGACTTGAATTTTGTTAATTTGGAAACTAAGATTATTTTCTAAACCTATCATTTTGGAAACTTTGAAACTGAAGATATTTAATTTGGAAGAAATGATTTGGTGAAATCATATATGATTTTGAAACTGAATTGATATTGAAATAGATTGAAATTTGAGAACCATATGTTACTAAATACTTGATTTGGAAGTTATCGAACTTATATAAAATGGATTTGTATAAGAAAGATACTTAATTTTGAAAGAGAAATCTTATATAATCAAAGTCTATATAAGTATGATTTGATATACTATTGATTTTGGAAAGTATTCGATTTGATAATGAAATCCCATATAATGGACTTTATATAAGTATGACATTTGAAAGTGATTTGAAAGGTACTATATGATATATATTTTCTAAGTAAAGATATGGGAAGTGCATTCTACTTGATATCCATTTTGTGGCCACATTATGGATTCATTCTATCGATATTATTCTCTCTGATTTTTTGGTTTTCTGGATGTGATACTCTAGTGTCCCATCGTGGCGTAACCCACGGTTTTTCTTATGAGCGCGACTGCATAGCGCAACTGCCTGGCTGAGCTGGCCTAGGGGTACGGATTGTTTTCTGGGGGATCCAGGCATAACCATTGTGTATCCTGCACTCTATGTAGGTCGCATTAGTAGCGAAACCACCAAGCTGAGACGGCCTAGGGGTACGGATTGTTTCCTGGGGGATCCATGTGTAACCATTGTGTATCCTGCACTCTACTAGTCATCATGGCGTGACTCGCAGGGCTGAGAAAGCTTAAGGATATAGGTTGTTTCGTGGGGGATCCAGGCGTAACCATTGTGTATCTGCGAACCAAGGTTAGATAAAGATTTTGGTTTGGTTGTTTTGTTTGGATTGGACTTTCCATATCGGTTTTGAGGGTTTTTCAAGTATTTTCACTGGGTGTTGAAATAGGCCTACTAAGTACTTGAAGAATGCTAGCTTTGCGCCTGATCAACGCATGGCCAGAGTCTGCAAAAACGAGGATAAACTTGTTGAAACATCGAGTTATAAAAGTATTTTCGAAAGGAAAATTGGTTTCAATATAAAAGTATTTTATTATAAAGGTATTTCCAACAAAATAATTTGTATTAATATTTGAAACTGAAATTCTTATGGTTTGAATTAATTATTCATGCCCGATACTATTCTTTAGAGTCTACTTTATCTACTCAGCTTTATTTATTCACCTATATTCTCTTTTCTGAATCTATCTTCTTTCCTTCTTTCCTTCTTTTGAATATACCCTTTAAAATATTGTTTATTTATATACTACCTGGTTTAATAAAAAAAAATTAGTGTTTTATAAATAATTGATCTCATAATTAATTGAATGGATTTAATTAAATGAGCAATCTATTAAATATTAATTAATTTAAATTAAAAAAAAAGTATATGGTTTTAAATAAATTGTTTAATTTGTTTTTCAAAGTCTAATTTTTCATCTGGTTGTTTCTATTCTCCTACTTTGTTCCTTTTCGGGGACGAAAATTTTTGAGTGAGGGAGAGTGTAATGACCCATAAAATTTTAGCAATTTTTAATTGGTTTATAACGTATTGAATTAGATTTTTGAGAAATTATTAATAATAAAATTTTGAAATAAAAAAATTTTAATATTTGGATTACGTATAATTATAATTGATTCAGAAATTTGCATGTAATCAAGGGAATCGACTGTTACCATAAATTTTATTTTCCTGTCCATTCAAATTTTACATCAGTTACAAACCAATCGATACCTTACCTTTATTACTCCCTGCATTCGTGTTGTAGCTCTTTAATTTTCTATCCGTTGCTATTTCATTTCGGGTTTGTTCCTTTCCTATTTATTCCATTTCAAACGTTTTCTCTTCTCTCTGGCAGAAACATAATATTTTACATCATTTTATATATATATATATATATATATATATATATCTGTAGCTTGCATTCATTCGTTTATTCACTTTTACGTTTCTCATACTTTCTACTTTATTGTCCTTAATTCCCGCGCTTGACGTTATCATTTCAGTTTGCTTCCATTGAATGTGGCACGTTTCATGGTTAACGTTTTATTCCATTTATGTGTGGCTTTCCTTTAGCAACCTGTCCCATTTCTATTTCCTTCGTTTCAAAATTTGAAACGTTACAGCTGGATCACATTATTATTCGCTTGAATAAGGAAGCTAAATCAGTGGATGACTGTTGCTAATAAAAATTTTACTTTTCTAACATATATACTCATTGCTACTTTTCCTGACCTTTTATTTCTACTTTCTTTTTTTCACTATCTCGTTCCTCAAGCCGTTCATTTTCTTTCCACTAAAACTGCTTATATTTAATTCCATACGTTTCTTTATAACGTTTTATAATATTGCTTTCATCTTGAGACTGAAACAAAATGCACCGCATACACATGTTCTTTCAAAAGAAAGTGGATAGGCCTAAAACATGCAGCTTTTCATTTACTTTGCAATTGATTTCCTCTCTTATATTTTTACTTTACATTTCAAATTTGAAACGTGGTGCTCAAACAATAGAAATTTGCTTTTATTATTCGGCTCAATTAAGGGTGACCTTTGCCATCACATAACCGGTAAAAGATTTGTATACGTTTTATTTGTTTATGTGGCAACGATTCACATTTACACTATTAGTGCCTTTTTAACTTCATTGGTTTTTCATTTATTTGTGTACGTTTCGTTTCATTTATTTGCACTTGAATTTATCCATATTCGTTACTTTACATTTATATCGGTACGTATATTTTACGTTCATAAAACGTTATACGTTACTTTGCATTTATTAAATTTCAAATGGCCCACTTTATTCACCTTTATATTTATTCACTTTTGGCCTTGATATTCCCAACATAAATCTATACGTTTGCCTTTGTCCTTTCACTTTCTCTTCTCAGTCATCTGGTGTTGCTTGTGAGAGAATACAACAAAGGATATAAGTGGCCTTCTTCTCCATTCAACTGCTCATTTTGTTCTCTTTGAAAAATAAAAATAAAAAATTCACATGCTTGTAGATAGCAGTCCCCTCCTCCTTTATTTTCCGAACCCCACCTTTCTCCTTTCCTCTGCAACCTTTGCAATTCATTTATACAAGGTAATATCTATATTATAAATATATTGTGTTGTATTTACCTAAAAGTTAAAAGCTATAATCTGTTTACCTTTTTATACTTATATATATGAATTCATACGAATTATTACAAGTTGTCTTATCTATATATATAGTACGCTGATGATTTGTAAATAGCTTATATATACAATTGTTATATACACACTTGTCAACATACAATTGGTTACATAAACAGGAGCATGTGTGCATATTTAGCCATATTTTACATATAGGGTTTGCATATTTGTTTGTACATATAATTGTAAGAGCTGAATATATTTAGATTTATATCATTATTTTTAAATCGATCATTTTTTTTGCAACAAGTCTTATATAAATAATATGTTCACATATATATAAGTATATGTATTTTACAGTTTTAATGTATGTGTTTTAACACATGGGTTTTACATTCAGACCTTTTATTTACAATTTATATTAAAAAGTATGTTATAATCTCTTGGCTATATTCAAATTTATTATATATATCGTTTGCAGTAATCAATTTTATTATTGATAAAAATGTAAGTTACATATGTCACTGTAATTATGCGCATAACTGATACGTAAAGATATATTAGTATATATGTTTATATTTGTGTTATAGGCACGTTAATTTATATTTAAAATAATACATAAATAATCATATGTAGGTAGTTGCGTGTTGTAGTGGGTGGGTTAGCTTATAGCAGTGAGGATTTGTAGATATTTGGAAATTTAAAAGGCTGTGCATATATTTTATAAAAGGCTGTGCACATATTTTGTAAAGGCTGTTCATATATTCATAGTCTAAAACCTATTTTATATATATATATTGTTATAAATAGTTACAGTTATATTTTAAAGTGTGAGTCATAACAGAATTATAAAGGTTACTATATAACTTATACTTGTATGCTGATGGGTCTGCATAGATTTATAATGGGTCTGTATACATTTGAGTAACATGAATGTAGTGGGTGGTATATATATAAATATCTTACATATATTTGTTTATACATACTATTTTGTACTTAAGTTGATTTCGTCGATACTAAATTTATAACAAATATTGTTTTAATTATAGCATACAATTAATTTTACATGTTTGACTTTAGTATATAAATCCACATTTATACCTTTTACCTTCATCGATCCAGTTCTGATTCGTTTTAACAATTCTTGATCATCAGCCTTATTCGTCCAATTCGCGTTCAAATCTAACTTTGCTTTGAGTTGTTGTTTGGACTATTCGATGGTCTAGATCGTGATCCAATTCGTATCTTGTCGAGTCGTCAAAATCTCTAGCCATGAAAGATAAGCAATCACTCACTATTAACATTCTTGTATTTTATTAAATTTGATTTCAATTGAAACGACAATTGAAATATAATGCTGTAGTTATTTTGTTATATATGCTATTATCTGTAACTGTTCACTTGTGGGATATGACACCATATCCTGTTGTTTATATTTTATTTAAATTATTGATGATATATACCTGTTATTATTGTATTATCTGTTATCACTCTGCAAGTTCCCTGTTAGTATAGAATTCACTATGGATTGAAATGATACATACCTGAATGGACTTTAGAATAGGAGAAAATCGTTATGGGTTGAAATGATATACCCAAGCGATTTTTATTTGAACTGAATTGGGATTACGAGTCGAAATGATATCTACTCGTGTGTGTGTGTATATATATATATACTTAATTACGGATTGAAATGATAAATATCTGTATCACTTAACCATATGATAGAAGTATATACAGACGCCGTTGGTCCATATATAAATATTTTGAAATGATTTTCTATGGTTTTAGGAGAAATATAGGGTTTTAGTTAATATTGGAAATATTTTATATATCAATATGTTTAATGTAAAGTAGATTTAATAGTAAACTTTAATTTAATAAAGTTTGATTTAATTAATAGAATATGTTTAAGTATTTTATTTTAAATAGATTTCCAATGTTTGTATACGTTAAGGAAGCTAAATTTGAATTGATTGGAATGGTATTTAATTAATAATTTTGTTTAATTAAATCAAATTCGAAACTTATTGAATTTGAAAACTTAAAATATAGTTCATAACATAACTTTGACTTTTGTGATTTAATGAATATTCACGTTTAAAGAAATTGAAGGCAAATATAATGAATTGTAATATAAGGCTATATAAGTAATATTGAGTGGATATTTCAAGAATAAATAATAATGAAGTTAAATCAAGATCTATATGAAATTGTTAGGTTTAGTTTGAAATGTTGAAGCTTTGAAATACGGGACTTAAATAGTTAAATTGTGTTTCAGATCTGTATTTGAAATTGATAAAATTTGAATTTGTTCTTTAGAAGACTAAATTGAATGGAAATTGAAATTTGAGATTTAATTTAATCTGAATAGGAAAGTCGAGTTGATTTTTGAAGTGATCGGTGAAAATTAAGGAAATTATAAATACTTTACTTTATAAAATTTTCAAAATCTATATATATCTATTTTTATATTGAAGTGAAAATGATTTTTTGGTTTTGCAATATAAATTAATTTGAAAGGACCATGGTGTTATAGTGTATATTTATACCTTGCAAATAGTTCTGTAGATCCTTAGGGGATGGTTATCCCTACCATCCTTTAAGTTACTTGTATTTCAGTTGATATTTCACTTGAGTTGGATTTATAGATATAAGAATGTTAATCCTGACTCGAGTGTTTTTGTGTTTTGCTTTACGCTTGGGTCAGACTGAGTGATACAACATTTGAGACTCACCTTCGAAGTTGGAGGTTTGCTTGAAGATCCAGCTATCTATCCTTTCAGTCATCCAGTTGATTGGTTCAGAGAATTCATCTGCTCGTACTGGAGACTTCACTGCATCTGAGATATTCTGTTGTATTTTATTTGTAACTCTGATGTTTATATAGTAGCATCATGAACTACTATTCATTTATTCCGCTGCGTATTATTGTACTACTCTGTATCCGTGGTTCTATGATTGATTTATTTACTGTATATGTTAAGTTTGCCAAATTTAAATTAACAATCTGATATTTTGAGGAATTCAAGTCCGACTTGTGCGGATGCGAATAGTTGAAAATATCGGGCTGTTACAAGAACTATATGCCAAACTAAAATATGATTAAGTTCATTAATTTATTACTTTTCAACAATATTTTTTTGCATATGTGATCCTAATTACAAGTTACTAAAATTTCTATATATACACATCAGACAAGCCTATTAAATAGTACACATTGTTGTTGATTTATGCAGGTTTCATAAGGGTAGATGATCAATATGCACCCCCTTTGAATTGTGAGGTAAGTGGGAACTTCACTTATTCATTGCGATACATTGCATTGCTGCTGAAAAAATATGGACATGCAGTAGAAAGCTTGTTATGTATATTCCCGATAAATGATGCATGTGCAAGGATGGTAAAGTATGTTAGCTGAAGTGTAGCAAGGCATGTTAGCTGAACTGTGTGTGGAAATAGTTATGTGTGCATGGAAACAGTTGTGCAAGTTGGTTGAAAAGTTCATGTTGGAAGAAAAAAATATAATAACGATGAACGCACATACTGCCAAAAGATGGGGCAGAATGCTGCTACGGGATGAAGCTACAAATGAAGAGTAGTGTGATGTTGAACGTACAGTTGAAGACTGGACAATGTGATGCTAGTACATTGTTTGGTGGTGACACAGATCGGTGCTTACTCGCAACATGTAGACAGGGGCACGTATGAACAGTGAGCTAAAATAGACACAATTTAATGTATTATTATATTAAAAACTTTTGGCAGATTAACATGAAAATCGTCTTAGTTAAATTTGAATTATATTAGGTGCTAACAATATAAAGATTGAGAAAATGGGACTGCACACTTCTGATAATAAAAAAAAATACTAATATAAATGTTTTCTATACTATTCACATATATATAATAATGCTTAATAGTAAAGGATTTTGCTTTTGACCTAAGAATGATTGAGTTCATGTCCAAGTTCACTGGAACTGCCATCGACTCGGTTGGAATGAAGGTTAATTCTTCTTTCAATTTTATTTTATGCATTCTTTGAGGTCACAGGAACTGCCATCTAGTATGAGTGTTCATATTTGCATTTTGAACAAACTGAAGGTTCATATTTGCATTTTGAACCATAATATGGGAAACTAATCTATTGAAGTACTTCTAGCTTGCTTTCTATATTATTTAATGGAGCTGCACATAATTGAAAGCATATATAATAATATATTTTTTTGAACTTCCATTTCAAGCAAGTCCTTCTATTTGCATTATACTAGAACACATATAGATAAATAATTTATAGTCATTATTGGATTTGATTTGTTAGCATGTTTTTTTTATGAAATTGATATTGGTAATAACCTGTGCAATAGTCAATATATTGGCTGACCTTTACCCTCAATTCTGAGTTAGTATTTTGAATACCCTATTTTTGCTACTAATTATTCCTGATCATCTGAAATCCTTCTACTTGTGCATACCATTTTCCATATAAAGAGGAAATCATTGTAACTTTGGCTTTTCTTAACTATTTTGGTGTTTACAGTTCGGCTGTTAGTGCTGCATTTGCATTTTTCTTAACTTTACAAAGAATGTACTGTTAAATTTTGGTGACACTTTATGGGGATATGTAAAGGTCGAAAGTAGCTTCGTAACGGAGAAAACGGTTTGCAAATCAGAGTTCGGAGGTGGTAGTATAGGGGAAAAGGTGAAGTGGGTTGAATTGACAGAGGTCAAGCGTCTGACCCATCTGAGTCTGTGCAAAAATTATTCCAGAGCTTGTAGTTAAACATCTGACCAAATGGTTAGATGTCTGAGCTGAAGAGAAACTTTTTCAGTAACTGAAGTCAGACGTCTGAACATTTTGGCCAGACGTCTGAGGCGACTTCCACCTATTTTTCACGTGTGGACTTGACATGAAGATTTGTGATATCTACAGGGGAAATTTTGAAACATTGCCTAGGTTTTCTATTCTACTATATAAGCTAACTTTAGGTTCCAAATCTAGGGGTGCGTGCAAGCAACTGCAAAGAGATTAGCCTCCATAAATTAGGTTTATCAAAACCTAATTTTCTTCAATTCTCTTCTCCACAAATCAATTTTTAATTATAATTTTGATCATTATATTTAATCTCTTAAACTCTTCTCATCAATATTAATAAAAACTCTCTTTTAAAGTGCATGTATACTAAAACAATGTTAGTGGAACCACTATAAATCGCTGTGTGATTTATTTTTCGTTATTGCTTTGTTTTCTATATTGCTTGTTTGGGATTGTGATTGCTTTTAGATTGGTTGTTTTTACACTTTTTATCATGATCCCGTCTTCCGTTGTGCTTGTGTGATTAGATTTGAGTGGTCTCGAGTTGGAATTCCAACCCAACATTTGGTATCAAAGCTTTGTGTTGGCAGGTGGTTGTAGAAATGCCTGAATCAAGTAGTAACTGTAGTAGTTCCTCAATGGGTAATCCAAGTGGTGTAGCTCCTTATGTACGTGACTCGTACGCAGCTTCAAGATCACAATTGGTAATAGACAAGTGGAATGGTGATAATGATTTTGAAAAATGGAAATGGAAGATGAAATCGGTTCTAAGGGGTATCGGGTGCATCGGGTAGTGTTTGATACACATTTATTGCCAGCTGACATCTCGGAAGTTGAGAGAGAGGAGATGGAAGAGTAGGCATTCACTACACTTCAACTTGCTATGGAAGAGAATGTTATCTCTGAAATTAGTGGTGAGACAACTGCTAAGGGTATTCGGGACAAGTTGGAGGAGTTGTATATGAAGAAGTCACTGACAAATCGTTTGATCTTATTGCGAACATTCTTCACGAATAAGATGAAGGAAGGTACTTCGCTAAAGATGCACTTGAACATTTTTGATGATTTTCTAATGAAGATGAAGGCGGTAGATTTGAAGATCGAGGAAGAGCAAAAGGCGATGATATTGTTGTGTTCATTGCCGGATTGCGATACAAGTCTCTCAAATAGTTTGATCTATAGCCGGAACACATTGACTCTTGATGATGTCAAGACGGGTCTTCTTAGCGAGAAGTTGCGGTATCAAATGAATGAGTTAGGTGATGGAAGTAGTGGTACTAGTAATGGTCATGGTTTATTTGTGGAGAAGGAGAGGTGTGTGAACAAGGAGAATAAGGGGAATTCTAAATCAAGGAACCCCGGTTGGAGAGGAAAGTCAAAGGAAAGAAAAGGCAAGTGCTATATTTGTAGGAAGCCCGGTCATTGGAAGAATGAGTGTCCGGACAAGAAGAATGCAAAGAAGGAAGTAACATCTTCATCAGCAGCGGTGGAGAATGGAGTTGGTGGGGGATATGTAGATGTTTTTTCGACGGTAGCATCGGATGTTTCGGATAGGCAATGGGTGCTCGATTCGGGAGCATCTTATCATATGATGCCAAATAGAAATTCTTTTTCTTCTTACGTCGACAAAGAAGGAAATTCAATTATTATGGGAAACGGTGCTATTTGTAAGTCGAAAGGCATTGGTTCAGTGCAAATTCGAATGTTTGACGGAGTGGTTCGTACTCTCACTAATGTGCGTTATGTTCTGGGACTTAAGAAGTCTCTTATCTCTTTGGGGTAGCTAGATTCTTTAGGTTGTAAGATCATTATTGAGAGTGGTAGCTTGTGGGTTTCGAAGAAGGCGATTATGGTGATGAAGGGTGCAAGGACTCATGGCATTTATTTGCTTCAAGGAGTGACTGTAGAAGGTGAAACTTGAATAGGAGTTGATAGTTCTCGTGGCTTGGATGCGACTTGGTTGTGGAATTTGAGATTACGTCATGTCTCGGAGAGGAGTTTAGATGTTATTTAGAAGAGAGAGATGATTGATGGAGAAAGTTTCAACAAGTTAGAGTTTTGTGAAGAATGCATCATGGGGAAGCAAACTAAAGTTTCATTCGATGTGGGAAAGCATGATTCGAGAAGGTTTCTTGAGTATGTTCACATGGATGTTTAGGGACCGACACCCGTAGCTTCTTTAGGTGGAGCTCGCTATTATATTTCCTTTATAAATGACTTTTCTCGAAAATTTTGGGTGTATGTAATGAAGGCCAAGTCGGAGACATTTGCAAAGTTCAAAGCATGGAAGGCTCTTGTTGAGAATGAGAGTGGAAAGTCTTTGAAGGTTCTAAGGTCTGATAACGGCGGAGAGTATGTTTCTGGAGAATTTTTGGAGTTTTGCAAGCATCATGGTATTCGGAGGCATTTTACAACACCTGGAGATCCGCAGTCGATGGTGTTGCGGAGAGAATGAATCGTACTGTACTTGAGAAAGCTCGATTCTTGAGATTGACAAGGGGTTTGGCGAAGGGATTTTGGGCTGAAGCTTTGTCAACCACAGTGCATATTATTAATCGAATTACGTGCTCATCTATTGGTAACAAAATTCCAAAGGAAGTGTGGAAGGGAAAGAGCATTGACTTGAGTTATATTAGTGTGTTTGGCAACCCTATTTATGTGCATGATCCGAGAAATGATAAGCTTGAACCTAGAGATTTCAAGGGGATTTTGCTTGGTATACGGACGGAGTAAAACGCTATAGGATTTGGAATCCAAAAACGAAGAAGGTAATAAATTCTCGTCATGTTACTTTTAATGAGTCGACGATGTTCAACGAGAATGTGAGCTCATCGGATATTCCGGATTTGGTTCATGGTGAATCAAAGGAGAAGGAAATTATTTCCATGTTTTGTTCAAGGAGTAGAGAGAGTAGAGTAGTTGGAGATGCTGGTGAGGAAGTAGCGGTTGATATTACATCACAGAGTCAACGGGGTGCCTCTAGTAGTGCTGGTGATGTACATGGTTCTAGAAAAGATTCGATTCAAGGTGGAGCCGAAGGGAGTTTGGGTGATGGTATAGCTACTCAGGTTGGTCGTCGTACTATAAGACCACCCTAAAGATATGGTGATTGGTACTATCTTAGCTTTTGTGATAATTTGGACTATGCTCTTCATTTAGTCCAAGATGAGTCGATGGACCATGATGACGTCATGTAGTCGAGTGATGACTTGAAATGGATTTGTGTTATGGAGGAAGAGATGCAATCATTGTTGAGGAATCAAATTTGGGATTTGGTTCCACTTCCTAAAGGAAACCAAGCTATTGGGTGCAAATGGATATACAAGGTGAGGACGATGGGAGATACAAAGCTAGGCTAGTGACTAAGGGGTTTGCACAAAGGAAGGGAAAGGAGTATGATGAGATATGCGCACCGGTTGTGCGCCATACTTCTATCCGGATATTACTTGCTATTGTTGCTATTCACGGCTTGGAGTTAGAGCAACTTGATGTAAAGACCGCCTTCTTGCATGGGCACTTGGATGAAGACATGTACATGGAGCAACCAGAATGTTTTGTTGTGGATGGTAAGTCAAATTTGGTTTGCAAGTTGAAGAAATCACTATATGGTTTAATGCAATCACCTAGACAACGGTACAAGGGGTTTGATCATTTTATGCTTGAAAATGGTTTTGATAGAAGCATCAAAGATGCTTATGTTTATTTCAAGAAGTTGAAAAATGATTGTTGGGTGTATTTACTCTTGTATGTGGATGACATGCTCATTGCTTCTAAGGATAAGAACGAAATCAACAATCTAAAAATGAGTTTGATATCGGAGTTCGAAACGAAGGATCTTGGAAATGCAAGATATCGCGCATGGAAATTATAAGGGATCGAAAGCATTTTGAGTTGAAACTAACACAAAGGAAGTACATTAATAAAGCGCTTTGCCGGTTTAGAATGAAGAATGCAAAGACGTCAAATACACCTTTACCTTTGCATATGAAGCTTTTGAGTAAAGGATCGCCTATCTTGGAGGAAGACAATGCTTATATGAAAAAAGTGACATATGCAAGTGTGGTTGGAAGTCTAATGTATGCAATGGTGTGTACAAGGCCCGATATTGCAAATGCCGTCGGGATGATTAGTCGATATATGGCTAATCCGGGAAAATCGCATTGGGAAGCTATGAAGATTATATTAGGCTATCTTAGAGGCACATCATCTCATGGTCTTGTTTTTGGCGGTAGCAAGGCGACAGATTGCAAGTTGGTTGGTTATTGTGATTCAGACTATGCCAGTGAAGGGAATCGAAAAAAATCAACTTCCGGACATGTCTTCACACATGGGGTACAGCCATAAGTAGGAGATCTAGATTGCATACCGCAGTTGCTTTATCCACTATGGAAGCGGAGTTGAGAGCCGCAGAGGAGGCGGCAAAGGAGGCACTCAATTTGAAGCGATTATTGTGTGACTTGAGATTCGGGCATGATAGTATTGATGTTCGATGTGATAGTCAGAGTGTCATTCACTTGGCAGAGAATTTGGCGTTTAGCTCACGGACTAAGCATATTGAAGTGAGAGAGTCATTTCTAGTAGCCATGAATGAAGATAAACAAGTATAACTTCGGAAAGTGCACACAAAGGATAACGTGGCGAACATGTTCACTAAGGCATTGCCGGTTGGAAAGTTCGAGCATTGCTCGAACTTGATTCGCTTAGAGAAGTGCTAGGTGCCATGGGGTGGCACGGTTAAGGGAGGAGCTTGGTGGTAGATGAGGAAGAGTATTGGTGAGAGATTGAGGTTATATCTTCTTGGTAAGTGCTAGTCTTCGGTGAGATAGCGTAGGATTTGGATTTTTTCAACATTTCATTAGCGGACGGGGCTTTGCCTGAGCTTGTTTGTGGAGTGCAATGGGCGGTGGCTTTGTCGGAGCTCATTGGGAAAGCATTCATGTTTGGTTGAAGGTAGAAGAAGTGATAGCTAGTGCTATCGGTTTCTGTTGATGGTATGGTACCATTGGAGTTAGAGATGGATATAGTGTCGAGGTGGAGTGTTAAATTTTGATGAAACTATATGGGGATTTGTAGAGTTCGAAAGTAGATTCATAATGGAGAAAAGGGTTCGCAATTCGGAGTTCGTACGTGGTAGATATAAGGGAAAAGTTGAAGTGGGCTGAATTGACAGAGGTCAGCCTGAGTCTGTGCAGAAATGATTCCAGGGCCTGTAGTCAAACGTCTGCCAAATGGTCAGACGTCTGAGCTGAAGAGAAATTTTTCCAGTAACTCACTTCAGACGTCTGATCATTTTGGTCAGACGTTTGGGGCGACTTTCGCCTGTTTTTCACTTGTGAACTTGACGTGAAGATTTGTGATATCTGCAGGGGGAATTTCGGGCCATTGCCTAAGGTTTCTATTCTCCTATATAAACCAGCTTCAGGTTCAAGATCTAAGGCTGCGTGCAAGCAACTGCAAGAGATTAGCCGCCAGAAATTAGGGTTTATCAAACCCTAATTTTCTTCAATTCTCTTCTCCACAAATCAATCTCAAATTAGAATTTTGATCATTGTATTCAATCTCTTGTGCTCTTCTCATCGATATAAATAAAAGCACTCTCTTAAAGTGGATGTACACAAACACAACGTTAGTGTAACCACTATAAATCGCTGTGTGATTTATTTTTCGTTATTGCTTTGATTTCTATATTGCTTGTTAGGGATTGTGATTGTTTTATGATTGATTGAGATTGGAATTGAGTTATTGATTGGTTGTTTTTACACTTCTTATCACGATCATGTATTCCGCCGTGCTTGTGGGATTTCGATTTGAGTGGTCTCGATTTGGAATTCCGACCCAACATGTACTCCTAATTTATTTTTTTAAATGTCTCTCTTTTACACAAACTATCAAAAATACCCTTTGTGCATAATGGGGCAATGGAAACCGAGGTTTTTCCATTTTTGTTCCGGTGTTTTGGTTCCATTTGAGAATTTTAAAAATTCTATTCTATTTCCAGGTTACGAACTTGGTACGTGTAAGCCTTTATTTTTCTACGTTAACACTTTATATCCCAATGAAGCTATATATTCCCAAACCTGATAAATGAAATCCGCATGTAATTTTTTTTTACTGGTATAACCAAAAAAAATCACCGGTATAACCGATTTCGGATTTTTATTCAAATTTTGTCCTGGTCCAAGCTCAAACTAGACCAGAAAGTCCAGAGTTCTAGTATGCTGTTGGATTTTGAATTCTTGGGGATGACATATGTATTATTATAAGCCAATTTCAGCATAATACCAATTATTTCATAGATAATAATACAACAGTAATCATAGGAGTTACTATGTAAGAAAGTATATTGATCTTCTACTAATCTTCATATTCCTCACTTGATCATAGTACTAACACCTATTTGTTAATAACTGCATGATAATCAAATTAGTTCGCACGTTAGTTAGGATGGTTTGCTAGATTAATTGGTATTTATGATTGTAGCTACAATGCTACAATGTATCAAATGCAAAAGACAAAAGTAATTAAATCAAGACTTGTTATTACACAATTTACTGTCATCCATATGAAGCTACATCATGTCATTTTTCATGCTTAATTACAAGTCAACCGCACGAAATGTGTATCTGTGTGGCAACTTGACATTTGTTAATCATCTCCTGCATATTCTGGTTTTTTCCATCCAACATGGCACCAAAATCCAACTATTATCTACAGCAAAATCTAAATATATTTATACTTGGATCATCTATTAAACTTATTGCTTCACGGCTTTCATGAATAAAATGAATTCCATCTCTCTTTTTTTCATTGGTATGTCAAGCAGGATACATGGAAGTATTAACATGGGTATTATGTTCATATGAAGAGAATTTTGAGTTACTTAGGCGCCAAGATACTGGTGATGAAGGAATGGTTGTCGCCAATCCTCGTTCATCTGATCGATAGGTTATGTACACTTTATTTTACTAATTGTTTTGTCAGTTCTAAAAACTGGTAAAGTAATTGTTTTTTGGATGGTCTGTTTTCATCCCCGAGTAAGGATACTATGGTAATGTTTAAATTAATTAATACATATGTTGTTAGATATCTTCATTATCGGATTATCTTAATCTACTAGCAACTTTTAAAAGTAAGTGAAGAAAACTTAGTACCTTTTTTTGGGGTGCCCCTTGTTTGCGCCAAAATTGATCACAAACCTCGAATATCATGAAAGCACCAGCGTATGAATACAGATCAGCAATATTCTAACACAAATCTCAAATCCAAAAAAAGTAGAGAACAACTGTTGAGAAATAACAAACAGAAACACAAGGTTTATAGTGGTTCATCTATCTTCGGCCTACATCCACTTCGAAGGATAATCTTTTTATTGTTGTGCTTGCTGGTTACAATCAATTACAATAGTAATTTTCAAGTACAACAATTGAGTTTGAGTGCAATCGCGATTTTGGCAGAGTCTGGACATTGTTGGATCCAAAAGTCCCTTTTCTGTGGGCTCTAGGGTTGCTATTTATAGGCGCTCCATGCAAACATCTGGCTCAAACTTCGGAAGACTCCTTTTGGCACATGAGTGGGACCACACGATCGATTCCATGAAGTTTTGGCTCATTCCATGATCGATACAAATGAATTTCGCATCGATGAGGATTTGACCCAATCGAGTCGAAACTTGGCGTGAACCTTCCTTAGCTTGTACATAAGCTCCTGTGAAAATTTCGTAGCATTTGGATTTGTGGATTGTGAGATATGATGATGCAAATTCGAGTTTTTGGTTAGTTGTTTCGTTCGAATCGATACATTTTGTATCGATCAACTCGAGTCGATCTCGAGCACGTGTATACAAGGTGACGTGGCATGAAAGTCCAGGATTGATCGACTTTTTATGTTGAGTTGACCAAGTCTTATTCGTACCCAATATCAGAGCCATGTTCGTATCGATGCCTGTAGTTGTTCGTATCGATCGTGTTTTGACTCGTTTGCATCGATCAACCAGGTTGCTTCGTTTGTGTCGATCGGCTATGTTGTTTTGTGTATGCTCTGTATCGATCTTCTACTCAATATGAAATGTCTGATCAATACGAAATGCATGCCATAGTCGATGGTTACAAAGTAAACAATATGGGTACGAACTGGACGTTTGGGCGATCGATACGAATTGATCGTTACGAAATCGTGTTTTTATGACGGATACGAACAAGATCGATATGACGCTGCCGCTTTTAGATCGATGCGAAGAGTGTGATTCCAAATGGAGTCGAACGGTATCGATTTGAATAGAGCTTCATGATGGATTCGAACGACATATTTTCCTTAACTTGTATCGATCATATCTCGAACATACAAACTCCGATCGACTTGAAATTTGAAACATTGATTTTCATAGCTTTGTTTGCCATGTCTTGTCAATTGTAGCTCGATTCGGACTCGGAAAAAATTCATCGATATCCATAGTGAAACAATGATGTATAATCTATATTCTAGATGAGCAATCATTGATTTTCAGTTAATTTCTTGATATCTCGGCCTTGCTAAAACGTAGGATAATACTTTGCCCCCCAAAACATGCCTTTTGGCAAAAGACATGTTCTGAATGGCTTCAAATCGAATGTCGTGAGTTCAAGTTTTATCCATAGTTATAGTATCGTAAATCAAGTCTATGGTTGTTCGAAGCTGAATCAATGTCCATTTCCACATGTGAATTCAAGAATTAAATTCTCCAGCCTCTCCGGGCTATCGATGGTCACTTCAGACCCTTGCCAAGTCCGTTATAGACTTAACGATTGAATAGAAAGATTATGCAGCGCTTCAGCGTTGCTTTCTATCCCTTGCACTTTGGCCCTAGGCGAGGGCATATAGCGATATCTTGGTCATCCTAGACCGATCATAGCCTCTCCGGGCTCTTGTTGGATCCCATCCTATCACTCTTCGGTGAAGGGGAAACAACGTCGAGTGAGTCGATCTTGTCGCTCTCCAGTGAAGCGGCAACACCCCCGCACTCCGGTTCAGCGTTCCTGAACATTAAACGATGTCATGGTCCAAATCCTAGGCCGATTACAGCCACTCCGGGCTCTTATTGATCCAATCACTCTCTGGTGAATGAGGAATGACGTTAAGTGAGTTGATCATGTCCAGGGAAGCAACTCACTTCTTGCACCCCTGACCCCATCTCTTCGGGTAGGGTTATAAAGCGATCAGTGTCAAATTGACTTTCAATATTCATCCTTTAACTCTCCGGTCAAAGATTTATTTTGCGAAATTCAAGTGCATTTATTAAATTCAAATTCCAAATGTTCGGTCAACAAAGGAAAAATATAGATACTGCCTCTCCAGGCAGAGCGGTCTATTACCATCTCAAAGCATGTCTAGGGATCTCTTCGGTTCCTGTACATGTGTAAGTGGAATAGATGTTTTATTCTGAAATCAAATCTAAGGAGTCTAATCGACCAAAGTTCAAATCCTGAACTTAGCCCTTGCCATCATGATTAATTGATGATGAGTCATGATCCCGATCCAGGATTAGTTCTATTAGGGTGAGGCGGTAGTTGCTCAGGTCCTACGGCCACTGTCCAATCGCTGGTGTATTGTGGCAATCTACCACTTCTAACATGCTCTTCCACCTCATCCTTCAGATGGCGGCATTCATCAGTAGTATGCCCTTCCAGCTCATGGAATAGGTAGTACTTTCCACTTCTACGTTCCCGTTCTGTGGTATCTCACCTGGGTGGTTTTCGATAGGGAGCTGCTCCGAGTCTCTATGTTAATTCGTTCCAGGTTTGCCGTCAAGTCCGTGTATTGTCAGAACCTGGGTTCTTGGAATTTCTTTCGTTTGTCATGATCATCGTATCCGTCGTCCTGCTTCCGCTTTCCTTTGTCTGTTCCAGACTGTTCTTTGGAAATTCCTTCGCCTTGCACAGCATTTGTTTCTTGTCTCTCCGTGTGTGAATCTTCTAGCCGAATGAATCTTTCAACTACATGGTTAAACTCTCCAAGGTCTTGTGGCAGGTCTCTTGCAAGCGAATCCTTGAACTCTGTGCCTTCTACAACTCCTGCCACTGCCGCCATCAAAATCATCGATGGATCCGGGCGATTTACTGAAGCTATAGTTGCATTGAATCGCAATAGAAAATCTTTATGGACTCTCTGATCCTCTACTTTATTGATGCTAAGGTCATCACACTTTTGGGTCACGTCATGTGGAACCTAAACTGCCACATTAAGCATTCCACTAACTTGCCCTATGTTCTAATTGATCCATTTTCTAGCTGCCTGAACTAAAGCGCAGCCAAATCTGATAAATATAAAGGGAAACATCGTGTCATCACTTCCTCCGATGCCCTCCAGCACTTCCATATGCCTGATATATCTGGTAATAAGCATGGTCGGGTCTGACTTTCTATCGTAAGGGTCCAGTATGGGTAACTTGAACTTTAGAGGGTTCCTCGCATTTCTGACATTCAGAGTAAACACGCTCCGACTAACTTCCTCTAAGCCTCCGCTTGGCAACCCTTCTCTCATAATCCGTCACACTAGTCCAACCATTCTTTCATCTCCATCCAGGGGTTGTCCCCTCATCATGTTTCTATCCTGCCCCCAGGTTACGAAGGGTACTCTAGGTAATATTCTTCATGTGCGCGTTCATGTTGGCATTGGCTCTAGCCGGCTGAGCTCCATCTATGGGTCTTCCAATGTTAGATCCTGAGGGTCTGTCCCTGGGTTCCTGTTGGTTGCCCTCACGTTCTTCGTTCTGATCTTGAATCTGACCTCCATTGGTCTCTGTGACTCTAGCTTCTTGTTCTGTGTTTGCAACAACCGTAGCCGGTCCAAGGTTCTGTGCTCCGGTTGCTCTGATCTGCTCAAAAAGCTTTGCAACATATCTTGCTGACCCTTCAATAACCTTTCATGTATAGAAACCACCATAGCCTCCATCTCGTCCCTGGTGATGTAGATCGAAGATGGACCTGCTCCATCCCCAGAAGAGGCCTCTTGGCTTCCCTCTTGCTGGCTTCTTTCTCCTCTCTACCTTGTTGTCGATTGTCGCATAATTGTCTTTCAAACTTGAACTCCTAAGCCTTCAAGTCCAATATTTAAGCAGTAGAATCCCTGAGCTAGACCTCTCAGTGAAAGCACCAAAATGTTTTCTCCAAACCCCAAATATCGTGAAAGCACCAGTGTATGAATACAGATCAGCAATATTCTAACACAAATCTCAGATCCAGACAAAGTAAAGAACAACTATTGAGAAACAACAAACAGAAACATAAGGTTTATAGTGGTTCGGCTATCTTCGGCCTACATCCACTTCGAAGGATAATCTTTTTATTGATGTGCTTGTTGGTTACATCAATTACAGAAGTAATTTTTGAGTACAACGTTTGAGTTTGAGTGCAATCGCAATTTTGGAAGAGTTGGACGTTGCTGGATCCAAAAGTTCTTTTTCTGTGGGCTCAGGGTGCTATTTATAGGCGCTCCATGCAAACATCTCACTCAAACTTTAGGAGATTCCTTTTAGCACATGAGTGGGCCCACGCGATCGATTCCATGAAGTTTTGGCTGGATCCATGATCGATACGAACGAATTTTGATTAGGATTTGACCCAATCGAGTCGAAACTTCGCATTAACCTTCCTTACCTTATACGTAAGCTCCTGCGAAAATTTCATAGCATTTGAACTTGTGGATTGTGAGATATGATCGATGGAAATTCGAGTTTTTGGTTGGCTGTTTCATTCGAATCGATAGGTTTCGTATCGATCTGTTCGACTCGATCTCGAGCATGTGTATACAATCTGACATGGCATGAAAGTGCTGGATCAAGCCACTTTTTGTGTCGAGTTGACCGAGTCTTATTCGTACCCAATATCAGAGCCATGTACGTATTGATGCCTGTGGTTGTTCATATCGATCGTGTTTTGTCTTGTTTGTATCGATCAACCAAGTTGCTTCGTTCATGTCGATCGGCTATTTTGTTTTGTGTGTGCTCTGTATCGATCTTTTGATCGATACGAAATGTCCGATCGATACGAAATGCATGCCATAGCCGATGGTTACGAAGTAAACAATATGGGTACGAACTGGACGTTTGGGCGATCGATACGAATTGATCATTATGAAATCGTGTTTTTCTGATGGATACGAACAAGATCTATACGACGCTGCCGCTTTTGGATTGATGCGAAGTGTGTGATTCCGAGTAGAGTCGAACAGTATCTATTTGAATAGAGCTTAATGACGGATTCGAAAGACATGTTTTCCTTAACTTTTATCGATCATATTTCAATCATACAAACTCCGATCGACTTAAAATTTGAATGGTTTTCATAGCTTTGCTTGCCATGACTTGTCAATTGAAGCTCGATCCGGACTCGGACAAAATTCATCGATATCTATAGTGAAACTGTGATGTATAATCGATATTCGAGATGAATAATCATTTATTTTTAGTTAATTTCTTGATATCTCGGCCTTGCTAAAAGGTGGGATAACACCATTTGTGTGAGTGTGTGTGTGTATCTTTATTAATAGTTGGTTTGGTGGCGTAAACTTTTGGTCCGACCACGAACTTTCAAAATTGCCCTTATATGTATTTTTTTTTATTAAAGTTTGTAATACATTTGATGTCACATTCTTTTGATGTCAGCATGAAATACCAGAAATATATCTCTATGGGTATTCGCAAGATTTAGTCTAACTCAAAAATAGGATTTGAAAATTAAGTTTTCTTTACATGTTCAAATTTTTCTCTTTAAAAAATTTACCAAGTCTTTGTGTTACTTAATAATCGGATCTAACAAATAAACTACTTTACAAATTTGTTTTTTATAAATTAACAATATAAATAAAATTTTAAGCGAACAAAAAATTATATATTGCAACTTAGAAATAAGAATTCAAATTAACTATGTATGATTCAACACAAATGAATATTTGTCGAAACATTTTCTTTTAAACGTATTAAATAAATACAATTTGTACAAAAATAATTCAAGTGCCTTTATGACGCGCGAAGCGCGTGCCGTAATACTCGTATAACATAATAAGTGTTCACTAATTGACTTATCTGCATAATATTTTGGTAATTGTTGACAGTCGCCTTAGCTGATTTCTTTAACATAACCGTTGTAAATCTTTCAACTCTTTTCTCCTGTAAAGCAATTAGACAGAGACTGTTTATGATAGTATGCTTACTATTATCGAAAAATATATCTATGATCAGCAATACTTTGTAGTTATGGTTAAACATGTGAGGCATTTAACATCGTTTTAACAGAAACTACAATCTACTGCCATCTAACTTTTCTGATTCAATCTTAGTATCTTAAAAGCAAGGTTTGAGATTCAATATTTGCACCAATTGTGGTCTTCGAATTTTTTTGAAACCAAGAACTCTAAGATAATCGTTTACTATCCTTGAAAATTTCAAAACTAGAGCCTCCAAGATGATCGAGATTTTAAGGGTTTACCTTTGTAATGCTCATTATCCAAAGTCAAGAAATACATGGTTGTTTCACATCAAAATTCTCCAAAATCATACCGAGACAGTTGAAATTTTTAAATATCAACTGAAACTTCAAACCATATTAAAAAACATTAAAGTCTCGTACAATTGAAACTCTTGTTTATTTAGAGTGTTGGTCATTTATTTTGGGTTGGCAGATATATTATGGGCTAGTAATATAATCGTGGTGTAAAGGGATTCTATTAGTTTCTGTACGCTGTTATATTGTCTACATATGATCAAATTAATGAATCGTTATCATCTACGATACATGTTTGCGATTGCATTCCTACTGACAATTTAGTTTTTCTAGGAAGTCGAACAACTCTAATGTTCGATTATTAAATGCTTTGAAGCACAATGTCGACCATCCCAAACCCATAAATGTATTGTCTCTATTTAATTGAGTTTCATTCTGACAGCCTTTGGTAATGGTTTTCAACAACTTTTAACATTGGATTTTTGTACAAAACCCCCATGCTAATTCAATCATTGGTCTAAGTTACAATTCCCTATCTTATGTGTGTCAAATATTTTTTAGACACTCTGTAGCATTTTAGATTTTTTTCAACATGATTCAAACATTGGTGAAGGACGATTTGTCAATGCTCAGGTTATAGATGTAGAAACACATGGGGAAGTTTTGAGTGCAACTGTCCAAGTGATATATTGTACATGAGAGAACACAACACATGCATAAGTGAGTTTTTTTGCTTCTTTTGGATTGCGCATTACAGTAGTTTAACATAAAGATTGTTGTTAGATATACGAAACTATGTAAATAAGCAACAGTTTGAGTAATAGTATGTTGTTCAAGGGTATAATAGCTTGTGAACTCTTTCTGCTACGAATATCGTTAAAATTATTATGCATATTGCTCATTGGCAGTAAGTGGAGTTAATTTATTAAATGTTATATGCAGCTGTGCAATAAAACAAATACAATTAAATTTTGATACATAATAAACTGTCAACAAACGTAGTTTGAAATAACAAAATAGAATTAAATGTTCAAATTTATTAGCTTTAGAAGTGGTAGAGTGAACAAAAAACAAGAAGGAAAAAAAAGGAAAAATTTCTTGAAATTAAGCTTAACACGGTACATACCTAAATAAATGTTCACATTGATGAATAAGAATTGAAAGTACATAAGAAAATTCAACTTACTTTAAAATCGGACATGGTCATGATTTGGAGTAAAGACATTGTGTTGGGTGAAAATAAATTTATCTAAGTTTTATAAAAATTAACTAAATTTATAAAAATTAACATAATTTATAAAAATCAACTAATTTTTATAACACTAACTACATTTTATAAAAATTAAATAAGTTTATAAAAATAACTAAGTTTATAAAAATTAATTAAGTTTTAAAAAATTTAGTAAGTTTATAAAAATAACAAAGTTAATAAATTTAACAAATTTTTATAAAAGTTAACTAACTTTTATAAACATTTGACTAAATTAACTAAGTTTGTAAATTTTACCGAGTTTTATAAAAATTAAATAAGCTTGAGTTAATTTGTTTATAAAAATTTAATTAAATTAACTAAGTTACTAAAGAATTTATCAAGTTTCATACATATTTAAGTAAGTTTCTCAAATTAGCCTGGTTTATTTTCTTAATTTAGTTTATAAAAATTAACTAAGTTTTGTAGAAATTTAACTAAGTTGAACTTTATTAAAATTAACTAACTTTAGAAAAATTAACTAATTTTTAGAAAAAAGAACCATGTTAAGCAAGTTTTATAAAAAATTAAACAAAAAAGTTAACTAATTTTATACAGAAATTAACTAATTTTATACAGAAATTAACCAAGTTTTATTCAACGTAAATAAATTCACAAAAATTAAAAATATAACTAAGTTACCTAGTTTTATAGTAATTAAACAATTTTCCAAATATTAACAAAATTTTATAAAAATTAACTATGTTATATACATTTAATGAAGTTAAATATGTTTTATAAAAACTAATTAAATTTATAAAAAATAACTTAATTTATAAAACTTAACTGATAAAATTAGCATAACCTTGTTGATCTACGACTGGGGCTGTAGTGAGGAACAGAGTCGACTGCTTTTTGCAGACTAGTAAAATTGGCACAATCTTGTTGATCTACTGTCAAGAGTAGTCCCATATTCTGTTCTAAAGCCACACTTGAAGATATCAACCTGGAAATATCAAAATTTTCTTTCCACTTCCACCTCCTATGATGGTGATGGTTATGTCTTCTCCACACGTAGTAGTCTATATCTGAGGGAATGTCAATTATAAAACTGCCTACACTTGTTAGATGACTGCTACTAGCACTACTAATTACTCTGTTATTGTATGTTTTGGCTAGTAGAATGAACATTTTCTATCAAACTAGAATTTTGCATGAAATAACAAGTCTATTTGAAATAGCCGGTCTTGTCTGAGTTGTTGTCTACTTTGAGTTAGCCTTTGTGGTTGTTTTTTAGTATTTTGAGTGATTAATTCATAAAGTTTCTATTTGAAACCATGTTGTTTAGTACTTATACATTTCTACATTTATGACTAACATACGCACGTATGTGCTTCTTTTTGACAGGTTTTGTATGATGCTTTTGAGGTTGCTACATGATGTCGCACTCTTTCTTCTTCAAATCGGTCATGCTTGCATTAATGTATTGTCTATTGACGTTCATACATCTTTGTTTTTAGTATGTATCATTTTGGCTAGCTACAGTTGTATGTATTGTTAATTTTGGTCAAAAATATTTATGATCAATACTCCGTATGAAATATTACGGATATATATATATTTTGTTGTTTGGCTTATAACTCCATTTGATTATGTACATTACAATGTGATAAGTGTGTTTTTTGAATTGTTATGATATATTAGTTGAAATAAGTTTGGTATAATTGAAAATTGTATGCTTGAATGTATATGGCAATAAAAAAATGCATGGAATTTTTTTTATAGCGTTTTAACTATGCTACGAAAAGAAAATTTGTTATAGCTTTTATATACTATAGCATTATGCTAGTGCTATACAAAATATTTTGTAAGGATTAAACGGTTTTCAGAGCAAAAAACAATGCTACAATAGATAGTAAAGAATTTTCTATAGCGTTTCAGTGCTACAATTGACATAATATTTCCACAGCATTTTTGGACGCTATAATAATATGGCATGTCAACATACTATAGCAAGCTTCAAAATGCTACAGAAACGTAGTCGTGCCGATACCTCTAGTCTATGATGTCAACAAAAAACGCCATTAAAAGTCTATTTTCCATTGCAATTTTGAAATGCTATTGTATTTATCAGACTTATTACAATTTGTTGATCTATTGCGTTTATACTAACGCTATAGAAGGCTTTAATAGTAGTTTTTAAATGCTATAAAAAGGTATGTTTCTTGTAATGTTCAGTCCCCTGCTCTATTTTTTTGATTTTATCCATGACCCTGTCGACAAGAGCCGGGTCGAGCGAGGGAAAGCTCATATCTGGGCATTTTTCGGCATTTTTAGCATAGGCAAGCATCAGACCATCCTCGAATGAATTCATAATAATATCTTCAAGAGAAGAATCAAGAAACTGTGACACTCGCCGCTTTGCATCGGAAATTGTGCCCGTAGCCAATTTTAAGGAAGCTTTATTCTTGGTCAGCTTTTCTTTTAAGGAGGATTGTTTAGCTGCCATTCGTGCCTTTTCTTATTTGAACTCTTTTAAAGTCATTATCAATGTTATGTTTTGTCAGCAAGAAGTTGGCAAGCTTTCCTCTCATTTAAAATAATAGACTCTAACTGGGAGAAGGAAGCCCTCAATCGCTCTAATTCAATTATAGCTTCATCTTTCTCTGTAGATAAGGAGAAAACCTGATTGTTTAAGTGAGAAAGTTCCTCTCGAAGCTTTGACAAATTGGCAGAGGATTTCAACGCTTTTTCATGCAAGAAGAACGAGCTCTTGGAAATCTAAGAGAAAAGTGCAATATAAGTCGAAAACTTAAAGAAAAACAAGTGATAATAAAGTTAAGTGAAGGAAAGCATACCAAGAGTTGTTGTTCGATGAGAGACCGATAATGACCCACTAGGTCGAAAACGGAAGAAGGCGGGTGAATTGAGGTATAAGATGAAGAACTTAAGATAGAATGGACCATTTTTTGAAATCATTCGAAGGTGTAGAAGATGATGGTCCGGGAAGGTTCAACACTTGTAAAGGGGTTTAAGTCCCCAGGTCCTTCTGCATCTACTAGGTTACGCTCGAAGAACTAGAGATGATGATACAAGAAAGTGAACCTACCTTTGTGGGAGTTTCCATTTGATCATGAGGAGCTTTGATGGTCGTACTTTCTAGAGATTCTTCAATATTAGCAAACTCCCTTTCTTTCAGTATTGGAGAATCAAGTATTTCGACTACTTTGGCTCTCTTTGGGGGTGGCTCCACCAATGTTGTTTTGACCAGATTCCTTTTTACGGCCATCTTTGACCTAGAAATGACCTGGGAAAAAGATGGTGCATGGGCAGTTGAAAAGGAGAGAGCCGGATCACTTCTGGGTTTTTCAACTTGTGGAGCAGTTGTAGATAATTTAAACAAATTATAAGCCAGGGAAGAAATTTAAGAAGAAATGCGGCAATTAACAACAAGTACACCACTTATACTTACCAGAATGGTCAGGGCATATAGGTGACATTGGAGAGAAGTTGGTCGGATCTCCTAAAGATAGAAAGCGTTTGTTTTGAGATGTATGCTGGACCAAAGGAGGTTGGCCAAGTATCCTTTGACCCACAGGCAAGAGAGACTGCTTTTGCAAATTTGTGGGATTCAAAAGCGTCAATCTGTTACCAATCTTGCTCGAAGCTGAAATCAACGATTCTATTGTTTTCTTGTCTTCTACCTTTAGTTCCTTAGTAGGGGACCTGACAAAAAGCAAAGGTCGGCAAAGGGAAATAAGCAAATGGGAAGATAAAATATGATATTAGCTTACATGGAGAAGAGAAAGTCCTGCTATGTAGGAAAGACATTTAACATGGAAAAATTGTGTTTCACAGTCTCTAAACTTATTCACTCCCTCAGAAATTAGCTTTTTGGGAATATTTTCCCTGAATATTGGGTTGTTCAGATTGCTCAGCTTAACCAACCATACTAGATAATTCAAGATCTCGGGACTAAGCGATGGGATTTCGAACTCCAATGCTAGAAGTTCTTTAGAAAGGAGATATGTGTAGACATTAGGCGAGAGCTAAATAGGAGAAATTCCCAGGTAAGCCAAGAGTTGGGATAAGAAGTCTGGAAAATAAAGGAACCCTCCGTGCCAAATATGAACTGCTGTGTAAGCAAAGAAACCTTTAGGAGGATTGTGGATGGTGTCGTTTTCAAAAGGGGGATGGTCTCTACCCCATAATTCCAAAATCGCTTAGGATCGCATCCACTTCTTCTTGAGTTGATGTCATGGAATGTTTTGAGATGTCTTCGATCTTCTTTGGTGAACTCATGATTCTGCCAAGTGAAATCATTTCAGTTAGAAATTATAGTATGTTATTAAACTAACATTCTTCCAAGGATATTGAAAACCTATCATAATAATTAGAATATCAGACAAGAAAAACATGAAATTTCGTATTCTTGGAAAAATGTTAAGGTTAGAAAAGTGAGATTCGTTGAGATTTCGACAGAGTCGAAAAGCAAAATAGGAGCCAACACCCTTTAACAATGTCAAAAGCCCAATGATAAGATCTTCTAAGTATTCGATTGGGTCGAAAGGGAGGATGAAAATACACATTCAACAAACATAGTTCAGCAATGTTGAAAGCTCAATAGATGATTTACTATCAAAAGAAAGTAGTTAAAATCAATACAACAAATTTTAGTAAAGTACATGCTGTAAACATTCAATAAACAGTTTAAAAGAGTCTTTCGACACTGTCGAAACCCATGGACTTGGTTTTTCTAAGGCAATGTGAATGCTGTCAAAACCCTATATACTAACTAAGTCAAAAGGTATCGAGTTTGAATAATGTTGACAAGAAAATAAAAGAACTTGGGTCGTTTCGACGATGCTGGTAAAAGATAATGATTAAATCCCAATCAGTTATAAAAGGTTTCGACAGAGTCGAAAAGTGATATATGGTCTCGAAGGCAAAACAGCTATAAAATTTAAGTCAACATAGTAGGTTTCGACTAAGTTGAATACAGTAGGTTTTGTCTAAGCCGAAACATTTGATTTGAAACTTATACAAAGCATCCTTTCTTCAATCCCATTTACAAAAAATATGTTTTTCTAACTTAAACAAATTGGGAATAAGTGTGTACTAAGGGTGGCGAAACCTATGAGACAAAGTTTATGCTTTCGAAAGAGCGAATTAAATAATTATCTAGTAAGATATGATAACCAACTTCTTTGAAAGGTGTCTTGATACATTAAAATACAAAACTGCTTTCGAAAAGGTTGAGTGCATGCTAACTTTACAATATAACCTTTCGACGACATCAGTCAAATAAAGCGCAGTGTTATCTTTCGACCCCATCGAAAGAGGCTAAGAAAGCAAAACAGAATTTATCGCCTTAATCCCTTTCGAATGGGAAGAAAGGTAAATTTGTGGCGCTAATCTTTTGATCCGTACAGCACAAAGCTTCTAGGTGAAGTAAACAAAATTTCCTTCTTCCCTAGACTCGATTTCAACCCAAAATTCAAAAACTGATAAGCAAATGGATTTAAACACAAATCGACTATTTAGAAATCACGAAGATGGAAATTCAAATTCTCTAAAACAACTATAATAGTAAAAACTGGACCAAGAAGGATTAAAATGAAGATAAAAAAGAAAATCGAATTGAATCAAACCAGATACTAAATCAGAGAACACTTTCAGGCAAATAAAAACTCAAGCAGTTGCAAATAGATCAAAATAATTATTCAAAACCCAAATCGTGGAAGTTTAAGAGATCGAAATTCACTACAAGGTAAAAAGAGAGAAGAAATTCAAATAAGCAAAATAATATCAACTTACTTTAGATCTGAATTTTTGATTGTTATAGACAAAGACTATTTGAAGAATTGAGAAATGTGACTTTTGTTCGAAGTTAATTTTGATTGCAGGTGAATGGAAGAGATGGAGAGGAGAACGTGGCTTATAAGAAAAGTCAGTAAAGATAGCAGATCGCCTGATCAAATTTAAACGAACGGCCTAGACTCACGCTAGAATACGAAAAGGCGAGAAACGTTAAGGGTTTCGAGATAATTGACTTGGAAATTCAAGGGCATCCCTTCGCAAGGGGGGAAATGTTACTACTAAATATCCTTTCGATCTTGTCAAAACCCGATTTAGTGGAAGGCAAAGAAGAACATGAGAAAGAAGCTCCAACAGACCTTTTGAACGAGTCGAAGGGATGCACAACCGAAGATTTGAAGAATCACAATCTTTTGAATGGGTCGTAAAGGTCGAAAGCACTCTTGCACTTCAAGAGATCCCCTTTCGAAGCAGGTGCTTCCGCATGCATGAAAACCTTCCGATTGAGTTAAAGCAACACCTTTCGAAGACAATGAATGACAACCCTTTATATGGGCGTCAACCTTTCGAAACCAAAGGTTTCCCCTTCATTCAAACTACTCTGAAGCACTCCTTGGATGGAAAATCCTTTCGAAATCAAAAGCAAGCCTTTCGAACCGGTCGAAGCCCTTAACATCCACGGAAGGTTCCACATCAATTCACAAGCATAAGTTCATAAGCTACTAACGGCATCGAAACCATTAGCATTTAAACACCTTCGAAACACCTGAAAGCCGCCTATCGATCGAGTCGAAAGCTTCTACCTTCATTCCTTGTGATAAAAAAGCAACATAAAGAACAAAAGGCGCAACCACCCCTTTCGACGAAGACGGAGGCATTCGAACCCATTCGAAAGCAATGCAGAGGGGTGCACAAGTGTCGAAGGAGTCGGAAGTTATCTGAAGCCACTTCTCAACCAAGTTGAAAGCATTGGGTCGAAAGGTACCAGCATGCATTTATAAATAAGACCCAAAAGGTTTGTTTTAGGGGATCCGAATTTGCTTATTCCAAACTTGTATATTCTTAAATTTGCAAAGTTGTAAACCCTAATCTGTAAATCAAAATAGAGATAATTGCTTGGCACAATCATTATTGGATTAATAAGTGGGAAGATTTTAATATTTCTGATTGTATAATAATTTGAAGGTCTTTTACTGGCTTTAACTGCATTTTTAAGGTCTCGTCTTCAATGAAAGGCTCCTTTCGTGTGAGTCAGAACACCAGACTACCTAAGTAATTTTAGTCCTTGATTACAACCCACCATTCTCTAAACATTTACCTTCATTTAAGTCAAAGCGTTAACCCAAGCCGGTCTAGTTTAGATTCCAAAATTAAACCTAAGCCATTAACTGGCCTAGCTTTCAACATGGTCGAAACCCTCCAAGACAAATCTATCACTTGAATCCTTAGGGCCATTCCTCTTACGTTCCACAACTATTTCGAAATGAGTGTTTTGAAGGAACAACTAAACTACTTCAATTGACTCGAAAGTCCAAAAGAAACAGAATTTAAGCGTTTCGACTAGGTCGAAAGGTCAATAGGAAAAGTTTTCACAAAAAAGACCTATTCGAAAGGTTGAATCAAAGAGAATACCCACATCCTATCTTCCTCAACTTAATCAAGAGAGGTCAAAAAGGATTAACCTTTTTCTTAAACTCTACTTTAGGGTGTTAACAAGTTTTCTTGTTAAAAAATATACATATGTATATTTGCGATTTTAAATTTAATTTTTTTTTCTTTATGTCTATTTTTTCCTTATTTTTTATAAATGTTTGAATTAGTCAAAAACATTTACATTTTAAATTTTCAACAAAACAAATATATCGATACATACGCACATATGCACATATACATATATATTAAATATGAATATGTATGTGTGTGTTTATACACACACAGATGTGTATGTCTTTATAAAATATATAAACGAAAAAATATTTTTTATCGTAAGTAAAAATTTGTTATTAATAATATTAATGCATAAATAATATACAAATATATATATGTATGTATATGCATATGCATATACATTTTACTAATGGCCAAAACTAATATATATTTATATGTATGTGTATGCAACAACGCTTGTCATGATAAAATCACTATGTTAAATCCTTGACATTTTTCTCTTAATTATAACCATAAATAGCGATTGTTATTCACGCCTACATATTAACATTCACATTTGTATGCCCTATTTTAGTGTTTATGCCAAATGTTGGACAAACACCCAATTAGATTATAATAGGGATTAATAAAGAAGTAAACAAAAAACAAGGTAAATAACACACAATAATTTATAGTGGTTCGGCAAATACTCTGGCCTATGTCCACTAAAAATTTGCTAATAATTTTTGAGATTCTTTACAACTATGATTTTACAACTTGGTTTCTTTCTAGTCTGTAAGAATCCAATAGAGCCTCGGGGTAAAATCAGTAAATTCATAAAGTGAAGAAAAAGATCTAATTTTTGTGCTCCTCTCCTCCTATTTTTAGATGTATATCAACGAATTTGACTCTGATAATTACTACCCACATTCTCCACATTTAGAAGGATGTCCAAGAGGGAGATCGCGGTCAAATCATCATTTTAGTAGTCAACTAGGCATCGAGTTGTGCCTTACAACTCAATGGCGAATCAGGGTCCTCCAACTTTTAATGTATTTTGCTCTGCTTCTTCACTCTTTTGAGTGCAATGCCCTGGCCTATCTACCAACAATTTATACTTTGCTTTTCCTTTAGTTCATTCTTTTGTCTTCTTCGAGTAGTTGTCCCGGGTCACTTCTTGACTTGGTATCGAGTTGAGGGGTTTAACTCGGTACCGAGTTGGCACTTTAAGTTGTACTTGGCAATTTTTCCGTTCACCGCCTGGTTTGTCTGAAAAATGACTAGCTGTCTTCAAGTGGTAAGCAAGGTTCTGTATCGACTTTTTGGAATTTTATTGGACATTAGTCTCCAAAGTTAGGATTCAGGATTTGTGGTTCACTTCTTGACTATTCAATTATTCTGTTTTGTCCATACATGGCTTGGTTCAAAGAAGGATAATAGTTAGCTTACAATATTTGCTTAATATTTGTAATGTTTACATTATAAATGCGAACACTTTATAAATTAAATGTAATAAATCAAAACAAAAGTTGAATTAAATAGTGTATATAACATACACACACAGATACACACACAGACATACATACATATATATAAAGCTAATACATGATACACATATTCATGTACATGTACATATACACACATACAAACAAACATATACACACACACATAGATATACATATACACACACACCATATTAAAGATTTGAAAGAAAATTGATTAAATTAAATCAAATCAGCAAACTCTTTTATTAATGACTGCTAAATAAGATTTAATATAAATGAATTATATAAAAAAATAAGATCTAATCAAACTCTTTTATAAATGACCACTAAATAAGATTTGGTATAAATAAATTATTCATGTAAACACAAAATAAGATCTAATGCAACTTAATAAAAGATCGTTTTTTTGAAATTACCCTCTTTTACCCCGTTGTTATTTCACCTGACCCAACAATTTCTTTCATTGCACTATTAAAACATTCCTCTTTGGTTTGACATATATTATGTCTTAAAATTTAACATTGTTGCAATAAAAGAAAACCCTTTTTTAATATCTTGTGTTATGTCGATTAAAATGAGATTAATTTACCTTCCATGGATTCTGGACTTATATAGCCTAATAATTAGTAAAAGTTGTATATTAAATTCCTTTCGAGTTTAATAAAACCAAAGAGGTTTGTGAAATATCAAAAAACATTTTAAGTTTTTAGAACAAAATAAAGGAAAAGCAATTCAACCAGCATATCATCAGCCGAAGCAAAAATTAAAAAGTAGTTGGAATTATCAACAAAAGCAATTTAGTTCTAAGGACAAACTTCCAAAGTTTTTTAGCTCCTAGGGAAACAACTTCAAAATTAGCCATAAGAACAACTTCTCCACATCTCATTCCTCGTGTATGCACAAGCCAAATCACTAGTTCCCACCATGCCTTACACCATGTCGTAGCATCCCACTCCGCTCTATACCTGCGCTTTACCAGTGCTTGTAGCCGATGTTGTCCATAGTCTCCACCTTCTCAGACCAAATCCTAACAAACAAAATTATGCCTCTACTCATCGCTTACCTTGTCACACACATCTTTCATCACATCACAACATCTTCCTCACCGATAATCAATTATAGCAATAATAGCGGCATGTAAAAAAATGATACTGTACAGTATCATTATATAAGAAAATAATGTAAAAAAAAATGCAAGTATGAAATGCTAAAGAGTCGTATCATTTAACTTAAAAGCTTCTACAAGGAAAATCCAACTATTACACGATAAAACTTAAACATAAGTGTTCTTTTTTTTTAATTCAATAAATACAAAATTGATATTACACAATAGCATTATAAAACGATTTACGAAAATAGCATGATAATTGTTCAAAAAAAATCATCTTTATAAAGCTACGCAATATTATTATAAATTAATTTATGAAAAACAGTATCAAAAACTTCCAATGGATAAAATAAAAATGATACCACCTTTACAAAAATCATAAAATGATGTTAGAAGGTGTAATTTCAAAATCTTAATTCAAAAATGATGCTACAATTCATGAAAATATAATATAAAGCAAAAAAATGCTATTATACTTCATAAACTAATACTAAAACTCATAAATGCTACTATTATATAATATTGTGAGATAATAGATACATCATCTAAAAAGATGATAAAATTATTTATAAACTACTGCTATAATTTAAAATATGCTATTCTAATTCAGAAATTGTTACCATAATTTATAAAATGCTAGTATTAAATAGTCTTATCAAAAGAAATATACATAATTACATTTATTTAAAAAACAAAAAGTGATATTACATAATAACATTTCTACACATATCACAATTGTTTATAAACTTTTACTGCAACTTAAAATGCGCTATTACAATTCAGTTACTGTTATTACAATTCATAAAATACAATTTTAAAATAGCATTATCAGCAGAAATTTAAATAACTATATTTATTTAAAATAAAACAAAAAATGATGCTACAAAGTAGCATTATTACACACATCTAAAAAGATGCAATAATTGTTGATAAACTGCTGCTACAATTTGGAAAAAGCCATTACAATTCAGGAACTAATACTACAATTCATAAATGCTACTATAAAAAAGTATTGTGACCAGAAATATACATAATTAATTTATTCAAGAAAAGGAACAAAAAACTATATTACACAATAGCATTACTACACATTATATTCTTCTTCCTCAATTTGATGTTTTATAATCTAACGCTGCTTCTTCATGTTGAAACTTGAAATAATTGCTACCACAGAGCCATTTCTTCTCCATCATTATTCACCGCTAGCACATCTATCACATCCCCTCTCTAGAGGTCCAAAACTAAGCGATACAAATCTTGTACTCATTCGTAATATTTACTTCTGATGACTAAATACGGCTATGTTAGTGGTATCCATAATATTAAAAGCACTTGAATTTGAAACAAAATCATAGATTTCAAAACATTATTTTACTGATTACATTTCAAGACACATGTTTCATATTCAAATTACATAATCCCATCGCTTTCCTAGGTTCATATAAAATATAGTTATTACAAAAATATGCCAAGAGTGACATATGATGACCCCCCATTGGTTGACAAGAGTACTATATTTTACAACACAACAGAATAAATCCAAAATATAACAGCAACTCCAAATTAACTATCCGTCAGCCACATGCTCATCACCGAAAGCTTTATTCGCCACTAAAACATGTAAACCTAAACCCTCGGCCTACTCAAATTAATTTTGAGCACCCGAGAATTTAAGGGGAAAACGTAAACTTCAAGTCAGACATAAAGCATGGTGTGAATAATATTATGCATCTCGGTTATCTGATATTAAGTAAGACTACGCTGCTTAGCGGAATGGGTTTCCTTTCACTAATACCCTTTTAAAACGTATCTTTTGCAAATTATAATCCTGAACCCAAAACTGGTTAAACATGTAAAGCAATATCGTGTATTTATATATATCTGTTATCAAATGGACTATCTGTCCATTCACTGTAGTTTTGTTTGGCTAACTACTAACCTTGGCTGACTCGGGCATACCCAAAAAACATAAAAATCTAACATATGTTAGATGCTCCTCTTTTGGACGGTCTGTCCTTACTTCTCCTGGTTTGACCGATCCTAATGGTTTTGTGGGCTCACCAATAACTTGTCTTTCTTTTTTAGATTCATTTCTGTGTGTAACATAATTTTAGTCTCACATTTGACAAAGCCTTATACATTAGAATTTTAAACCTATTTTAGCTAGAGGCTACTAGCTAAAGTATATAGCACGACCCCATACCAGTCCTAATTTGTATTCAAATATCTGAATCATTTTGCTTTAGGTTATCTACCCATAAAATTATCCTTGAAAACTTTTTCTTTCTAATTGATTTAAAACTTTAAATCATTCCTCAAACAAGGAAATTATTTATATATACACTTTTCTTTACTTAAATCGCCTTGCCATGGTATATGTTCTTTACACAAAACCTTATTGAAGAAAACGTTTGAACTTTCGAGAGTAAATCTTTCGAAACCATTGGAAGTACCCCTTCCGATACAGTAGCACCTTAGGCCGAAGGCCATAACTTACCTTTTGAAATTATTCGTATTTATCCTTTCGAAGGCATTGAAAAACATCTCCTTCGAGAGCTTTAAACCTTAGACATCCTATCTTTAAAACACTTAAACGTTGCCTTTCGAAACCGTTGGAAAATCTTTCCTTTTGAACCATTCGAAACCAATAGGGAACTACCACTTAGAAACCTTTCGTTAAAGCCTTTCGAAAGCACTAAAACATCAAGCCTTTCACAAGCATTTGGGGTCAATTTATAACATGTGGAAACACCTTTCAAAACCATTAAAACTATCTCTTTTGAAACTGTTAGGGTTCTTCCTTTTATAGAGCAGAAAAGGCCATTAAAACATTTAAGTCAAAAGCATCCCTTTCGAAGGAATTCCTAAGTAAAGAAGTGATGGTGTTGAAATCATCCCTTTGAAATTATTGGAGAAGTGAATTTTTTAAAACAAGGTAACCCTTTTAAAACCAATCTGGTCCGAAAGGTAAAAAAGGTAGTCAGGGGTTTCGACCCCTTCGAAAGCATTCATTTTATACAAAAGGCGCAACCCATTTAGAACCTTTCCTTTGAAACACTTGACTCGGCCGAAAGCCAATCAAGTCGAAAGCACTTCCTTCGGAAGCAAAACAGGCGCATTTTTAATTTAAAACAAAGCATGCTTCAATCCCCTCGGAGCCATTGGTTTTGACCCAGCATCTTCAGCCTATATCCAATTCACTACGTACCAAGTATCTGATACCATGTGCATTTGTTTCGATGAAATCGGAGGTGGAGGTAAGGAGTCCGAAGCCTAGTGCCGAAAGCATTGAAACGGGAAAAAGCATGTCGATTTGAATCTTAAGTTAGTCCTTTATACCTAATCTGCCTTGTTTGTCAAATTATGACTGGTTGCACTTTTTTCTTTTCTAAAAGTACTGGAAATTTTCAAAAATAACAATTTGGATTATTTACAAAATACCCCTTCTCCTTTTTATAAATATGTAAAACATTTAAGTCCCATATCTGAAATAATTTTATATATCCATTAAAACACTTAGGAAAATTCTACAAAAATTCCAGAAAATCATTTTAATATGATTTCTAACATATATAAATTTTAGACCCAAAGCCAATATAATTTGGCCATAATTAATTTTAAACCCGAAATAGCATTTTCTTCACTGGAAAATTCATATAAAATCCACATTAATTCCAAAAATTATGAAAATTGAAACCCATTTCAAAAATATTGTTTCTAATCTAATTTAAATTCTCAAGCAAATTGGATGTCATATAACAGGGTTTTCATATCAAAACATATCACAAAATCTATGTGAATTAGCATAAATCATCAATAACATATGGATATACAATTTATCATCCAAAACATGGCAAAACATTTGCAAATATTTCGGATTTCATACTAAAAACCGAAAATCATTAAATACTTGAGATGTAGTCGTTATTCATGTTAGCTTTATGATTTAAGTTGCGAGATTTGTTCTTGATTAAGTGATTAGATTCTCCCCCTTGAAATCTCAGCTTTTATCTTCCCTTGAGCTTGCTAATGGTGGCCGGCCTTAGCTTGTATTTTTGGTTTGTGAAAAATGAAGTGAACGTGAGTGTTAAGGGGTTAAGGGCTTAGGGTATAAGGATACTTGTTCCTATTTCCCCTTGCATATTTCCTAACCTTTAATTCTCTTTTTGCTCCTTGGTTCACTTGTTTAACATGGCACGACTACCCCTCATTTAATCATAAATCTCAATCCACTAATCATCATACATTATTTTATTTTATTTAACTAATTAAATATCCTAAATAATGTTACTAAAAATATGGGGTGTTACAGATTACCCTCGTTAAAGAATTTCATCCTCGAAATTACGATAAGGTACACATCAAAACAATCAAAGGTAAAACATACCACCAAACAAATCAGGATAAGCATCTCTCATCCTGTTCTCAGTCTCCCAAATACAGTCTCTCTCACCCTCGCTCCATTGGACTTTAACTAATTTGACTGTCTTGTTCCTGAGCATCTTCTCATCTCTTGCGACTATGCGAACTGGCTTTCTAACTATAGTCAAATTCGACTCTACGACTAAGTCATCTTACACAGTTTGTGATATTGTAGTCTCCGGATCTCGAATACACTTCCATAAATGAGAAACATGAAAAAAATTGTGGACTCCTACGAAACTACTTGGTAACTCTACTTTATACGCGAGTTTCAACGAACCACGATGCCAACTTCTTTGATTTTTCAAACCGAATCACACCTTTCATCGACGACACCTTAATGAAAACATGCTATCTAACAGAAACCTCTAAGTCTTTCCGTCTTTTATCCGCATAACTCTTCTTCCTAGATTGAACTCCTTCATTCTAGCTCGAATTAACTCAACCTTTTCTACAGCTTCTCGAACCAAATACGGACTAATAACCAACCCATCCTCGATCCCTAGCTAACAAACTGGAGATTTGCATGGTCTTTCATACAAAGCTTCAAATACTGTCATCCCTATACTAGCCTAATAACAGTTATTGTAACAACACAAAATTTCAGCTATAATAATTAATTAAACAATAAAATAACTTTATGAAATTGTCAGAATCGAGCTACGGGAGTTGCACTATTAGGTCCATGGTGATTTTCTGATCAATTTCCATATATAATTTATCAAAATCTGAGCAAGTATGGAGAAGTTACGAGAGAAACGAGGAATAAAACAAAAAAAAATATTAGACCTTTAGTGGTCGACCCATGCTATGGTCAAATCGACCCCCAAAGATCATAGGTCGACTCCCAGAACTTCCTGGAAATAAAAACATCAAGGTACGAGCCGAATGCCTTAAAATTTGATTTTTGGCTAATCCTGTGAGTTCATAGCTGTATCCGACGGTTCCTAGCATATGATGTGGTTTCATTAGATTTAATCTTCAAATCTGATGGCCTGAGATCCCTAAGCCATACTATAAATAGAACCTTAGTCCAAGCTATTTTTCTCATTTAGATTTTCTTCCAATTGGGTTCATTGCCTGAGACTGAACCCTAAATAGAAAAAATTTCAAGGGAGGAAATCTTTCTAATAAAAATACTCTACCTCCTACGAGCAGATCTAGGAAGGCCCAAGACTAAAGCTAAGGACCATAGGTGAGTGTTTGTAATTATTTTAGATTTATAAGAAATTTAAAATAATAGGGTTCTCAATGGTTGTAGTTTTTCTACAATTTTGAGATGGTTTTTATGTATGTTTATTTACAGTCAAATTTTAAGTAAATTTCAAAATTTCTTTTCAGTCTATTTTTATTCAGCTATTTTGTTCGGTCATTTACAATTAATTACAGTTATTTACAGTTATTTATATCTGTTTTAAGTTGGAATTTAGCCCGTAAATGTTAGTTTCTTTTTTAGAGATTTAATCCTTTTTATGTGAATAAATATTAAAAAGAGAAGAATACGCAAATAGGGATTAAAATAGAATAACACTAAATTTACATAAACCAGATGTAAAATGAGAAAAACTGAAATAAAAATAAAGATGTACTTAAATAAGCAAATTTAAGATATTTGCAAGCATAATTGTAACAAGTGGCTATAACTAAAAATAGAAAATAGAAGAGTAACAGCTGCAAGAACTATTATAACACGTAGGTTATATTGGAAAGAAGAGATAACAAAATAGGCTTATTTTAAAACTTAGATCTTGGATTAAGTTAATAAGCAAATATAGAAGTAGGGCCCGTACCGACAACATTCCCTTTCAGGTCTAGGACTGATAGTTTCACATAGGTAAGGCTGTGACACGCTTATGTTAATTAGGGTAAATAAGTGGCCAATAAATAGAGGTTCAAATTCGAGGATTTAGGCAAGGGGCGCAAAGCTAGAAGATTTGTTTGTTAGGACCAGTACTGGTAGCATTCCCTTTCAGGTCGAGGACTGATGGTCTCACACTTAGGTGAAGCTGCGCATGCTTATGCTGATTAAGGTAAATAAAGGGTCAAATAAGGGGCGATAGTTAGTGTGTACTGGCGATGTCCGAGCGTGCGACATCGATTAGGGTAAATAATTCGCTATTACGTCCTAAGCGCTAAAGAAGTGTCTTTTGCTGTGACCAACAGGATTGGTTCACGGTGGCACAACAGAGATAGGAAAGATCGATCAATGGGTAGAATTAGGATTTCAGCCTAATCAAGTTAGCAGCTGAGATAAGATTAAGATTTCAGCCTAATCATAGTAGTTTAAGACAAGTGCAAACGATCAAACAATCAAAGCAAACATTCAAACAGAATCAGAAACAGTGTTTTATCTGATTTTTATCTTTTTTGTATTTTTATTTCAAGTTAGAACTATTGTTTAGTCTATTATCTTTATCTTTCTTAGATATGCTAGTATTTACTTTCACTCATCGGACTTATTGTCTGACCCACTCCTCTATCTTTCGTCTTCCCCGCCAATAGGCCAATAGAGTTGAGGATAGTTGATTCAAGTTGCTTGGAGATTCATTTTCGAAGCTTTCCCATTTCCGATGTATTCTTCTTCTTTTCATCCTTTTCGTTTGGCTTATGATGGATTGGCATTTGTGAGAGTGGTTATGGTTATTATTGTTACTTTTGTACTCTGATTATGTGACACTGAGATGTATTTTCATAAGACATGTGAGATTTTGAGTTTTTGAGACATGTCATATTTCTATGACTTATTTTGAGATAAAGTTTAATTTTAAATGATAAGTTATTATTTAAATGTTTTTTGCTGTTTTTACTTATTTGTCTTGTGAATCTTAGTCTCTGTGATGCTTTAGCTATACCTATAATGCATCACATCCTTTGGTGTGCCTTTTTGAAAATACCAAGGGGTGTGCGGTGTTTCATTTGGTAACAGAGCCTAAGGTTACAGGATTTCTAATAACTTGTTTTAAAAGTAAAGTATTTTTAAAAGGTAACATATCTTCAAACAAAAAGTATTTTTCAGAAAGAAACTCTTATTATGGAAATAGTTTTCAAGTATAAGAGTGTTTTTATAAAATCCCCTCAAAGCCTAGTTTAACCTTCTTTCGATTCTTCCGACCCTAAATTTTCTTTTCTTCGCATAGTATGGCGGACGCCCTAAATCTTCTGGAGGGTGTCCAAGTCCCTGGCTGGTTCCATAGATACCTTCAAGCTACGGCACCAGAGGTGCAAGGGAAAACGCCTAATGCAACACCAGTGGGTGGAGATCCTATTAATCCACCTCAACAGCCAATTTTTATAAGCTATGCAGGGACTTCGCTAATCTAGGAGGCAAGGCATTTTCTGGCACGGTGGATTTCGTAGAGGCACGAGCTTGGTTGAGGAATACGGAGCATATATTTGGGCTGTTAGGATTGGAGGACTAGTAGAGAGTCCGCCTTGCATCTTGGCAGCTGAAGAGGGAGGCTTCTTACTGGTGGGAGATTGTAGAAATGAAGGGTAGAGACATTAGTTGGTTTGGATTTCAGGAAAGGTTTGAGAGAAAGTTCTAATCGCAAGCCGAGTAAAGCATGCAGTTGGAAAAGTTCATTAATCTAAAGCAGGGGAGTCTTTCGGTGAAAGAGTATATAAATCAGTTTAATGAGTTATCGCAGTTCGAGATGAAGCTTGTTAATGCACGGCATAAGAAGGCCACCAAATTTGCTAAGGGTTTGAACCAGTCCCTCCAAAGGTTGGCATTGACACATGTACCTATGAGAGCGACGTATGAATCACTTGTGGAAATGACTCTCATATCAGATATTACTAGGAAAGAAGAGGCTAAGGAGGTTCCTAAATCAGAAAACTCTAAGAAGGAGTGGTGGAAGAATAAGAAGGATAAGGACAAGAAGAAAGGAGGAGGGCCTCAAAAGGGACAGATCAAGAAGGGCGAGAAATGTCATAATTGTGGATTGGTTGGGAATTTCACAAAGGACTGTTAGAAGGACACGATGAAGGGGAGGTGTTATAACTGTGGTTAGCCTGGACACCTTAGTAGAGCTTGTCTTTAAAAGAAAGGGCAGAGAGCAGGCGCACCTACGGTGCAAGTGTAGACTTTGGATACAGCACCTTCTAGTAGTGCACCAGATCGAGGTAGGAAAAATCTTTATAGATGGTTTGTTCTCTATTTCAAATTTTCCTATTCGAACTCTTTTTGACTCCGGAGCATCGCATTCTTTCATTTCTAGTTCCGTGGTTGATTGTTTGCACTTAGATATTTCGCTAGTTGTAAACCCTATAGTTGTTTCAAACCCCATAGGAGGAGCGGCACATTTATCCTTGATTTGTAGGGGTTTGAAACTTTTTATACTAGGCGTAGAGTTTGATTGTGACGCCTATGTATTAGGATTTTCGGGATATGGGATGATTTTGGGGATGAACTGGTTTTCCACTTACGATGTGATATTGGACTGCAATAGGAGAGTCATTAGACTAGAGACATGAAGCGGATGGACTCTCGAGGTTTCTTGCGGCCCAACAGGGGTCAGTCGTGTTGAGCTTCCTTTATTCCCTTAATTCATCACTTGGAGAGTTAGATTCTGTTCCAGTTGTTAGAGATTTCCCAAACGTTTTTGAAGAGGTTATGTGGATACCCCCTAAAAGAGTGATCGACTTTAGGATCCACCTGAATGACAATGCTAAGACTGTGGCATTTTCCGCAAGATATATGGCTTCTCGGGAAAGGACAGAGTTAAGTAAGTAGATCGGTGAGCTACTAAAGAAAAGCTTCATCGGGCGGAGCATATCTTAGTAGGAAGCACCAGTCATCTTAGCTACAAAGGCAGATGGTTTCCTTCGATTTTGCATAGACTATAGAGAGTTGAATAAGCTCACGAAGAAGAACTATTACTCACTTCCTAAGATAGACGGTCTTTTCGATCAGTTGGTTGGCTCTTCGGTGTTTTTTCGACTTGACTTAGCCACTGGATTTCACCAGCTTAGGGTCGTGGACGATAGCATCGATAAGACAGCATTTAGGACACTCGATGGATTCTTTGAGTGGTTGGTTATGCCGTCTGGGATGACCAATACCCCAGCCTATTTTGTAGATCTAATGAGCCGTGTTTTTCGAGATGTCCCAAATAAGTTTGTTGTAGTGTTTGTGGACGACATTCTGGTGTTTTCCAAGAGTATGGAAGAGCATATTATTCATCTTGAGGAGGTTCTTCGCAAACTTCGTGTTCATCAGTTGAAAGCAAAATTCTCGAAGTGTCACTTTTGGCATGAGGAGGTGCGTTTCTTGGGGTATTCAGTCTCAAGAGAGGGTTTAGCTGTGGATCCCACTAAGATAGTAGCAGTACATGATTGGGAGGCCCCCAAGAACGCTACCGAAGTTAGAAGCTTTGTTGGTTTAGCTGATAATTATAGGAAGTTTAACAGAGATTTTGCTAAGATTTTGGCGCCGCATACTCGCCTCGCTAAGAAGAATGCGACATTCGTATGGGACGTGGATTGTGAGGATTCCTTCACGGTGCTAAAGAGAGCCTTTACTAGTGCACCAGTGTTAGTTTTACCCGAAGGACCTAAGCCTTTTACAGTATACACTGATTCATGTGGGAATGGCCTTATGGCAGTATTGATGCAGGAGAGAAGGGTAGTATGTTACGGGAGTAGACAGTTGAGAACTCAGGAAAAGGACCACTCCACCCATGATTTGGAGTTGGCTGCTATTGTTTTTGTGCTCAAGTCTTGGAGACATTACCTGCTAGGAGAGAGGTTTAAGCTTTTCACTGACCATAAATCATTGAAGTACCTGTTCTCTAAAAAGGATTTAAACTTGAGGCAACAACGTTGGATGGAGTTTTTGGTATCATATGACTTTGAGATAGCTTACACCCCTGGCAAGGGAAACGTGGTTACGGATGCGTTAAGAAGGAAGAGGGCAACCCTTAGTCCAATGTTCGTGGAGTGGAAAAGCATAGAGTTTATTTCGACCTTTGATTTTAAACCCTTTACGAACATCACACCTGGATTATTGGCAGCAGTTGAGGTTAAGCCTACCCTCATAGATCACATTGGCTCAAGGCAGCGAGAGGATTCAAAGCCTATAGATATTCTGGATAGGATTAGTAGAGGAGAGGTCTCTAGACATCTCTAACACTATTCCATCAATAGTAAAAGGTGGCTAAGGAAGGATGGAAGACTTTATGTCCCTGCAGTGATGATTTGGCACACCATTCTCGGATGACTATTCATCCGGGCGGAGATAAGATGTATAAGAACATGAAGAGAGTGCTTTATTGGAATGGCACGAAGAAGGATGTAGCAGAGTTTGTGGCTAAGTGTCTTGTGCGCTAAAGAGTTCAGGCAAAGCAGCAAAGGCCTGGCGGATTGCCTCAATCATTAGATGTACCCGGATGGAAGTGAGATAGTGTTTCGATGGACTTCATAGATGGTTTACCTCGATCTAGGAAGGGGAATACCAGTATTTGGGTGATTGTAGATCGTTTGACTAAGAGCGCCCACTTCATTCCTGTCAAGAGTAAGAGGTCGGTACCTTATTTGGCATTCTTATATGTTCATGAGATGATCTGACTTCGTGGAGTTCGCTCTAGCATAGTGAGCAGCAGAGACCTTATCTTTACCAGCGAGTTTTGGAGGAGCTTACAAGAGGCTTTGGAGACACAGCTTAGATTGAATACGGCCTATCACCCTCAAACGGATGGCCAAACTGAGAGAGTTAATAGAGTTCTTGAGGATTTGTTGAGGATGTGCATTCTTGATTTTGGAGGGACTTGGGAGGAGTACCTTTCTTTAGTGGAATTCGCTTATAACGGTAATTTTCAGGCTAGCATTGGGATGGCTCCTTTTTAAACCCTTTATAGAAGACCTTGCAGGTCGCCTTCATGTTGGTTGGAGTCTACAGAAAGATTGCTACTAGGTCCCGACATGGTTAGAGAGACTTCAAAAAGGATTTATTTGATTAGAAGAAGAATGAAGATGGCCCAAGAAAGATAGAAATCCTATGCAGATAAGGGAAGAATAGATATAGAGTTCGAGGTAGGAGATTTGATTTTCATTAAGGTGTTTCCATTAAGAAAGGTTGTGAGATTTGGATCGAGTGAGAAATTTGCTCCCAGATTCGTAGGACCATTTCCCATTGTGGAAAGGGTAGAGAAGATGTGTATCGGATAAAGCTACCAAAGAGGTTGGCAGGAGTTCATGATGTTTTTCATGTTTAACACTTGAGAAAGTGCTTAAATGATTCAGCAGAGGTAGTGGAACCTAGCCAACTTAGTAAAGTTGAAGTGGAGAGAGAAGCATCAGTTCGTCGCATTACTACCAAGATCGTTGGGCATGATATCAAGAAGCTTAGGAATAAGTAAGTCCCTTTGGTTAAGGTGCAGTGGAGAGATAGTATTGAGGACGCTACGTGGGACGCTGTGGAGAAAATACCTACCTCTTATCCGCATCTTTTTGATGGTACGTCTTGAATTTCCTATTTCCGTCTTTAATTTTGAATAGGTTTTTTTTCTTTAGTATCCTTTGAGAAGGTAGATCGCAGGAATTAACCTTTGGATTGTAGGACTGAATGTAAACATGTTACTAAAACATGTTATGCATGATGGACGCTAGTGGTTGAAAGTGTTTGCTAGTGGATGCTAATGGATGCATATACACACACTAGGCACTATTATCTCTTGGAGATCGGCTTAACTAGGTCACTAAAGCATATGCATATGGATGTGTGTGCAATTGCATTTTTATTTTATTTCCATGGTTGCAATAATGAGTGACTAACACATGATTGTTGCATTTGGTTGATGATTGTAGCATGCATGTAGACTATTAGTTATCATTAGGAAATTTGTATTCATTTGGATATATGGGGCGAACATGATTGCATAAGAAGGAGGTCGACTGTATCAGTAGACCGTCTAATCTTTTGCATTAGTTAGGGACATTGATGCTACGCTATTGCATATATCATAAATTGAATTAGAAAGCTTAAGGATAATGGATTTAATGGATGATGGTTGAATATATGGTTGTATAATGTGGAGAAAATATTTATTTCATTCTTCTGTCCTTGGAGGTTTCGGGAACAAAATCCTTTAAGGAGGAGAGAATGTAACAACCAAAATTTGAGCTACAATAATTAATTAATTAACTGCTTAAACAATAAAATAAGTTTGTGAAATTGTCGGAATCGAGCTATGGGAGTTGCACCATTGGATCCTTGGTGATTTTCTGATCAATTTCCATATATAACTTGTCGAAATTTAGGCTAGTATGGAGAAGTTACGAGAGAAACAATGAATAAACAAAAACGGAAAAAAAAATATAAGACCCTTAGGGGTCAACCCATGCTATGGTCAGGTCGACCCTAAAAGATCGTAGGTCGACCCGCAAAACTTCCTGGACGTAAAAACATCCAGGTACGAGCCGAACACCTTAAAATTTGATTTTTGGTTAATCCTGTGCGTTCGTAGCTGCATCCGAGGGTTCCTAGAGAGCCTATGATATGGTTGCATCAGATTTAATCTTGAAATCCGACTCCCTGAGATCCCGAAGCCATAATATAAATAGAACCCTAGGCCTAACTATTTTTCTCATTCATATTTTTTACCAATTGGGTTAATTGTCTGAGGCTGAACCTTACATAGAAAAAAAGTATAGGGAGGAAATCTTTTAAATAAAAAATATTATACTCCCTTGAAGCGGATTCAAGAAGGCCCAGGACTAGAGCAAAGGACCGTAGGTGAGTGTTTTGTGATAATTTTAGTTAAACAATTTAAAATAATATGGTTCTCAATAGTTGTAGTTATTCTACAATTTTGAGACAGTTTTTATGTAAGTTTATTTACAGTCGGTTTTTAAGTAAATTTTAGAAGTTCTTTTCAGTTTATTTTTATTCGGCTATTTTATTCACTTATTTGCGGTTACTTGCAGTTATTTACAGTTATTTACATCTGTTTTAAGTTGAAATTTAGCCCATAAATGTTAGCTTATTTTTTTTTACAGATTTAATCTTTTTTGACACGAATAAAATATTAAAAAGAGAAGAATTCGCAAATAAAGATTAAAATAGAATAACGCTAAATTTACAAAAATCGGATGTAAAATGAGAAAAAATTAAATAAAAATAGAGATGGACTGAAATAGGAAAATTTTAGATATTTGCAAGCATAATTATATCAAATGGTTATAACTAAAAAGAGAAAATAGAAGAGTAACAATTGGAGGAACAATTATAACACGTGGGTTATAATTAGGAAGAAGAGATAACAAAAGTGGCTTATTTTAAAATTTAGATCTTGGATTAAGTTAATAATCAAATATAGAAGTAGGGACCGTACCAACAGCGTTCCCATTCAGGTTTATGACTGATGGTTCCACACATAGGTGAGGCTGGGCATTCTTAGGGTTAATAAATGGCCAATAGATAGATACTCAAATCTGGGGATTTGGGAAAGGGGTGCAAAGCTAGAAGATTTTTTTGTTAGGATCAGCACCGATAGCATTCTCTTTCAGGTTGAGGACTGATGGTCTCACACGTAGGTGAGGATGGGCACGCTTATGTTGATTATGGTAAATAAAGGGTCAAATAGGGGACGACGGTTAGTGTGTACAGGCGATGACCAAGCATGCGGCATCGATTAGGATAAATAATTTGCTACTGCGTTCTAAGCACTAAAAAGATGTCTTTTGCTACTACGTCCTAAGGTCGATCAATGGGTAGGATTATGATTTCAGCCTAATCAAGTTACATTTGAGATGGGATTAGGATTTCAGCCTAATCAAGTTAGCATTTGAGATGGGATTAGGATTTCAGCCTAATCACAGAAGTTTGGGACAATTGCAAACGATCAAACAATCAAAGTAAACAGTCAAACAGAATTATAAACAATATTTTATCCGGGTTTTATCTTTTTTGCATTTTCCTTTCAAGCTAGAACTATTGTTTAGTCTATTATCTTTATCTTGCTTAGAAATGCTAGTAATTACTTTCATTCACCGGACTTATTGTCTGACCCACTCCTCTATCTTTCGTCTTCCCCCCTCCCCAATAGGCCAGTGGAGTCGAGGATAGTTGATTCAGGTTGCTTGGAGATTCATTTTCGGAGTTTTCCCATTTCAAATGTATTCTTCTGCTTTTCATTTTTTCATTTGTCTTATGATGGAATTGCACTTGTGAGAGGAAGTATGATTATAATTGTTACTTTCGTATTCTGATTATGTGAGACTGCGATGTATTTTCATAAGACATGAGAGATTTTGAGTTTCTGAGACATGTTATGTTTTTATGACTTATTTTGAGATAAATTTTAATTTTGAATGATAAGTTATTATTTAAATGTTTTCCACTGTTTTTACTTATTTGACTTGTGAATCTTAGTCTTTGTGATGCTTTACCCATATCTTAACGCATCACATCCTTTGGTGTGCCCACTTTGGGAATACTAAGGGTGTAGGGTGTTTCAGTTGTTATACGAAAACTGGACTAGATGTAAATGGTCGTCCCATGATCCTCCAAAATCTAGCACACAAGCTCGTAAAAAATCCTCCAAGGCTTTGTTAACTCTCTTTGTTTGCCCGTCAGTCTGCAGATGGTAAGTGGCAATCATCTTGAGCTTGGTACCTAAGGTATCTTGTAGACTCTTTTAGAACTCGCTAGTCAATAAATATTCTATATCACTCACTATACTACTAGGAATTCCGTGCATTCTAACTACATTCTTCAAAAACAACTTCGCCAACATAGATGTCGTTTTGGATGACTTAATTGGAATGAAATGGGCACTCTTGGTCAACATGTCCACAATAACCCATATGCTTTCATTTCCTCTATTAGACCTTGGCAACCTATCAATGAAATCCATAAAAGTAGAATCCCACTTCCACACTGGAATGTTCAAAAGCTAAAGCAACTCATTTGGCCTCTGATGTTTGGCTTTCCCCATTGGCAGTTTAGACACTGCTTCACCCATAAGCCTACAACCCTCTTCATACCTTCACAAAAGAAAATTCTTTTCATGTCTTAATACATCTTAGTTCCTCCCAGGTGAATAGTGAACTTCGAACGGTGGCATTCCTTGAAACCCTCCTTCCTTATGTCTCCCATATTTGTAACGCATAATCTTCCTTTCTTTCTCAACCGCTCATTCTGGTCAAGACTAAAATCCTTTAATTCATTGCTCTCCGTTCCGTCTCTCAGCTTTCTGATCCGTTCAATCAACACTGGATCCTCTATCTGTTTAGAAGCAACCTTTTCGATCATAACTGGTCGAACTTCCAAACATGATAACAAAGCAGTTTCTGTACTTGAACTACTCTTAGTTCTCCACTGTACTCTGCAAGTCGCTAACGCTTCCAAATCTTCCCACTCAGCTGTCATTGCTAACACCACATTCTGATGTTTTCTTTTAAGTGCGTTTGCAACCTTGTTGCCTTTTCCCGGTGTGTACTCAATTTCGAAATCATAAGCAGTTAAGAACTCTAACCACCTCCGCTGTCTCATGTTCAGCTCCTTCTGAGAGGACAAATATTTCAATAACTTATGATCCATATACAACTCAAATCTTTCTCCCAAAAAGATAATGTCTCCACACCTTTAGTGCAAAAATTACTATAGCTAACTCCATGTCGTGTGTTGGGTATCTGACTTCGTGCGGTCAAAGCTGTCGAAAAGCATAGGCAATTACTCAACCCATCAGCACTAACACAGCTCCTAACCCAGTCCCACATGCGTCCGTGTACTCCACCAAATCCTGATTCCCCTTGGAACAACTAACACAGGTGCATTAGTCAGTTAGTGTTTCAGCTTCTGGAATGCCTCCTCGCACTTATCGATTCAAATGAACTTCACATCCTTTCAAGTTAGCTTGGTCGTTGGTGCCGTTAACCATGAAAAATCCTTAATAAACCTCTGATAGTAACCTGCCAATTCCATAAAACTCTTTATCGCAGTCAACATTTCCGGTCTATTCTAACTATTCACGACCTCGATCTTAGTTGGAACTATTGATAATCCATTCTCTGAAACTACATAGCCAAGAAACTTCACTGTCTTTTTCTAGAAATGACATTTCAAGAACTTCGCCTTCAGCTGATGCTGCCTCAAGCACTAATCTAAGAAGAATTTCATGCTCTCTTTCATCCTTAGAGTACATCAAAATATCATCAATGAAAACCAATACAAACATATCCAGGTGCTCTTAGAAAATCTGGTTCATCAAATCTACAAAGAAAGCTGGCGCATTAGTCAGTCTGAACAGCATCATTAACCATTTGTATGATCCATATCTGGTTCTAAACGCCGTCAAAGGAATACTATCCTCTGTCACTCTAAGCTGATGGAAACCTGTTGCTAAATCCATCTACGATAATATCTTGGCTCCACTCAATTGATCAAACAAATCGTCTATCCTAGGCAATGAATATCGATTCTTTATCGTTTTCTCATTCAACTTACGATAATCAATACATACTCTTAGTGATCCGTCCGACTTCTTAGCAAACATTACGGCTGCTCCCCAAGGTAAACTGCTAGGTCTGAAAAAATTCTTGCCTTCCAAATCCACCAACTGCACCTTGAGCTCCCTTATTTTGGTAGGTGTCATCCTACTACGGTTCAAAAATATCTCCGAATTCTTTAACCACAAAAACTCGATTCAGCTCTTCTTCTCGACAACACCAAACAAAGCATTCAGCTTACAACTAGGATTTTCTACGGCATATACAATCCGCTCTCTACGGTCTGGGTGTCCAAACGATATTTTCCCATCATGGAAAAATATCCTAGCATCGTATTTACTTAACCAATCCTTACCCAAAATAATTTCAAACTCTATGAAATCAAGCACATGCAAACTGCAAACAAAAGTATGACTTAACAAGTCAAACTTTAGGTGGTTGCATCTCATCCCAAGTGTTGCGTACACTCCTATTGGATCTGCAACCCTTAAGGAAGTAACTAGATATGAGGGTTCTAGGTTAAGCTTATCTACAAACAACGAGATATAAAAGAATGCGTCGCACCAGTATCAAATAGAACACTAACGGCCATACCAGAATCATAAGTGTACCTCCCGACACTGCTTTCCATTTTTCCGCTACAATGGATCTCGAGGTAGCTAGCTCTAATGCATATACTTTGCCCTTTCCATTCTTAGCAGGCTCTTTACATTGGCTCTTGTAATGACCCATCTGATCGCAGTTGAAGCACTTGATATTCTTCTTCCCGGTCGCCTTTTTTGCCTCTCCAGAACGACATTCATTCGGAAAATTCCCTTTCTTGTCGCACTTAAAACAGACAGCTTTTCACTTTCCCTTCTTCACGGCACCACCCTTTTGGGCATCCTTTTTAGGAAAGAACTTCCTTTTCCAACTCTACCCCACATGGACCACCTCCTTCACCATATTCTTCTCCACAGAAGCAACAATTTCCTTGTGTCTTAGAGCCATCTCTACTATAACATCACAAGGATCCTTGATATGAGGTAATGTAGCCTTGGCCAATTCAGGTTTCAACCCCATAATGAACTTCTCGTTCCTCTTAATCACGGTATCCACAATGGCACGATCATATCTTGCTAACTCCTCAAACCTTGTAGCATACTCTAACGCGATCATCTTTCCCTGCTCTAACTCAGCAAACTTTCTAAGCAAGGTAGACTATGCCATCATAGACATGAATCTCTCCTCAAACTCCTCTTAAACTCGGCCCATGTCATCGTTCGTTCATCCACTCCAGCCATCACACTATTCTACAAGTATAAAGCAACTCCTTGAAGATGCCTCGAAGCGAGCCTTCTTTTCTGCTCATCAGTGAATCCTAAATCTATAAAAATCCTCTCACAATGCAGGAACCAGTTCCCCACTTCTATGGCGTCTTCATTCTCAGTGAATGATTTTCCCCCAGCCTAGCAAAGTCCCTACTCTAAGCAGCATAATTGTTGACTACTGGAGCTTCCAGCAGTCCTCCCCAACTACTCTAGCAGCAACCCCCGCTTCCATCATGTTCACGAAAAACTGATACATGGCTCCCATGTCAACTTGTGGACTTCAGCACCAATATTTCCAACTCGTGATTGACCATGGTTCCTTATAATATTAGGTCTGGCATTTCCATCTGCAGTGGTCCTTCCTCCTCCAACATTATCTCTTCGAGAATTCATGTCTGCATTCGTACCTTCGTGAGATACAGAAAAATAACCTAATAGAGGTAGAAGAATAGAGATAAAGTGCATACTTATATATGGCAAATACAAGTACGTTACTATAACGTTATCCCTTACCCCGATCTTATCGACAATTCCTTAGGATTATATTTTCAAAATAATTTTAGTTAAAGTTTTTCATAAACCTTTGCTCTGATACCAAGTTGTCAGATCCCCTATCTAGAGGCCCAAAGCTAAGCGCTACAGATGCTGCAGTCTTCCACTGTATTAACTTCCGGCGACTAAATACGGTTATGTTAATGATACCCACGGTATCAAAAGCACTTGAACGTGAAACAAAATCACAGATTTCAAAAACATCATTTTACTGATTGCATTTCGGGGCACATGTTTCACATTCAAATTACATAATCTCATCATTTTTCCAGGTTCAGATAAAATATAGTTATTGTATAAATATGCCAAAAGCGACATATGATGATGCCCCTTGGTTGACCAAAGTACTATATGTACAATGTAGTGGAATCAATCCAAAATATAATGGAAACTCCTATCAGCCACCTGCTCGTTACCGGAAGTTTTATTCGCCAATCCTACTAAAATCTGTAAACCTCAACTCTCAGCCTACTCAAATCAATTTTAAGCATCCGAGAGTTTAAGGGGGAAAACATAAACTTCAAATCAGACATAATGCTTAGTGTCAATAATACTACACATCTTAGTTATCTGATATTAAGTGAGACTATGCCATTTAGAGGAACAGGTTTCCCCTCACTAATACCCTTTTAAAACATATATTTTGCAAATTATAATCCTGCAACCCAAAACTGGTTAAACATGTAAAGCGATATAATATATTTATACATATCCATTATCAAATGGACTATCTGTCCATTCACTGTAGTTTTGTTTGGCTAACTACTAACCTTGGCTGACTCGGGCCTACCAAAAAAACATAAAAATTTAACATATGTTAGATACTCCTCTTCTAGACGGTCTGTCCTAACTTACTTCTCGAGGTTTATTTGATCCTAATGGTTTTGTGGGATCACCAATAACCTGTCTTTCCTTTTTAGATTCCTTTCTGTCTGTAACATAATTTTAGTCTCACATGTGATAAAGTCATACACACTGGAATTCTGGACCTATTTTAGCTAGGGGATACTAGCTAAAGTATAAGACGCGACCCCATAACAGTCCTATCAGGTATTCAAATATCTGAGTCATTTTATTTTGGGTTATCTACCCATAAAATTTTTCTTCAAAACTTTTTCTTACAAATTGATTTAAACCTTTAAATAATTCTTTAAACAAGGAAATTATTTATATATACACTTTGCTTTACTCAAATCATCTTGTCATGTTATATATTTTTACAAAAAAAACCTTGTTGACGAAAATGTTTGAACTTTCGAAAATAACCCTTTCGGAACCATTGGAAGTACGTCTTCTGATACAGTAACACCGTAAGCCAAGGGCCAAAACATACCTTTCGAAATCATTCATATTTATCCTTTCGAAAGCATTGAAAAACATCTCCTTCGAAAGCTTTAAAACCTTAGACGTCCTATCTTTAAAACACTTAAACGTTGCCTTTCGAAACCATTGAAATACCTTTCCGTTTAAGCCTTTCGAAACCATTGGGGAACCACCCTTTAGAAACCTTTTGTTAAAGCCTTTCGAAATCATTAAAACATCCACTGCAACAAAAATACCCTTTTGCAATGGACAATGCCCGTTGTAATAAAGATTTTGCAAAGAGCCAACGCCCATCTTATCAGGCGATGTTTTAATAGATCTAGAAGATTTTGTAACTGGCAGTGCCCGTTGTAAAAGCCCATTGTAGTAGACTTTTTTACAATGGTCCCTAGCCGTTGCATTAGCATCATTTATACTATTTTTGCCCGTTGCAATAACATGATTTACAACTGTTTTTGTCCGTTGCAATAGGGTCTTTTACAATAGTTTTTGCCCGTTAAGTGAAATTTAAACAAGAAAAAAAATATGTAAATGAATCAAAATATTGTACCAACAACAAACATGTTCATTCATATCTACTAAAAATAGTAAAAAAGATTTTTATTTCTAAAAGCTAGAAAGATTCAAATATTCTTAGTCTCTTATAATACAGTACCTAAAGAAGAACCTATAGAAGAAATAGGTATACTACCAATACAATGGAAATACAGTAAATATAAGATTCATCTAACTTTGTGTATGCCTTGACCTTTGAACTTTAGCAACTTAAAACCAAACATCAACTCTTTCAACAACTGCATGTTCATACCAATCATGAATTTTCAATCAACTAATGGTTTAGAATACACAAACAATGGCAAAATGTAGCAATAACATAAAATTTTCTAACAAGTAGCATTTGATCACAGTTGCCAAATACAATTGCTTATCATTTAGGCTATATAATCAGGGATGTTGCTAATAAGATAATTTTAGTGGATCTTAGGCCATATAGGATTAACCGCACTAAAAAGTCCCTTGGTCGACTAATTTAACTAAGTTACTTTATGGCATATTTCTATAATTTAAGGTTTTAGATGACAATTAATTACACACCGGAATATCAATGTTGAAGTTTGAAATATTGTTCGAATTCCACAACATGTGCCACAGTACGCAAAAATGCTTCTAAAAGACGCACTATCAAAACAATCCTAAGATTGAAAACGAAGGGGTAAAAATTGGCTAAAAAGACTGGAAAATGAATTTTGAATGGACGAAACACCATTATGAATGACTTTTAGCTACAAAGCCAACTATAAACAAGTTGATTAAAGAAAATAACATTTTCATCCTAAAAGGCATGCAAGCAACCCCTGTAATATTGTCCAAATAAAGTATATGCAATGGAATAATAAGTTGTTAAAGGGAATGTGCATATAAGATAACAGTTTGAATTCAATGTTAAAAAGGAAATTTGGAGATCCTTAAAATGTGAGCTACCTTGTAGTCCAGCACGTTTAACCAATTCACGCACTTTGTGGTTCCTTCCTTCATGAACCTGACGGATACAATAAAAATGATTGGTTTTAGCTCAAGCAGTCTTCTATATAAAATCCATTCACACGTCAAAAATGAAGTAGTGGTAAAATAAAATATGGAATGTCTCACTATCCACCATTTGATATCAGAAGCATTAAGCTTCTTAGGCTGCTCAACTTATATATTTTGGACAAAAAGATTCAGAATAAAAACAAATAAATGCAAATGGAAAACAAAATGAAGTAATATAAAACTTCATTAAAACTTAGTTTTTAGAAACTTAGTTAGGCTTTATAATTTATTTATTTTTTATAAAACTTAGTTAGATTTTAGAAAACTTAGTTAATTTGTATAAAACTTGATTAGATTTTTATAAAGCTCGATTAACTTATTTATAACTTTATTTATATTTACGCAAACTTATAATTATCTAAATTGGTAAAACTTAGAATTTCATAGCTTATATTTTAATTAACTTAAACTTATAAATTATCTCAAATATTAACTTTACTAACTTCATTAAATTTTATAAATGATCTCAAACTTATAAATTTTGATAAGTTTGATTAATTTATTATTATAATAATAAAGTCAGTTAATTTTCACGAACTTAGTTAATTTTTTATTGTTATTTTTTATGGGCTTATTTAATTTTTATGGAACTTAATTAATTATTACTATTAGCTAGTTTTATTATTATTATTATAAAGTTAGTTATTTTTTATCAAACTATAGTTTATTATTATTATACATTAGCTACATGTGTTACTATATACATATATTTTCTTGTAGTCTTATAAATTTCATCCTTTATGTAAATCATAATTTTTTTTCTTATCCATTGGGACTCATTAAATGCCAGCTTCATGCATTTCTATATGTTGTACATTACGTGTGGTAAAATGAAGTAATATAAGCCTTCAAAAAATCAAGTAATTCAAACTCACCAAAGTGCCACTGGCCGGTTACTTCGTCAATGCCAACATACTCAATCATTCTTCAACCATTCTTCATCCATCTGGCCAATATCTACAACTAATTTTCCAATAATGAAAGAAATGCAACTAGTATACACTTTTAACTAAGTGTATGGATTTTATACCAATAACGAAAATATTTGATATTTAGGTGTGCGCGCACACACTTGAATCGTGCAAATACACAACAAATAATCTCATACAAGAAAATAAAATGCATAAACCATTAATACGATTATGATAGTAAATACCTAACATGATCATATGTGTGTTTGTGCATACACAAGAGGTCCATCCAAAAAATTTACAACTATTACAAAATTTACGACTGCTTGTTTCCGACAAAGAAAAAGATAAACTGCTTCTAAACAAGAATTTAAAATAACTGAAATGAAAAAGCCTATTAATATCCATACATAATGGAAGAAGTATAACTGTCAACTTATATGTTATGTTCCAATTGTTAATGCTCGGTCTCATGCAATTTTGTCAAGTTATTGAGCCTTATTTACTAATTTTCTAAAAAAAACTATATAAAATCATTAATCATTTTCCCTCTTCCTCTGTTAATGTTCAATGTTGAATGGTGAGGCTATAATATAACTTCATTTATAAGCTTTCACCTTTGTTTGTAACTTCAAAGCCTGTCTGTATGTTCTTTTTTTTTTTTTTTCAGTAAGCATATAAGCAACTTACATTGCTTTCTCTGTAACAATATACCTTGCTATTATTAAGCCATACATTAAGAAATGTTCTTGCTCATGTTATATGCAGTATTTGAAACTACATCGATGATTTAATTATTCATTTCATATAGTTCTCTTCATGCCAAATTTGGTGCGTAATTGACACACCTAACATGAGCATATGACCTGACTGAATTAAAAACAAACACAACAAAAAGACAATGTTCATGCAATCAGCGTCGACCATGCAATTTAATGAAAATCTCAGTTTTAACTAAGACAGAGTTAAAACCGAGTTTCAGTTTTTAAAACTGAGAATCGGTTTTTCAAAATCCAAGTACGCAGTTTAAAGAACCATTGATTAGAAAAGGATACACAATCCAACCTTTATTTTAATCAAAGAAGAAGACATGTCATTGGAGAACAGGATATTAGTATCATCTTTCCAGAACCTTCTAGGTGATTAATATCAGGTGTGGACATTGCTTTTGCCAAGCATGGGAAATAAATATTGTCAAATTATAAAGCAAATAGAGTACTTATCTTATTTTAAATGCCTGTTAAAATTGGGCAATGGTTGAAGGAGTGATGTAAAATGCTTTCATAATTGCTACTGTTAGACTAGCCAATGTGGGGATTAACTGGACGGAAAATAATTAAAAATTGTTATAAAGAAAATCAATGTATGTATGATGAAAAATATGAACATAAGCATCTCAGTACAGTAGATTAAGTCCATCAAAGCAAAACCTCAAACATTGTTTCAAGGGATAAAGCACTCATCTCTGGCAGCAAGAGCATCCGTCTAGCTTCAACCAGATTCGGCATGACAAATTCATCCAGCGCTTGTCCAGCTTCAACCAGATTTGTCATCATTGTAAAATCTTCGCAAAGCACATAACTCTATGGAAAGACAGTTTGTTCTTCAACATTAGCATCAATATCATCAAAATCAATCTATTCTTGAAATGATGGTAGTTGCTTATCAGTAGCATCGATAGAAAAAGCAGCCTTTTCTGCCTTTTGAAGAGCCAGTTCGACATCATTAACCCATTGTGTGGCTTCTAACTCATAAGCAACTGCCTGTTCCGCTAAAAGCATTATATTTACAACATGCTCTTCCGCTTTTACAGCATCTAGCTGAGCTTTCTCAGCAGCCTCGGTTAATCTCTCTACTTCAGCCTCAGTTTGTCCAAATTTGGGTTCGAAGATGAAGGAGAGGAGGGTGGAGCGGAAGAAGGAGAGGGCAGAGGGCGGCCATAATGGAGGAAATTATCCAGATCTAGGTTTTGCTTATTTTGGAATTCGGGAAAGTGAGTTGTTTGATTTTACGCAATTGTTTGATTTAGAGGGGAGGGAACCAAAATTTTAAGCAGAGAATGAAAATTGAATGTAATTTTTAGTAGGAGAATGAAAGCACAGATGAAAATTTTAAGCGGCAGAATGAAAATCCAAATCAATTATTAATTAAATATATTACTAAAGGGTAAATTAATTATTTGTTAAATATTAAACAATAATATAAATTACTAAACTGTTATAATATATGTATATTATGAAGTGAATATGTTTGTACATTGTTTTCTTTAGTCCCACATCGTGAGATAAGTTCAGTCCTTACCTCTGGAGTCCTTATATAAAGTAGGTCATGTAATGTAAATAGATATCTATTCTTAGAAGTAAATAATATATCCTTTGTCTCTCTTTCCAATGGCTTCTATTTTCTTTATTCTATAACACGTTATCAGCACGATATATATATAAAAAAATTATGGATCTACAATTGTGATAATTCATGAAATCATATCTATTCTTTTCCAGATGCAATTATAGATCTCATTACGGTAAGTCATTTTTCTGACAATTTAATCTTCCAAATCACTTTTTTATATCTCATTCCATTCTAGATCTACTTCTTCAGATCTGAATATGTTGTCTTGTTTTTTAAATTTTATTATATTAGTCTTATAATTTTAGATCTTATATAGATCTAAACTTTGAGATCTGATTCTTATTTTGTTAGTTATTATATTTCAGATCTAATTTTTTTTTTTGCTATTTTTATGATCTTATTATATTGTAGATCTCAATATCATACTTATTTTTATGTTTTTTTTAGTTCATTTATTTTGGAATGCAAGTTTGAACTTGACAAAATTTGATATTGTTGATTAAAGCAAATTTTTTGAATTTGATTGTATTTAGTTTGGACATGGATTTGAGAAATCAAACATGGTTGGTAAATGGGGTTTTCATTTTGAGAACCTTTTGATTTGATTTAGATTTGAATGAAGACTTTGGAAATTATTTTGATATATGATTTACATTTACAGAAGAAATATTTTATTGTTTTTAAGAGAAACAAATATAAATATAATATGTATCTAGAAGATCCATGTTTCCTTTAAAAAAAAAGAGAAAAGGAAATAATAATTGAGAACCTGCAGTTTTCATAAATCAGTAAATTATCCTCAAAATAAAGAACCAGAAGTTCTAACTAAAAAAGAGATTATATATCAAAACTCAAATATATAAATTTGAGATGTGAAACTTTGAATTATTAGAAAATTTAATTCAGATTATGGTAAATTTCAATTGCAATCAAACCTGAAGTTTGATAATGAAAATCAAGTTGTACCATTTAGGATCTAAAGTACTAAACAAAGGCTTTTTTTAAAGTAAAATTGGAACCTGAAGTTCTAAAAATATTTGCCAATGGTATTAACTAATAAATCAAATAAATGTATAGAAACTTGTTCACTCCAGAAGTAGTGAAAATAATATATTAAAAAAAAATTCTCCAGAAGAGATTTGTTGCTATATTTGGTGTTTTTACTAAACCAAATAAATATATAGAAACATATCTACTCTTCTACTCTCTTTCTTTTTAATTAAAAATAAGGCATTCTAATAGGAAGTTTAACAACTCAAAGGAATTATTTTAATAGAAGTTGTATAACTCAAAGCCAAGGCCTGAAGTCTGGAATTATGAAAAGATTTTCTGACAAACTTTACAAGCTCGAATTCTTGTCAGTATTTTTTTTTTTAATTTGTCAAAATGTACAAGCTTCTAAGAACAAAAGGCAGTTTACACAAAATTTGAGAACCCGAAGTTCATAATAAATTAGTGAACTTGAAGTTCATGAATTAGAAGCCCGAAGCTCTATTGAAATTGTGTAAAATGATAAGGTTGTACTTCTTGAAGAAGTTAAAGGAAAATAATATATTATCGTATGAGATAATAATGCTGCATTCAAGAGATTACAAAAATCTCCAAATGAGTTATACCTTACCTCATATCTTCATATTTATATTATATTAACCAAATATCCTGAAGATGTTATGTTATATGATATATCAAACATCATTGGATGTGTCTGTATTAATCTCTTGAAAAGATGTTTTAGAGATTTATTTATATTTATATTGCAAAATATAACATCCCAGAAGAGATGTTATAGAAATTTTATTTTTGTTACATTGCAATTCCTTAAAAGGAAATACTATATTCCCCGAAGGAATAGTGATATAATTTTTTTTTTGAGTAATAACAATAATTTATCGAGAGAAAAAAAATGATATTGTATATCAATGTTACACTCCAGAAGTAGTGGTTTTATCTTTCGCATCTTACTTTCATTTGGTGCATCTAGTTTTGTTACTGTATTTAAAGTCTGATATGTCATTTCAAAGATAGTTACAAAAAAAAAAATCCAGTAGGGATGTTTTATGTTATTGTAAAGGTAGCAATTATGTAATTTCTACAAATAGAAACATTGTACATTGATATGACATTCCAATAGTGCATATATATATCTTTAGAAGAGATAAGTTCACTCCAGAAGTAGTGATAATAAAATATCCCTAAAAGAGACTAATAAATTAGGAAATGATAACATATCTCTAGAAGTGATTTGCTTATATGTTTGGTAATTTTATTAAATCAAATAAATGCATAGAAATTTGATTATAAAGGATCCTAATTTAGTTTAGATTAGATCCTAAAAGTTTGAGAGCTATACATATGGTCCTGAGGAAATCTGTATCTGTAACATTCCAAGTATCCAGAAGATACTATTATTATTTTTGCTGTAATTTTTTTTACAGAACTCTCAAAAGAGATGTGTAGAAATGTCTATACGCAACTAAAAATTATTCCTTGATAAGTAATCATAATTAGGTTCAAAACTGATATTTGAGATATAATTGAGGAATAAAACTTAACAACTTGAAGTTGTGTGTATATTTTATTCGAACCAGAAGTTCGATATGGTTTCAAACCAAATGTTTAGAAAATTATCATGCTGTTTTGACAGGTTTGCATTGACATTGATTTATAAATAGAAATTAATAGTTTGGATCCTTGTAATAGTTTGAATGAGAAAGAATATGAAAATTTTATAATATATATGTGATACGTGGACGCACGTATACATCCATATATGTAAATATTTAGCTAACAACCTGAAGTTTGTTATAAGCTCATCTTATAGATTATGCATAGACATTAAATAGTGATTTAAAATTCAATCAACATAAATGTTGAATGATCTGAAGTCATGTATGTATTCAAACGATCTACACAATAAGTAAATTCCTCCATTTGCTTAGATCAATGAATGAGAACAAACTCTAATAATCAATATCAATTGAATGCATCTTATAAAAGAATTATCCTCCTATTATTAATATGTATGATGTATTTGCTAGTAGCAAAATCATAATGGATCAAAATGAGAATCCAAAAATGATTATTACTTAATGTGACAATGTTTGTCAACATTGAGGGGGAGGATAAAGGGATACAAGCTCATTTTGATCATCAGTGTTAAATATTTATAAAAATATACAATAATGCAAAATATTATCAATATTATCCCTAGTAGACTTTCTCCAATATATATTTGAATCCCTGAAGGATCAAAATTTGTAAACCACATCTGAAATATGGTTCAAAAGTCAGTTCAAAATATTTTTGGAGTAAGTAATAAAGATGCCAAATAAAGGAGGTGAGTGTTCTTGAAGAAAGACTTAAGGATGCTCTGAAAGAGATCCATGACATGATTCTCAAATAACCCTAGAAGTGGGTAAGGTACCTAAAACATGATAATTAAAGAGATCTCAATAAATCATGTCTAGAACTGACAAGAAATAATCATCGATAATAAATTTATAAATAATAAAGCGCTTATGTTTATAAATGGATTAAAGATCCTGAATTAGAGAAAAACATGATTGGCCATCATGAAATTCTCCTTAATAAGAAATCTGAACTTGTAGTCCGCAAAGTACCAAAAGTACTTGAAATGCTTAATATACCTCGAAGGTATAAATATGGTTTAAAATCATATTAAATAATGAAAGTATACAAATTCTTGAAGAATATAAATAACTTTCATTGTTATAAAGAATGCAAAGAACAAGAAGAGTAAATTTCAACCTACTTTTAAGTATTGTTGTAATGAAAATCTTGATATAATTCATGATGAGTAGATTACTTCCTATTTTTAAGTATCGTTGTAATGAAACTCTCAATATCCATTGAAGTGATAGTTGCGATATAAAAATACTTATCAGTATACAAATTTCTGAAGAATATATATAACTTTTGTAGTTATAAAGAATGAAAAAGACATGAAGTGTATATTACAAATTTCTTCTAAGTATTGTTGTAATGAAAATCTTGATACATCAAGATGAGTAGATTACTTCCTACTTTCTAGTAATGTTGTAATGAAATTTTTAATATTCATGAAAGATGTATAGTTGCAATGCGCAAAACTAATTTAAAGCAAAATAATAATAATAATAATAATGAAAGCACATGAAGCGTGTTTCATAAAAGTGGCATACAAATGCATAAAATGCAAACCATATTTGGAAGAAACAATCTTAGAAAATTTGATTGTATCGAAGGAAACTATTAATAAATTGTATTATTAATGAGATTCATATTTATAGATCCAGAAGTATCTATAACCAATTTGAGTTATCGAAAGACGAATATGAATTCAGAGGAAAATTTTAAATCAGGGGGAGCATCCATAAGTATTTTATAATGCACTCTTTTTCCTTCACTAAGATTTTTCCCATAGGGTTTTACTTAGTAAGGTTTTAATGAGGCATTAGTTTGATCCAGAAGTATCAAGATTTATTTAAAGAAATAAGAAAATAAAATATGTCATTGTACTCTTTTTCCTTCACTAAGATTTTTCCCATTGGGTTTTTCTTAGTAAGGTTTTAATGAGGCATTATTTTGATCCTGAAGTATCAAACTCTTATAAGAAATATCATTTTTAGTATGATATTTATGATTTCACAAGTTGCACTCTTTTCCTCGTTCAAGGTTTTTTCCCATTGGGTTTTTCTAATAGAGGTTTTTAATGAGGCAAATCTATATCGATTGAATCGATAAATGCAACCAAGATAATAATGAGGGGGAGCAATCATCATACACGTTTCGAAACGGAAATTTCCAAATTATCCGAGCATTCAAGATTTTGAAGACGCATATTCAAGGGGGAGTGTTATAATATATGTATATTATGAAGTGAATATGTTTGTACATTGTTTTCTTTAGTCCCACATCGTGGGATAAGTTCAGTCCTTACCTCTGAAGCCCTTATATAAAGTAGGCCATGTAATGTAAATAGAGATCTATTCTTAGAAGTGAATGAAAGCACGGATGAAAATTTTAAGCGGCAGAATGAAAATCCAAATCAATTATTAATTAAATATATTACTAAATTAAAAAATTTATAATATGTATGTATTACAACTAGCGAAAAAAAGAGTTATAAAAATTGGCCTCTATTGATGATGAATGTTCAAAAAGCACAGATACCTTTTATAACCGCCATCAGGCGGGGCATCGCTCCCTAACCTCATCTAGGTGTTGCCATCCATCTGGACCTCCCGGAACCCCCCCTTCGCAGTAGCAATCAATGTAAACAATTTTATGAAGAACTTCCAACAAGTCTTGGTTGTTAATTATTAATTATTTAATAGTAATTATTGATTACCAATTATTAATTCTTACTTTTACTTCTTAATTATAATTGAATATTACTTATTAATCATTAAAGATTACTTATTAAATAGTAATAACTAATTATTTAATAGAAAAAATTAGTTATTAAATATTACTTCTTATTTATTAGTTAGTAATTATTACTTCCTGATTATAATTGAATATTAATTATATAATATTAATTATTCAATAGTTTAATTATGTATTATAAATTATAATTGAATATTAATCGTTAATTATTAAATATTAAATACTACTTCTTATTTACTAGTTTTTAATTATTAACTTACTTCTTAATTGTAATTTAATATTAGTTACTTTAATATTAATATTAATTATTTAACATTAATTATTTAACATTTATTATTAATTATTTAGGATTAATTATTTCTAAATTTTGTGGATCTTTTTAAAATTTAGAAAAAAATTATTTCCAAACTATCAAACTATTGTAAATAATTTAATCTCTACTACTAATAAAGAAAATTCGTTGAACTAATTTACTCAGTGTCTTTTTGAAATTCCACAAATGCCCTTGCTTTCCATTTACATATTTGCGCTCAAACAAAATACCAACGTATACAATAACACAAATAGCCCGTGTACGAAGCACGGGCCCATACTAGTATTAATTATTGAAATTGTAAATCGGTTAAATATTAAACATTAAACATTAATTATAAATTATGAATTATTAAAGGTTAATTATTAATTATTTAATATTAATTATTTAATATTAATTATTTTACTAAGAATTAATACTATTTATTAATTATTTAATATTGATTGTTTAATATTAATTATTTAACTAATTATTAATAAAAAAGATTTAATTATAAGTCATAAATATTAGCTATCTTTTACTAATTATTAATAGTTAACTATAATAAATTATCAATATAAAAAATAAATATTGATTATGGAGAATAATTAGTAATTATGAATTATTTATTAGTAATCATTAATTGTGATAAATTATAAATAATGACCTATGTAAGTTATCATTTGTAATTATTAATTATAAATTACCATTTAAAAATTATTAAGTAAGTATGTATAAATAATCGAAGATAATGATGATTAATATTAATATTATTAATAATTAATTATTAAATATTAATAATTAATATTTTTGAAGAAAGCATTGTAATAAGTAATTATAAAAAATCGGCAACAGACATTTATTACAACAGGCATTTTGTGGCCGTGGTAAAATCGTTATCTATTATAACGGACAAAAGAAATAGTTGCAATAGGCATCTACTACAATGGATAAATAGGGATGAAAACCGTATCTATTACAACAGGCAAAAAACCATTGTAATATGTATAGATTACAACGGTCAAAAAACGTTATAATATGTGCCTATTACAACGTGCAAAATAAAAAAGTTGTTGAGAAGTGATATCTACTACAATATGCCTGAAAAAACCGTTGTAATAGGTTTCTATTACAATGGACATTTAAAGACTGTTGTAAAAACGACGTTGTGATATCTTATTTTTGTTGCAGTGATCAAGCCTTTCGAAAGCATTTGGGTTCAATTTATAACATGTGGAAACACCGCCTTTCGAAACCATTAAAACTGTCTCTTTCGAAATCGTTTGGGTTCTACTTTTTATAGAGCAAAAATGGTCAATAAAACATTTAAATCGAAAGCATCCCTTTCGAAAGCATTCCTAAGTAAAGAAGTGATGGTGTCGAAACCATCTCTTTAAAAGCATTGGAGAAGCGTCTTGGTTTTAAAAACAAGGTAACCTTTTCGAAACCAATCTAGGTCGAAAGGTAAAATCGGTAGTTAGGGTTTCGACCGCTTCGAAAGCATTCATTTAAAACAAAAGGCGCAACTCATTCGAAACCTTTTCTTTTAAACATTTGACTCGGCCAAAAGCCAACCAAGTCGAAAGCACTTCCTTCGAAAGCAAAACGGTCGCATTTTCAATTTAAAACAGAGCATGCTTCGATCCCTTCGGAACCTTTGGTTTCGACCCAGTATCTTCCGCCTATATCTAATTCACTATGTACCAGATATTTGATAATATGTGCACTAGTTTCGATGAAGTCGGAGGCGGAGGTAAGTTGTTGGAAGCCTGGTGCTGAAAGCATTGAAACAGGAAAAAACATGTTGATTTGATTTTTAAAATTAGTCCTTTGTACCTAACCTGCCTTGATTGCCAAATTATGATTGGTTGTAAAAATTTCTTTTCTTTAAATACTGCCAAATTTCAGAAATAACAATTTGGATTATTTACAAATTCCCCTTCTTCGTTTTATAAATATATTAAACATTTAAGTCTCACGGCTTAAATAATTTTATAAATCCACTAAAACACTTAGGAAAATTCTACGAAAATTCCAAAAAATCATAATATTTCTTCTAACATATATAAATTTTAGACCCTAAGCTAATATAATTTGGTCAGAATTAATTTTAAACCCAAAATAGCATTTTCTTCACCAGAAAATTCATATAAAATCCACATTAATTCAGAATTTATGAAAATTGAAACTCATTTTTAGATTATTGTTTCTGATCAAAATTCAAATTCGCAAGGCAATTGGATGTCATATAATAGGGCATTCATATCAAAACATATCATGAAATCTTTGTGAATTAGCATAAATCATCAACAATATATACACACACACATTTTATCATCCAAAACATGGCAAAACATTTGAAAATAATTCAAATTTCACACTAAAAACCGAAAGCCATTAAAAAATTGAGATGAAATCATTATTCATCTTAGCTTTGCGATTAAAGATGTGAGATTTGTTCTTAATTAAGTGATTTGATTCTCCCTTTGAAATCCTAGCATTTATCCTCCTTTAGCTTGCTAATGGTGATCGGCCTTAGTTAGTTTGTATTTTTGATTTGTGAAAAATAAAGTGAACGTGAGTGTTGAGGGGTTAAGGGTTTAGCGTATAAGGATGCGCATTGTTCCTATGTTGCCCTTGCTTATTTCCTAACCTTTTATTCTCTTTTTGCTCCTTGGTTCACTTGTTTAACATGGCACGGCTACCTCTAATTTAATTACAAACTCAATCCATTAATCATCTTACATTATTTTGTTTTATTTAACTAATTAAGTATCATAAATAATGTTACTAAAAATATGTGGTGTTACGACATCGTAAAAGCACTTCAGCTTGAGCTCTTTCAAAACCTTACCCGACCATCGTCGCACTAACCTATGTCATTGCCAATGCTCCTAAGATCTAGCAAGCCATCACTGAGGCGACAACGAATCTTCTCCATTATCCAGACTCCATTTGTCATGCCTTATTCTTCTCATCAAAAATTCTGTTCTCCTGTTATAGTTGATAAAAAAGTTTGTCCTTTGTTCTAAAAAAGTGAGAGTAGGTGGCTTAAACCTAAAAGGAGTTATGAATCATGATTTATCCAAAATAGAATTGATGTTTTGGATGTGAGTCTTATCCCTTGACTAATTAATTCAATAATAATCCATGATGGAAATTAGGGACACGTCTCTCTTTCCTAAACTTATTGTTTGACATTCTTCCATTTTACAAAATTAATTTGTACATCCTCTTTTTTTTTAATTTCATTCGTTTTTATTTCTCTCATTTCCAAATTTAAAAGTGGCAATTCGGAAGTGTATTATGGCAGTTATGAATTATGAACATATACCATAAGAACACATGTTAAATTTGGTAAAATAACCCAATTACCCCTGTGAATTTTAATTTTTTTTAAAATAAGGATGTGTTATAGAATAAAATGAGAACAAAAGCCATTAGAGAGAGAAGACATTTTACTCATACAGATATCTTTGTAATAAAAATGAGCTCTATGTTTATAGACTCCAAATCTAACGGAAATTACAATATTGTCCTTGACCATTTAGCATATTCACCCGTATTACTTAAATATATTATAATACCCCCTTGAATATGCATCTGATAATAATAATTGCCTCGTTAAAAGCTTATGATATTATGAGGGTTGATGCTTCTGGATCAATATAATGCCTCATTAAAACCGTACTAAAAAAACCCAGTGGGAAAGATATTGGTGAAGGAAAAAGATTACATTATAGCATACTTTTGAATGCTTCCCTGATTTATAACACAGTATTCAGTTAGTTTGTGAATTCATTTAACGCACACCAATTTTATACATCATCTTCTGAAACGTTGATTTTGGAAGTGCTTTTATGAATAGATTAGCCGAATTTTCTTCAGGCTAGATTTGTTTCACCTCTATTTTATTGTCCTTTTATAGTTCGTATGTCAAGAAAAACTTAGGAGAAATGTGTTTCATCCTACCACCTTGATGTAACTTGCCTGAATCTGAGCTACGCAAGCTGCATTGTCTTCATAAATAATAGTTGATCCTTCTGTAGTTGAAGGGAGCTGACATGTATTTCGAATATGCTCAATTAATGATCTTAACCAAATACATTCTCAAATTGCTTCATGTAGTGATAGTACTACAAAGTGATTAGACGATGTTGCTATCAACGTTTGCTTTATAGATCGCCATGAAATAGCTGCATTACTGTTACTAAACACATATCCAGTTTGTGATCTTGCTTTATGTGGATCAGAAAGATAACCTGCATCAGATTAGCCAACTAGATTTGTGTTATTACCTATGTCAGAATAAAATAGCCTAAATTTTTCATTCCACGAAGATATCTCATGATATGTTTTATACCATTCCAGTGACTTTTTGTTGATGCTTAACTGTATCTTGCTAGAAGATTTACTGAGAATGCAACATCTGGTCTCATGCATTGAGCTAAATATAATAATGCACCAATGTCACTGAGATATGGTACTTCTTTAAAATCAAAACTGGTCTCTATAGAAAACCTTGTGCGACAAGTCGTGCCTTGTATCTCATAACTTCATTTTTATCATTTCATTTTCTGACGAATACCCATGTATAACCTACTGGTTTAATATTTTCTGTTGTTTTCTCTGTTGGTCCAAACACATCATATTTTTGAAGTGAATCTAGCTCAACTTGGATAGCATCTTTCCATTTTGGCCAATCATGTCTCTTTCGACATTCATTTATGCTAGTTGGTTCATTATCATTATTCTCATTATAGTCACGACTTTCATTTTTTTCGGTAGCTGCTGCAAATAAGAATACATCATCAATTATTATTTTACTTCGATCCCACATTTCTCCACAGTTTGTATAAAATATTGAGATTTTATTATTGTTAGGTACCATTTTATTTTTGAGAGTTCTATTATTTCTTATGGGGTGATAGTTTCTTCGGCATTTTTAGGATAATTAGGATTAAGTTATCTTTTAGATCATTTATAACCTCATCGGAAGGTTTATCAATTGATGATTTTTCATTGGACTTTCTTTTTCTAGACGCCAAGTCTTTTGAACCAATTAGTCTTCCACGTTCTTGTCTTGCTTTAGATTCATTTGCTCTTTTTGGTTCTTCTTGAATTTTAATTCCAGCTGTGCATTTGCTGCTGGAATGTGAGATTTAGTTATTTTTACAACATCACTGAATGCAACAGGCATTTGATTTGCGATATTTTGAAGATACAAAATTCTTTGTACCTCATATTGGCATTGCTTGGTACGTGGATCTAAATAAGACATGGATGGATTATTCCATGATATTTCACGCCATTCTCCTAGAACGGTCTTTCCTCCTCTTAATGATGAGAAGATTGTCTCATCAAATTTACAGTCTAAAATTCTTGCAGTGAAGACATCGCCCGTGAGAGGTTCAAGATAATGAATTATCAAAGGTGAATCAAATCCCGCATAAATTCTCAACCTACATTGAGGACCCATTTTAGTACAACGTGGGGGACTAATTGTCACATGCACAACGCAATCAAATTTCGTAAATGTGAAATATTTGGTTGAGATCTTGTTAAAAGCTGTGATGGTGAAAATTGATGATAAGCCATTGGTCTAATTTTAATCAATTTTGATGCAAGTAGATTTGCATGTCGCCAAGTTGAAACAGATAGCTTAGATTGCATAAGCAACGGTCTTGCAGTAAATTGCAAACGTTTGATTAATGATTCTGCTATACCATTTTGAATATGAACATTAGCCACTGGATGTTCAACTTCAATTCCTAATGATAGACAATAATCATCAAATATTTAATAAGTATACTCTCCTGCTTTATCTAGTCGAATTGATTTAATATGATACTCAGGGAAGTGTGCTCTTAATATGATTATTTGAGCAAGTAATTTGGAAAATGCCATGTTTCTTATAGAAAGCAAACATACGTATGACCAACGAGTTGATGCATCAATTAATTCCATAAAATATTTAAATAGTCCACATTTTGGATGGATTGGGCCATATATATCACCTTTAATTCTTTGTAGAAATGTTGTCGATTCAGAAGTGATTTTACCATATGAAGGTCGAGTGATTAGTTTTTCTTGTGCACATGGAGCACATAAGTAATCACTTGGTAAATCCAATTGGTTTGATAAATCATGCCCATTTGGATTTTTAGCGATTTTATGCATCATGGTCAATTGAGGATAACCCAAACGATCATGCCAAAGAATCAATGTCTTTGTATTTATGAGCTTCTAGATCATGTTTATACAATAAAATTCAATTATGCCAATTTTCGTGAAATATAATCCAATCGAAATTGTCCCAAAATTTTCTAAAGTAAACTTCTGGCTTTCAATTTTAGAAATAATACAAAGATATTCTTTATAGTCTTCATTTATAGTTTCAGTATGGTAACCGTTCATTCTTATATCCTTAAAGCTTAGCAGATTTCTTTTAGAATTGCTTGAGTATAATGCATTTTGAATGAAGATATGTGTACCATTTAGTAATACTATATGCGATCTTCCGGTCCCATCAATTATATTAGCAGATCCAGCTATGGTGGAAACTTTAGCTGAAATCTTTTTAGGTAATTCAGAGAAAAACTTCTGGTTTTTTCAAAATCATATGAGTAGTTGCACTGTCTAGCAGACATATATCATCATTTAAGTATTAATGGTCCATACCTTGAGAATTAAAGATGATATAGATAGTCAATTATTGAAAATAATTTTGAACATAAATAAATAAACAAATTAAACTATCAATTCAAATCAATATCCATCAGTGCACATTATTTCAACTAGTTCTAGAAAAATAAAACAAACAAAAATCAAATTCAAACTAACTAAAATAAAATGGAAAAACCAAACAACAAGCTTCAGGCAACTTCTAGTTGATCAGATCGGTCAAATCATTAATCATCGCATTGAGGTTTTCATCATTTATGAAATTTCCATTATCATATTCGAAGAAATCATCTAACTTCAAGTTAGTGTTATCAAATAATCCTTTAGTGTTATCTGTTTCAATGTTCTTCGAACATTAATATTCTTCAACTATTTTCTTTGATGATCTACACGTACGCGACCAATGACCAGAGCGTCCGCGTCTATAACAAATATCCTCATAGCATTTTTTATTTTCTGGAGTAAGATCATTAGTCTTTTCAGACTCATTTTTCTTTTGTTGTTTTTAAAGTTGGTAGTTTATTTGCCTTTAAATCCACCATAACCACCTCTGCTGGAGCTATATCCACGTCTATAGCAACGACCACGACTACGTCCTTTGCCTCGATCTCTACCTCTTCCGGAGTGGGTAAAATTAGCATTAACTTCTGGTAACGCAGCCGAACCAGTTGATATTGAGGAGTGATTTTTAATAAGAAATTCATTGTTTTGCTCAGCAATTAATAAACATTCTATGAGTTTAGAATATTTTATGAAATGATGCTCTCGATATTGTTGTTGCAGGAGTATGTTTGAGGCATGAAATATTGAAAATGTCTTTTCAAGCATTTGTGCACCATCTACCTTTTCTCCACATAATTTCAGTTTAGAAGTAATTCTAAACATAGCAGAATTATACACTCTTACATATTTGAAGTCCTGAAACCACAAGTTCAACCATTCTTGCCTAGTATTTTGAAGTATGACCGTCTTCTGGTGGTCATAACGCTCCTTCAGGGAGTTCCACAAGTGGAGAGGATCCTTTTCCATTAAATATTCTGTTTTTAGATCATCTTGGATGTGACGTCTTAAAAATATTAGAGCATTTGCTTTGTCCTGCTGGGACATATTATTACCATTTTTAATGGCATTTTCTAAGCATTGAGATTTCAAGTGGATCTCAGCATCCAGTATCCATGATAAATAATTGACTCCAGATATATCCAAAGCTTTAAATTCAAGCTTAACTGTGCTTGCCATGCTAGGAACTGTTAATAAAAAGAAGAGATCGAGATATATAATTATTGAAGTAGATAAGTTTGACTTGGTAACAATGCATATATCCGCATAACCGAACAAGCATGTACAATGAATAATTGAATCCTTACTGTTGCAAAAGCTCTCTTTTATGCACAATTTTGGTTTAAGAAATAATAGCAATAACAAATTAATAGATAACAACATAAACAAAGAAACAAAGATTTTAACAAATGCAAAGCAAAAACAAAAAACTACAGATGTCTAGAAAGTTCTTCAACTTAATCATGAAATACCAACATCAAATAGGATTGATAGATTTTTCAATTCTAACATATAAGAGGAATAATCATGTAATTTGGATAATCTATAAATTTAAACATAGTATGTACAAATCGAAAGCATGAACAAAGAAACGAAAAATATTCATTGAAAATGGTCAAATTTCAAACTTCCTTATATGACATAACCATGAAAAAGAAATGAAAAATTAAAGTAGCACATGGCTATGGCTGAGATATAAAATAGTACAGCATGTCCAATAGTGAAAGAATACAAATATTAAGTACAAACATATTATAATACCTTTGGTTTGTTGTCTAAGGAACTAGAGTAGATATGTTACATCAATTTATATGAGTTGTCATTATACGGAAGTACAAGGATTTAAATTATACAAATAGATTACATCGGTTAGGTCACAAATGAAGTAGGTGTTCATATTATACAGAAAGCATGCAAAGAAGAAAAGAAAAAATAAAATGAAATAAACAACGATGGAAGAGTAACACATATCAATTGAAGAAAATGAAGAATACTACTCACAAGATCGGCTTTATGATAACATGCCTTCATCTCAACCGTTCATATTATATCAAAGGGTCTCAGAATAATTGTTACAGCTGAGCAAATGCATGCTGGGCCGCACTCAAAGCCCAATACAATTATATAAAGCATCACTGAATCGTGTATTCATTCTTCTTTTATTACAAACAAGCAATTGTATCATCTATACAAATTTCTATAAATCAAACCAGTTAATGAGATCTCTGTTTCTTTAAAACTATATTTCTGTTGCAAACTCCATTATGGTATCAGAGCAGTACAAGGCTTAACAGCCAAATCTCAGAATTTGTTAACTCAACATAGAAGATTCATCATCTGAGTTTTATCACTCATCAGTAGACAGAGTCTCGTCATCTGAGTGAGGAGATTTGATTGAGAAAATCAAGTGTCGTGTCACAGTTCAAAAGTACCAGACTGCATCAGGCCTTCCTCATCAAATCCATAAAGAAATCAATCAGAAAATTCAGAAAACTGTTAAAAGAAATCAAAAATTGACACAAAAACTGTCAAAAGTGCCTTCCAACAAGACTCATCAGATCAAAAAAATCGAGAAAAAGAAAAAAATTCATCACTTAGGTCTTGCGGTTGCATCTAACCTGGTTGTGAGCAATTCTTGTTCCTTGATTCTTGATTTCTGTCTCTAATTGAATCTTTGTTCTCTAGCTTGGTCATTATTTTGTTTGTATATAACCTGAAATCATCATGTCTGATGATACTACATCTGCCACATCTGTTAATGTGAACAATGATCATCAACTCGATGCTACAGTTGAAATACTTGTCAATACTGTTGTGAGCCCCCAAACCAATCTTGTTACTGCACGATTGAGTGAAGATAATTATCTTCTTTGGAAACTGCAGATTGAGACTACAGTCCAAGGATATGGACTTGAAGGTCACATTCTTGGAACCATTCCAATTCCTCTAAAATATATAAATGTTGAAGAAAATAAAACAGTCATTAATGAGAAGTACACAAAATATCACAGGCAAGACAAACTTATCTGTTCTTGGTTATTGTCTTCAATAAATACAAATTTACTGTCTCATGTTATTGGATGCAAGACAACAAATGACATATGGTCAACAATTGAAAAGGTGTTCAGTACACAATCTGCTGCCAAGGTAATGTATTACAAGAAACAACTACACAATATGAGGAAAGACAACAGTACTATGAGGGAATATCTCTTCAAGATTAAAGCAACTTGTGATCACTTAGGAGCAGCAAATCATAAAGTACCAGAATTTGAGCAAATTTAAACCATTCTGAATGGATTAAGTTATGACTATGAACCAGTAGTTGCTGTTATTGCATCTCAAAAAGAGATGCCATCTATAGATGATGTTCACTCTATACTACTTGCTCATGAAGCCAGAATTGATAACGAAAAACCACAAGAGTCAGACTTCAACATCAACTATGATACTCATTCCAAGAACAAGGGTCAAAACAACAATAATCCAGATCAAGGTATACAAGGAGGAGGAATTTCCAATAGATCAAGAGGAAGGGGCGGATGGAATAATACAAATAGACCTAGATGTCAAATTTGTGAAAAAGTGGGTCACACAACAGTCAAGTGCTACTTAAGATACTCAAATCAAACTAGTGGTCAAAGAAACAATAATCCCGGTGCTAACATGGCTCAGGCAAACTCAAAGACACAAACAAATTGTGATAAAAATCACTGTTCTAATGATATAGCAAAGCCAGAAAGTGTTCAGGATGACTGCTGGTACCCAGACTCTGGTGCAACAAATCATATCACAAATAATCTTGATAATCTAAATCTTGGCAACAGGGAGTACAGAGGTAAACTGTCAATTTGTAAGTGTATCGATATTACTCATATTGGTAATGCTTATATTAAAGGTAAGAAACAACTGTACTTGCATAATTTATTAAGAGTGCCCAAAATAAATAAAAAATCTTATTAGTGTATCACAATTTGCAAATGACAATAGAGTTTACTTTGAATTTTATCCCAAATATTGTTTGGTTAGAGACATACTAACAAAGGATATTTTATTACAGGGTGATGCTGAAAAAGGACTTATAAATTCAAATCAGTCAATAACAATGTGCACCCAAACAATCAGAAAAACTGTAACATGTGTGAGGAGCAAGACTCCAAAAGTGTATTTGATATATGGCATTACAAACTTGGTCACCCAAGTGTGAAAGTTGTAAAACAGGTTCTTAATGAAAGCAGAATATCTTTTGATAATGTCTCATTACCCTATGTTTGTACATATTGCCAACTGGGAAAAAGTCATAAGTTGCCATTTAATGAATCCTCAACAACTTACTCAAAATCTTTAGATCTGATTGCCACAGACCTATGGGAACCTGCACCCATATGTTCAGATTTTGGATACAAGTACTATATTTCCTTTGTTGATGCACACACTAGACATAAATAGATTTATTTTTTAAAAGCTAAATCTAAAGCCCATAATGCTGTTATAAATTTTATAGTTATGGCTGAAAAACAAACTGGCAATCAAGTTAAGATAATTCGATCAGATGGGGGAACAGAGTTTAAAACCCTTAGTAATTACTTTAAAGAAAAAGGTATAGTGCATAGAATTACATGCCCATACACTTCTGAGCAAAATGGGTTCGTGGAAATAAAACATAGACATTTAGTTGATACTGGACTTACTCTATTAGCTCATGCATCATTACCATTAAAGTTTTGGCCTGATGCTTTTAGCACTGCTGTATACCTTATCAATAGGTTATCAGCAAAGAAGATTGATAGAATAAGTCCAGTAGAAAAATTATATGGGGTAAAACCTGATTATCATAGTTCAAAAACTTTTGGATGTTTATGTTTTCCTTATCTAAGACCTTACAATGCCAACAAGCTAAGTTTCAGATCTAAACCTTGTCCATTTATAGGATATGCTACTAACCACAATGGTTACAAGTGTTTAGATGAAAAGGGAAGAATCTTTATTAGTATACATGTTGTATTTAATGAGAATATCTTCCCTTACAGCAATCAAGAGATAAAAACAACAAATAAAGTATACAACCCAAGGTTTTCAATACCCGACTTACCAATTTATTCTGAGAATGAGATTCAGAATGAGGAAGTAAGGACTACTAGAGATCACTACACTCAATCCAGTATATCGAATCAACATGATTCTGAGATGCCAAGTGATCCTAGTCATGCCATTAACCCTCCTGCACAAACAGAAGAAGAAGATCATCAAAGCAACACATGAGACATATCAAATCAAGTAAATGAAGAAAACTCACCTCACATTGAAGCTCATGCAAGACCCAGTCATCCCATGATTACCAGGGTTAAAAGTGGCATTTTCAAGCCTAAAATATACAATGCAAGCTTAATCCCACATGAGCCAGAAACACATGAGGAAGCTACAAAAGACAAAAACTGGGCAGCAGCTATGGATGAAGAATACAAGGCTCTCATAAACAGCAATACATGGACACTTGTGTATCCTCCAAACAACAAGAACGTAGTTGGATGCAAGTGGACATACAGGATAAAGAAAAATCTTGATGGCACAATTAATAGATACAAGGCAAGACTTGTTGCCAAGGGTTATACACAACAATATGGATTTGACTTTAAAGAGACATTCTCTCCAATAGTCAAACCAGCTACTATAAGACTAATTCTTACTATTGCTCTACACAAAGGGTGGTGCATAAAACAATTAGATGTCAACAATGCATTTGTGAATGGCATCCTACAGGAAGATGTATATATGCGGCAACCACCATGATATATCAAGCAGGAAAACTATGTGTGCAAATTGAATAAAGCAATACATGGACTTAGACAAGCTCCAAGAGTCTGGTTTGATAGACTGAAAGCAGCATTATCAAATATGAAATACCAGTCTATCAAATCAGACATCTCACTATTTGTTAAAATTAATAGTTCATTATCTATCACATACTTATATATGCCGATGACTTGATTGTTACAAGAAGTAACAAAGATGAAATCAACAATTTCATCAACTACTTAAACAAAGAATTCTCAATTAAGGATCTGGGCCAGATCAATTACTTCTTAGGAATAGAAGTACTGAGAAAAGAAAATTCAGAATTAATGCTATGTCAGAAAAAATATATTCAGGAGCTAATTGTCAAAACAAAAATGGATGGTGCAAATCCACAGCCAACCCCTATGGTCAGCAATCATCAGTTATCTAAAAACAGGGAAGAAGCCATAAATAATGTTCAACAATATAGAAGTGTTGTAGGAGCATTACAATATGCTACTATAACACGACCAAATATTGCTTATAGTGTTAACAAAGTGTCTCAATTCATGCAGGACCCCCCGGATGAACACTGGAAAGCAGTTAAAAGAATTCTCAGATATCTCAAAGGAACTCTAAACTATGGACTGTCATTTAAAGCATGCAACAATCTAAATATAACTGGATTTTCAGATGCTGACTGGGCTGCAGATCCAGACGATAGAAAGTCAGTCAGTGGATACTGCATATACATTGGAAACAACCTTATATCATGGTGTTCCAAGAAGCAAACTACTATATCCAGATCTAGTACTGAGACGGAGTATAGAAGCATTGCTAACGCTACAGTAGAAATAATGTGGCCACAGTCCATACTTGAAGAACTAAAGATAAAGAACAAAGCAAAACCAGTACTGTGGTGTGATAATCAAAGTGCAGTGTTTATGACCGCAAATCCAATACCGCACTCAAGAACGAAACACATCGAAATTGATATATTCTTCATTCGAGAGAAAGTTCAAACGGAGAAACTACAAATCAATCACACACCTGCTGCTTACCAGAGGGCAGATACACTTACTAAGCCTCTAAGTACAAAGAACTTCATAAAGTTCAGATCAGACCTTCAAGTAAAGCTTATCGAAGACATAGCTCGGAACGAGGAAACAAATTCAAGCAATTCTACAAGGATCTGTAAAATCCAAGTAGAGATCTTTCTTCTTTGAACTGGCGCTTAGACATTCGACTTAAATCTTAACATTGGTGCTTAAAATTGTAATAAATCATGGAGATAATGTATTGAATAGAGTTGTATTGGAAATATTCAGCTGATTTCACATTCTTTTAAGCTAAAAACAAGCTCGAATCCTGCAATCGTCATCAAACCCTAACCCTAACCTCTCGGGTTTGAGGGGGGTAATTGAAGAAAATGAAGAATACTACTCACAAGATCAGCTTTATGATAACATGCCTTCATCTCAACCGTTCATATTATATCAAAGGGTCTCAGAATAATTGTTACAGCAGAGCAAATACATGTTGGGCCGCACTCAAAGCCCAATACAATTATATAAAGCATCACTGAATCGTGTACAATGTTTCATTCTTCTTTTCTTACAAACAAGAAATTGTATCAGCTATACAAATTTCTGTAAATCAAACCAGTTAATGAGATTTCTGTTTCTTTAAAACTATATTTCTGTTGCAAACCCATTAATATCAAAACCGAGTGCTGTTTAGGAAATATGCTGAATGATCACAAGATCTCTGCCATCTACGTTAAAAATATATATAAACTCACCTTGTTTGCTGTAGAAAATAAATATACAAACAAACAAAATAGGAAGCCTTTTGTTCAGAGAAATAATGACCAGATAGAAGCTAAACAAAAAAGATGCTTCATTTACCTCGTTTTTACTAGGACAGAAAGATAATAAAAAGAAGTGAGTGGTATAAAATTATATTACTAACAACTAGCATATATAGCCGATGCAGATACAAGAGTACAAAATATCTATCCAGAGAATGGATAGGTAATACGGTAGAATATGTAGCACTAGACTTTTAAACTTTGTTTTTGTAAAATGAGAGGAATGGGTCAGCATGGCTCCACATTCAAATAGACCAAGGAAGGATTATATCACATCTGTAACACAAGATAAAAAAATAGAAATTTTTGAAGATATCGTGCTGATAACGTGTTATAGAATAAAATAAGAACAAAAGCCATTAGAGAGAGAGAAGACATTTTACTCATACAGATATCTTTATAATACAAACGAGCTTTATATTTATAGATTCCAAATCTAAAGCAAATTACAATACCGTCCTTGACCATTTAACATATTCTCTCATATTATTTAAATATAATATAACAGGATGTAATTTATACAAGAAAACTGTATGAGACTCCATGCTAATTTTTTATAATAATAAGAATTTATGTTAAAATTTCCCTATTCGGAAATACAATAAAATATTGGAAATAATTTTAATTTGTAGTTAAAATGGTACTAACTTTCATTTGTATACGGAAATTTAATCTTTGAGCTAAAACCAAGGCCCCCATCGATCCAAATTAATTTTGAAGTTCACATTCGTTGTATTGCGTTATATGTAAACAAAATAATGAAAATAATCGACAACGGGGTAATTAATTTAAAAGACAAAAATTTATATATTTTTAGCCTCAAGGGCACGACCTCAATATTTTAACCACAAGGATAAACATTCTTCTAAAAATTATTCATAAGAACGAACATTCTTTCAAAACTGCTACCGAATCAGAAACTGATATCTAAAAACTGTCATCGATAACTACAAACCGATACCTAAAAAAGTTGTCATTCAGACTAAGTACCGAAGGTCTGTTTTGAGACTAAAATGTTCAGAAATTTTGTCCTTAACAACAATTTCCTGTTTAGCTTTATTTAGCAAATTAGACTAACACTAAAGTTGAAAGAGTCTTTTTTCTATGAAAAAGTACGGAAACATGTATTGTTTGCAAAATCTTGTACAAACGGAAGACTTATATACCAAACTTTGTTTCTTACAAATTACGACACACGCAGACGCACATCTAAACCTCACGGTTACACGCTTATATCAGTGGTGTACACACTTGCCCATTTCTTCTGATTTCAAAAAAAAACAATAAATGCTTATCCATATATACAAATTAACATCCCTATCCAGTATCTTGCATTATAAAAATGGATACACCCAAGACGATATTTGCTAGTTTCTTGTACAATTCAAAAGGATTGCAGTACAAAATCCATGGCTTCTTCGCCTTCATACCTCTCTCTTTTATTTATCTCTGCAATCTTATCACTAAACCCAGTATTTAGTCGACCCATAAAAACCAGTATCAGCAAACCCGATCCTTCTAATGCCGCCGCCAGTGCTCGATGGCTTGTTTCTCAGAACACATGGGGTGTTATTAGGTACTTTTCAACCCTCTGTTTTCAAAAACATAAGAAAACTGTAAAAAAAAAAAAATTGCTGCCCCGATGCCGTTCATAATACATGTGTATATATGCATGCAGCACGCTGTCAACTGATCTTCAAGGAGCGCCATTCGGGTAAAGCTAGCATTATTTTCTAACTTGATATCTATGTATTTAAAAGCTTACAGCAACAGGGATAAGAAATATTTTTTGTAAAATGCAGAAATGTAGTTTCATACAGTGATGGAGTGGGAAACAATGGCCGTGGGATTCCATACTTCTATTTGACGAAGCTGGATCCAACGCCAAGAGATGCAATGAAAGATCCAAGAGTCTCTTTCACCGTTAGTGAAGTTCCGATTGGAACCTGTGGTAAACTTGATCCTGAAAATCCTACATGTGCTAAGCTTACTTTCAATGGAAAGTTCAAATTAGTTGATGATAAATCTCCTGAAGCTGATTTTGCTTCAAAAGCCTTGTTTTCCAAACATCCTGAAATGAAAGGTATCACTCATAATTCACTTATTCTTGTTTCAGTAGGCTCTCTGATTTCAAATCTTTGAATGTTCTCGTGATCGACTATTGTTTTCTTTGATTGCAGATTGGCCCAAAAATCATCAATTTCAGATTTATAAGCTGGACATAGAGAAGATATTTCTGATCAACTACTTTGGCGGCCCCAAACCCCTTACTCCTCAACAATATCTCCAATACAAGCCTTAATAACGATACGTGCTGCCTCAACCGTTAAGAAAGAAAACGGTTAATGAATTTGTAATAGAGACGAATTTGATATATCTGTTTCACTAGGGTTCGAAATTTGAGTTTACATGCATAAAGCAATTGTTGAGAATCAAATATTTTGATACTTAGATTACTTAGAGAACAATGATTTTGAAAGAAAATGATATCCTTGGTCCCTTTTTTGGCTCTTTTTGTTTTTGCATGTTTAACCCCCATCAAGGTCGAGCTTTCGTCCACAGCTAACCCTTTTTGTACTTCTGTTGAAACAACTGGAGTTGAACGAGAAACTGTTTCTGTCGCAGAATTTTCAGTCTCAAGCAATTCTGAATTTATCCTTTTGTGCAATCATCTGCTGGCAGTGTTTTTGGCGAGTAAGGATGAAAAAAGAGAAACATACGAAGGGAACTTGTAATGACAAAACTAAAATGACGTTTTTTGCGTAGTATAAGCTAAGTTGTCATCCCGTTAATTGCGTTCCTTCCTTAGCAATTTAAAAATAAAATTTTCATTTCATCTTTAACCATTTCCGTTCCAATTATTTCAAAAATGTCCTCTTTTACTGTTTGAATTTGTTTTCTTTTTCAACCGAGCTCTCGTTTGTTTTCAATCCCCTTTTACTTCAACGCAATATGAAAAGGGGGTTTTGTGGCTTTCAACGTCATTGTGTAGCGTTATATCGTATTCTGTCTCTATTTGTGCGTATATTGGTTTGCAAAGTAGTAATAAAAAAAGGAATTCGTACTAGTATTAAGCTGCAGTAGCAAGTATATTAAGCTGCAGTAGCAAGTATATGCATAAATCATTTAACTAACTCGTCTGTAAAAGCTTTTCTGATCAATATTGAAAACCGGACAGGACGAAGAAGAACAAATAGCGGACGTATATAGAATACAAACCCCAAACAGTGAGGACAATTACTCGGTCCATTTGCATCAAACCAATGATGATGAAAATCTGGAGTAAACGATAAATTAGTTGCGTAATACAACGTACTTGTTCTAGAGTAGGGTCAGCAATTCATCATTACGACAAGTTGCGTAGTAGGCGTAGAGGCATGACTATAGTGGTGTTCGACATACTTTGTTTGATAAATTCATCAATTATATCAAATTCTAAAAGCGGTCTAATTGCTTAAATAACAAGAACCTGGATTGATTGTCACATAATGTATTTATGTTGTTGAGTGGAAGCAAAAAAAAGGCTTTATGTTCTCTCCAATTATTCAATTTCATCATTTTTTTCCGTGAGTGCACGTTGAGAATAATTGATATACCGATCTCGAACTGTCCCGTCTCCGGCATTCTGAATTACATAGCTTCTGAAACTGAATGAATCTGTACATAAAGCACAAAGACTTAACTGTGTTTGACTACTTTTGGACGTAATTAACCTTAAATAAAGTGGGGGTTGATTGGAAATCAAGAGGTAAATGTAAGAAACGCTCTCATTATGCCACATGTGCCACATATTGTTTGCATACAAAAAATGAATCTTGAAATATTATTTGGCCACTTTTATCTCCACTTCTCTTGATGAATGGAGAACGTGTCAAGGCTAATAACGGGATTTGGATCTCACCAGTCTGTATAAATATGACATGTGGTTATTCATCTACACACCAATAAAAGGATAATATAGACTAGCTGAAAATTCATCTCTCCCTTCTCCATTAAGACTCTGTGGGAATCTCGTTTACCTATTGGCAGTTGTAGCAGCAGAAAGCAGGCACTTCCGGGTTTTCATCAATACATCTCAGAATTACTTTATCTGTTTCAAAGCAATCAATGGCTGGAGGTACACATACTGTTTTCGCATTTTGATTATATAATACTGTTTTTCTACATTGGTATCAGAGCCACCTTCCTGCTATATTGCTTGGATGTCAGAACTATTTTATAGCTATCACATGATAGCGCTGACATGTAATTCTAAATCGTTTATTTTATATGTAACCGTATGATATATTTATGGTGTACAAGCTTCACACAGTTTCGGCATGCTATTCCTTTTCTTTCGGGCTGATGCTAATAAAAGGTTTAGCATGATAATTTGTCTTAGGCGTGACGATGCTTCAGGATATTTACACTTATATTAATTTAACATGAAAAGGACATGTTCACTTTATTGAATAGTGTGTGCTGTCACTTTTCATGCAAGTGGATTCATAAATATTAATACAACATGACACCAGGACATGTTCATTTATTGAATACTGTGCTTTAAGTGATGATTCCATTTTCATGCAATTGCTTCTTTCCAACTCAGTTACCGAATAGTTAATTCATTGCTTTCAGAACTTAGAGAAAATCTGCTATGCAATTTTATGCAAAATATTAAGTAGTAACTATTCACTGAAACCATGCATGCCATGAATTATTTATGTATGAATAGTACCTACACTGTATACTGGAAAAGTATGAAATGTCTATATATAAGTTTCCCCTTGCATGGACAAACCATACTGTAACAGTGCAAACAATGTAACTGGTGAAATATCATTCGCAGTTTCATTAATACACAGTTTTTCATACATATGAAGTTCATTTCAGAAGTGTAAATCTTTAATAATCTTATCTTCGGGAAATATAACTATGGATTAAGATTAGCCACAGCATCTTATGCCAAGTGTATATTTCTTTTTGACTGTACGAATATATAAGATTTGCAATAGCTGGATTATGATTGAATCACTAAAATAATTGCTTTACCCACAGGAATGCGATTATTTAACTGATTTGGTTAGATTAAATAGTGGTTTAATGGTTAAGTAATGAAATTCTAGATGCCCAGAGGCATAAAACTTCATTACAAAATAATAAAGGAATCACTAATTTAATCATTTCTGATGAGCAAATCTAATGCAGTTATGCCATCGTTTCCTACAGGAAGGTTTAGATTGTGCCACTACTTGAACTCAACATTGGGTTAATTCATAATAAAGTCATTTGCTTCAAAATAATAACTGGCTATTACTGTTGCAGCTAACACTTCTGTTGCAGTAAACACCTTTGCAAGCACAGCTCAAATTCCTACTCTCAGTGGTGAGAACTATTCGAAATGGAAGTACAAGATCCTTTTGGTACTAGGGTGTATGGACATTGACCTTGCACTTCGCATTGATGAACCACCCGTGCCCTCAGATCAAAATACACCTGAGGAAAGGTTGAACTATGAACGGTGGGAGCGATCCAACCGATTAAGTCTAATGTTCATTAAGTCTCATGTGAGTAAGAGCATTAGAGGTTCAATTCCACAATGTGAAAAGATCAAGGACTACATGAAAGCCATTGAAGAGCAGTTCATTAGCTCTGACAAGACATTGGCTAGCACCCTAATGAGCATTAACATTGGATTACATCAAGAGTAAACTTTGAGCTCTTGCATTTTTACCCTAGCGATGGATGAGCTTACGAAGAGTATATAAGGTGGGATTTCTTGGTATATGCTCTTTCTTGATTATGTTGTACCGCTTGACAAAAATAGGATAGAGATTGATAAACAACTGGAGTTGTAGAAAAAAACTTTAAAATCGATGGGTTTTTAGGCTTCGCAGAACTAAAATATAATATATGAAGTGCGAGTTCAGCACTGTCAGGTCAGAAAATGGAGATGTCACTCTGGTCGGACAAGTAATGCCTAAGAAGAAATCCTTTCGATATTTATGGTCAATGTTGCAGTATGATGGTGAGACTGATGAAAATTTTAGTTTTAGAATTCGAGTAGGATGGGTAAAATGGCGACTAGCGTCTGTCATTCTTTGTGACAGGAAAGTCCCACAAAATCTTCAAGGAAAGTTCAACAGAACGACAATTAGGCCCGCATTGTTGGTGTAGAATGTTGGTCTACTAAAAGACAACACGTTTAGAAGATAAGTGTAGCAGAGATGAGTATGCTACGATGGAGCTATGATCGTACAAAACGAGACCAAATTAGGAATGATTATATACACGACAAACATGAAGCAGCACCAATTGAAAAGAAGCTAGTCTGACACCACTTAAGATGGCTTGGACATCTCCAACAGAGGCATTACAAGGCACTTGTGTGCGTTGGAATTATATGACGCATCAAATGCTCAAAGAGAGGTAGAGGTCGACTAAGGTTGATCTGAGAGGAAAGTAGTAAAAAGGAACTTCAGGAATTAGAATATATCGGAAATGCTGGTGTAAGACAAGAGCACATGTAAGTCAGCGATCCACGTAATAGAACCATGAGCTAGGAGTTTTTTATTTGGGGTTGTTTTAGGGGTAGTGTTATAAGTTTTAGATTATAGGACTATTGAATAGAAGCTTAAGACGTGGTTTTTGATTTTCAATTCTATTACTATTAGTAACATTATTATTATTATTATTATTATTACTATTATTATTATTATCATCGTGGTTCTTTTAATTTGTTTATCTATTTTTATTTATGATTTTATTTTTATTTTTATTTTTATTTTATTTATTATTATTTGTTTAATTATTTTACTTTTAAATTATTATTATCATCATTATTTTAAATCTACTATTGTTATTATTCCTTTTAAATTGACTTTGTTATTTAGTTTTACGTTCCATCTCTAGCCGATTCCAACTTATTTGGGAATAATGACTTAGTTGTTGTTGTGTTGCTGTATTTTTCTTTTAATATATTTTTAATTATATGGTTAAAAAATATAAATGAACAAGACAACTTCATTAATCACTACAAACTGAATAAAATACAGATAAAACTAGTAATACAACTAGACCTCCGACGGTGGATAAGCAGGTGGACGTTTCACCATAAACTGTTGGTATCTAATTGTGTGTCGCGAATGATCTATCTCCAACTGCAACCAACTCTGGGTTTCGTCATATTTCATATTATAAAAGGATTCTCTTTTCTCTTGAATCTTGAGTAGTGATACGGTTTCAGCAAGATGAATTTCTACGAAGTTCCTCACACGATCAATGACATTCTTGAAGGCCGAAGATGGATAAGCGGATGGTACACTTGGAAAATGATTACATGATGGAGTAGTATATGGCCAGGGACTAGGATTAGGGTATGCGGTAGTATATGGGAGGGGCTATCTGTTTGGGAATGAAATTTCTTTAAATTTCTACGATATATCATATTAGTAATACCATTTATCTTGTCGTCATTCTATGTTCATCTTCTCCTACCATGAGCTCTGGAAGATGAACTTCCATCGTGCGCTAGTGTAGACCGTTGCGTGTTGATATCTTCAAGTGGAGTATAAAATTCATCAATTCTCTATGTCGCATCGAATAACATGTTGGTGGTTAGTTTTGGAGGAGGTGAATGCACTTGCTCTTCTGTAACACCAGGTATGAATGCACCCGCTCTCGTTGCGATGTACATTTATAAATCTGATGCATTAACTCCATATGGGCTACCGGGCATTCTAATACTTCAAAATTGTGGAGCCAACTCTTGAAAAGAAAAAGGAAAGAGGAACAAATTTAGTACTAACTCGTAAACGAACAAAAATAGATCAAATTTACCTTTACACAATCGGTCCACTATTGCCCACATATACTAACCGTTCCCCTTACCGAATAGCATCATGCGCTCGTTTTGTCACAAAATTCGGTCATACATGCCATTCTTTCTGTAATCCATCCTATTTGTAGCGAATTTGATCGTCCGTTACTGTTATTTCATTTGGAATAGTCTCCAAAGCCGCATTCAATGTAGCTTTAGTATCCTTATGCACACCTTTTATGTTGGTTCCATTAGCTCCATAAGCATCAACAACGCAATGAAAAATAACACCATAGCTTGTACAGACCAATTCTTTGAACTTTGACGAGAGATTTTCTAGACATTTTTGTCCATACTGTAACTAAAAGAACCCAATAAAATATGTAAAGTTAAAGGAAATGTGACTGAGATGAGAATATCAAAAACTATAATAATCGTTTGTGGACTTTTTGGGTTGAAGTTGAGATAAATGTTGGTGAGGAGGAAGAGGAGGAACGAGTGATAATATATAAAAGTTAATTTGAATGTCGAGGCTGAATTCACCATTGATGTCGGACATCTGATACGAACCAATAGATTTAGCCCATTAGAGCAACCGGTCCAAATAAGTAGATTCATATTCATATGCATCAGACTCGTCCAACCGGATGGGTCAACGACGGTGGCAAAAATGCAAATGCACCTTTAATTTTAAAGATCGAAGTATATAAATATAATGAAAAGTTAATGTCCAATTGAAGGAAACTGATTTTTTGTATGAATAATAAAGTAACTATTAAAAGCTACAAAATTAATGTATGTGCTAATCTGAGCCTTGTTGTGATCATGGACACCTTGCAATGAATCATGTTTTACTTTTGTTAGTCACATAAGGAAATACACTATGCATTTAAGAAGATGCTAAAACTGAATTGGATAAACTGAACGACAAGCAAGTAAAAGAAATTTTAGAAACTGATTTTCTTTTTTGACACATTTACAACTTTCTAGACCACCCAAGTAATCAAGGAGTTGATGGAGCAAAGTTTGGTTTAGGAAGTGGAGTTTTGAAACTTTTTGATGTGGAGTTTAAGTACACAAATTGCTTCTTTGTTTAGGATTGTAAATTAGGAAGGAAAGAGCATAGGAATACAGAGAGGAATGAAAAAGTTTCTTTTACAATGGAATTGGCTTAGGTTTATATAGAAATTAAATAGGTATGATGAAGTTCCATTTGATTTGCAAGCAATAATGAAGAGAAACAGGGCTTGGATGAAGAGTAGCAACAGTTTGAAATGAAGAGACACAATTTGAAACAAATAATCATCTTTTTAGCCCGAATAGTTCAGGCCCGTGCTTCGCGTATAGTTTGCAGGCCCATGCTTCGCTCACAGTCTACATGCCCATGCTTCATGCATAATCTGTAGGCCCGTGCTTCGCGCACATTTTCTAATTCTCAATTTTTTTAAGCTTTTGAAAAAGCCAAAAAATCTTGATAAATGTAGGATATGTAGAGGAGGTTGTGGTCAAGTTTTGTGGGATTTGAAGACCATTTGAGTTTTTTTCCAAAATCATTACTATAAGTACTCAATATTGACACATTTACACTTAATTTGTAACTCTTTTGTCCTTCTTCAAGTGTTTGTTTGAGCTTCACTTGATTTGTTGACTTTATTGTCTTGTCTTGAATGCACGTACTCTAGTCCACGATCATTGATTATTTGACATTTGATTTTTTGCTTCTGTATTTCTCCTCTTTATATATTATAACTTCTCTACTTTAACTAACTGCTATATCTGTAATAACTCAATGAACATATCAGCAGCATTGTCGTATGGTTGTTATCATCAAAACAATATAGATATGGTTCTTTAATGTTATACAACCAAAAAAACGAATTGTCTATTGAATAGTGTTTACTTCAAATGCTTCAGCTCAGAACCAATTATAGTTGCTCAATGGTCACTATTCCATGACTTAACTATAATCAATGTGGAGTCCTCAAATTGAAGTTCAATGTGTTCCCATGTTAGTGAAGTGTGTAATATCCTCACTTCAAGATTTTCCATTTAACCTAATTGTTATTAACCAACATGAAACTCTCGTATGAGTCATCCATTATTATCTGATTACTATGAGTACAAAACCCTTTGGTGCCCCTAACAGCATCAGTACTACAATGCCCAACATGGGGAAAATGTTACGCACTTTGGTCTTAAGGAATGTGTTGATATCCTTTCTTGAAACATCTTAATCAAAAATATTTATAATAATATATGTTATTTTATATTGTAATAATTTTCTCATGATTAAAACTCCTTAGAATTATTATCACATAACATATCATTTAACAATTTTTCTATTTTAATATATTACTAATTTATTTATTTAATTAATTATATCACTAAATAATAAAGTATACATCAGAAAATCAAACTTTTTTATTATGAACAAGATTGGTTAAGGAGTTATACACACACACACACATACACACACACACAGATATATATATCACAAATTACATACTTGCTCTTAGGGCATACACCTAACTCAATATTGACTTCTAGTATGCTATATCTAACCTAAGATCAGTAGTAAAACTATGTAGCACCAATTAAGTGTCCAATTTAAGTTGCATATTTTTTAACATACCTAAACGAATTTTTATTAATTATTTAAAACAATATGTTCGATTTATTTATATGTATTAAAATTAATTTTATGTATTAAAGTTGTTCATCGGAACTTGACGTTTAAATCCGTGATTTATTATGTTGTAGAATTACAAATATTAAATCGTTCCAAACTTTATTCCAATATCAGATCGTTGCAATTTAAGGACATTATTAAATGGACTTCAATTTTGAAAGATGTTGTCCTCCCCCAACATCCACCCTACACCCCTCCAAAAAAAAATATCTATATCTGCCCTTATTATTTAGGTGATCCTCCATCGTTTTTAACTTTTTTTTATCAGACCCATCTTAAAATGGTTTTCAGTGGACTGCCATTGTTTTTTTCCGATTAAGTTTTGCTGAATTTCCATTACATGAGGGTAAAATAGTAAATTTTGTTTATCTCATTCTCTCAAAAAAAATTGGTGGATTTCCCTAAAATTGGATGGACCTTATCCAAAAGTGGAGTGCTGCACTAATTTAATATTCAATACTTTGTACTTATATTACTTGTAAATGTTTTAAGTATATTCCAGTCATAGAAACAAAATCAAGGTCTTAAAGTTCTAATGCTTTTAATGGAAAAAATAGTGCGATGGGATTACTCACGTGCGAATGTGCAGTGGTATATTTTTATCCAGCCTTATGACCAGGCCATAGTCGGGTGCATTAGGTCAGGCGAACCGAGCGGTTACCCAACATGAATCCATATTGACAATTGTCAAGTTCATATGCCAAACAAAATCGAAAAATGAAATCTAAACGTAACTAAGAACATCCAAAACATAGGCCTACACGCCTCCTACCAATGAGCAACAGCTTCAAAGTCCAAGGCACGAGAAGCCTCGGATCATTACCGATCCCTAAGAACTCTTCATACTGCTACTAGCTCTATACCATGTCAAGTTAAGGAGTTTACAAGCAAGCCTAAGTTGTATGCGATGGATTACAAGTCTGTGTAAGCTACCATGATCAATAAACAACTCAAAGTCTCATGCCCAACCTTCGAACCATGACCTTCAACCAATGCCAAGCCCATAGCAATTCAAGTGAAGCAACGAGGATGAAGATGCGAATCAACCAAGCAATTAGGAGAAGAAAGTCATGGCCTACAAAACAAAGTCACGGATTAGTACCGGTCCTTGAATGTAGATCGGTACCAATCCTTGGTTATTAATGATGTGGCCACAATCTCTGTAGTTTTCCTATCCTGGACGCGGTAAACGTGGGTTGGAACATGGGCGAGAGCTATTCGATGACCTACAACTACAAATAGAGGGATATGGGAATAGTTTTTGGGATCTTTACAAGCTGTTATAATATTTTCCTCATAATTTCAAGGATTATCACTGATCCCTAAGAACAGTTCTATAAAAATCATTAAAGACTTCAACAAAGTTTAAGTGTACGTAGGTCTTTGATTAGTCGAACCACTATAATTGATGTGCGTTGTTGTTTTCTTCATTCTCAAGTTACTTTCTTCGTTTTATTCTCTACCATTGATCTCTAAGTGTTTGTGCCAAATTTTGGCATAAACACTAAGTTCCTTTCACTGAGACCATATTGATCTTAGCCTATTAGGATCTATTTTGTACTTTTGGATTGCTCAAATCCATGAGGTACATCTGTTAGCTTTGTTGCTATAATACGTGACTATTCAAATTACTGCAAAATCTATCATATGATCAGTTGAAGTTATGGCCCACGAAAGGAGAAATTCGCTGCCTTCAAACCAACTATTGATGTTGAGAACACCGGTTCTCAACTCGTTGAAGAAGTTGCTCAACTTGTGATTCCTAAAATTAAAAAGCCCATGGATATGATAATGCGAGTTGAGATGGACCGCATGATGAAGTAGATGAACGACAAGGTGCAGGAGAGTCAGGATGAATTGAGGAAGCAAATAAAGGAAAGCCTCGATTTGCTGAACCAACTAACCCGTAGTCATAGGTGGACTAGAAGAGATTTATCACCTACTAACTTAGAAGACTATTCTTCTTCATTTGCTGAAAAACATCGAAATGGAGAGCAAAGAATGAAGCAAAAAGAAATTGGTGTTTCGAAAAATAGACCGGATGGAGCTCACAGCAAAGGACCATGGATCAGTACCGAACTAAAACCATGGATTGGCACTTAACCCCGAGTTCTTGACTTGGGCGATGGAGATTTTAGTGATGTTATAGGTGATATAGGTCGTGTTCTCGATAGTTAGAATATTGGAGATTAGGCGGTCGCTGCTGATCCATCTCGTAGAAACGATAAGAATGCATCATCTAGACGAATGGTTCTCCCAAAGATAGAGGAACCTAGGTATCATGACTAACCAATATCGTTTACGGAGCCAAACACTTAGGGCAGGCTATGATTATTGCTATAGTAGAATAAGTAAAGCTATAGTCACCGGTGGATATGGTAAAGAAACTAGTGAGCGAGAGCCAGCACATAAGTAATGATGAATAGGGATCATCCTCTAGTAGGAATTCATTCACTAAAGGGAAACTGCATGAGGAATACCCCCGGAGGTTCGCAATGCCAATGATGCCATCTTATAACAGGATGACGGATCCAATGCCGCATTTGCTAAAATAGAAATGGCTATGGACATGGCAAAGGTGACGGATGTCGAGAGACGTAGATGTTTTTGGGTTTTTAAAGGTGTAGATAAGATGTGGTTCACTCGGCCTTCGCCGAGGTCCATATTGTAACACCCCACCCTTCATAATACCCAAAAGTATGTGCCTTACATCATTGCACGACTTTCGAATACCACAAAAGACAGATAATTAGGGTAAAATTAGAACAAAAAATTAAACCAAGGCATCGATAAGATCTTACAATGGAACGAAAACATATAATATATTAAATATACATGAATAGAATAGAATAACGATATATAAAAGATTGCACTAGCGAAAGAAATTGAAAAATAAATATCAGTATATAATAGTCACAATACAACAACTCCAAAATCATGGAGTTTAGAATGAATATCCAATATAAAAGTCTCATATACAAATAACAGGTTTGTCACGTAAAATAAAATAATAAGTGTGTGTGTATATATATATATATATCAAAACATCGATGCCATGCCTACAAAATGCTCCAACTGCACACTCTACCTTCATATCCCCAAAAGCACCTAACTTTCGAACTACTCAATCGAGTACCTATGAGTTATCATGACATAAGCAGACAAAGACAAAACCAGAGTCATACATAAAGTCTGGTGTGGTGGTAACTATCTAAAAATAATGTATATTAAAACTATATACAAATAAACAGTAACTACTAAATCACAGCCAGCCCTCTCCATAAACATGGCGTAGGAGAAATCTGGACTGCATATAAATAAGTATAGTAAACATATCCAAAAGATAAAAAAATCATAACATAACTCGCTCTTCTCCTGTAACAAAAAGCTAGCACAGTATCTTCCATTGCGCTATACTAGCCCAAAATTACTAATAATATAGTACAAAAATACCATGATCAAACCATGATCCTAAAATAATGATCACTACTACTAAGATCGATAAGATACCAACGCGTATGGTGACTACTGCTAAGATTGATAAGATATGCCCCAACATGTATGGTCACTACAGCTAAGACCAAACATCGTACAACTACAAGCGTTGGGACCAAAAACTTCCAAGTGCTCACAATAAAATAAAGCTATTCATGGTCACAGACTGCATCGACTATGTCATGGCCATCAACAAGCCTTCTAGGTACAACATAAGAAAGTCGATACCAGGTAAGTCACGTAAATCATACCCTTAGTGTGTCACAAAAGTCAACACCAAACAAATCATATATTACTCTAGGGTTAAAATCTTAAAGCACAGACTCACTCACTGGTGTGTCACAACAAGTCAACACTAAACAAATCGTATATTTTTTTACGGATAAAATCTTAGAGTATGGACTCATTCCACATATAACTTATGGAATCTCCACGCATGGCCTAAAAATCCACCAAAAAACTCTAACAAAATCCCATACAAACTCGAATCACATTCCAAATGGAACGCATGACTTTGATGTCATACTACTCCTCCGGTATACCCTCCCAGTTTACCCCAAAATCTATAGTTTTGGAATACGTACTGGGGTAGATCCTACATGGGCCTCGAAATCAAAGTACTCCAAAACCTACCAAAATTTCACAAATTATAGCCCTTGAAAAATGGTGAACAATGGTCTAAAGCTCACCTCAATCTGACTTCGTATGCGAAAGTTATCGCATCTTAAAAAAAAGAAAACATAGTTTCAACCGACCGATCGAGGGGATTCAGTCGAATGAATAAGGGTGGTGATGAATTATTTTCTCTAGATCATTCGATTGAATGGACCCTTTTAGTCGACTGAAATGATAGGTTCCACACAATGAGCCTCGGCAGCGACGAAACCCGCCAAATGATCGCCAATTCACGCGCCGTTTATTCCGACCTCCATATAAGTCACCTTGCTACTAGAGCCTGCCTCCATCTCATCAGATATCTACCGAGGTTCATTTTTTGACATTTTGGAAGTGTCTTTTTAAGTATACGAAAATCGATTTCGATACCAAAATTCACTTTTTGCACGAGTAGAGTCCAACGAACAATTATAGCGACCTGACTTCCTCTAGCATGCCAAAATGGCATTCGCGGCCTTCTTGCCTTATGCATAGCACATACATGTGTCAATACATTCATTCATGCATGTTTATGCACACACACACTCATGGAACAAATAGCCATAACACATATCATATTACACACTTCACGGGACGATTGGTTGGTCCGATATACTATCATGCAACTTAGCGCATGTGGTAGTCACTATAGCTATGTGAAATGCCTATAACAAACTTGTAATCAATTATATTTCTATGCAATCAAACAATTAAAAATGTATAAAATAACCAAACACACAACAATTATAATGTAACGACCCATAATTTAAACATTTTAAAATTTGAAAATTTAATATATTTTTAAACATTTAAATAATGGATTTTATAATCAAATAAACCTCTTTTTAGTAATAACTAATGATGATAAAATCATTTTAAAATTTAGTTTACAAAAATAAGCAGTTTGGAAAAAAATCGAAAATATGACCCCAAAATCATTTTTCGAATTTTCGACCCTTCACCGTCTAAAAGTTGTCGTAATATATTGTGTACATAGAGAATATATATATATCACCCTTATATAAATAACGTAGAAAATGATTTGATTTAATAAGTTTAAAATATTTACTTAAGTAAATAGTAATGTTGACTTTCTTTTAAAAAATTTAAAAGAAAGGAAATGTCAAATAATGTGACTTATCAAAGCACATACAAAACAGTGTGAAATGATGGGGATGAGTTGGAGAGCGAAAAGTAAAGTGTGGAATGGGTGGACGGAGGTGGTGATGTGGCACTTGATTTCGGAAGGTAAATGAACTATGGATAAAAGGGTAATTTTCCTATCTCATTTTATATAAAATCAATTATTTTTTAATTCCCATTTTCATTTCGTTTTCTCATTTTTAAAACTTCACTTCTTCTTTCCAAGCCTTCCATTAAATTTAAAGTTTAAAAAATCCACCTTTTCCGCTTTAAAACCCTTAAAACTTAGTCAAAATACTTTCTTTCCTCACTTCATCTTGTGTACTCCACAACAAGACCCAATACCACCCCAAATCATATACGGCCGAGCCCATATTACCCATGGCCGAACCCATTTCGCACTTTAGGCCCTAAAAATTCAAACTTTTACAAGGGAAAAAAGTTCGGGTGTTAGTACAAAGGTGTGGTGGTAGTTTGACTTGATTCAGTTGCTTTTTGGTAAGTAAATCTCACCTTTATAAAACAAAATTTTAAGACTTTTTATTGATAATAATAATGGTTACTAGTTATTTTGTTTTATATGTGTTAGAAAGTAATGATTGTTGGCTTGGTTTCCACTTTAAGCGAGTGACATCTTTAGTAGTTAGAAAATGACTTAAGATTAGTCGAAAAGTTTAAGTACATGATTACAAGTGATGCTCTCTCCATGTTTTATGAATGTTATTTTCCTTCATATATATGCCCATACTTATGTGATGTGATGCGTGGATTAATAAATGACATATGAAAGTGTTTACGAAAGTGTCTGTATAGCGACCATCGCTATATCGGCACTTTGAAAATATCACCTCTTTGGAAAATCTTTCTATATGATCTTGTTCTTAGGTTTTTACAAAGTTAGTTAATCATATAAATAATGATGTATTTAAAGTTAATTAATCAATTTAGTGATGATATTTAAAATTAGTGTTGTTTAAGGTTAATTAATCATTTTAATATTGATATTTAAAATTAATTAATCATTTTAACTAACGGTGATTAAGGTTAACTAATTATTAAAATAATGATGTGTTTAAAGTTAATTAATCATTTTGATAATGATATTAAAATCAATTAATCATTTTAACTAATGATATTTAAGGTTAATTAATCATTTAAATAATGACATATTAAAGTTAGTTAATCAGTTTATTAATGGTGTTTTGAAATTAATTAATCATTTTAATGAATGTTTTAAAGTTAATTAATCATTTCAATAATGGTCTTTGAAGTAATTAATCATGTTTAAAGTTAATTAATAATTTTAAATAATGATGATTGAAGTAATTGATCACGATTAAAATTAATTAATCAATTTTATTAATGTTGTTTAAACTTAATATTTGTGATACGAAATCCCAGCATAAGTTCTGTTCTTAAAATTTAAAAAATTTGATTAGGTTATGGAAAGGATAAGGAATTAAATTTCTATAATCGATATCACCTATATGAAAAGGATTTATTCACACTCCTTGCATTAAACATCGAGATATGGAAACGCGTTTCTATCTGGAAGGTTAATAATATTGTCAAGGCAATACCTAGAGGTAACACTATCTTCAATTGTCCGACTTTATTTTTAACCGAGGGATAGTACAAGTTTGAAATCGACGAGTAGTGGTAAGGGTATGAGATTTAATTTCCATATACAATCATTTTGATTATTCCCGATAGTTAATTTATTGACAATTCTTATCGATTTAGCTTTCTTCTTTATCTATCGTTAATTTAAGACGATTTGTTGCTCATTTGACCATTGATATCCCTTTTCGAAAATGACTAAAACCAAAGAGCGAGTGGACATCAAGCTATGTGGGGTTGCTCCCATTGTGGTATTATCACATCAATTCTAGATTGGTTTCAGTTATATGTGTACTAAGATATGAAATACTCGGATTCTTGGTAAGGTTGGTGAGTTCTGGCTTGTACATTTCCAAGAGAGTCATATAGAAGATGACCCACTCAAGTATATTGTCTAGGGATATACTTTCGGTTAAGGTGCACACCCTCCTAGTCGTTGTTGGAAAATTTTCCTTTCTTTCCTTTGATTCAAACCTTTGAATTTGTTTTCTTAATTTCATCGAGAAGTGCCTGGAGCTCTTCTCAATGTTTAATTATTTGTGACCATTCTCTAAGTTTCGTTTTTTGATTTTGTTTAGGCCCATTCTTTCATGTTTGGGTTCTATACTAAATTGTTCTATTACTTGTGGTTGGATGTTGTTATTGTGAGGGGAAACCTGTTCCGCATTTGGTGGCGGGGACTCACATATTGTTGTTTATTTCTAATCTTGTTCAGATTTTTACTCATACAAGAATTATTGTCTAACCAGAGTTGTTTGTTTTCCCTAAACCCTCGGATACTCCATTATTTTCGAGTAGTCTAAGAGTACTATGTTTCTTTGGCTCTTTTAAAGATGATGGGAGAGCAAGAGGCCCATTATCTATCTAGTTATATATTTCTATAGTCATGTCTATATATATATATGTGTGTGTGTGTGTGTGTGTGTGTGTGTGTGTGTGTGTTTTAGATCAGTAAGTGTAAAGGCAGGGTTTATGGCTTCCTAGGCTAATAGTAGTAGAACTTTTATGTAACTATGATAACCCCATGTTAAGAAGTAACTTTTTTCACTATTGTATTGTTATATTATAATTAACCATTTTGTTGTGAGATTTTCTATTCTTTTTTTTTATGTTACACCATGACCACTCGTCTTTCGGATGCTTGGGCAACAACAAACGAATACCATGAGAAGTGTTGTTCTGAAGGGTCAAAAAGTTGGATCGTCATAGTTGGTATCGGAGCTTTGCTGGAGCGAACGCCTTAACCTGATTGGGGTATAACTCATTAGTGATAGGGAAGTGATGCCCTCTAATGAGTTAATCTTGAGTGAGCATATTTATAATTTTTATAATAATAATACCTATCCTGTATAGTTTTGTTATAGATCCTTTAGTATTGTTTCCTTAAACCATATTAATCCTATTCTTGTATTCTAAAGAACCTTTTTATTTTTTTCATGGAATAGAAATGGATACGAGAAGAGAAGGAAGGAGAGGATTTGGAAGTAGCAAGGCTACCAACGGTTGGGTACCTAGAAATGCTACTATGATAGTTGTAGATCCGATGGAGGAATTAGTAGTGCCAATTCAGCCCTCTATGAACATTGCGGCTTTGTGTAAGAATTTTACCACTTTGGCCGGAAAACTATTCTATGGAACTAAATATATTCTTGCAGTGAAGACATGGGTTAGATCTTATGAAAGGATATTTGGAGATCTTCATTTGGAAGATGCGGAGAAACGACTATTAGCATCGCAACAGTTTCAAAAGTCGATGATGGATTGGTGGGATTTAGTAACAGCTTATACTCCAAAGGAGGAATTTTCTTAGGCTTAGTGTAAGGAAGTTTTTGAAGCATAATTTATCCAAAAGCCAGAAGGACTCGGCTGTTAGGGGTTTTCTTGATTTAAAGCAAGAAAATAGGACGATGGCGTGGTATGAGCATAAGTTTAATGCCTTATCCGGTTTTGGACTTGGATTGATAGACACACTACTCAAAAAGAATGAAATGTTTGTGAATGGGATGCGACCAAAGTTCCAACGAGAAATGACTAATCATCTTACGGGTACATTTACAACTTTATAGTATGGTCTTGAGGTTTGAAGCTCTCTGTTTCTCAATTAATTCGCCTTCCGCTTAAGCCAGAGAATCTTAAAAAAAAAGATGGTAGAGAAAGAATTCAGATTAGACCTTTCAAAGAGATCGAAGGGATGCAGCTAGCAAAATGAGATGACTCAAGGTCTTTTGAGAAGCTAGATGGTGTTATCCTACAATGTCTAAGGAGCTCTTACCCTCCGAAGGAGGCAAACAAGGGGAAACAAGGGTATACGACTTAATGACAACCTTTCCGAAAGCACAATAAGCCTTTGAGGCAGGATAATCACCTATAGGATACCTTTCGATGGTGCCGAAAGGTTTAGGTAAAAGCAACATCCATGAGTCAAAAGATGACAGCCTTCGGCCATCATTCAGGAAAAACGCAATTCTCGGTAGTAATCAAGTAGGAAAAGCAACCTTTCGACAAAGCCCAAGGGTTCACTAAAGCCAAAAACCCTCCGGTACCATCGGAAGGTTCATGCGCCATACATATAACAGATCTTCTAGCAAGGGCAATAGGTCCCTGAAAACAAATGAAGGAAAAGACCCTTCGGCAGCATTCACAGTCCATGATGATGCACAATAAACAAACCTTCCATTAAGAATGTAAGGCTTACAACCATGTACAAGAAGCAATCTTCTGGCAAGATCAAAAGGTTTTCTACTGCATATAAGAGGCAATCTTCCGTTCCCGACGAAGGCATAAAGCCGGGGGGAGTGCCGCCTGCATCTATAAAAAAGACTCAAGGGGTCCTGTTTTGGGGGCAGATTTTTCCTCATTCTATTTTTGTAACTTATAAAATTAAAGCCATGTAACCCTAATTGGTTAGTGATTGGGGAAAATTGAATAAAATGAGAAGTCCATTCAAGGATCAGAGGGAAGTCTTGAATTTGGCACGTTTTCTTTACAGTTTATATCCATCTTTGCTAGTTTAATCGCATCTTTCGGGTACAATACCTTCGAAAGGTCCATATCAAAAGAAACAATGATATTCTTTCTTGAGCGGTCTTCATAACCCTTGGAGACCTCTGGTTTGTGCCTTAAACCCTTCATACCTATAGGGAGCTTATCAGAATTGGTATGCATAGAACCTTCCGAAGTGATAAATCCTAAGGGTCAAATCTTTCGCCAAATATCATAACCAGTCGGATCCCATCAACCTTAGCATCAATCCGAATCCCAAACAGCTGCTTGTCCAACCTTTTGGCAAAGAGCCAAGTTAACTCCCTAAGTAAGATAAACTAAAAAAATCTGAGCTTGACTAAGGAAAAAGTTTCCGGGACTTATAAAGGTTTAATCTAATCAGATACCCTTCTATGTTGATTCAACAAGACCAGAAAGACTTTTGTCCTTCCAAATCTTGTATCTAAGCCTTCTTGACCCCATCAAAAGGTCAAGTTTTGAGTCTAATACCGTGTAGAGAGGTAGAGAAAGTTCTACATACCATTAACCTTTCGACATAGCTCTGATTATTCCTGTCACTCGAGATAGCACAGAGTTATCAACTGAACATTTGTCAATCCCTTTAGAGATCCCATCTTCCACCTTTTCTCAATAACTTCCCTTACTTGGATTCATGAGAGTGTTGATCATAAATTTGGTTAACATTTTTGGCGCTGGAAGAAGGGCTCGAACCTCCGACTTATTGATTTCCCGACACTACAATTCTCATTAAACTAGTTCCACATCAAATTCACCCATCATTTATTAGATAATGGCTAAAAGATTCAAGAGGTCTGAGCAAGGGTCTTCCGAACCACATCTCACAAAGCTTTCTTGTGTAAATATCAAAGACTCTAATCAAAATGAGGAACAAAGGTTAAGGCTTGAAGATTATAAACAAAAAGAAGGCGAAATCTTATGACCCTGAAAAATGGAGCTTGAACCCCTTTCATGTGGGATCGACCCCGTTATTTGCACTAGGAAAAAGAATAAATGGAAGTGACAACATTTTAATCGAATGAGGAGAACTATCCAGTCATATTTCCAAGGAACTATCTTTGAAAAAGAAATGATAAAGGATTATGATAATTTCATGAATAAATGGAGTAAGATCATAAGCAAGGCCTACCACCAAAGGGAGAACTATGAGCATTTGTGAAAATCCACGGCTGAAGTAATAAGGCAAATAAAAGAACTGGCTGGCGGAAATATAAGAATTGCCAAGGAGTTTCCAACCGAAGATGGCACATTCAATAGATAGAATTAGAAAAAATTCACGAGCTTCAACCAAACGGGTATTCTAGTCTTCTATTACTAATTACCATAAATCTATTATTAATTACCAAAATTGGTATTCTGGTCTTCTATTACTAATTACCAAAAATCTATTATTAATTACCAAAATTGGTATTCTGGTCTTCTATTACGAATTACCAGAAATGGTATTCCGATCTCTAATTATTAATTTTCAAAAATGGGATTCAGGACTTCTACCATTAAATATCTAAAATGATGTTCTAGACTTCTACTATCAAATATCAGAAAAGGATATTCTGATCATCTATTATTTATTACCAAAAGAAGTTTTTTGGATTTCCATTATCAACGCTGAATTAGATTGCTGGCCTTTTGTTACTCATTTTTAAGATGTACACTTCCATTCTTTTAACACATATTATTAAAGATGACATTCTGGTCATTTATAACTTGTTATTGAAAATGATATTCTGGCCTTCCATTATTAATGGTACCTTGGACTTCTATTGCCAAAAACGAAATTCTGAAAGTGGCATTCTAGTCTTCTATCACCTATTACCAAGAATGGTAGTTCGGTCTTTTATTGCTCATCGCCAGGCTAAGTCCCTAACCCTTCATTATTAACTGTTAAATATGGTATTATAAACTTATATTACCCAAACTCCGAGATGGGTTTTCTGGTCTTCTGATACTTAATATCAGTGTGAATTCTTAGTCTTCTACTAATCATCAAGTGCTATATTAGGTATTCCGGACCTTTGTTATGTAATTACTACATATGGTTTTCATGACTTTTACTATTAATTCTAGATTAGAGATCTCGGTATCTTATCAGCAAATATAACTTTCTATCCTTATGACGACCATCATTGGAAACGATATGGCAGGTTTCTATTACTTATCATCAATGAAAGGCATTTCAGCCTCCTAACTCTCCATCGCCTGTTATCAGAATATACCAAAAAGCAACTGCCAAATTATCTCAATATTTTCTAATACCTGAATCTGGGTCCGGTGATGTCTTGCAAAATTTTATCATTAATGATGTTACTACCAGTTATTGAAAACCCCATTTTGAGTGCATAACATTTAGGTTCTTATTTATCTCAAGTAATTTTACTCGGGTCAAAGAATATTATTGGAAGAAGGTTACTGCCAAAAGAGTCTCCTAATGGAAACTTCCAACCTTCTTTATTCTCAGATCCCCTAGATAATGAAAAATGAATTCAAAAACTACCTTATCAAGATCTCAGTCATAAATGTCCCATCAAGGTCTTCATTGGGTAAATGTTAAATTTCGATGATTGTATATAGCCTAACATCAACTATTCTCTGGAATGCAGAACAGGAAAGGTAGGATGACAAAGAATCTAGATTCGCTTAATCATAAGAGGAGTCAAGGATTGGAACGAAAAGCTTAAAGGCACATCATTCTCCAAGAGGCATATCCGAATCAAAGGTAAGCAAGGTGTAAGCAAAGATAACGAAACAGGTAGCATGTACAACATTATAAGTATTACATTATGCTGCATAGCATTACCAAGGTATGGAAAACACACCTTATGTATAAATTGAGGTACTCGTGACCTTATCAATCATACTAGCAAAACTCATGGATATTATAGTATTAACACTTGAAATTGAGATACCAAATAGGGATTTTGAAGATTTTCATAGAACACGACTGTCTTTTGATTTTATTTCCAAGCCATCTATCTTCTCGGAAAGCTTAGTCATTTCAAGTCAGGATTTATACAAGTAACCCCACCAATGAAATGCTTTAAAACTTCTGTCACGACCCGACTTTCACTCCCAGAAAATCGCGTCATGAATAAAGAAAGAAAGGGATAGAAGAAGAAAAGAAAGAAGAGAAGAAAGAAACAACACAAGAATCTCAACAGCGGAAACGAATAAATTATATTAATAACAAAGTATTACATAGTATACATCAATTATCAGAGTACACAGACATATACAACACATACTAGACAGTTATAAACACCTGTCTAGTTATTACAACTCAATACAAACAGAACACTCAGAGACCAAACACAGCGGAACTATATAACTATACGCAGAAGCCTCCTGCTCCATATGCTCCTCCACAATTCGTCAAAGCTAATCCTGAATCCTAACCTGAATTCTCTTGACTACTCATAAAAATTTGAGTACCCAAGAGTTAAAGAAAAACAGAAATAACTCCGGGTCAGACATGGGTCTGGTGTGAGTAACAGGTTAAAGTTGCTTAACTTTTAAAAACCTTTGAAAGAAAAGGTATCACGTAAGACTTCCCACACATAAACATGGAAAAGTTTTTACCTTACGCTAACCAAAACATTTGATAGGAAATCAGATGATATTATAATAGTGTCTAGGGTTTTCAAAATAAAATACAGAAATAGCTGAAATGCTTACATCTCACATTCCAACATAGTTGGGCACAACTAATACGTACGGCACTTATTGGATTTTGGATTCCATCAATGGCAGGGCTACTGGGGTACCGCCCGTCACAGTACGTGGCCTAGATCACCGTACCGAGGAGCCACCCTAACTCCCCTGCAACACAAAGCCGGACCCGTTCCTTACTGAACAGTTCCAAATAAGACAACCCCGACGGTTGTCATGATCAACCGTCCCACACAGCCGAAATATAAAGGGACCTCTAGACAGGGGTAAATCTTACTCTCAAGTGGGGGCTACCCACGAAGCTTTGCTGCACCTCCCCTGTTTTAGCCATTCCCGGTTGATGAGGCTTGAGGTTACGATTACCTTTATAGAACACAACACTTAGAATGCTCATCGTCCACCTGACGATGTTCTGAAAGCATTCAATCCATACAAGTTCGTTCCGGGTTCGAACGAAACCGAAGGCATCATCTCGTTACACTCATTTTGGAATCACCCTCAGAGTTAACGACAATAACCCTTGCACTCTGATTCACCATCTCGAATCTATAAGTACTATTCCGTCAAACTCATTACGGAATCACCCACAGAGTTATACTGACGTATAGCCCTTACACCTCGAGTCTTCACTTGCTCCACTTGGATAAACGACCTAACGTTATTTGGAATCGATGTGGTTTTCGGATGTCCAAATATGGAAACCCGATCCCGGTCTCATCGAAAACCAAAGCGTGTCTTTTATGTCCAAGTTGTTTTAAGTTTAAAACAATTCAATTCATTATCTAAATATACACAGATAGATAATTCACAACACAACAGATAATCAACCTTATCATTATCAACAGATAATCATATCAAATCAGATAATCTATATTATCATCCAAGAGCAACCAATGCATCCATATCACATACACTATCCATCTCACAACTGAGATTACAAATCCATACCAAACAACCAATACAAATCATCAAACATAAGTAATTGATCTAATGATCACACCACTTATAATTAATTTAAAATGAATTAAATTAATTACTCAATCTCAAATTAATTTAAAATGAATTAAATTAATTTCTTCATCATTAATTCTACTTAACTTAACCATCCATTGATTACAAATCAATTTATAAATAATCATTCAATTAATCATTACTGATTAACTATCTCTAATTACAATAAGTAATTAGCTTATAAGTTGATTACACAAGTTAATTACTTAATTAATTACATTAGTAATTAATCTAAAACCAATCCCTACATATATATTAATCACCCTTGATTAATAATCAATCTGTAATTAACTACATTAATTACTCAACCCATAAATTAATTAATCTTAATTAATTATCTAAATTAATCCCCTTGATTAATTTCAAGGTAATTTAAATCCAAATTACTTCTATATCAAATATCTTTAATTACATTCTGTAATTATTAATTAATTACTTCCTTAAGTAATTACAAATTCTTAAATTACATAAGTAATTATCAACAATTCAACAAATGTTTAAATTAATTAAACTTAATTAATTAATCTAAACAAATCATATTAACCTTAATTAATTACATTAAGTAATTAATTCACTAATTACTTCCTTAAGTAATTTAATCTAACAATTGATTATTAATTAATTAATCTAATTAATTATCAAAAATTAATCACATTAATTAATTGTTAATTAATCTTGAGTTAATGACTTCATTAACATTCTTAATTACTTAATTAAGAGATTAACTTAAATTAATCATCATTAGTTATTAAGTAATTAATATTTAATTACTATTTAACTAATCTCTAATTATTAATTAACTAAGTGTTAATTAAAATCTTAATTATCATTAATCACTTGATTAAATAAATCTTAATCATAAATTAAAATTTAATTAACATCCTTAATTATAGATTAATTAAACCTAATTAATTAATCTCAAATTAAATTAAAAATCATTAATTATTTAATTAAACATCCCTATTATTAATTAATTAAATAATTAACAATCATCTTAATTACCTTAACAATCAATGAATCCAATCATTAAACATTTATTTATCTTTTAGATAAACATTCTTATTTAATTAAGCATTTAAAAACAAAATGCTTTTAATTTTTACTTTAAATTCCAATTAACATTTCTTTAAACTTTAAAACTCAACTTATTTAAAATAAGATTTTAAACAATACAACTTAATCTTATATGTTTACAAGAAACATATACTTAATTAATAAGTTGGAAAGAATTTAAATTTCAATTCAAATCAAATTCAAAACAATTTAAAGAAATCACTTTAAATTTTCAAAATTGAAATATAACTTCCAACTCATTTTAGTTTTAAATTCTTTAAAACTCTTTCTACAATTCCACCTTCAATTCAAATGCAAATCATTTAAAAGCAATTTAAATTTAAATCTTTATTTAAAACTGAAATTTATATTTGAATCCAGATTTAAAAAACTCAGATTGAATTTATTTGAATTTCCTAATTAAATACTTAACTTTCTAACTCAAATGCAGATTACATATGCATTTGTACTTGAGATTTCCAAATCAAATTTAAATTTAAAAACACAATATGGTTTCAAATTACAGACAATTAAAATTTGAATTCATTTTCAAATTTCAAACTTAACTCAGTTTAAATCTCACTTAAAAATTTAAACTTACCCTTTTGCATTTTAAAACAGAAACAGTTCTGTTTTATTTAAAAAAAATCAAATTTTGAAATCTCCAGAATTTAAACTATTTCAAAATAAACAGAGTTCAAACTTATTTGAATTCAACTCAAATTCAGTTTCAAAATTCTAAGTCACATTTTAAGTTTGCACTCAAATCTTATAAAACAGAAACAGTTTCCTGTTTCTTAATTTTTTTTTTTATTTAAACCAAATTTGAATTTCTGCATTCAAATTATTTCAACATCAGAATTCAAATATTTTGAATTCATATTCAGATTCAAATTAAATCCTAAGTTCAAATTTCCTGTTTTAAATTTAAACTTTACTTTAAAAATTCCTTAGAACAGAACAGCTCTGTTATAATAAACCTGAAACCAAAAATACACTGATCTCCCTATTTTACTTCGGGTCAGTAACCCACTTGCTTCGAGGTTTTTTCCAATTAACCCGAGATCTACCCGAGCAAAAATCCCTGCAACTCAACATCAACTCCAACCTGAAACAGACAAACCCAATACCCTTAAAACCTGTCAACACCAGTACCACAACTCCGGCCATCATCATCGACCAAACTCCGGCAGTAACTCCATCACTACACCATCCATCAATACCCAAAATAGCATGGGACTCGATTCATTCTAGAAGCAACAATACCCAATTTTCCCTAACCCAGTAACCTAGGGTTATATACTGCAATTTCCAATTTACAAACTAAATTTTGAATTGCAAATCAATTCAATGATTTACTTATGATCTAAGATAGATGACCACTTCCAGAAACAATTTTACTCAATTCAAATGCAAGGGATCAAAGGATCTTGATCAAAAAGTAAAATACAGTCAACATGAAACTGTATTTTTCTCTTTTCACTGTAAATTTAAAATTTAGTTTTAAAATTCTTGAAATTTACTTACTGATTCTATTAGTGCTTATGCTATTCTAAAACATCATGATTTATTCAAAGCTAAATAATAACAACAACAAAAAAACAAGTCAAGGAAAAATCAAAAAAAATCAAACATCAGTTGAATTTTAGAAATCACACATGCACAGTCATAATCCTGTTCACAAACACATTCTTGCATATCAATTCATAAATATTTATCTGAAATTCATAAGCATGATTAACTACCTATTAAACAGTTTTAAAAGTTTGAGTTACTCACCTGAATATGCAGACCCAGATTCTAGCATGCAGAGCACATTCAATTTCATATTCCATTCCAGATTGTAATGCAGAGCTTTATGCTTAAAATTGAAATGCAGGCTTCTTTTAATCTTTGATTGTTGCCTTTTTAAAACATGCAGGCTTGTTTGGAAATTCATGTAAGCCTCTGAAATGCAGAGCTTCAGATCCAAACACATGTTGCAGACCTCATTGTTTCAGATGCTTTTAAATTCTTGATGCTTGCTTTTAAGTGTTTGATTATACATGCTTTCAGGTTCTTTACATGCAGGTACAACTTGATGCATGCAGGCCTTAAATCTTTGATTGAATTTGCAGATTTTGTAGAAGTTGTATGCAGACTTGCTTGAAATTGCAGAGCTTCAAATTGATGGAGATTTCATAAATGCAGATTTGTTTTCATATGCAAAGAAATGCAGGCTTGAATTTCGGAAAGAGGAGTTTGTTTGATTGTAAATGCAGGTGGTAGTTTGGGATTTGCAGACTTGTATTTGGAGGATGCAAATTGTACATGGATGTGAGCATGTAATTTGGTTTTCTTGATTAAGAAATGAGAAAAAATAATGCTAATGAATGAAGAACAAAATTATGAATGTATTTTCAGAAAATGAAATAAAGAAAAAGAAAATAAAATAGACACTTGTCATTTAAAAGTAGACACTTGTTAGCTTTAAGCTTTAATACACATACACTTGTCTTTGAGAATTAAATTAATGTTTAATTAAAGTTAAATAAAGTATTAAATCTTGTTTATTTATTCCTATACATAATTATGAATTAAATAAATATCTAAAGAACAAAGCAAGTATTACTATTATAAATAAAATGATATACAAGTAGTTTATTTGAAAAGAAACCTTTAAAACAAATTTATAAAAGAGCTTGTAACATATTTTAATATACAACTTGAATTAAAAATGAAATTTGAAACTAATTAAAACATTTATCTCTTATTTAAAAACATATAGTATTTAATTAAATATTTTTGAAAAACTCAAATCAAAAATAAATCATAATTTCTATTTTCAAAACATATTAAAATTATACTATACTCATTTAAATAAAAACAAATTGTCTATTTAAAATATATACAAATACATATACATTATTAAATAGAAAACAATTTATTAACTTATCTAAAATAATTTCACAAATTAAAAATTTAAATAAAGAAGATTATTTAAATCAAATCAAATTTGTTAACAAAATTTATCAATTCAATATAAATTTAAACCCAGATTATTAAATTTATATTGTCCAAAATTCCGGGATATTACAATCCTTCCCCCTTAAAAGAATTTCGTCCCCGAAATTTAAAACAAAGGCAATTTAATAATCTATTTACAGATTTTATTTTAAAATACAGCATATGTTAAACCTATGCCAACATCCAAAGCAACCAATTCACACAATCAGAATAAATCTAATTATCCAAAAGAATTTTGAATAAAACTTCACGAGTTTCCCCGGTATATATATATATATATATATATCGGAATACTCGCTCTATAAAATACAATCAATCAATACTACTAAGCTATAGAGCTCCTAACGACAATTCTATACAGAATATCAGACTACAAACGAGTCTGACTCAACAAACAAACCATCTTAAACTGCTGGTTCTACAACCAGAAATATCAAACACATACTCCCTCAGAGATACGTGAAACACCTTGAATCCCAGTTATCCAAACTGGCAATTCAACACTAGAAAACCAAACACTGATCTAGCCCAAAAACACAGAAGAAACCAAAACACTTCGGAGATAGCTTCCCAAACTTATAGCTCCTTGAATCAGAGAAAAACTTAACCAAAATCAGATCTCCAATTCCAGAACCCAAATTCTCTGTCTCTTATCCATAAAACTCTTCAGACGATCCTGGGTTACCAACATCACTCCTAATCAGCTTAACTCTTGCTGATTCCAAAAGAAACAGACTGAATCAAAACAATCCAATGATCTCCTCAAGATCACTCAAAAACCAAGAACACAAACCCTGCTTCTCAACAACAGAAGACAGAACAAACTTCTTCTTATCCGGAAAAGAAAACAGAACCATCCCCAAACTGCTTCCGCTGCACAACTCTGATCCGAAACAGAAGAAAATGCTGACGAAAAGCACAAGCACAGACTAAACAACCCAGCACAGAAATATGGTTCCACATATCCATTAGAAAACTCAGATGTTCCTCCCAAACCTGAGTTGCTCACCAAGTTCTATCTCAAGGAACCATCCATCTACTAACTGAACCACCAGTTCCAACCCTGGAAAGAAAACTCGATCTCCAGATGCAGACAAACTCTGACTTCCAGAAGACATCCAGACAATCTCCAACAAACACAAGAGAACATACTATTGCAAGTCACTTTTGCGATCAACTTAGCCTAAATCCAAAGAAAACTGCTCTCTCTCAACCAAACAGAACAACTTATGCTGACTTAGCCAACTTACCAGAGAAAAGATCCACTCTGATGCTTCTGAACTCCACTTAAAAAAAACTTCTCAGCCAAAGACTCCCAATTAACACAGAATACTCAGCTAAACTCAGCCACATCACCGAGCAGACTCACTTCTTACTCTTATTCCAAAGAAATATCTTCGGAAATATCCATAGTCACTGCATCTCATCACGCAGCTACTATTTCCTAAGATATCAAGATATCATCACTTGCTTGCTTCTGCCCTACCAACAGATCAAAACTCAATTATGTACTTCAAAATGAACTCCGAACCTTAACAGGTTACCTTCAGAGATCGATGAAGTCTTTCATCACTACAGAACTCATTCGAGACGATATTAGATCTACAGTCTCGATAAATACACTTCCAACATCATCCATTAAACTCCAACCAATGGTAGTTGTGTTACACACACTTCTACCTCATCTACCTTTATAACTTACATTGGAAAAAACCCGAACAGGTAATCCAACAGATAGGTAGAACCAAATATATATATATATATATATATATTAAAAATACAAATACGCTCTCTCAAGAAAGACACCTCTACAGAGCCTAGGTATTCACTCAACCTAACGCTCCCTAAAGAAAGACACACTTCAGAGCCTAGGTATTCACTCAACCTACGGCTCTGATACCAAGATGTCACGACCCGACTTTCACTCCCAGAAAATCGCGTCATGAATAAAGAAAGAAAGGGATAGAAGAAGAAAAGAAAGAAGAGAAGAAAGAAACAACACAAGAATCTCAACAGCGGAAACGAATAAATTATATTAATAACAAAGTATTACATAGTATACATCAATTATCAGAGTACACAGACATATACAACACATACTAGACAGTTATAAACACCTGTCTAGTTATTACAACTCAATACAAACAGAACACTCAGAGACCAAACACAGCGGAACTATATAACTATACGCAGAAGCCTCCTGCTCCATATGCTCCTCCACAATTCGTCAAAGCTAATCCTGAATCCTAACCTGAATTCTCTTGACTACTCATAAAAATTTGAGTACCCAAGAGTTAAAGAAAAACAGAAATAACTCCGGGTCAGACATGGGTCTGGTGTGAGTAACAGGTTAAAGTTGCTTAACTTTTAAAAACCTTTGAAAGAAAAGGTATCACGTAAGACTTCCCACACATAAACATGGAAAAGTTTTTACCTTACGCTAACCAAAACATTTGATAGGAAATCAGATGATATTATAATAGTGTCTAGGGTTTTCAAAATAAAATACAGAAATAGCTGAAATGCTTACATCTCACATTCCAACATAGTTGGGCACAACTAATACGTACGGCACTTATTGGATTTTGGATTCCATCAATGGCAGGGCTACTGGGGTACCGCCCGTCACAGTACGTGGCCTAGATCACCGTACCGAGGAGCCACCCTAACTCCCCTGCAACACAAAGCCGGACCCGTTCCTTACTGAACAGTTCCAAATAAGACAACCCCGACGGTTGTCATGATCAACCGTCCCACACAGCCGAAATATAAAGGGACCTCTAGACAGGGGTAAATCTTACTCTCAAGTGGGGGCTACCCACGAAGCTTTGCTGCACCTCCCCTGTTTTAGCCATTCCCGGTTGATGAGGCTTGAGGTTACGATTACCTTTATAGAACACAACACTTAGAATGCTCATCGTCCACCTGACGATGTTCTGAAAGCATTCAATCCATACAAGTTCGTTCCGGGTTCGAACGAAACCGAAGGCATCATCTCGTTACACTCATTTTGGAATCACCCTCAGAGTTAACGACAATAACCCTTGCACTCTGATTCACCATCTCGAATCTATAAGTACTATTCCGTCAAACTCATTACGGAATCACCCACAGAGTTATACTGACGTATAGCCCTTACACCTCGAGTCTTCACTTGCTCCACTTGGATAAACGACCTAACGTTATTTGGAATCGATGTGGTTTTCGGATGTCCAAATATGGAAACCCGATCCCGGTCTCATCGAAAACCAAAGCGTGTCTTTTATGTCCAAGTTGTTTTAAGTTTAAAACAATTCAATTCATTATCTAAATATACACAGATAGATAATTCACAACACAACAGATAATCAACCTTATCATTATCAACAGATAATCATATCAAATCAGATAATCTATATTATCATCCAAGAGCAACCAATGCATCCATATCACATACACTATCCATCTCACAACTGAGATTACAAATCCATACCAAACAACCAATACAAATCATCAAACATAAGTAATTGATCTAATGATCACACCACTTATAATTAATTTAAAATGAATTAAATTAATTACTCAATCTCAAATTAATTTAAAATGAATTAAATTAATTTCTTCATCATTAATTCTACTTAACTTAACCATCCATTGATTACAAATCAATTTATAAATAATCATTCAATTAATCATTACTGATTAACTATCTCTAATTACAATAAGTAATTAGCTTATAAGTTGATTACACAAGTTAATTACTTAATTAATTACATTAGTAATTAATCTAAAACCAATCCCTACATATATATTAATCACCCTTGATTAATAATCAATCTGTAATTAACTACATTAATTACTCAACCCATAAATTAATTAATCTTAATTAATTATCTAAATTAATCCCCTTGATTAATTTCAAGGTAATTTAAATCCAAATTACTTCTATATCAAATATCTTTAATTACATTCTGTAATTATTAATTAATTACTTCCTTAAGTAATTACAAATTCTTAAATTACATAAGTAATTATCAACAATTCAACAAATGTTTAAATTAATTAAACTTAATTAATTAATCTAAACAAATCATATTAACCTTAATTAATTACATTAAGTAATTAATTCACTAATTACTTCCTTAAGTAATTTAATCTAACAATTGATTATTAATTAATTAATCTAATTAATTATCAAAAATTAATCACATTAATTAATTGTTAATTAATCTTGAGTTAATGACTTCATTAACATTCTTAATTACTTAATTAAGAGATTAACTTAAATTAATCATCATTAGTTATTAAGTAATTAATATTTAATTACTATTTAACTAATCTCTAATTATTAATTAACTAAGTGTTAATTAAAATCTTAATTATCATTAATCACTTGATTAAATAAATCTTAATCATAAATTAAAATTTAATTAACATCCTTAATTATAGATTAATTAAACCTAATTAATTAATCTCAAATTAAATTAAAAATCATTAATTATTTAATTAAACATCCCTATTATTAATTAATTAAATAATTAACAATCATCTTAATTACCTTAACAATCAATGAATCCAATCATTAAACATTTATTTATCTTTTAGATAAACATTCTTATTTAATTAAGCATTTAAAAACAAAATGCTTTTAATTTTTACTTTAAATTCCAATTAACATTTCTTTAAACTTTAAAACTCAACTTATTTAAAATAAGATTTTAAACAATACAACTTAATCTTATATGTTTACAAGAAACATATACTTAATTAATAAGTTGGAAAGAATTTAAATTTCAATTCAAATCAAATTCAAAACAATTTAAAGAAATCACTTTAAATTTTCAAAATTGAAATATAACTTCCAACTCATTTTAGTTTTAAATTCTTTAAAACTCTTTCTACAATTCCACCTTCAATTCAAATGCAAATCATTTAAAAGCAATTTAAATTTAAATCTTTATTTAAAACTGAAATTTATATTTGAATCCAGATTTAAAAAACTCAGATTGAATTTATTTGAATTTCCTAATTAAATACTTAACTTTCTAACTCAAATGCAGATTACATATGCATTTGTACTTGAGATTTCCAAATCAAATTTAAATTTAAAAACACAATATGGTTTCAAATTACAGACAATTAAAATTTGAATTCATTTTCAAATTTCAAACTTAACTCAGTTTAAATCTCACTTAAAAATTTAAACTTACCCTTTTGCATTTTAAAACAGAAACAGTTCTGTTTTATTTAAAAAAAATCAAATTTTGAAATCTCCAGAATTTAAACTATTTCAAAATAAACAGAGTTCAAACTTATTTGAATTCAACTCAAATTCAGTTTCAAAATTCTAAGTCACATTTTAAGTTTGCACTCAAATCTTATAAAACAGAAACAGTTTCCTGTTTCTTAATTTTTTTTTTTATTTAAACCAAATTTGAATTTCTGCATTCAAATTATTTCAACATCAGAATTCAAATATTTTGAATTCATATTCAGATTCAAATTAAATCCTAAGTTCAAATTTCCTGTTTTAAATTTAAACTTTACTTTAAAAATTCCTTAGAACAGAACAGCTCTGTTATAATAAACCTGAAACCAAAAATACACTGATCTCCCTATTTTACTTCGGGTCAGTAACCCACTTGCTTCGAGGTTTTTTCCAATTAACCCGAGATCTACCCGAGCAAAAATCCCTGCAACTCAACATCAACTCCAACCTGAAACAGACAAACCCAATACCCTTAAAACCTGTCAACACCAGTACCACAACTCCGGCCATCATCATCGACCAAACTCCGGCAGTAACTCCATCACTACACCATCCATCAATACCCAAAATAGCATGGGACTCGATTCATTCTAGAAGCAACAATACCCAATTTTCCCTAACCCAGTAACCTAGGGTTATATACTGCAATTTCCAATTTACAAACTAAATTTTGAATTGCAAATCAATTCAATGATTTACTTATGATCTAAGATAGATGACCACTTCCAGAAACAATTTTACTCAATTCAAATGCAAGGGATCAAAGGATCTTGATCAAAAAGTAAAATACAGTCAACATGAAACTGTATTTTTCTCTTTTCACTGTAAATTTAAAATTTAGTTTTAAAATTCTTGAAATTTACTTACTGATTCTATTAGTGCTTATGCTATTCTAAAACATCATGATTTATTCAAAGCTAAATAATAACAACAACAAAAAAACAAGTCAAGGAAAAATCAAAAAAAATCAAACATCAGTTGAATTTTAGAAATCACACATGCACAGTCATAATCCTGTTCACAAACACATTCTTGCATATCAATTCATAAATATTTATCTGAAATTCATAAGCATGATTAACTACTTATTAAACAGTTTTAAAAGTTTGAGTTACTCACCTGAATATGCAGACCCAGATTCTAGCATGCAGAGCACATTCAATTTCATATTCCATTCCAGATTGTAATGCAGAGCTTTATGCTTAAAATTGAAATGCAGGCTTCTTTTAATCTTTGATTGTTGCCTTTTTAAAACATGCAGGCTTGTTTGGAAATTCATGTAAGCCTCTGAAATGCAGAGCTTCAGATCCAAACACATGTTGCAGACCTCATTGTTTCAGATGCTTTTAAATTCTTGATGCTTGCTTTTAAGTGTTTGATTATACATGCTTTCAGGTTCTTTACATGCAGGTACAACTTGATGCATGCAGGCCTTAAATCTTTGATTGAATTTGCAGATTTTGTAGAAGTTGTATGCAGACTTGCTTGAAATTGCAGAGCTTCAAATTGATGGAGATTTCATAAATGCAGATTTGTTTTCATATGCAAAGAAATGCAGGCTTGAATTTCGGAAAGAGGAGTTTGTTTGATTGTAAATGCAGGTGGTAGTTTGGGATTTGCAGACTTGTATTTGGAGGATGCAAATTGTACATGGATGTGAGCATGTAATTTGGTTTTCTTGATTAAGAAATGAGAAAAAATAATGCTAATGAATGAAGAACAAAATTATGAATGTATTTTCAGAAAATGAAATAAAGAAAAAGAAAATAAAATAGACACTTGTCATTTAAAAGTAGACACTTGTTAGCTTTAAGCTTTAATACACATACACTTGTCTTTGAGAATTAAATTAATGTTTAATTAAAGTTAAATAAAGTATTAAATCTTGTTTATTTATTCCTATACATAATTATGAATTAAATAAATATCTAAAGAACAAAGCAAGTATTACTATTATAAATAAAATGATATACAAGTAGTTTATTTGAAAAGAAACCTTTAAAACAAATTTATAAAAGAGCTTGTAACATATTTTAATATACAACTTGAATTAAAAATGAAATTTGAAACTAATTAAAACATTTATCTCTTATTTAAAAACATATAGTATTTAATTAAATATTTTTGAAAAACTCAAATCAAAAATAAATCATAATTTCTATTTTCAAAACATATTAAAATTATACTATACTCATTTAAATAAAAACAAATTGTCTATTTAAAATATATACAAATACATATACATTATTAAATAGAAAACAATTTATTAACTTATCTAAAATAATTTCACAAATTAAAAATTTAAATAAAGAAGATTATTTAAATCAAATCAAATTTGTTAACAAAATTTATCAATTCAATATAAATTTAAACCCAGATTATTAAATTTATATTGTCCAAAATTCCGGGATATTACAACTTCAATACTCTAGCCTCCCTCTTTCTTGAAGACTTAATTTCAAAATCTCAATTTCCGTAAATAATTTTTTTTATAGTGCAACATTTGACCTTGGAAATTAAAGAAGTTTTTGTAAAATTAAATTTGTTCGAGCTCTATTATTAACTTATCCAAAATCATTGTGAACTTCGAAGAAGAAGCTTCAGAAGAAAAAACTAGTCTTGTCCAAGTCTCTCATATCAACAAGCAAAACAAGTCCCTTTATTTCAACAATAAGAACACATATTAGAGTATGTTTATTGTCGAAACTTGTTGTTAATAATAAGATACAATAACCCCGCCTAGAATGGTAACTAGTTTGTATTGCTAATTTCATCTCTCGGTTATGAGGGTATTATAGTGTAACTATCATCAATATCGAATAAAATATCCCAATTTTCTTTAAAAGGAATTTTCCCTCTACTTTCGAAGGAAGCTGAGTGAGAAGTGGGGGCGTTCCATGTACAAAAAACCATTTACCCTAGGGCAACAAATATTAGATCATTTGGAAGGAGGCCTTCATCTATATAGCATGTTAACTAGGTTAGTTTATTAAGGAGACGTGATTTAAGGAACAGATAGTTTGGGTTAACATAGTATAGACAAGAGAAAAATAAAATACGTACTAAGAAATATATATATTCATAGAATAAATACTTGACACCCATTAATAATCGCTTCCCCAATTCATATGAAATGGACTTAGAAAGAAATTTGAGAAAAAACTTATATTTATAATGTCTGAGCCATTTAAGGAATTTTTTTTGACAAACAGTCTGATTCAAAGCAAATTATAACGTGCACCAAGATTTAGGCCAAGCCCTAGTTTACATGAAAATAGAAATACAAAAGTAAAACTCTTATTGAAATTTACCCAAATACTAAAATTTCAGAGCTAAATGTTAAAAGTGCACTTTACGTAAAAACAACCAAAGTGTCTCTATTAACTTGTCATCCAGCAGAGGGTCAAGAGTTCACCACTCTTTCTCAAAAAGCGCCGAGTCAGGGCCGTTGTTTGCAGAATTTTAACAAATAAGACTTAACTAAGAATTGCTTTCAAATCAAAGGTGAAATGGTATTCATACAAAAAGTCAAAACATTTAATGATAAACCTATGGAAATATGAGAGAGAGCGTATAAGTCTTCGCGCCAAAAGTCTCTACTAGAAATCCATTCGTCTTCCTTTACTTTACCTTCTAACTTTTATTACAAAAAAAGGAAAAGGCATCAATGGTTGTTTGCAATCTCCATCAAATTCATCCTGATTTCATCAATGAAGAAGCACCACGCTGTTGTTGTTGCTTTACGTTAGGCTTACTAAACCCACTACATGAGGCGGAAGGGGTCAATGGCACACAATCTACCAATATGGATCGCCTGCAACCTAGTTTCCCTAATCCACACGTAAATGCAACATACTCCTTTTCGATCTGGCTACAAACACATTCTAGATGGATTTGGCCATTTGGGATGTTTTTGGAGAAAACCATGCGTTAATAACCTACTCTCCTTATCAACCCATATGGATTGAAGCCATCATCATCAACCCCATCAATTTAGTTCCGAACCTTCCGCCTTTTTCAGATGGGCTGTAGGGAAAATGGGGAAAGAAATCGTCTCATCGTTTTTGGATGCCTTCGATGATCAATTCTAGGACGCTAGTGTAATCTTGAATATGTATATAATAATAGATCATTTTGAAAAGTATCATGTGAAGTAATATCTATATGTGTGAATATTTAGATATTTCAGTTGAATTTCTTGAGTTATATTGTACGGCTGAAAATGTGCTTGTTACTTGGTTATATGGTGTTTTGATGAACAGAAAGGAATCAGAGGGTTTAGGACTTCTAAATCCCAATGAAAGCTTGTTTTCGGAAGGACTAAACATTAAGCCACCTAGACCTTTCGCCAATAAGGGAAAATTGAAGTTGGAATACCTTTCGGTCCCTTCGGAAGGTTTAGTGCTGCAACTTTAATTCCTTTCAGAGGGAATGAATAAGTAGGAAAGATGATATTTAAATGGATCTCGGGTCATTCTATTAATTTAATACTATGGGCAGTTTTAAACCTTACTAGAATAAATGTTGATGAATGAATAAGTAAGAAAGATAGATTGAAAGTTTTAAATCAGGTTTAAGAAATGACCTCCTTATTTTAGGGAAGGTCAAATTGTTTGAAAAGGACTCTTTTACTTGCACTTGGAACTTACATTTACAGGAAAATGAGGCTTAGAGAGGATGACTTGAAAAGTCAAGTGCATTTCGCATGGGGAGGGCAAATGTTACTCAATAAATTCGCGTTCCGCTTACGCCAGTGAAACTTAAACAAAAGATGGTAGAGAAATAATTTAGATTAGACCTTTCGAGGAGATCGAAAAGATGCAGCTAGCAAAATGTGATGGCTCAAGGTCTTTTGAGAAGGTAGAGGGTGTTATCCTACAATGTCTAAGGAGCTCTTACCCTTCGAAGGAGACACATAAGTGGAAACAAGGGTATAAGACCTTACGACAAACCTTTCTGAAAGCACAATAAGCCTTTTGGGCCAGATAATACACCTATAGGTTACCTTTTGCTGGTGCCGAAAGGTTTAGGTAAAAGCAACATCCATGAGTCAAAAGAAGACAACCTTTCGCCATATCATTCAGGAAAAATGCAATTCTTGGCAGTAATCAAGTAGGAAAAGCAACCTCCTGACAAAGCCAAAGGGTTCACTAAAGCCGAAAACCCTCCGGTACCATCGGAATGTTCATGTGCCGTACATATAACAGATCTTTCGACAAGGGCAGTATATCCCTAAAAACAAATGAAGGAAAAGACCCTCCGGCGGCATTCGGCAGCCCATGATGATGCACAATAAACAAACCTTTCGCTAAGAACGGGAGGCCTACAATCGTGTACAGGAAGCAATCTTCCAGCAAGATGAAAAGGTTGCCAACTGGATATAAGAGACAACCTTCTGTTCCCAACGAAGGCATAAAGCCGTGACTGCCGCCTGCATCTATAAATAAGACCCAAGGGGTCCTGTTTTGGAGGGCAGATTTTTTCTCATTCCATTTTTGTAACTTCTAAAATCAAAGCTCTGTAACCCTAATTGCGTAGTGATTGGGGAAAATTTAACAAGAAGAGAAGTCCTTTCAAGGATAGGAGGGAAGTCTTGAATTCTGCACATTTTCTTTACAATTTATATTCATCTTTGCTAGTTTAATAACAACTTTTAGGTATAATACCTCTGAAAGGTCCATATCAATAGAAACAATGATATTCTTTCTTGAGCAGTCTTCATAACCCTTTGGAGACCTTTAGTTTGTGGCTTAAACCCTTCGGACCTAAGGGGAGCTTATCAAAATCGGTATGCATAGAACCTTCTGGAGTGATAAATCTTAAGGGTCAAACCTTTTGCCAAGTATCATAACCTCTCGGATCCCATCAACCTTAGCATCAATCTGAATCCCAAACAGCTGCTTGTCCAACCTTTTTGCAAAGAGCCAAGTTAACTCTCTATGTAAGATAAACTACGGAAATCTGATCCTGACCAAGGAAAAAGCTTCTGGGAGGAGACTTATAAAGGTTTAATCAAATCAGATACCCTTCTACGTTAATTCAACAAGACTGGAAAGACTTTTCTCCTTCTAAATCTTGTACCTAACCTTCTTGACCTCATCGATAGATCAGGTTTTGAGTCTAATCCTGAGTAGAGAGGTAGAGAAATTTCTACATACCATTAACCTTTCGGCATAGCTCGGATTAATCCTATCACTCAGGATAACATAGAGTTATCAACTGAACATTTGTCAATTCCTTTAGAGATCCCATCTTCCACCTTTTCTCAATAACTTCTCCTACTTGGATTCATTAAAATGTTGACCATAAATTTGGTTAACATTCTCGATATTGAGGAAGGAGTCTAAAAGGGAGTAGTGCCTACAGTGTATGCCAAGCTTTATCAGTGACGCCGGTTGGAGGTAAGTTGAGTTTCAAGCGTAGGGGAAAGAAGAAGTGGTCGAGAAAGAAACCTGGAGATGGGGCTCTAGCATAGAAGAAGCAACGTTTTGACCAACATTACTTGTTATAACTGCAAAAAATGGCTACTTTGCAAATCAATGCCCAAACATCACTAGAGGACCAATCTGTTTCAATTGTAACAAGCATGGACACATGGAGAATGAGTTCCCTTTCCTAAAAAAGTAGTCGCAAGGATAGGTTTTTCTATTGAGGAGATACCGAATCAGTACTGAAGGGAAGCAGGTGATGTAAAGTACATCATTCATCTATGATATTCCTATAAGAGTATTGTTTAATACGGATGCTTCTCACATTTTTATTTCAGCTGATCTCACCGATAGACTTAACCTTAAACCCATCCTTATGAGTAATTCCCTTTATGCGTGGAACCCTACTAGGGTTCTGTAAAATCCCCTACTTGGAGGCCCAAAACTAGCGGCTGCGGATGCTGCAGTCACAAATAGTTATTAATCCTCGACGAACAAATACGGTGCTATTAGATTCATTGATGCACAGAAACATATGAATATGGAATTTTTTTAAAATAGCAATCAAAGTCTACACTCCATTTCAAATATTTCAAATTCGTTACATAATCCCAATATGCAGACCACATTCAGATAACATATAATTAGTACAAAATATGTCAAGACCGACATATGAAGATGCCCCTTGGATGATCAGACTATATATAATAAGGCACTCAAACAATTTGCCTTTACAATCAAACACACAACGGAAAAAAATGAACTCCAATAACAAGCTTTCCTCCTGCAAGTCCTCCGAAGCATTATTCTTCTAAAATAATACCTTGAAACCTTGACTCTCAACCTACTCAAAATCAATTGAGTACCCGAGAGTTTAAGGGGAAAATAAAAAATTTGAGCCGGACATAAAGCCTCGTATGAATAATAATCTACCATCTCAACCCATTTAGATATCTAGTGAGACCACGCCGCTTAGCAGAACGGGTTTTCCCCTCCTTAGTATCCTAAAACATTATAAAATCACATACCGTGCTTCCGCATCCACAATGGTTAAAACATAGCATTTTGAAACATTATGATGATATGCAAAACAAGTAAATAAAATCTGGATTACCCATCCCCATTCATTCTGACTATTTGTCTCAATTATAGTTTCTAGAGTTACTATTAACCTGTTAAATGTTTATGGACTATCTATCCAATTTCATAGTTTCCATAGGATCACTAAGAACCTATTGGTAACTCCAATATCTTTTCTGTTATCCTTGTTTTCATGGGCAAACTAGGAACCTATTGACTGGCTGTTAATATCTTAATCCGAATATAGTTTTCATGGGCTAACTATAAACTTATTGGCCCTAGCCAATATCAATCAAAGTTTTCATGGGCTGACTATGAACCTATTGGCCCCTGTCAATATCGTTAGTCATATACAGTTTTAATGGGCTTACTGTAAACCTTTTGGCCCCTGCCATCATCTTTGTTTAGATTTTAATATTTCTTAAATTACATTCACTACTGGGTCAACCTAGCTAGTTATTTTACCCGTCACCCAAAATACTGTTATGGATTAATAATAATGTGAATAAATATATGAAGAAGTATACAGAACAACAAATAATACCAACACCTATGGATTATTATCTTATATACATATATATGTCCTGGTTAAACCCTTTAACCTTATTTTGATAAATAAAAACTTCTTCGTTTCATGTTATTCCTTTAAACTGAGATTGGTTTTATATTTTGAAATCTTAAAACATCTCTTTCAAAACCAATTGTACCCTTTGATGGTATCAAATCATTCTTTAAAACATAGCTTCAAAACAAATAAAAGTACCCTTTCGAAAGCATTGCATTTACTCTTTAAAACATCCTTTGGGTCAACATGGTTATATATGAAAGTATCTCTTCTGAAACCGATTATGAAATTGTTTGGGGTAAAATTTGATGGTGTCGGAACCATACAGTCGAAAGCAACGACCTTTTAAATTAAAACTTCGAAGGATAGAGTCGAAACTCCCTTTTGACTCTATTGCCTTCGAAACCTTCAACCAATTCGAAAGCATTCAGGAAGAAGCTTAGTTTTGGTTAAAACAGAGGTAACCCTTCGACAACATAGATAGCTTCAATACAGTCGAAAGGAAAATTAGCGGCTGGGCGTTGATTTAGTCGAAATCAATCTTTTCGAAAGCTCTTATTTAAAGAAAAAGTACCCCTTCGAAAGCTAACACCTTACATAGTATGGCAGCCTTCTTTGAAAGCTATTTATAAAAACCCTTTCGAAAGCATATGTTTCGACTATGTCGAAAACTTTAAGTAAAACAAGGAAAGAATTTAACTTTAGAAAACAAACTAAGGTTTCGACTCTATAGATCATCGACTCGGTCGAAAGCCCTTTAAAAACTAGGCAGGCGCTTATCTTTTAAAAGTAAACCTTGGTTTCGACCCTGACGAAAGCATTGCTTTCGACACCCTACCTTCCACTACTTATCAATTCACTTCGTACCAATTCCAATGATACCATGTGCATTGGTTTCAGCTCTAATGGTTTCGACTTGATTGATGCGGAGGTAAAGGAGTCGAAAGGTGCCTCCGAAATAGGCGAAACCACCTTTTTATGGAAAACGCTGGATTATAGCTAAATATAGCAATCATTTTATAACTAATCTACCTGTTATAATTCCTTGATTGGTTACTTTAAAAAATTTCATGTACTTTACAATTAAAAACTGCAGCCTTTAATTAGATCTAAATCAAAGAAATATAACATTTAAGCCCTTCCATTTACCAAAACCTACATATGCAGTAAAGTCCCTCTTTTAAAATAATTTATTTTACTTAATAAATCATCTAGGAAAAATTCCCAAAAACAGAAAATCACTTTTATCATGTAATCAAACATACTAAAATTTCAGACCCAATTTCTTCCTGAAATGCTCGAATAATATTTTAAACCTAATTATATCATATTTTCCTTTTGAAATTCATAACAAATTTTCTATAGCTTGGAAAATTCTAAAAATCAAAACCAATCTCCAAAATCATGTTTTACTTAATGTAAAAAATTTCCACGGCATTCTAAAGTCATAAACTCTCGGCTTTGCATCAAAACCGTGCAATTTCATATGTGAATGAATTATAATAAATCAAACATAATATAGTTCAAGCATATCATCATCCATATCATCATAAAAATGAATTTAATCATAAATCTGAAAACATATAATCATAGAATAAAATAAAGATGGTATAAAATTATTATTCAGCTTATATATGATAAGGAATTTGAGATTTGTTGTTGATTAATCCTTCCTAACTTTGATCCTTAGCTTTAGGCTGAATTCTTCCTCTTTGATAATGGCCAGCTCCTTAAGGTTTTTGCGTTTATTTTAGATTTGAGAAAATGAACGTGAATGGACAAGGTGAGAAGTGTATATCCGTGTATAATGGTGTGGCTATTTTTACTAATATGCATATGTGTAATCTAATTGGTTAATAACCCGTTTAAAGCCCATTATTTTATTATTAAGCTCAGCCCTCTTATAAATTTTATTCAAATCTCAATCTCCTTATCATCATTATTCTATTTAATTTATCTAATTAAATTTCCTGAATAATGTTATAAAAAATTAAGGATATTACAGGCTCCCCCTTAAAGAATTTCGTCCTCTAAATTCAATAAGGACTAAATACTAAATAAAGCATATCATCTGTAGCAAATCCTAACAACCATAACAATACTACTACCTATCTGACTAGTAACTATTTATATAAAACTAATATAGATATACCCTCAAAGCAGTTCAGGATAAGTATCTCAAATCCTGTCTTCTGTCTTCCAAGAACAGTCCTTCTCGTTGTCATTCCACTGAACTTTCACCAAACCGACTGTCTTGTTTCTTAATTTTTTTCTTATTTCTAGATGCAACCTGAACTGGTTGTCTAGCAAAAGTCAAACTTGGCTCTACTATCAAGTTATTGGAGGAATAGTAGTCTCTGGATCATGCACATCCTTGCGAAGATGAGATACATGAAATACATTATGGATACCTGCCATACTGCTCGGTAACTTTACTCTATATGCGAGCTTTTCAATCCTCCCTATAATCTAGAATGAACCAACATATATGGAGGATAACTTCCCTGACTTTTCAATTCACACCACACCTTTCATAGGTGATACCTTAATGAAAACCTTATCTCCGACTGAGAATTCTAGGTCTTTACGCCTCTTATCTACGTAACTCTTTTGTTTGGACCGAGCTTCTTTCATCCTTCCTAGGATTAACTCGATCTTCTATGATGCCTCCCTAACCAAATCTAGACCTAAAACCAATCTGTCTTCTGTCTTCAATCAACATGCTGGCGATTTGCAAGGCCTCTCATACAAAGCTTCAAAAGGCACAATTCCTATGCTAGTCTGGTAACTATTATTATAGGAAAATTCAACCAAATGCAGGCGGTCTTCCCTAGATCCATAAAAGTCTAATACACAAGCTCTCAGTAAATCCCAAGTACCTTATTGACTCTTTCTATCTGCCCATCTGCCTGAGGGTGATATGCAGTACTCATATTAAGCTTGGTACCTAATACTTCGTGTAGACTCTTTCAGAATTCACTAATGAACAAAGCATCTCTATCACTGACTATACTACTAGGAACTCCATGTAGTCTAACTATGTAGTTCATGAACAACTTAGCTAAAACAGGTGCCGTTCTGGTTGACTTAATTAGAATGAAATGGAAACTCTTGGTCAACCTGTCCACTATGACCTATATACTTTCATTTCCCATATATGACCTTGGTAACCCGTCTATAAAATCCATAGATATTGAATCCCATTTCCAAATGGAAATCTTTAAAAGTTAAAGCAACCCACTTGGCTTCTGATGTTCAACTTTCCCTTATTGATAGTTTGTACACTGTTAAACCCACAAGCCAATATCCTTCTTCATACCTTTACAATAGAAGCTCCTCTTCAATCTTGATACATCTTGGTTCCTCCAAGATGAATCATAAACTTAGATCAATGACGTTCTCCAAGAACTTCTTTCCTTAAGTCCTCCACACTCGGAACACACAATCATCCTTTCTTTCTCAACCGCCCTCTTTGGTCAAGACTGAATTCTTTTAGATCATCGATCTCTGTTCCAACTTCAAGCCTCCTGATCCTCTCGGCCAACACTAGATCCTTTTTCTGCTTAGAAGCAATCCTCTCGATTAGCATTGGTCCAACTTCTAAACAGGACAACATGGCAGTACACTGACTAAAAGTAGCAGTCGATCTTAACTTCTAATCTCAGTCACCTTTTATGGTCTTTTCTAATTATTCACAGCTTCGATCTTATCTGGATCAACTAATAAGCCTTTATCTGAAACTACGTGACCAAAAAACTTAACCTCTTTCTTTCAAAAATGACACTTGGTAAACTTCGCCTTCAGCTGATTCTGCTTCAGTGTTTCAAGTACCACTCTAAGATGATCCTCATGCTCTCTTTCATCCTTAGAATATATTCAAATATCATTTATAAACATCAGTACGAACCTATTCAAGTATTCTCGAAAAACTCGGTTCATTAAATCTACAAAGAAAGCATGTGCATTTGTCAATCCAAATGGCATCACCAACCATAGTTCGAAATGCCGTCAAAGGAATACTGTCCTCTGCCACTCTTAACTGATGGAAACCTGTCGCCAAATCCAACTGGGAAAATACTCTGGCTCTACTTGACTAATCGAACAGATTGTATATTCTTAGCAAATGATACTTATTCTTAATCGTCCTTTCGTTCAACTTATGATAATCGACGCACATTCTCAACGACCCATCTGGTTTCTTCACAAACACCTAGGTCGCTCCCCAAGGCGAACTGCTTGGCCTGATAAAATTCATTCCTTCAAGATCCACTAGCTGCACCTTCACTTCCTTCGTCTCAATCGGTATCATCCTGCTAGGTGGTCTACTTACAGGTTCAGCTCCTGGCACAAGATTTATTTTAAACTCAACAGCTCTTTTTAGTGGTATTCCAGTGACTGGCTCAAAGACATCTACAAACTCTCTTACTACCTGAACCTGATTTAACTCATTTTCTGCCTCCATAGCTTTAAGCAAAGCACTCTGATCAGTATTCTCTATATCACCTGGTTATGAATATCAGGGTGTCTCAGTGATATTTCCCTAACCTAGCAAAATATTCTAGCCTCATGCGTACCTAACCAATCCATACCTAAAATTCTTATGAAATCTATGGAATCAATAACATGCAAACTGCATGCAAACTTATGACTTAATAAGTCAAGCACCAACTAGTCACATCTCAACCCTAGAGTTGCATATCCTCCTATTAGATTCACAGATCTTGAGGAAGTAACAAGGTAGGTGGGTTCTAAGCTTAATCTATCAACTAAACACTAAGATATAAATGAATGTGATGCACCAGTATCAAAAAGTACCCTAACTGGTATACTCTGGATCAAAAGCATACCTTCCATCACAGTCTTCTCTTTATCTACTGCAGTAAGCCTAGCTGGTTCAATAGAAAAAACCTTTCCCTTGTCAGCCCTGATTGGCTCCGGACATCGATTCTTATAATGACTAACTAGGTCACAGTTGAAGCACTTCACATTCTTCTTAGTTGCAGCCTTCTTCCTATTACCTAACTGGCATTCATTTGCATAATGACCCTTCTCATCACGCTTAATGCAAACTAACTCATCCTTTGCCTTTTTGGCAGTATCTCCCTTCTAGGCTCCCTTCTTCTTGCAGAACTTTCTCTTCTTACCCTGAGAACCCTAAACTTCCACTGGCTTCTCTTTAACCCAATTAGCAAACATCTCTTTATGGTGAATGGTCATCTCCACAACTAAATTACTAGAATCACGAAGATGTGGCAGGGTCGCCCTAGCAATCTCGGGCCTCGGTCCCCTAATGAACCCCTCGTTCCTTCTGATGTCAGTATCTATAATATTATGTCCATAATGGGACAATTCCTCAAACTTAGTCACATATTCAACAACCGACATCTATCCCTGCTCTAGATCCATAAACTTCCTCATTAACTCTGACTTAGCAAACTCAGACATAAACTTCTGCTTAAATCTTCTTTTAAAATCTGCCCAAGTCAACAGCTCCTCCAGATCTCCAGTAGTAAAACTATTCCACCAATGAAGCATTGTCCCTTGTAACTATCTAGAGGCCAACCTTCTCTTTTTTCCGTCATCTAATCCGAAATCAGCAAATATACACTCACAATGCAACAACCAATTCTTTACCTCAATAGCATCCCCCGTCCCCATGAATGGCTTCCCACCCAAACTATGTAGTCTCTACTCAGCTTAGCATAATTATTTCCAAATGGAGATACAAGATTAGCTCCTTCTACATTTCCAGCCACTCCAGTAGCAACTCTTACATGCATCTTATTGAAAAAGAACTGATGCATCACCTCCATATCTACTGGTGGATTTCCAGACTCATATTGGCATCAGCATTTTGGTTATTAGCATTGGCCGGTCTATTCAGATTCCTCTTGGTAGTGGGTTGAGTATTTCCATTAGTTATGGTGCTTCCTCTACCTTGACGTCCTCTTTCATTTCCTGCTTCCATATCTCCTTTCTCGTAAATCTACATACGAGCCTTAGTAAGATACAGAAGAATGGTCTAAGAGAGTGGGGAATACGTACTTATATATATAACTATATATCAAATATAAGTACGTTATTATAGCATTAACCCAAACCCCAATCTTGTTGTTTGATTCATTGGATTATGTTTGAAAAAAATTTAGGTTTAAGTTTCTTTTAAAGTTTTATAAACCTATGCTCTGATACCAACTTATCACATCCCCCTACTTAGAGGCCCAAAACTAACGGCTATGGATGCTGAAGTCACCTATAATTATTAATCATCGACGACCAAATACGGCGGTGTTAGATTCATTGATGCACAAAAACATATGAATATGGAAAAAATTTAAAACAGCAAACAAAATCCACATTCCATTTCAAAATATTTCAAATTCATTACATAATCCCAGTATGCAAAACAACGTTCAGGTAACATATAATTAATACAAAATACGCCAAGAGCGACATATGAAGATGCCCTTTGGATAATCAGAGTATATATAATAAGGCACTAAAACATTTTGCCTTTACAAGAAAGAACATAGCGGAAATAAAAGAACTCTAGTAACAAGCTTGCCTTCTACACGTCCTTGGAAGCTTTATTAGTCTAAAAGAACACCTGAAAACCTTAACTCTTAACTTACTCAATCAATTAAGTACCCGAGAGTTTAAGGGGAAAAAACTTCGAGTCGGACATAAAGCCTGGTATAAATAATAATCTACCATCTCAAACCATTTAGATATCTAGTGAGACCACGCCGCTTAGCGAAACGGGTTTTACCCTCACTAGTATCCTAAAATATTTATAAAACCACTTACGTGCTCCGGCATCCATAATGGTTAAAGCATAGTTTTTGAAACATTATGATGATATGCAAAAACAAGTAAATCAAATCTGGATTACTTATCCCCATTCATTCTGACTATTTGTCTCAATTATTGTTTCTAGGGTTATTATTAACCCGTTAAATGTTTTTGGACTATATGCCCAATTTAATAGTTTTCACGAGCTCACTAAGAAGTTATTGGTAACTCCAATATCTTTTTTGTTATCCTAATTTTCATAGGCTAACTAGGAACCTATTGACTAACAGTCAATATCTTAATCTTTGTATAGTTTTCATGGACTAAGTATAAACCTATTGGCCCATGCCAACATCAATCACACTTTTCACAGGCTGGCTATGAACCTATTGGCCCTTTCCAATATCATCAGTTATATACAGTTTTCATGGGCTTAATGTGAACCTATTGGCCCCTACCAATATTTTTAGTTTAGATTTTAACATTTCTTAGATTATATTCACTACCGGGTCAACTTTGCTGGTTATTCTGCCCATCACCCAAAATACTATTATGGATTAATAACAATGTGAATAAGTGTATGAAGAGGTATACATAACAATAAATAATACCAACACCTTATGGTTTATTTTCTTATATACATTTATGTGTCCTGGTTAAACCCTTTAACCTTATTTTGATAAATAAAAACTTCTTCTTTCGAAACCTTTTATTTGCTTATGCCATGATTATTCCTTTAAATTGAGATTGGGTTTATGTTTTGTAATCTTAAAACATCTCATTCAAAACAAATTGTACATTTCGATGATATCAGATCATTCTTTAAAACATAGCTTCGAAATAAATAAAAGTACCCTTTCGACAGCTTTGGGTTTACTTTTTAAAAACATCTTTTGGGTCAAAATGCTTTTATATGAAAGTATCTCTTTCGAAACCGATTATAAAATTGTTTTGGAAAAAAGGTTGATGGTGTCAGAACCATCTAGTCGAAAGCAATGACCTTTTTTGAATTAAAACTTTGAAGGATAGAGTCGAAACCCCATTTCGACTCTATTGCTTTCAAAACCCTCAACCCCTTTCGGAAGCATTCAGGAAGAGGTTTAGCTTTGGTTAAAACAGAGGCAACCCTTTGACAACATAGATGGCTTTAATATAGTCCAAAGGAAAATTAGCGGCTGGGTTTCAACTTGGTTGAAACCAATCCTTTCGAAAGCTCTTATTTAAAGAAAAGGTGCCCCTTCGAAACCTAACACCCTACATCTTATGGCAACCTTCTTTAAAAGCTATTTATAAAAACTCCTTTCGAAAGCATATGTTTCGACTACGTCAAAAACTTTAAGTAAAACAAGGTAGGATTTAACTTTAGAAAACGAGCTAAGGTTTCGACTCTATAGAGCATCGACTCAGTCGAAAGCCCTTTAAAAAATAGGCAGGCGCTTATCTTTAAAAAGTAAATCTTGGTTTCGACCTTGACGAAAGCATTGCTATCGACACCCTACCTTCCGCTACTTACCAATTCACTTCGTACCAGTTCCATTGATACCATATGCATTGGTTTCGAATCTAATGGTTTCGACTAGATTAATGCGGAGGTAAAGGAGTTGAAAAGTGCCTCTAGAATAGGCGGAACTACCTTTTTTTGAAAAACGCTAGATTATAGCTAAATATAACAATCACTTTATAACTAACCTGCCTATTATAATTCCTTGATTGGTTACTTCAAAACTTTTCATATGCTTTACAATTAAAAACTACCGCCTTTAATTAGATCTAAATCAAAGAAATATAACGTTTAAGCCCTTCCATTTACCAAAACCTACATATGCAGTAAAGTACCTCTTTAAAAATAATTTATTTTCCATAATAAATAATTTGGGAAAAATCCCTAAAAATCATAGCAAAATCACTTTTACCATGTAATCAAACATATTAAAATTTCAAAACTGATTTCTTCCTAAAATACTCGAATAGTATTTTAAACCCAATTATATCATATTTTCCTCTGGAAATTCATAATAAATTTTCTAAAGCTTGGAAAATTCTGAAAATCAAAACCAACCTCCAAAATCTTGTTTTACTTAACATAAATTTTTTCTTTGGCATTCTAAAATCATAAACTCTCGGTTTTGCATCAAAACCGTGCAATTTCATATGTGAATGAATTAAAAAAAATCAAACATAATATAGTTCAAGCATATCATCATCCATATCATAAAAAAAAACGAATTTAATCTTAAATCCAAAAACATGTAATCATAGAATAAAATAGAGATGGTATAAAATCATTATTCACCTTAGAAATGATAAGAAATTTGAGATTTACTGTTGATAAATCCTTTCTAACTTTGATCCTTAGCTTTAGATTGAATTTTTCCTTTTGGATAATGGCCGTCTCCTTAAGGTTTTTTAGTTTATTTTAGATTTGAGAAAATGAACGTGAATGGATAAGGTGAGAAGTCTATAGCCATGTAGAAGGATGTGGCTATTTTTATTAACATGCCCATGGGTAAGCTAATTAGTTAATAACCCATTTAAAGCCCATTTATTTTATTATTAAGCTCGGCCCTCTTATAAATTTTATTCAAATCTCAATCTCCCTATCATCATTATTCTATTTAATTTATCTAAGTAAAGTTTTGGAATAATGTTATCAAAAATTAGGAATGTTACGGGTTCCGTCAAATCTAGACACCGTGTGTCTAAATGTTCCTATTTCTTATCAAAATCATCTCTTTCTCTCTGATTTTTTTGTTCTTAGGTTAATGTGTTTTAGAGTGTTGTTGGGAATGGATTGGTTATCTATGTTTAAGGCTATCTTGGATTGTAGTAGGATATGGTCATAATAAAATATGTGGTAGGAAGAAGCATTGATATGTGTTGTAAAGAGCCTAACATGTTGATGAGCAGTTTTCTTTATTCTCTCGAAGTAGTAAAGAGGAGCATAGGGATATGCCAGTTGTTCGGGATTTCACTGATATTTTTTATGAAGTGCAAGGTTTACCTCCCCACCATGGAATGAAGTTCTGTATTGATTTAATTTCAGGAACCAAACCTATTGTACAACCTTCACAAAGGTTGGCTTCGAAATAGAAGAGGAGCTAGAAGGCTAGAAATTCGACATTTTGTAGAAGCATTTGATCCAACGTAGTACATCTAGTTAGAGATCGTCAGTCGTCTTTGTTACAAAGGCAGATGGTTCCTTAAGGTTATATGTAGATTACAGAGGGTTGAATAAAAGGACTATCAAGAATAAATACCCTTTATCAAATATCGATGGCATGTTTGATCAATTCCATGACGCTCGGACATTTTCTCAATTGGATCTTACCACCTATTTCCACCAATTAATGGTGGCAGAAGAGAGTGTGCCCTTTGTAGCTTTTAGGACTCTATATAGTTTCTACGAGTAGTTATTTATGCCTTTTAGGCTAACTAATGCACCTACTTATTTTGTAGACTTAGTGAATCAAGTATTTCGAGATGTTCTTAATAAATTTGTTCTTGTCTTTACTAGTGACATTCTTGTCTATTCAAAAATGGAGGAGGAGCACAAATATCATTTCAGTGTCGTACTAAATACCTTAAGAAGCCATGTGTTAAAGGCTAAGTGGCAATTTTGGAAATTTAAAGTTAGGTTTCTCGGGCATGTTGTTTTGGGATAAGGCATATTAGTTGACCCAGCTAAAGTTGTTGTAGTTCAAGACTAGAAGAAGCCTGAAAATGCAATGGAAGTTAGAATTTTCTTGGGATTGGCTGGTTTTTACCGTAGGTTCATCAAAGTTTTATCGAAGATTGCTTCTTATCTGATGAAGTTAACAAAGAAAGAAGTTAAGTTCTTGTGGATGCTTAAGTGTGATCAAGAATTCAATAAATTGAAGGAGAAGTTGACTAACACTTGTGTTTTGACTATTCCAGATGGGTGTGGAGGTTTAACCATTTATACGTATGCTTATGGTAATGGTTTGGGAGCAATTCTAATGCAACATGAGAAGGTTATTACTAGTGTAAGTCGATAGCTAAAGGTACATGGGAAAAATTTGCTACACACGATTTGGAGCTTTTGGCTGTTATCTTCGCATTAAAAATGTGGAAGCACTATTTTTTGGGTGAAAAGTTTGAGTTATGCACATACTCTAAATACTTAAAATGTATTTTTACCCATAAAGATTTGAATTTGAGGCAGCGGAGATAGCTGGAATTTCTCGCTTCTTATGATCTGGAGATTCTTATACCCTTGGGAAAGCAAATACTGTTGCAGATGGTTGAGTAGAAATATAGTGATGGTTGCAAATTTAGAAATTAAACCAGCATTGATGGAGAGGATTGCATCTAGCCAAGAAGAAGATCCTATTTTGGCTCGACTCAAGAAGGATATTCTAGAAGGTATTGTTTCTAGCATCCCCAGGACGAATTGAAAATGAACGGGCGCATTTGTATTCAACATGTTAATGGGCTTACGCAAGAAGTGTTAACCTAATGCCACTGTTCAAGCTTATCTTTCCATCTAGGAGTGACCAAGATGTTCAATATGAAAAGGGTATTCTGGTGGAAGGGGATGAAGCAAGATGTGTCGATCTTTGTGAGTCAGTGTGTAAACTTCCAGTAGATTAAGTGTGACCAGCAAAAGTCAACTGGACTGATTCAACCACTTGAGATCCCTATGTGGAAGTGGGAGCAGATCTCTATGAACTTTATTGATGGGCTTTCTAGGTCAAGAAGTGGAAACAAAGATATATGGGTTATATTTGACCAGTTGACCAAGAGTGCTCATTTCGTTCCTGTTAAGCTGACTAGGACTGCTACAAGTCCGACGAGTTTGTATGTGAAGGAAATTCCGAGGCTCCATGTATTCCTTATAGTATTGTAAGCGACCGAGACCCGATATTCACTAGTAGGATCTGGGAGGGACTACAAACTGCCTTAAGGACCTTGCTAAATCTAAGTACATCTTACCATCCCCAAACAAATGGGCAGACAGAAAGAGTGAACCCCCCAGATAGATGGTCAGACGGAGAAGTGAACCTAATCTTGGAAGATTTATTACGTGCATGCATTCTCAATTTTGGAGGTTCTTGGAAAGATCTTTTACCCCTATTCGAATTCATTTACAACAATAACTACCAGGTAAGCATTGCTTTGGCTCCTTTCGAAGCTTTTTATGGTCGTCCATGCTACTCTCCTTCATGTTATGTTGAGTCTGGTGATGGAATTTTTCTTGATCTCGACATGACCTTAAAGCCAGCGGGAAGGTAGCTGATATTAGAAGGAAGATAAAGGAGGTGCAGGATTGGCAGAAGTGTTATGTGAATCGAAGGCACAGGGATATATAGTTCTTAGTAGGGGGTGTTTGTGAAGGTCTCTCCGTTGAGAAGCGTTGTGAGGTTTGGGGAATTAGGGAGGCTAGGCCCTTGTTATATTGGCCCATTTCCCATACTAGACCGGATTGGTAGACTTGCATATAAAGGGAAGTTACCAGATTGAATATTAGATATGCATAACGTATTTCATGTATGTTATTTATGTAAATATGTACACAACCCTTCGACGATGATAGAACCGGCACAACAAGTGAATTTGGAATTTCAGCCTAACCTAACCATTCTTAGACGACCTATTCGTATCATCGCTTGAGATATAAAGTGATTGAGGATGAAGGATGTGAATCTTGTTAAAGTTTAGTGGAGTGGTGATGATAAAGATGTACCTGGGAAACCGAGGTCTATATTAGGGATTCTTGTCTCGAGTTACTGTCGTATTTGTTTGTATTTTGTCGTATCTTCTTAGTGTACTCACCAGATTGTAGTAGAGGAACTTTCTTTGTATCTTTTTGTTGAATGATATCATTTGGGTTTTTTCCAATGTCTTTTGTTGTGTATGATTAATTTTGAGGATGTAATTTCCTTTAAGGGAGAAGGATGAATGACTCGTAATTTAATAACTTTAAATTTTGAATATTTAATATGTTTTTAAATATTTAAATAATGGATTTTATAACTCAAATAAACCTCTTCTTAGTAATAACTAATAATTGTAAAATCGTTTTAAAATTTGGTTTACAAAATTAGTAGTTCGAAGAAAAACTGAAAATGTGTTCGAAAATCGTTTTTGGATTTTCTAACTTTCATCGTCTAAAAGTTGTCGGAATATATTGTGTACCCTAGAGAAATACACACACGCACTTATATAAATAACATAGAAAATTGTAACAACCCATATTTTAAATAAAAATTATTTGGAAACTTTGATTTTAAATCATTTTAAAATTGAAAATTTAGTATTTCACAATGTAATTTTGGGATTTGTTGAGAATTATTTTTCCAAATATGATGAAATAAAGATTTTTCAAAATTTTTAAATTTTGGTCAACTTTGGTCAAAGTTTGACTTTCAGTTGAAATTTTTAAATTTGAATTTATAATTTATTCTTTTTCTTTATAGCTAGAAATGATTTTAATATTCTCTCTGCTTTTCGTTTCGTCAAATTCTGATTTATACTTTTTAAATCTACAAAGTTTCAGCGTTTTACACGTAAATATTTTTCAGTATTTTATTTTCTACTTCATTTTGGCTTTGGGCTTGATTTTGTTTGTGTTTTTGGCTTGTTTTGTTATTGGGCTTGGCTAATGGGCTTAGGAATTTCCAAAGAGACACGTCTTTGTCCATTCATTTGAAAAGATGTCTTTCCATTTTCCATTCACGTACAAAACTTTCCTCTCCTCCTCTCTTTCTCATTTTCACTTTCCTGAACAAAAAAATCACAGTAAGTTTTCCTACTTCTTCTTCTTCTTCTTATTCCTTTTCTTTTTGTTTCTCCTCAAACATAGTTCGTCCATGCCATACTCATCCCCTAGCCGACCTCATCTCCACCCTCATCACCGTCTAGTGTTGACCGACCACCACTTCATCACCACTTCAACCATAGCCGTGACCCTAGATCCAAAACCACCACCACCCTATTGCCTAAACCCTAGCCGATCCCATACGTTCATCTCTCCTCTTCTCTATGCCTCGGCCACCACCTCCTTTTGCTTAGCCGTGGCCATCACATCCTCCTTTAGCCGTGATAATTCAAGTGCCTTGACCCATTGCACCACTTGACCTAAGCCTTAGCACATAGGGTCGAACCATTGAGCCTAGGCCGAACCCAAAAGACACTTGTGTCTTGTCTTTTTGCCTTTCCCCTTGCCGTTTTGCCTTTCCATCCCTTCACCTACCCATAGCCGTACCCTATGCACCCCATAGCTGTACCATACGTACACCATAGCCGAGCCTAGCATGCCTCAAAACATCATGGCCGAGCCATGTTTTCATGTTGGCTAGCCTATATGCAAAGTGGCCGAGCCACTTGTACTTGTTTAGCCAAATTTGCTTTTGTTTGTTTAATTCTTTCTTGTGTAACCATTTGCTTATATATGTTTTATTTTTATTTGTTTACAAGATTTGGATCTTGGCTTTTCTTCCATTCAAGTTTGATTCGTGCTTTGTCGTGTTTTTCGAAGTTGTCTTGTTGTTTGAATTATCATCTCTAGCCAAAGAAGGTAAGTTTATCACTCTTGACTACGTACTTATATTAAAGTAAATTGATGACTTGTGGAATTGTAGTAGTGATATGCTATTATGATAGTAGTTTCATATATGCCCATGATACGATATTATATGATGATATCACCTATGTTATACCCGTTTTATCACATGACATGATATGTTATGCTATTATGTTTATTTCACTTTCCGTTTCTCACACTACAAGTTCCCTCATTATGGGTTGAAATGACACATACACGAACAGACTTTAGAATATGGAAAAATCATTATGAGCTGAAATGATAGGCTCAAGCGATTTTTATTCTATTTGACCTGGGATTGTGGGTTTGAAATGATAAAACCCGGGATTTTATATTTAACGGATTGAAATGATACATATCCGTACAACTTGACCTAGGTTATAAAATATCATACAGACCCATGGTAAATTTTTAAATAATAGTTTTCTATTTTTTTTAAAATATTTTGAATTTTAAATATTTGAAATTTTAACTTGAATTTTTATTTAAATGATTTAAATAATAGATATTGGTTTTCTAATAAGTTAAAATTTTATAAGTAAATAAATGGTTTAAAACTAAAATTTAAAGATTTTATCTATGATATAAACTTTTAGTATAATTTAATAATCAATTTGATTTAATATGGAATTTTAAATATTACCTAGTAATAGTGATAGATTTTATTTATGAAATGGATAGGTTTCATATAATAGAATAGATTTTATAAAACAATGATAAAATTGAAGATATTATGTTTTAAACATGTTTTAGTAAAATTTGTAGCATTTTCAAAAATGCTATGCTATTTTTAGTTATGCTTTTAAAATGTTATGCCATTTTTAGTTATGCTTTTAAAATGCTATGCTACTTTAGGTTATGTTTTAAAGTGATACTATTTCTAAAAATGTAACATTTTCGAAGTGCTATTATATAAAGGTCACATTTTTCAAAGTGTTATGGTTTCTACTTATTACATTTTTTAAGTGTTATAACTAAGTATATAGTTTTGGAAATGTTACAACTTTGGAAAAATGGATATTATTTTGAAAGTATAATGACATTGGATTTAAATGGTTTTGGAATAGATATGTTTTGTTCTTGAAATCTAAACCATTTGAAATAAATAAGCATGAGTTATAATAACGATTGGTTGTTAAAGAGACCGGGATCAGAAGTTGTTATACTCTCCGCCAATTGCGAAAACCACCTTAACAACTGTGTACTGGGTGGAGATTCCAGAATGAAGTAGGATGGTGGCGATGATCCTATATGAGATATATACATGGACCATACTCCCGTGAGTTGGCATAAGGTGGCTAAAATAGGAGCGATTCTCGGGCTAATGAGGTAGCTCCTCTGATCGGACACATTCCTTCGATACCATTCTATAACTTTGTGATTGATTGGGTGCACCCTTTGATTTTTTTTGGGAGTGTGGCTCGAGGTGGGAAGTAGTGGCTGCTATGCGTTACCACCAGCCCGGATGCTTAATTGGTATATCTATCCTGGCATTGCCTAGCTATGCCACGTCACCTACCCTAGCGCGCCTTGTACGAGTTTGATTTGTGTCGTACCTATGGAGTATCCTCGAGTAGCCTCCCGATCTAGAGGTACTACAGTACTGTATAGACTATTGGCACTATAAAATGTGTTAAGGTGGAAAATGTAAAGCCTTAACACTATTTTTAAATAGTTTACTTTACTTTAGACATTATTATAATAGTGTATACTACTACATAGTAGATAGTTTAACGGATCCTTAAAGGATGGGAGGTCCCAAGCATCCTTTAAGTTACTTGTGCATTTCTATTACAGTTCACTTGAGTTGATTTACATTTTATAAGTATGTATGTCCTGACTCGAGTGTTTTGTGTTTTTCTTTACGCTTGGGTCAGCCTAAGTGTCACAGCTTTGGATTTCACCTTCTGGAGCTAGAGAATTGCTGGAGATTATCTACATATCTAGTTGTCTATCTATTTCTATTTCAGTTATTTCTATTCAGCTTATGTATTAGTGGACTTCTATTGTATTTGCTTTCAGACTTTTGTATTTTGTATTTTTTTGAGACTATGTATGTAGTAGCTTCATGAACTACTATGGTTATTTATTTCCGATGCGAGTTATTCTGATATTATGTGTCTGTGATTCTGTGATTAGTTTTATTTGCTACAAAGTATATTAACAATCTGTTGTTTTGAATTGCTCAAGTCCGATATGTGTGGTTTTATTACCGATTTGAATGGTCCAAAATAGTGGGTCGTTACAAAAATGATTTGAGTTAATAAGTTTAAAAATATTTACTTAAGTAAATAAAGTAATGTTGACTTTTCTTTTAAAAATTTAAATAAAAGAAAATGAAAAAGGAAAAGGAAATGTCACATAGCGTGACACATCAAAGTACATATATAAAGGTGTGAAATGATGGGGATGAGTTGGAGAGGAGAAGATGGCATGTGGAATGGGTGAAGGGAGGTGGTAATGTGGCACTTGATTACGGAGGGTAAATGAACTAAGAGCAAAATGGTAAGTTTCCTATCTCATTTTATATAACAACAATTCTTTTTTTTTCAATTCCCATTTTCATTTAATTTTCAAAACTTCACTTCTTCTTTACATGCTCTTTAATGGCTTCCATAAAATTACAAGATAAAAAATTCACTTTTTCCACTTTAAAACCCTTAAAACTTAGTTAAAGTACTTTCTTTTTTTTCTACATCTCATATACTCCACAACAAGACCCAATTCCACCCCCAAACCTTATAAGGACGAGCCCATATGACCCATGGACGAACACATCTAGCCCCTTTAGGCTCAAAAATTCAAATTTTTATAAAGAAAAAAAAGTTCGGGTGTTAGTACAAGGTGTGGTGGTAGTTTTACTTGATTCGGCTGCTTTTTGGTGAGTAAATCTCACCTTTATAATCCAAAGTTTTAAGCTTTATTATTGATAATAATAATGGTTATTAGTTACTTGTTTTATATGTGTTAGAAAGTAATGATTGTTGGCTTGTTTTCTGCTTTAAGCGGGTGACATCTTTAGTAGTTAGTAAACGACTTGAGATTATTCGAAAAGTTTAAGTAAATGATTACAAGTAATGCTCTATCAACATTTTAGGAATGTTATTTGGCTTCGTATATATGCCCATACTTGTGTTATGTGATGCTTGGTTGAATAAATGACATATGAAAGTGTTTATAGAAGTGTCCGTATAGCGATAATTGCTATATCGACACTTTGAAAATATTACCTCTGTGGGAAATCTTTTTGTATGATATTGTGCTTGGGTTTTACAAAGTTGATTATCATTTAAATAATGATGTGTTTAAAGTTAATTAGTCATTTTACTAATGATATTTGAAATTAATTCATTAATCATTTTAAATAATGATGAATAAGGCTAATTAATTATTTAAATAATGATGTGTTCAAAGTTAATTAATCATTTTAATAATGATATTTAAAATTAATTAATCATTTTGACAAATGGTGATTAAGGTTAATTAATTATTTAAACAATGATGTATTTAAAGTTAATTAATCATCTTAATAATGATATTTAGAATTAATTAACCATTTTAATACATCATGTTTAAGGTTAATTAATCATTTAAATAACAATGTATGATAATTAACCATTTTGTTAATGATGTTTTGAAATTAATCTATCATTTTAATAATGACGTTTTAAAGTTAATTGATCATGTTAAATAATAATGTTTGAAGTAATTAATCATATTTGAAGTTAATTAATCATTTTAAATAATGATGATTAAAGTAATTAATCATGGTCAAAGTTGGTTCATCAATTTTTTTTAAAAAAAACCCTACTCCGGAGAGTAGAGCTAGGGAATTCAGCTGTCCGCCACACTGACCCCTTTTTTAGCTAGCCCAGCACAGAGATTTGATGCCCCCAACCATATTAATGTTGTTTAAGGTTAATATTTATGATGTGGAATCAGCACAAGTTCGGTTTTTAAAAGTTTAAAAATTTTGATTTTGTTATGTAAAGAATGAGAAATTGAATTTCTATAATCGATATCGCATATATGGAAAGGATTTAGTCATACTCCTAGCACCAAACGTCGAGGTATGAAAACGAGTTTCTATCTCGAAGGTTAAACATGTTACCAAGGCATTGATATCCTATATCGAAAATGACTAAACTAAAGAGCATGTAGACGTTAATCTATGTGGCGCTGCTCCCATTAGGGTATTATCACCTCTACTCTAGATTGGTTTCAGTTATATGCACACTAAAATACGAAATACTCATATTCTCGGTAAGGTTGGTGGGATATGGCTTGTGCATTTCTGAGAGAATCATATAGAAAATGAACCATTTAGTCGTGGTTGGAAAATTTCTCTTTCCTTTCCTTGCCTTTGATTCAAACCTATGAATTTGTTTTCTTAATTTCATCGAGAAGTGCCTAGAGCTCTTCTCGATGTTTAATTATTTATGTTCATTCTCTAAGTTTAGGTTTTGATCTTGCTTAGGCCCATTCTTTCAAGTTTGGGTTTTGTTCTAAATTGTTTATATTACTTGTGGTTGGATGTCATTATTGTAAGGGGAAACCCATTCTGTAATTGATGGCCTGGACTCACCTATTGTTGTTTATCTATCTAGTTATATATTTCCAATTTTATATCTATATATGTATGTGTATTTTGGACCAGCAAGTGTAAAGGCATCGTGTATAACTGCCTAGGCTAATAGTAGTAGTACTTTTTTGTACTCTGATAACTCCATGTTAAGGAGTAACCTTTTGCACTCTTGTATTATTATATTATAATTAACCATTCTGTTGTGAGATTTTCTGTTCTGTTCTTTTATTTTTCCCCACGATAATTCGTCTTTTCGATGCTTGGGCTATGACACACGAATACTATGGATGTATTAAGTGTCGTTCCTAGGGGTCAGAAAGGTGGATCGTCATATACAACTACAATACAATATAGGTTTTCATTGTCGCTTAGCACCAAATGCATGTATACATATACCTGCTCGTGCATGTATACACACAAGTACATTCAAGTGAGCAATTCAACCATTACTGGTTCTAATATTACTTTTATTTTCAGAACTTACTTGATAAAAGTCTAATATGGTCTTATACCCTTTTATAGAATCTTTTTTCTATTTTATAAAATGTTTCATTAGCTTATATATCAACTCTAAGCTATTAAATACTTAATTATCTAACTTGAAATTAAGTATACTTCATATTACTATTTTATAAAATCTCATATCTATTTTATAAAATATAATCTTCATTCATAAAATCTTCAAACAATTTTATAAATACTAATTTAAGCTCATTGGCACTCTAATCATTTTAATGGTAGGCGTAGAACTCCAAAACCCTTTAATTAGTTTACTAACCTTTTTGTACATCAATTCAAATGGATCAACTAGTTATTGCTAATGACATGCACATCATTTCTCTTCACAATTAACTCCAAATCAAACAATAACACCACAACCAATCACCCAATTAGCCCAAGTCAATTCTAGGGCTTACTAACTATTTTCAAAATATAGTAATTAGAGTCTTAAACAATTAAAGGGTCAATGAAATTGTACTTACAACATAAAAACAAGTTCAAACTAACCTAAACATTCTTCAATCACTTCATATATTTCTATATTAGGCCATAAACGAAAATATGAAGTAAAATATGCAAATTAATAAGGAGAATCATCCCACTCACCTTAATTAACCCATGTTATGCTCTAATCACCAAATCCCCAAATTAGATTTCTTTAAATTCCGAAATTAGGCTCCAAACTCCATTCCATGCAAATCCCTCGACATGTTTTGCAGAGAACAAGGAGAGAAGATTCATGGTGATTTTTATTTAATTTTAAGGAATTTATTTAGAGGGGTTAGGGCTTGGGGATTAAGAAGAGATTATGGAGTGATTAGGAGAGGATTAGTGGAGTGGAGAGGAAATTAACATGGAATGAGAACAAGATGAAGAGTTTAGCTAAATATAGGTTATGTTAGAGGCAAGCTAGTGCGCTTAGCCTAATTTTCTTCATCTGACACTATTCATCCACGAAATTCTTCGCTCCAAACATAGTCAAGTTTATACTCATTTTACTTGCATCGAAAAAACAAACTCAACCACTGGTGTAGCGATTCCTAATTTTCTCATTTGTAAATATCAAGTATAAGAAGCGTTCTATCGCTAATGATTATTTAAATTAATCATTTAAATATTTGATCATTAAAATTACGGGGTGTTACATTCTCCCTCCTTGAAAGAATTTCGTCCCTAAAATTTATATGAGTACGAGAAAGTTATAGGACTAACCAATCTTTAGAATCTCAGTTTTGGAAAGTACCAACAGTACCTTCCCTTGTGCATTCAACGCTACATAACTTCCTAATCAGAATGCATCACACACTATGAAATATGCGATGATCTATGTCATCCCACATATCCTAAAAATTTTTATCTCCCTTAAGAAAGCTACTCACTATTTAAATGTTAATCTAAACAAATAAGCATTTAGACAACTATACATTAGCTCTCAAGTAACTAATCGCACCATACAAAGAGGATTATGCGTTAATAAAGAATTCAAACACTATAACCTTAGTGTAGTAACAGATACTAATATAGTCATACATGAAAACCAATAGGATAGTAAGCCCAAGTGAGTCAGTATCAAAATATACCACTAACTCCGAGTCTCATCAGAAGGCAGAGGACTCGTATGGATCACATCTCGCCCCATTGTGAGCATGGATGATAGGCGATCTATTCCAAATAGCTAAGGATCAAAAATTGATACCTATCATTACTGATGAGTAGAGTCAACAATGGACACTTATTGCGATCCAACGATTCTAGATAAACATGGCCAGCACATAAACGTATTCGATATATATCATGATCCAATAATAAGCATGGATACTAATATAAGGCCAAAGATCTACAAGGCTACCAATATGAGGCCAATATAATGTATGATCACTAACATAAGATCAATATTATGTACGGTCACTAATGTAAGACCGATACGATGTACAACCACTAATATAAGACCGATACGATTTATCTAACTATATATACCCATATATTCGGATAAGTATTCCAATTATTACTTAAATTAAAAATCACTCTTAATTACAAAATTATAATTACCATACAAGCAATGAACACATAGAACAAGCGATAATCAATCAACAACAAACAACAATCGGGCAATATGCAACAATCAAATCATAGCAAGCAAGAATAAGCAACAATAATTAGCATACAAATGATTAAACATGCAAACAAGCAATCGACAAGAATCAACAAACAATAAAAATCAACCAACATCAAAGTCAAACAACAACCACAAACAAGATCAAACGGTTGCAACAATAGCAAGCATAAATAATAACAAGCAACAAACAAACCTAAGCAACAAATAAGAATACAAACAATGAAATATTTAAACGATTCTACACCAATACGCTTGGTAACCATCAAGAGTCAAACACACATGTTGATCTATAGACTCCAATGAGTTCATTCGACATTCAAAAGGAATAAATGCCTAAGTGATGCAACTTCTTTCATCAATATAACACACGAACGACTACAGCACCTCTCGGCTACAAAGTGGAAAATTATATGATGTGGAGGATCATTGAGCCTCGAAGCTCTCAAATAAATCCAATAATCCATGCCTCAACTTTTCTTTTCTTTCGAATAAAACTCATTCTCTAGAATAGAAAATTATACAAATTAAATCATCACTAAATAAAGATTTACAAGGGTTTGCACGGGTTCAAATCTAGCTTGACTGCACAATGTTAATAAGGATAACATACTAAGTGCACTACCATGCTTGTCTAACAAGCATCATCTCGTCACTTATAAGATTATCTGAATTGCTACAAAACTAGTTGAGAAATCCTTTCCCGAACTATCCCATGTAATAATAATTATATTATACTAAAATTATAATTACTAAAGATTATTCCAAATGGCACGATCCCCATTCCAAATCTTTGGTTGCTCATAAGCTTTCTTTGTTAAATTAGGGTCGACCACCTAACTCTATCCATGCGAACTCTGATTTGGTTCCTTGATCCGACTATAGAAATCTCCATGCATGACTAATGTTATGCTTTGAAAATCTCTCAGTCATCTCAAAAATCCAACTCAAGTGCTCATTTGTCAAAATCAAGTGAAAAACCTTATCCTAACTGGTGCAAATATCTAGAAAATCTACGCTCGAACTACAGGTTAAGAACTGGTACGCGACTGGACCAATCTTTAGAAAATATCCCTTTCGGCACATGGAATTACTCCTATCATCTAAGGTTTACTGACACAAAGAAAACAATTAAACTTGAACGACTCTAAGAAAACGCCCATAAGTCATCTGCTTGCCCTCTGCTTATTACTGGGCATCCACCGAATCCTATCTGGATATAAATTCAAGTAACACTTCATCGACCAATCCCACTCAACTTGAAATTTTATGCATCAGGTCCGAAGGGTAACACTTCAGTCGCTTCACCTTAGCTTTGTAGTTAAGGATGCTCTATAAGGTTTATCTCTACTGAATGATTTACCTACTATGAAAGGTGTCAAGTTTAGCCTAGCTACCGAGTAACTGGAAACATATAAAATATATTGTTCACGTGTTGGAAAAAACAAAATCGAGTTCCTAAAATTAGAGTATACCTCACTACATAAGCTTCTTCCAATTGTCTTAAACTGTAAGCTTGTTATGACTCGGCAATGCCTAAGAAGCACAAGTCATCATCCCTTACACACTCTTTGAAAATGTAGGATAGTCCTTTTCAAGTGATCAAGCCGATCGCATGTGAAGCACTTATGTTTTATATTACCTGGATGACAGCTCATAGTAAAATGTCACCCATATGTCATAAGAGTGACATACTAGGCTTGCTTTTCATTTTCGAACAAGCTCAATATTCTTTGTATCATGGTCATTTCACCTCGATTGGAGCTTCGATTGCTTTTCCACGTTTCTTACTTCAAACGATATCTCATAAGCATTCTCATAAAGGAGAACCATCCCAAAGAGATATTCGAAAGTGAACCCTAATTAGGATAAAGCTAAAAAATGAACCCCCAACTAATGCTTAAGAACCAAGACAAATCTCTTTGACCAAAACAATGGAGTACCGACCACCTCAAACCCCAAAAACAAAAGGTTGAATCGATCAACACTCCTTCACTAATAAGCAGTCCTACTTAGAATGGATGTAGTACCCAAGCTACATGCTCTTCTTGATCTTAGAAATGAACTGAGAACTTAAAGCAATGCCTGAATAAATTTTGAATCATAGGTCTTCTTATCAGCCACAAAAACACTACATCCTACCCAGCAAAACTCTCTTCTAAATGTTGAGAATTACTTTTCCAAACGAGAACATTCCCTAGACCTATAACGATGGAAGCCTTCTCATGCATGTGTCCAAGACCGTGCCTCAGCAACAAGCTTAGGACTCAGATATGGCTCCCCTCCAAGGCTAATGAAAATTTGACATTACTTTAAAGAGTCTAAAGCTGGTGGAGCTAGAAATACCGATTTCCAAAGGGCCACACCACTTCTGGCACTAACCGAAGTCAGTTGGAAATGTTCATGGGGACAGAACCTCTTTGGCGGTAGCTAAATAGTCTAGGCACCTCCAACTGCTTATCCACGATCACTCATGTATTCTGTCTTCTCATATGGATAACTTGACGGAAATAACCTAGCAACTAGTGGTAGAAACAAATCAAGTTCAAAAGAAAGCGGTGTATACATTATCACATAGTATAAAAATAAAAATACGCTCTCTTAACATTTCTCCTTTGACCAGATTGATTAACTCAAACGGGACTACTTGGTCCAAGGGTTGAGCCTAAGCTCTGAAGTAAATGTAACAACCTCCCTTCGTAGTACCCATAAGTATGCTCCTTACATCATCGCACAACTTTCGAATACCATAAAAGACAGATCGTCGGGGTAAAATAAGAAGAAAACACTAAACCAAGACATCGATAAGATATCACAACGACATGACAACATATATTATACTGAATATACATGAATAGAATATAATAAAGATATACTAGTGACCGCAATAACAATGGCAACTAACAAATAAATATCAGTACAGGATAGTCAGAATACATCAACTCCAAAAGCATGGAGTTTCGAATTAATATCTGATACAACAGTCTCATATACAAATAACTGGTCTGTCATGTATAAATAAAATAATAAGTATATATATATATCTCAAAACAGCGATGCCAAGGCTCCAAAATACTCCAATTGTACACTCTGCTAGCATACCCCAAAAGCACCTAAATCTCGAACTACTTAATCGAGTACCCGATAGTTGTCATGACATAAGTAGACAAAGAAAAAACGTAGGTTGGTCATAAATCCTGGTGTAAGGGGAACTATCTCAAAACACTGTATATTAAAACTATTTACAAATAAACAGGAGCTACTAAATCACAGCCGCCCTCTCCACAAAAGTGGCTTTGGGGAAATTCGAGCTACCTATAAATAAGTATAGTAAACTTATCTAAAAGATAGGAAATCATACTATAACTGCTCTTCTCCTGGTACAACAAGTTAGCACAGTATCTTCCATTGCACTATACTAGCCCAAAACCACTAATAATGTAGTATAAATATACCATGATCAAACCATGAACCCAAAACAACGATCACTACTACTAAGATTGACAAGATATGCCCAACGTGTATGGCCACTGCTGCTAAGATCAATAAGAAAAGCCTTAAAACAAATGGTCACCACTATTAAGACCAAGCATTCGTACAACTACAAATATAGGATCCCAAAACATACAGTCGATCAGAACAAGATAAAGCTATTCATGGTCTCAAAAGACCATGTCGAATGTGTCATAGCCATCAACAAGCACTCTAGGTACACCCTAAGAAAATCGATACCTGGGTAGGTCACATAAGTCCATACCCTTGGTGTGTTACAAACAAGTCAATACTAAATAAATCACATATTATTCTAAGATCAAAATTTTAAAGCATGGTCCATTAGTGTGTCACAACAAGTCAAGACCAAAAAAATCATATATTACTTCAAGGTAAAAATCTTAGGGTACATACATACTCTGTATATATAACGCATGGAATCGCCATGTACGGCTCCAATCACCATGGCCTAGAAATCCATCGGACAAATAACCCCATACTAATCCGAATCGCGTTCCAAACGGAACACATGACCTCCACATCATAATACTCCTCTATTATACCCTCTCGGTCTACCTCAAAATTTATAGGTTAGGAATACGTTCTGGGGTGGGTCCTAAGTGGGTCCCAAAATCAAATTTCTCCAAATCCCATTGAAATTTCCTAGGTTGTAGCCCTTTAAAATGGTGAATAATGGTCCAAACCTTACCTCAATCTGACTTCGTATGCGAAAGTTATCGGTTTTTTAAAACAAGAATATATAGTTTCAACCGACTAATCTTGGGGATTCAATTGACTGAATAAGGGCAGTGATCCCCTTGACCAGTTAACTGAATGGATCCTTTCAGTCTACTAAAATGAAAGGCTCCTAGGAATGAACCTTGGTAGGAGCAAACCCCATAAAACGATCGCCAATTCGTCTAACGTTCCTTGCGACACATCGCCGGATGAGTCGCCTTGCTACTAGAGTCTGCCGCCATCTCATCGGAAATTTTTAGTGTTTTCAAAGTGGCTTCTTAAGAATATGAAAAATGGTTTCCATACCAAAATCCACTCTCTGATGAATAGTGTACAACGGGCAATTATAACGAACCAGCTTCCTTTAACACGCCAAAACATCATTCTCGACCTTCTTGCCTTATGCATAGCCCATACGTGCATTGATACATTCATTCGTGCACACTTATACACATATGCTCATGCAATGAACAACCATAACACAAATCATATTGCGAACTTCACAGGGAAAATTGCACGGCGCGATATACTCTCACAACTTAGTGCATGCAATAGTCGTTATGGCTATGTGAAATGCTCATAATGGACTTGTAATCAATTATATTTATGTACAATTGAACAATTGCAAACGTATACAAACAACCAATCACATAACAACTATAAATACAATAAAATGTTGGTCTTAATTGTTGATTAGCTCTAAATTCACATATACGTATACCTAGTCATGCACACAAACACACACATTCAAGTGATCAATTCATCCATTACTAGATCAAATATTACTTTTATTTACAAAATTTCTTCGATAAAAATCTAATATGGTCTTGTACTATTGTTTGCAACCAAATTGGCTGCAAACACTCAAGAATAGGTTTATGTAGAGAAGTAAATGAAGAAAACTAAATTAAAATAGAGGAGTATAGAAAAATTATAAGAAAATCAAAACAGAAGTCAATAAAACTAGGATTTATAGTGATTCGGCGTCGTTGCCTACATCTACTTTGAATATTCTCTTTATTGATTCACTATAATCTTGATTGCAGTAGCAAACAACATGAAGTAAGAGAGTAATGAAGAAAGTTGATGAAAATAAAAGTGCTATGTAATCGGCAACTTAAAGATCCTCAGAATGACCCACGAGGCCAGTATTTATAGGTTGATCAATGAATGATCGGCTCACATTCATCTTGTTTCTCCTATTCGCATTCCGGTGATCGAAATTTTTTCAAAGTACGTCTGAATCACGTTCATTTGTGTCTGGTGTGGTTCAATATTGACCGTCAACCCAACGGTATGATATTTTGGTGTGGATCGGTATTGACCTTCGACCCAAAAATTGACCTTCGACCCAGCACCAGGAAAGTTTGTGTGGATCGATATTGGCCATCGACCCAGCGGCATGATATTTTAGTATGGATCGATATTGACCGCTGACCCAGCGGCACGATATTTTGGTGTCGATCGATATTGACCGTCGACCCAATGGTATGATATTTTGATGTGGATCGATATTGACTGTTGACCCAATGGCACAATATTTTTGTGTGGATCAGTATTGATCGTTGACCCGGCGACACATATTTTGGTGTTGATCGATCCATCGACCCAGCGGCACGATATTTTGGTGTGATCGATATTTACGGTCGACCCAGCGGCACGATATTTTTGTATGGATCGATATTAACCGCTGGCCCAGCGGCACGATATTTTTTGTGGATCGATACTGATCATCGACCCAGCGGCACTATATTTTGGTGTGGATCCATATTGACCGTCGGCCCAACGACATGATATTTTGGTATGGATCGATATTGACCGTCCACTAACGGCACAATATTTTGGTGTGGATCGATATTGACCGTCGACCCAGCAGCATAATATTTTAGTGTCACCCGTAATTTTGGAAGTTGTTCTAACTTGTTTTGTATTAAGGCCTTCTTGCGGTCGTTGCCTTAAGTTGTAAAGAACACTAAGCCGGAGCTATAGTGAGCTGTCATATTCAGTATTTAGTAGTTTGTACTCCTGCCTCTAGTCTTGGGCTAGCATAGTTAATTGTGGATGGTCAAATTCCATGCATAGTACGTTTATACTCCTCCTATTGGTTTCATGCCGGAGTTTATAGAATAAAGAATGGTTCAACTCCACTCATTTATTCATTCATGTTCGTATCCACACTCTGGGATATGATTTAGTTAGTGGGTGGTCAGATCACACCTAATTTGAATTTATACTCTAGTGCGCTATGGGGACTTAGGTTATTTCGAGAGCAATTTGACCGTACTCCTTTTGGTCGCCTTGATTTCGTTCCAGTCCTACAGTCCGAGCAGGAATTTTTCAATCTCCACATTGTCGGCCATATTTTTTCCTTATTGCATGTCCCATTCTTTGGATCATTTATGGGAATTGTTAATCGAACAAATCAATGGAGCTCATCTTGTTTGATCCCATCGACGATTAGTATGATTGATCGATTTCAAACTTCGAGAGCCTGTTCACACGTATCGATATCAATGAGTTTAATTATGTACTTAGCATACAATGCAATAACAATCATATATACAAAAGGAGCTTGAAGCTTTATATATTAAATGGAAAGGAACTAACTAATCTGTCTTATTACATATTTGAAAAATCAAATGCTATAGCAAAGCTCTTAAAGTAAATAGAACTGAAATGTAAAGGAAATAATCTACGTGAAACAATGTCGTAAATGCTTGTTATTCCACGCTCTTGGAAGTGTAATGCCATCGACAGTCGCTAGTCGGGAAGTTCCTTCTCCAAGCCTTTGTTCAATGGAATATGGTCCTTCCCAAATCGGATTCTATATCTCTATAGAACAGGCTATGGCGCTTGAGCCAAGGCCAAGCCGCTGGTTGTCAATCTTCAGTGGTTAGGATATGGAAAGCTTTGTCCACTCCCTTTCCCTTCTCCTTATAACAAGCTTCCTTCATTTCAGCTAAATAACAGGCTCACCCTGTCGTATGATCACCTTGAACAACTCCCATGCCATTATCTATTGGGAATTTAAAATTTAGACACCATAGGGCAAGAGTTGCCCGGAATTCAGCCATGGCCGGTCGGCCTAGAGAAAATTGTACGGAGAGTCGACGTCCAAAACAATAAATGGTATGATCCGCACTCTCCTTCGTTCACCTTCACCCAAGACAATAGGTAATTCTAAGTATCATACAGCCGCAGTTGCCACGACATTAAAACCATGTATACGAGCTTTAGACGGTTTTAAATCTTTGGCTTCTATCCTCATTTGATCATACACCTTCTTGAAAATTATATTCACCGAGTTTTCACAATCAATCATGATCCTTCTTACCAACGCAGGGCCGATATAACTGAAATGACCATCCGGTCAATTATTGGAGCATCTACGTTGTCCGCATCCCTACTTCTAAACAAAATATCATAGCCATTGTGCGTTGCTGGTTCGGCGGAGTTCCATCTTCCGTATTTAAATAGAATTCAAAATCTACATGCCTTATTGCGCTAGCATAACGCTCCATCTCTTGCCAACTCCTATCTAAAGGGTGCGATCTTCAAACTATCATGTTTATCACCAGTCTTTCACTAGTCCGCGCAGGCTCCTTGGCCCTATGTGGAGCTTGTCCTCGATTGGGGCCAGATGTCCCATGTCCGTTATCCTATGGAGTTTCACAAACTATTGCAATTTATTTTCCTGATTCAACTTTTCAATAGCGTCCTAGAGATGCCTGCTTTCATTTGTATTGTTCCCATAACACCATGAAACCGACAATACTTTCCAGTCTGTTTCTGTCTCTCTTACAACTCATTTGGATTGACTTCCTGTATTGCATTATGTTGCAAGTGGATAGATAAATGTTTTCCATGTATGTCTTAAACGGTATGTATATTGCATACATGGGAATCCTAGGTCTTGTTCCTCCAGACTCCCTCTTCTGGTCTCGATTCCTATCCCCATTTCTCTTTTGTTGATTTGGCTTGTTCTGAACATTAACCTAGACTTTCCCGAAACTATCATCAGACTACTTTATTGAAATGTTTCTTTGTACTGCTCCTCCTCTCGGTCCTACAACATTGTTTATCCTAGAGTACCTGGCTTCCTCCGTCCTCGAAAACCGAGCTGCCTTTGAATATAAGCGCTCCAGTGTAGCCGGCGGTTTTCCAGCTAGCCAATCACCAAACTTAGATTTCGGATAGATCCCTCTCGTTATGGCCATAAGTATAGCATGATCATTTAGGTTACTGACTTCCGTAGCAGCGGTATAATATCTCTCCAAGTAATCTTTCAATGATTCCCCTAGTGCATGGATCACACTGGAATGGGACATCACGTCTTTAGGACGAGCTACGTGCATTCAGAACTGTCCCAAAAACTTGGTTGCTAGCTCATCAAACCTTGAAATTGACCACAAGGGTAGTCTCGTCAACTACATCATCGCTATTCCAGAGAGGGTTATGAGAAATCATCTGCATTTGGTCACGTCGTTGGCCCTTGCAGAATCCATTAGCCATTCGTATCTCATAATGTGCTGCCTGGGGTCGATTTTTCCCTCATAGGCAGGCATTGAAGGCATGTTGAATCTTCTCTGGTATTCCACATGAAAAACGTTATCAGTAAATGAGATATGGCTTCTTGAAATTCCCCTGTCATCATTAGTCAAACCTTAGTTTTTTCTCACCAAATGTCTGACCATCGTCGATAATTCTAGCGTCTGGATAGGTGGTGCCAAGCGGTGATTGCGCTCTACCTCGTTGGAATAGCTCCGTCGATGTCTACAGGCCGTTTCACGCCTTCTAAGTCCATCATCCTCTTGATATGCACTATAGACATTTATCTCGTCGTCGTTCCAATGGGGTACGAGGTCAGCATTTAATAGAATTCCAGCACTCAAGCTTCCGGGCATAGCTCCTACTTGATTCCCCAAGTGTAGCGAGGGAATCCCTCCTCTAGAGGAGGAATCGGCATCGACCCATCTTGGCAGACCATATTGGTTTTCCTGGCAATTCTCCGATGTTTCTGCTTGATTTTCTTCAACTCTACAACCTCTATGCCTATGGTATTCATCTGATGAGCTGGAACTCTCTGATGCCGAGTAAGGAGTGAGATCCATCCTGGCCTTCCCATGCTGTTGTTGACTAATTTGGTTCATTAGGCCAATATTAGTTTGAATTTGAACATTCAACCATCTACGGCTTTCCATCAACTCCTCATCAAGTTATTAAATTCATCTCTGGTTATAGAATCAACAGTTTTTTGAACTTCAGTAGGATCAACATCCAGATTTGTAGGTTGGTTGTTCGAAGCTCCTTGTTGAATGCTGGCAGCTTCATTCCCATCCACATTCCGAGAAGTTGATTTGGTATGTCCCTCCATTATCGATTTCCTTGCTTAGATTTTGATAAATCTGAATAGTATATGCATGATTTTATATGCATGTTTATAAAGATGACTATGGATCTTCTTCGGGGGATTTGTCCAAGCCAGTTGCAACAAAAAGGATCCTAACACGTTGAGAATCAGGTTCTTGGGAAAGCACCAAAATGTTTGCAACCAAATTTTCCTCAAACACCTAAGAATAAGTTTATATGGAGAAGTAAATAAAGAAAACTAAATGAAAACAGTGGAGTATAGCATAATAATAAGCAAATAAAAATAAAAATTAATAACACAAGGATTTATAGTGGTTCGACATCGATTTCCTATGTCCACTTTGAACATTCTCTTTATTTATTCACTATAATCTTGATTACAGTAGCTAACAGCAAGATGTAAGAGAGTAATGAAGAAAATTGATTACAATAAAAGAGCTATGTAACTAGAAGTGTAAAGATCCTCAGAAATGACCTCCTAGGCCAGTGTTATAAGTGAAAGCGACCACCAATCTCTTTGAAACTTCGGCTACATGACCTCCTTATCTATATGGGACCACCATAGTGGGTGCTAGGTCCAAATCCCAATGGCGAGGGATCGGTGCCGATCCCTCCATTGGTTTATTATGGAGAAATGATCCCTATGGTGGCTTCTTCATGCTTAGATATGATGGCTCTCCAAATATCATGTTGATTGGATATGTGGAGCTCGTGTTTTTTCTTAATCTTTGGCTCAGATTCATTCTAGAATTATCCCTACCGATCCCTCCTATAACCTATCATGTCGATCCCTCTTATGACTTAACATGCCGAGCCCTCTCATTCCTTTATGCTATGCTGATCTACAGACTTCCATTTATGTCGACCCCTCTTATTCTTATATACTCTGCCGATTCCTCTAATAACCATTTATGCCAAGCCAAGCACCATCAACTATGCCGATCCTTCCATTTCTCCGACCATGCCTATCTACTTACATAACCAAACATACCGATCCCTAGCGTTCTACCTTGCTATGTCGATCCCTTGTCAATCCAAGCTGTTTTCCATATTGTAGCATCCCACATCATCTATCTATCAACTCCGTTCAATTCGGGCTTCATATAACCATCTAAACTCTACTTCCGGGACCTATAGCCATGGTTCCGTGGTCATCCTTCTTGCTAATAGCCAAATCTGTCCTGCGCAATCAGTCCAATATAGCCAGGTTAGGATACTTAGTAACAACTGCTGTCTAGCCTTTTAACCAAGCAATGTTCGGACCGACTAGACGGATCAAATTCGGAGTTACCGAGGCAAGAAGCCCAAAGAGATAGCCCAGGAGTCCAGAAACCAAGCATAGAAAGGATTCTTATGTCAAAGCCAAAACAACCCAAACCAAGATAGGCACAAATGCACCTTAGTTAGGGGTCGGTGTCGATTGCATCCTATGGGTCGGTACCGAGTCCTTCATCCATCTCGGTGGACCACACCTTCTACTATTCCTTCTACAAGATGCCTTGAGCCAAGTTCCAAAGTCTTTTTGTTAAACAAATGCAATTCTCCATCGATCTTCACGAACACCTATAACCACAACTTTGCCCTTCCACAACTCCATTATTTGGACTCGGAAACAAGATAATATTGATACAAAACAACTATGGAATCATGAAGCTAACCACTAGTCGAGCCGAATCGAAGAGTTTAAAAGGACCACTTTTGCCAATTTAGGGATCGGTACCAACCCTTAACCTTGGAGTCGTATCAACCCTTAGCAACACGATGATATGGCACCTACTTTCTTAAGAGAATTGGTCTAAATTGCGTCAATGTCTTGGAGATATTTCATGCGAGATTAGGTTCCCTACCTCTACAAATAGGAAAGAAGGGCTCATTTTTCAAGATCTTTTGGTACTAGTTCTATTATTCTCTATATTTTTATAATTCTAAAAATATAAGTGTTGGAGTTGTATTGACTCCTAAAACTTCTATCTTCAAGTCAGACATTAGCAATAAAATTTTAAAATGGACGTAGACCCTGCTTTGCCCAAGCACTATAAATAATTATGTCTTGTTTATTTCTTATTTTCATTTACATTTCTTCATATTTTATTCTCTAAAAAATTTCTAGGTGTTTGTGCCATTTTTGGTTTAAATATTTTGTTGCTCTCATTGAGAAATCAGATTCTCGGGCTATTTGGATCCATCGTCTACTATTGGATTTCTTATATCTAAGAGATAGATCCAATTTCTCTACCTTTTAATTCTACAACTCAAATTCACAAAGATTTACTAAAATATTTCTACCAACTCCAGCGCCACTACCGAAGCTGAGAATCAGAATCCTCGGCAAGGAAATGGAGTTGTCCAATCTACTCAAATGGAGATCCAGACTCTAGCAGACATTGTGACCAGAATGGAGATGGATAGGACGATGAAGTAGATGGAAGATAGATTCTAGGCTAGTCAGAATGAGATGAATCAAATGATGCAGTAGAGCTTGAGATTATTGAATAAGCTGACTCAAAATAGCCGTAGAAGGAGTAGAAGGGACTTAGTTCTTCATTTGAAAGTTCCTCATCATCTGAGCAAAGATGGAGAGATAGGAAGCAAAAGAGGACTCAGAACGCTGCTGAAACATCATACCAAGGAAAAGGACGAGCCCCAGGCTCAAGTTTGGAGATCAAAACCGAACCAAGGTTAGGGGTCGATACCGACCCCTCTAATGGTGGGCCCAGTGCCCATCCTTTAGAAGGTAGTGTGGATTTGGCTTCAAGACACGCTGCATGTGGTCAGAATCTAGATAATCGTGCTATTGCTAATGATATTGCTCACGTGAATCAAACATGAGGACTATTGGATGAATGGATCTCCCAGAGGATGGAGAACCTAGGTATTGAGAGCCAAACCAAGAGTATTCGTCGAGCCGAACACTCGGTATGGAGCCTAATTACCGCTGTTCGATTGAGCCTGTTGACCCAGACTACTTGGAGGATATAATTCGGAGACTTATTACAAAGAACGATGGGGTAAATTACCCAGTCAAAATCCGTTTATAGAGAGCATTCAATGTTGTATATTTTCTTGGAGATTCATAATGCCAACTATGCCGTTATACAGAGGAATGACGGACCTTAGGCAGCACTTGATGAGATATGAATGGCATATGGATTCAGCCAAAACTTCCATTGCTATGAAGTGCTATTGTTTCCTATTTTTTTAGCAGCAGCTAGGATGTGGTTCACTCGACTTCTGCTAAGGTCCTTATCATCTTTTGTTAAGTTGTCGAAGAAGTTTGTAAAACAATTCCGTTTACATACTGCAGTCTAAAGCATGTGATGTCTTTTTCAAACCTCTTCCAAGCCGAGGAAGAGATGCTAAATAATTTCTTAAACCGATTCCATATAGCCATGACAAAAGTTACAGATCCCAAGGATGACATAGTACTGATGGCACTGATTAGGGGGATTCATCCCGATGTGTAGTTTAAGAATAGTTGGATAGGAAGCCCCTATTAACGATGGGTGCTTTCTATAGAAAGGCTAATGAATATTTACACTTGGAGGAAACGAAGAAACATCCATAGTGGACCGGTGTTGGAAATTCTAATGAAGCGATATAAAGCAACATTGTTGTAAAGCAATCTAGAGGAAGCTCTGGGAGTGTGGATGTGAATGTTGGTAAACAAGACAATAATATAAAAATGAAACGATGATAGGGCTAAGAAGAAGAGGCCATATAATGAGAATTGCATTAGGACTCCTAAATATGATAGCTATACCAAACTGAACAACTCGACAAAGAACATTTACCTAGCGACTCAAAACATTGAGCAGTATAGAAAGCCGGCTCCAAGAGAGTCGGTTGAGAAGGAAAGAAAGTTAGGTCAGTTCTGTAAGTTCCATGAAACTCAGTCATAATACCAACAAGTGTAGAAACCTAGGGGATATGATTGAGGAGCTTATGCGCAAGAAAAATTACAACAGCATGTGAAAGCCCCATAGGATGGCGGGCAAGGAAAATCTAACACCCTTGAGCCATCTTCCTAATAAAGGCAAGCTGAGCCTGGTGCTGATGCATTAAGAGGACCCAAAAAATGATGTGTGATTAATACTATCATAGGTGGTCACAACCTGCTGATAAAAGTCTAGAGGAGATGAACAGGCATGTTGGTGTTATTAAAAATGCAGGGAGTCAAAGTTGCTTCGCTATTGAAAATGGGACCCCGATGAAACAATGCATAATGATGACTGACCATATTGTTTGCCGGAATAGAGATGCTGATGGAGAGGAAGCTCCAATGATTGACCTACTCGTGATCATAGCCACGATTGGTCCTGCTATTATTCGGAAGATGCTAGTTGATTGTGGGAGTTTTGTCAATATATTGTTCAAGAAAGCTTATGATCAGACGAGTTGGAGAACAAGGATTTGAAATCTTATAAATCTCGAACATAGGGATTCAACGGGACGACTACTGAGCCGATTGGATATGTAGAGTTACCGGTGGTACTTGGCCAGCGCGATCATAAGCAAGTGTGAGTCGTGCCTTCATTGATGTTGGATATTTACTCAGCGTACGATGCATTTCTAGGCCAACCGACCTTGGCTGAGTTCAAAGCGGATCTAGCACCTTGGTGTTTGGCTATGAAGTTCTTTACAGAGAATGGAGTGTGAATCGTTCAAGAAGATCAGGTGGTTTGCTGTGAATGCTACATCGCCGAGTTAAAGGAGGAAAGATGAAGGGAGAAAGGAAAAATTAGAAGGTACCCTCTACGTTTAGGCTTTAGATGCAAAGAAACTATAGCCTGAGCCCCGGCTCGAGCAGTCCAGTTGGTTCATCGATGACACAGAATGACGTAAAGAGCCAAAAGGTGGAAGAGCATCTCCCGCTGAGTTGAAGATTGATGTTTCGGTCAGCTAGGATGATTCGAATCAGGTCCTAAAGGTCAGATCGTAGCTTGACGGAAGAGTGATGAAGGAGTTTGTTGGTTTTCTTCAGCAAACCTGGATGTATTTTCTTGGACACACTCATATGTGTATGGGATCTCATCGGACATAGCGAGTCATGCATTAAATATAAATTCCAATTTCCTTCTTGTGAAAAAGAAATTCCCCAGCTTGGGTCCAGAGAATTCCACTGCACTCAAGAAGAGTTGGATAAGCTGAAGGATGATGGTTTTATCCACGATGCTTTATACCCAGAGTGGTTACCTAACCCTGCCTTGGAAAAAAAAGCGAATGGGAAGTGGAGAACATGCATTAACTCTTCTGATTTGAATAAGGTGTGCCCAAAAGATTGCTTCCTGCTCCCGAGAATCGATTGGTTGGTGGATTCGTCAGCTGGACATGTGTTACTTTCATTTATGGATGCGTACTCAGGATACAACCAAATCCCGAAGCACGTCCCGGATCAAGAATAAACCAGCTTCATAACCAACCTCGAACTGTATTGCTATTTGATCATACCTTTTGGATTAAAGAATGCAGGAGCAACTTACTAGAGGCTTGTTAATCGGATATTGAAAGACCAGATTGGATGCTCGATGGAAGTCTGCGTTGATGACATGCTCATGAAGTCACAACATTTAGGAAGCCATGTTAATGATCTGGAAGAGATGTTTTCTGTCGTCCAAGAGTATGGAATGTAGCTCAATCCCTTGAAAGCCCTTTGGTGTTTCAGGGAAATTCTTAGGCTTCATTGGAAACTCCTATGGGATTGAAGCCAACTCAAAGAAAATCGAGGCGCTGAGAAAATTCGAAGCCCCAAAGTTGATCGAGGAGGTTCAAAGCTTAAATAGGAATGTCTCCGTCCTAGGTTGGTTCATTTCCAGAGTCATAGATAAATGCATCTGTATCTTCCAGGTGATTAAGAAGGGACAATGGAACTTCAAATGAACTTGTGAGTGTAAAGACAAATTCTAAGCTCCGGTGGATCACTTGGCAAGACAACTATCCTTTCTAAGTCTATGGATGACGAGAAGCTGTTTATATACTTGGCGGTGTTGGTGCATGCATTGGTCGTCGCACTTATACATAAGGAATCTTGCATCCAAGACCGATTTATTATGTCCGCAAGTGATTGACAGACGCATAACAAAACTATCTGAAGTTAAAACGCTCGAATATTTCCTTTTGATCACTTCAAGAAAGCTCTGCTCTTATTTCCAGGCTTATCCGATTAAAGTTCTTACCGACCAACCTTTGTGACAAGTCTTGCAACAACCTTAGACTTTTGGAAGGCTGTTGGAATGGATCATTGAATTAAGCCAATACGACATAACTTATCACCCTCGAAGAGCAATCCAAGGTTAGGCTTTGAGGGATTTTATAGCTGAATTCACTGCACGAGATGACCCTCTAGAGAGCAACGGTGAGAAAGAAGCTGGGTGGATGATGTACACAAATGGTGCATCTAATGAAAGGTATTCCGGTGCTGAAGTTTTACTTGTTATCCCGATGAACACCCGATCTGCTATGCCTTGAAGCTCAATTTTCTAACAACTAACAATGAAGCTGAATACGAGGCCCTGATTATAGGACTAAAGATTTCCAAAGAGCTAGGATTAAAGACTTTACATATTTTTTGTAACACCTAGCTAGTGGTTTGCCAAGTTCAGAAATAGTTTCAAGCAAAAGGAGTGAGACTAGCTCCATATCTAAACCAAGTCCTTGTGCTATTCGTTGACATTAAATCACTCATACTCCCAAAGAGGAGATTTACTTACTAAACTAGTCAGCTTCGAAGATGCGCAACTCATGGGCTTTGTTCTAATATAAAAGTCCTTTCAGTTTCAAGCATTAACCAAATGGATGTCGATTGGATCTTAGAGACTGAGCCTGAAAGGGAGTCATGAATGACTTCGATTCAGAATTATTTACGGATAGGGATCCTTCCAAAGAGAAGGAATGAACGATGAAAAATCCTTCGACCAGCTTCGAGATATGTCATGCAAGAGGGAGTACTATACAGAAATGATTTTCTATCCTCGTGCTTTGGTGTGTCACTCACGACGAGGCTAAGCGAGTCCTAAGAGAGGTTCATGAAGGGGCCAGTGGTGACCACACCGGAAGTAGACCCTAGCGAATAAGATCCTTCGCTATGGATACTTCTAGCCAACTGTTAACCGAGACGTAGTTGATCACACCTAAATATGTGATAAGTGCCAAAGATTTGCTAAAATACCAAGAGCGCCATCGATGGAGATTACTCAAATGGTCAGTCCTTGGCCGTTTTTAGTCTGGGGGATTGATATCATCGATGTTCTAATGATATCTATAGGTGGTGCGAAGTACATTGTCAATGCAGTTAATTACTTCACATAGTAGGCTAAGGCAGAGCCATTGGCCACGATCACCACAAAGAAAGTAATCAATTCTATTGTCTGAAATATCATCTATCATTTTCGAGTTCCATAGGCGATGTTACTGATAACGAAACCCTACTCGACAGTACCAAGTTTAAGCATTTCTACCACCGGCATCGAATAGAAAAGAGATATGCTACGGTGGCACATCCCCAGGCAAATGGACAGGTTGAAGCCGTGAATAAGATTATCAGGTCCATTCTTAAGAAGTGGTTGGAAAAAGCCAAGGAAAAGTGCATCGTTGAACTTCCATTAGTACGATGCGCTCATCGAACTACTGATAAGTCAACGGCTGGCTACTCTCCATTCGTCATAGCCTACAGATTAGAGGCTATGATTCTGGTAGAATTGGAAGTACCTTCTCACTGAGTGATTCACTACAATCCATGAATTAATGAGCAACTCCTGTTAGAGTCTCTTGATATGATCAATAGGAAGCATGATGCAGCTGAGTTGAGGGCAGCTGCACATCAACACTAAGTCGTATGATATTACAACGCTAAGGTCAGGAATCAGACCTTCGAAATAGGCGACCTAGTTCTCAAGCAAATTTTGCAGGCCTTGGAAACTTAGGCCCAACCTGTGAAGGTCTGTACGCAGTCGAGTAGTAGCATAGAGATGGAACTCTCAAGCTTGCGATGACAGACGAGATTCCTCTCCCGAGGAAGTGGGATAGTAAGCACTTTCGATGCTACTTCACTTAGAAATAATTTCATAAATAATTGGCTTGAGCCATTTAATAAGACAGATTCTATCATTTCCCATCTTTTGTGGAATAAAACAGTTTTTCAAGCCCATGACTTTGTCTTTCCATTACTCAAGAGTTGTGACTTGACCAACTCAAATGACTCTACATGTGAATAATGCTGGTGTGTAGGTACCTGGAGCTAGGTTCCAATCAAAAATTCTACGATTCAAGATTGATCCCTTAAAGCTCTTTATGGCATCCGAAGATAAATACCAAATAACCCTCGCTCCTGGTGTAGGGGAAGGAGCATAAACTAAAACGAATGTGACTTAACCGTCCGACAACTAACTCTTGCCCTCGGATTGGAGGCATGAGTATAAACTAAATGAATGTGACCCGACTGTCTGTTGGCCAACTTTTGTCCTTAGATTGGGGGCAGGAGCATAAACTCAAACCAGATGTGATATGAGCATCCATGCACAAACTCTCGCCTTTGATGTGGAGGCAGAAGTATAAATCAAAATGAACATGATACGACCGTGCACTCTCTCAACTCTTGTCCTCGGATTAGGGGTAGGAGTATAACTAAAGTGGATGTGACAAGACCGTTCAACTCTAGAAATTTTTCCTGGAGTAGGCGAACCCTAAGTTCCACGGTTTGCATAAGGCAGAATCTTGCCTATGAACTTCGAATCAATGCCCAAAGTTAGGCTCGATTGGAATGGTACATTCTGGAAGAGGATGTGCGAAATATGATAAGTTAATTCAGATTAGTGCTTGTAGTTCGGTGTAATTAGATATCGTGATCCTGAAAAAGGGATCACGATATCTGATTGCATCGAACTCAGGGCACTAATCTGCATTAACTTATCGTAATTTGTACATCCTGGCACATCCTCTTCCAGGATGTTCCCTTCTAATCAAGCCTAACTTTAGGCGCCGATTCAAAGTTCATAGGCAAGATTTCGCCTTACGTAGACCGTGGACCTTAGGCTTCACCTACTCTAGGAAAAATTTGACACCCAGACCGTTGTTCTAAGTGGTTAACTCCAACTAATGCCTAGAGTTTGGCCCTTCAACAATCACTTTGCATTCGCAAGAACGATGAAAGGCCGGTAAATTATAGAATGGGCTAAAGGATTCGGTCTGACAATAATAACTAAAAAATGTAGATCGCAAGTACATTGAATGGAAAGTGTATTTCTTAGGTACTTAGACAAATCCATAAAAGGAGTAAAGGAACAAAAACCTTTGTTATTCATATGAAATCTAGAAAGATAAGTTCAAATGTTATTGACACTAGAAAAAAAAGCAAAAGCGAGGGACGAACTTGCACAAAGTCAGCCAAAAACCAAAATAGACTGCAACTTATGCCAAAAAGAAAGCCTGTCTACACTGAACAAACTGATGTTAACTTGTTCGGTTTCATTCTCCTTTGTTTCTTCTTAGAGCCGGGAGAAACATTGCTCGAGCTTTCACCTTGTCTTTTCCCTCCTCTTCCTCTACTTCCTTCGCCTATAGGTGGAGTGCTCTACGACGATCCAGCAAGCGCGCTTTGAAAGTTAGCAGGCAGAGAAATATGGATCAGAGCGAAAATTGTTTGCCTAAGCAAGGAAATGGATAAAGGAGGAGGAATAACTTCAAGTTTCTCCTGCTTGACCTCTGTTGCAAGAAGATGTCTTTCTCAAATTCCCACTCAAGCTCATGCATGATGGGACCTGACAAGGGCTTGGTGACCCCAATAATAACAATATCTTCATCAATATGAGTTTCTTGTGTCCCACCAGCTCCTTTATCCAACAAAGCATCGATCATTTGCTCGTCAAGGCTAGGTGTATCGTCAATCGGGACGGTTGGAATCAGTTTTGTGGTAGTAACAGCAATTGATTTTGTAATAGGCACTTGTAGTCTCGACTAAGAGACCATGTCGAGAACCGAAGCAACATGGGGCTAACGTAAAGCTTGATAAATAAGAGAGAGATTAGCTATGTTAATTGACGACACGTCAACTTTCTGGAATATAAGAGAAGTCAATGAGATACCTTCTTCGCCTTGGAGCTCTATGCAGGCCGAAGTGCCATTAGAGTTACCCTCAAGAATCGAAGAGATAATGGCATGCCTATGGATCTTGGGCCTCCTGGGATCGTACCCAGGTATCAAAGCAGCTTGGGACCCAAGTGTTTGGCTGGCAGTAGCGTCATGTGGGTCGATCTAGAGCCTTCGCCCAAGTCTTTAAGCACTTTTAAGGCAAGCTCGGGATGAAGAATAAGTTGGTCATCTTTCAGAATCTTAGGCTCGTCTCCTACCAAGACTTTTTTCTCCAGCTCCTCCAAATCCATCTCACGACCTTCGCGGAAAGCTTTTTCTCCTTCAAAAATTCACTCCCAGGAGAGGGCAAGGATTCTGGGATAATCGTCTGTGAACCACTCCAAATTTTGGAATTTGAACATATTGGCATTATACCGATTCAGCAGCAGTTCAAACTTCTCCATTGCACGCTCCTATGCTCGCTATTCCATGGCCTCAACTTCACTTTTGACGAGTGCATCAACATATTTAACATGCTCGAGCACTTGGTCCCTTTCCTCCCTGGCATGGAGCAACTCATCACAATAAGTTTGACCATGCTGGAGTGCTTCATCGTTTTCTTTTGTTTCACGCTCTAACTTGGTTTTTAGCTCAGCCAAATTTCTGTTTGCGGTATCCTTCTCCATTACTAGAGCATGGTTTCGATGGAAAGCTTTCTCCATTTCATCCTGATGCTTAATCTGCTTCTCTTTAATGTCCTGGTGGCCTCCTCGACTTTCTCCTTGACTTTGGCTTGGGATGTTCTCAATTTCTCAACCTTAGAATCAAGATTCGTAATGATTCTCTTATTGTCAGCTTTGATGAATTCTTAATTATCGATCTCTAACTGCTTATTGCTAGAGACTTTGGGAATATTCTCAGCTAACTTCCACCATTTGTTGTACTGATTGTAAATGTCAATCACACAATTGATTGTCATCTTCTGTACGTCAGTCGGAATTCTTTTCAAGTTAGGCACAAACATAAGACCATCGAAGCAAACGTTTGGAAATTCTTTTTTTAGTTTGCTCGTCAGGCATTGGCCACAAGCTATTCCTCCATAGAGATAGGTGGGACAATAGCAGTTTCTTTGCCCAGCCTATGCTGGGAATTTTCAGAGCCACTCTTGTGATGCCTACGGTCAGAGGATTGACTGGAGTGAGATGGCACCACAGGTTGCATAGGGATGGAATCTGGTGGTGGAGCACGAAAAGCATCACGAGATGGGATGTCAACGTGATGATCAAGTTGCATGTTTGAACCTCTAAGAGGAGGTGATCTAGACCTAAGGCGATTTTTGGAAGCAGAATCATGTGATGAGCGATCTCTGTCGTAACTGCTTCTATCTCGATCATCTTTGTCTCGCCTAAAACGATAACATGACTCATAATCGCGACTGCTCACCTAGCGATGCGAGCTCGACCGAAGCCTTTGTGCTTGGGATGCATTCTCCTCTATAGATTGATATATGTATGTCCTATTATTCATAAATCCTGGAAGGAAGACAAGAATAAGTTAGATCCAACAAGCAAGGACATAGGTCAAGTGCGGGTATCATAAAGTGCCCAAGTGTGTGTGAGTGTCCTAGTGTCCGCTCGACTGGCCGTGAGCTGGAGCTTTACCCATGGGAGTAACCTCTCCCAAATTAGTAGGAATGAAGTCCTTGTTGATGTGGATATGGGAGTCAATGCCCTCAATACAAATATTACAGATATTGAAAGAGCCAAACTCGGTAGGAATCGGCCCTAAGCCGGCAAATGTGCCTGTCAAAGGAAGAGATGGAGTTTTCTTCGCATTTGTGACTAACAGAGACTAGGTAGTAGTCCGCGCCTTAGAGATTTTTATAATCAACCACTTCTTCGGAGCAGGCAGTTGTTTGTCCCTAGATTTTTCAAGCTAAGACTCATAACCTACTTCGATGTTGACCTGACTAGCCTCGCCACTTTCGCCAATAATTTTGCCTTCTTCCGTGTGCTATGGTACATGTTTAATGTTTTCTTCAACTCTTGCCCCAGCAGTTGGGCTTGGGGGAAAATCATGATAGGCCTCACCTCCTCCGAGCGAGTTGTTGTATCATCCTCGTTGTCATCACTGGAAGCTATTGAGATAATGCCAGTGCTACGACCCTCTTCTAACAAGCCATAGGCGAGAAGATTTTCATCTGACATGAGAGCATTGATGTCTTTGTCTCCCGTTAGTACTACCATAAGAGTGTTGACAACAGCTGAAAGAGTCGAGCTACTAGGTCTCATAGGAACATTTGGATAGTAAGACAAGGGTATGAGTTAAGTCTGCACAGTATAAGCCAAAATTCCTATAATGCTCATGGAGAGGAACTTACATCCGAACAGTCATCTGCATGGAAACCCGGGTAGAGAACGGACATAGAATCATTCAGTTTTAAAGTAGTTTAACTTATTTCAAGCTCTTGTGACCAATATACAGCCCCTGATTGGTTCCAAGTAAATCAAAGATGGACTTTCTTTCGAATTTTGAAACTATATATATATATATATATATATATATATATATATATATATATATATATATTCCTAGTCATTGGGCACTCGATGCAAGTGTTCAGTGAAGAGCATATATGTGTTGAGGAGAAAGGCATAGTTATATGGGTACAACTATGTTGGAGCAAGCTTCATAAAATTCAGAACACGATGGATGAATTAGTTGAATGGTGGGATGCATCCCACCAAGCACATGTATCTATTCTAGGCAATATAACCCTCCAAGGGATTATGAGCTCTTCGATCATGAGACGGGACCAACATTTCATCAAATGGGATTCCATGCTTTTTGCATATTCTTCGAAGGGATTCTTCATTGATTTTGGAGGCAGCAGAATTGACAATATCTTTTACAATTATGACATCCTTAAGAATGTCAGGTGTAGGGGCTACTTCTGGCACATATGCTGGCTTAACCAGACTGTCCAGAATTTGTTGTTCTACTTATGAATTTTCTTATTATTGAACATGCTCTACCATAGTTTGCTATGTAGTGGAGTCATAGTTGAGCTTGACTCGGCATTGGATTCAACGTATCTTTAAGTGGATGTACATGTGGCTTATGCAGTAAGATGTTTGGAACGGCTCTGGTCTATTTCTATAAAATAATCTCGACAAATAATCAACGTTAGAAGATTAATTACAAGATGTAACCCCCGTGCGAATGTGAATTCTAGTGCGGTGTCGTGCAGTGCTGCGTAGTTCAGATTTCTGATATCATTTAACTGTTTGTTTTATCATTTCATTTTAAAAAAAACTATGGATATCCCTCAATGTGACCGTCATTGCTAACCGTCCCGACAAGCTTTACGTTATTGGAATGATTTGGAAATGCTTTGAGACGAAGGAGGAATTCAACATGAATCTATAAGGTTAAGCTTTATTTTAAACTTGGAATTAGCAAAAATTCAGCTAAGTGTTGGAGTCTCACTTACCCCCGCAACCTAAGTAATTTTTATCATCCTCCTCCATCTTCACCGACCCTAAACCATGACCTTCACCGTTTGCTCATCCATATCTATGTTCCATCGCATATGTGTTCAGGTCACCGCCTATCTAAGAGTATAGAAGACAAAAGGTACAAGGTCGATTAAAGGAATCGGGTTCTAGGCTTAGGGCATAGGTCGGTTAAGTATAGGCATGGCGGAATCATGCTCGGGCAGAGGTGTTGGTGGCATAGGGATCGGAGAGGATGAACGTTGGCAAGGGGAAGTGGCACATAGAAGATGAAATCTTTCAACGGTAGAGTTAAGATTCTCAATTTGATGGCAAGAAAGCAAATTAGGAACGGATTATACACCCTTGTTGGACACGAAGTCCTGGGACAAGACTTTGAAAATTTTCAAAGTTTGGAGTCGGTGCCGGCCGTCGACTCCCAAGTTAGGGATCGATATTGAGTCCTAGTTTAAAATACACACACACACACATATATATAAGCAAATGTATGGTACATGCATATGAATATGGATGTATACGCATGTATGAACATGTGATGGACCGTGTGGGTAGATATCCAATAATCGATGATCAAAACCAAAAGGAAATTAAGTTTGAACCTGAAAAATCCATAGATGGAATCAGTTTCAAATCATCAAGCTCAGAATGACAGATTATGAGATTACATTTCAATTTTATAATTCTAGATGCTGGTACAACATCACGACTGATGACTACGGACATAACTTTTCACGGAATCGATATACAGAAAGGATGGCAACCATTCAAAACATAGAGTTGAGTCCTTCATGGAAATTCCTACTTGTCTGGATTCAAAGCACATGACGTTGGAAATAAGATGTACTTTGATGGGAACATATTATCTAGCTTTTTGACCAGGCAATGTTCAAATAGACCGACAGATCAAATTTGAAGGTACTGAGGTAGGAAACCCAAACAGATAGCCCAGGAGCCCAGAAATCAAGCACAGAAAGGATCGTTAGGTCAAAACCAAAACAACCCAAACCAAGAAAAGCACAAATCCACCCGAGTTAGGGGTCGATACCAACCCCACCCTACCTCCTCAAGCGGACGCAACCTTCTAGCTATGCCTTCTATAATATGCTTTGAGCCTATTTCCAAAGTCTTTTTGTTGAATCGATGCAATTCTCCATCGATCTCCATGAACATTTGAAACTACAATTTTGCTCTTCCATAACTCCATCATTTGGACTCGAAAACAGGCTAATATTGGTACAAACAACTATGGAATCATGAAGCTAACCACCAGTCAAGCCAAAGCAAAGAGTTCAAGACGGCCAGTTTAGCCATTTAGGGATCGGTACCGACCACTAACCTTGGAGTCATGCCAACCCCTAGCAACATGATGATGTGGCACCTACTTTCTTGAGAGAACTGGCCTAAATCATGTACAATGGCTTGGAGATATTTTATGTGAAATATTAGGATCCCTACATCAATAAATAGGAAGATCCAGCTCACTTTTAGGATCTTTTGGCTCTAGTTCTATTTTTTTCATATTATTGTAATTCTGAAAATCTAGGCATCAAAATTTTACCGACCTCTAAGAACTTCTGCCTCCAACTTAGATATTAGCAATAAAATCTTAAAGAGGACGTAGGCTCTGCTTTATAAAATCACTATAAACGATTATGTCTTCTTTATTTCTCATTTTCATTTACATTTCACTAATTTTATTCTTTACATAAAATTCTATGTGTTTGCGCCACTTTTTATTCAAACATATACCCTTTTATATAATCTTGCTTCTATTTTATAAAATGTATCATTAGCTTATATATCAACTTTATGCTTTCAAATACTTAATTATTTAACTTGAAATTAAGTATACTTCATATTACTATCTTACAAAATCTCATATCTATTTTATAAAAAATAATCTTCACTCATAAAATCTTCAAACCATTTTATAAATACTGACTAAGGCTCATTGGGTCTCTAATCATTTTAATAAGGGGTGCAAAACTCCTAACCCCTAATTAGTTTTCTAACCTTTTTGTAAATCAATTCAAATGAATTAGTTATTTCTAATGGCGTGCACATCATTACTCTACATAATTTATCCCAAATCAAACAATAACATCACAACCAATCACCCAATTAGCCTACATTAATTTTAAGGCTTACTAACTATTTTCAAAACATAGTAAATAGGGTCTTAAACAATTAATGGGTCAATGCAATTGTGCTTACAACATAAACACAAGTACAAACTAACCCAAACATTCTCTAATCATTTCATATATTTCTGTATCTAGCCATAAATGAAAAAATGAAGTAAAATATGCATTTAATAAGGAGAACCGTTCCACTTGCCTTAGTTAAACCCAAGCTACACTCTAATCACCAAAAACCCAAACTAGCTTTCTTTGAATTTCAAAATTAGGCTCCAAACTCCATTCTATGTCAATCCCTTGATGGATTTTGTAGAAATGAGGAGAGAAAATTTATGGTTATTTTTATTTGATTTTTGAAAATTTATTTGGAGGGGTTGGGGGATTAAGGAGTGATTACAAAGTGATTAGGAGAGGACTAGAGGAGTGGAGAAGAAATGAAAGTGGAATGAGATGAAGAGTTTAGCTAAATACAAGGTATGTTAGAGCCAAGCAAGCGATCTTAGCCCGATTCTTTTCAACTCGCACTATTCATCCTCAAGATCATCAACTCCGAAAATAGTCAAGTTTACACTCGTTTTACTTGCATCTAAAAAGCAAAATCAACCATGGGTGTATCAAGTCCTAATTCGCTCATTTGTAAAAATCGAGTATAAGAGGCGTTCCGTCACTTAATGATTAAATATTTAAATTAATCATTTAAATATTCGATCGCTAAAATTATAGGGTGTTACATATATCATCTTTCGATCGGCTAGAAAGGAATTTGTTGAACAATTCGGTTTGCACACAACATGTCCCAAAGACATGATGTCGTTGTCAAACCTCTTCTAAGGGGTAGGAGAATCGTCGATGGATTTTTTGAGTACGTTTAATACGGTAGTGACAGAAGTAAGCAATGGGTAGGAAGACATCATGGTAATGGGTTTGATCCAGGGGATACATCCTGATATGAACTTTGCAAGGCTGTTAAACATGAAACCCCCATCGACGATGGACGTTTTCTATAGAAAGGCTACTTAATTCCTACGCTTGGAAGAGGCAATTATGAACGTTGGGAAAGCCAGTGGTGGTCGATCGGCTAAAGTAATTCAAAGCAATGTGGCTATGAAGCAATCTAGTGAAATTTATGGAAATGTAACCATGAATGTGGGAAATAAAGGGAATAACCAGAGTAAAAACAATCAAGCGACAAAGGCAGGAAGCCAAATTTCAAGAGGCATCCGAAATATAAAAATTACACATCACTGAACAATCTGGTTCAGAACATATACCTTGAGATGTTGGGTACTGAATAATATAATAAGTTGGCTCCTAGAGAGTTGACCGAGAGAGAGAAGAGGTCTTGGAAGTTTTTCCACTTTCACAAGACCTACGATCATAATACGAATGAAAGTAGACACTTGCAAAACATAATTGAGGAACTGATTCAAAAAAAGAAGCTTCAGCAGCATGTTAAAGCCCCATAAGATGGCGAGCATGAGAATGCTTAACCCTAGGGGCAGCTACTCCAAAGGGGCAAGTTGGACCCAGTGATGACGAGTCTAGGAAGCTTGGGAAAAGACTGGTTATTAACAATATCTCTTGTCAACCTTATCCTACTGTAAAGAGCTGGAATAAGATGGAGAGGTATGCAAGTTCTTTGAGGTACGCTGTGCAAGAAAGTTGCTTTGATGTCGAAGACAGGACTTTTGTAAAAAAAACTCAAGATAATGACTGAAAATGTTTTATTTAGAAACACGTCAATGAGATTGAAGCAACCATTCAGATCCCTTAGTGATAACGGCCTCGATTGGGCCGATAACTGTGAGAAAGGTATTGGTTGACTGTAGTAGTTCGGCCAACATTTTATTCAAAAAAGCTTGCGATCAAATGCTGATGGATGACCAGGATCTAAAGCTGTGTAACTCCCACATTCAATGGTTTAACAAAGTGGCAACAACGACTGCGGGTTGTGTGGATTTACCAGTGATTCTAGGTGAACGTGACCATAAGAGAGTGCGGGTTTGTGACGTTCGTGGTGATGGACATTTTTTCTACATATAACGCTTTCGTTGGTCGGCCTTAGCTTACTTCCGGCCGGCCCTTGCCCCATAGTACTTAACAATGAAATTTTCTATGGAGAACAGGGTAGGAGTCATTGGAGATAGAGCGTCAGACGTGCATGCTACGTCATGGAGCTAAAAGAAGCAAAGCAGCATGAAAAGGGAAAGGATGTGGAGAAGACTCTCTGCATCAAGATGATGGATGCATAACAACCATTGCCTAAGCTCTGGCTTGGCTGGCATAAAAGATTCCATAAAGCTATTGATCCAAGGAAAGAGCCATAGGATGTGAGGGAGGCTCTTATCGAGTTGACGATCTGCATCCTGGTCAGTCAAGATGATCCTACATGGAAAATCGTCCTCGGCTTGGCATGATGATGAGGAAAGAATTGACAGGTTCTCTCCGAGCAAACGTAGATGTGTTTGTAGGGACACATTCTGAAATATGTGGAATATCATCGAAGATAGCATGCCATGCATTAAATGTGAACCCCAAGTGTCTCCCAGTGAAGCAGAAGCAGCATTGTTTGGGTCCAGAGTGATCCGCTGTACTAAAAGAAGAGGTAGGTAAGCTAAAAGACAACAGCTTCATCCGCAATGCTCTATATCTGGAGTGGGTATCCAATTCATTCTTAGTGAAGAAGTCCCACGAAAAATGAAGGACATGCATCGATAATTCATACCTGATTAAAGCATGCCATGAGGAAAGTTTCCCACTACCAAAAATCAGCAAACTAGTAGATTCAACCGCTGACCACGAATTGCTGTCGTTCATGAGTGCCTACTCTGGTTACAATCAAATTCCAATGAATATTCTGGATTAGGAACATACCAGTTTCATAACCGATTTAAGGCTATACCACTACCTTGTCATGCCATTTGGTCTGAAGAACGCTGGAGCCACCTACCAAAAAATCATGAATTTGATGTTTAGAGATCGAATTGGACAGTCAATGGAAGTCTACGTGGACAATATGCTGGTGAAGTTAGGGCAGTCGATGAATCATTTGTAAGACTTGCTAGAAATGTTTGTCGTGCTCCGGAAATATGGAATGAAGCTCAACCGGTTGAAATACTCATTCAGAGTTGCTTCAGGGAGTTCCTAGGTTTTATTGTAAACTCGATAGGAATTAAAGCCAATCCAGAGAAGATTGAAACCTTAAGGAATGTGGAGGCCCTAGCGATGATTAAGGAGGTTTAGAGTTTGAATGCGAAAGTAGCCACAATGAGCCGATTCATCTTAAGGGCTATTGACAAATGCATGTCATCCTTCGATGTCCTCAAAGTGGGGAAGAGTAACTTTGCTTGGACGTAGGAATGCAAGGATGCCTTCCAATCATTGGTTGATCAACTGGAAAGGCACCTATCTTATCAAAGGCTTTGGAAGGAGAAGATTTATTCGTTTATCTGGTAGTATCTGTTCATACTTTACATGCTGCCCTCATTCGAGAAAAAACTAGAATTTGAAGGCTGGTATATTACATAAGCAAGCGATTATCTAGAGCCAAAAGAAACTATCAAAAATTGGAAAAGCTGGCATATTTTTTGTTGATTTCATCAAGGAAGCTCCATCCGTACTTCTAAGCTCATCAAAAGTTGCTAATTGATTGGACCCTACGACAAGTCCTGCAATGGCCTAAGACCTCTAGGAGATTGTTAAAGTGGAATATTGTTATCCCACCTTTTGGCGAAGTTGTCATATCATCGATTCGACTAGGAACGGATGGTCGGTAGCTTGAAGAGTCGGTTACGTGTAGTACCATGGACAATAGTCGGACAGATTCAAACCAGGACCAAATTGAAGTGTAGTTAGCATGAAGTCATCACCCTGATCCCGTGAAGCCATATCTCAAGTTTAGAATGGATTGAAGTTCATATACACAAGTTACGGGCGAGACAATGATTTGTTTAGATCGGCCAAAGAACGATCGAGGAAATAGTTCAAGTCACCGAAGAACATTTAATATCATGAGATCCAGGAAGTGGATGTGCACGTAAATATGCATATTTTACCACCATATTTAATCTAATTAAAATAAATAAACGATCATATTGGGTATTTTAACTTGTTTAAACCAAAATTCGATTTATTTTTAAATTGTCATATATTCATCTCCATATAAAGAGCAAAATTTTCATTTTTGTGCATAAATTAATTTGTGAAAATATACTTGGAATTTTCTATGTTGGTTTGTAGGAATTTGGCTTCATATACAGGTGGATTCATGAAGATATATGAATGCATAAGAGTGAATATAAAGGAATGAAGATAGAAATAATTCATTTCATGGATCATGGAGGACCCCACCCACCTACATTAATATACAAATTAGATCCAATCTACATGTTAAAAGACAATTAAATCTTCATGCACACTTAATAGATGGTTATCGGATGCAATTGGTTACTTGGCCACCACACTTCCTAGAGTGTTAGTTTGGATAGTTTCAAAAAAATGATTAGGATTTTCAAACATGTATAAATACCCCTTATGCTTCATGTAACATCCTCTCCTCACTTAGCCTCCCTTTAGTTTAGTTTAGGCTCACAAATAAATTAAGTTCTTGTCTCTTAGGCTTTCTTTCTCTTATCTTAGTAGTTTAGATCCAAAATAAAATGACAACTTTCTTTCTTTTCACGGCTACTTAGCCATTTCTTATTTCATGTAATTTATTTTTTATGCAATATTAATACATTGCTCTTTTCTTTTCTTGTTTATTTCCTTTCATGCTAGTAGTGTAGTTGGATTTTAATGCAAGTAGATTAGTTTTATTTTTTGTTATTAGCTCTCTTTTCCTCTTCTTTTTCATTCATGTTGCAAGCTAGATTTGTTGATTTGATAACAAATATGAGAGGCTAAACTCCTTCAATTTAGGGGCAATGAAGCTCTCTAATTATGTACTTTCAACACTTTGATAATTATTGCTCTCTTTTTGTGCTTAATGGAAAATGAATGTTGATGTGATTTATTGTTTCATGTTGAGTTTGATAGTCTATGTTGTTCATAACAAATAGGATATGCTTAAACAATCACAAGCAAAATTTCCCTCTTCATTTACATATGATGTTGGTAATGAAGTGATTTTAAAATTAAAATTTGATGGTCTATATTTCTAATCAATAGTTGATGTGCTATGCTTAAAATAGATTTTATTTTCAACTTCGTTGTCATTTTTCATGAGAATTAAATAGCGGTTTAAGGGGTGTGTTGTAGTTTGACTGCTTATGTTGAGTTAATTAATAGCATAAATAAGGCATACTTATGATAAGCACATTATTTAAATTCACTAATGATAAAAAAAAGATCATAATTTCATAATTTGTTGAACTATGTGATCTAGAGATTGAATTTATCTCTATATTGCCTTTCACTTTCATATTTTATCACTTTTAATTTGCTAGTTTGTTAGTTTTCTCATTTTCTACTTAAACACACTCTCTAATCTTGGTTATTTGATTGAACAGATTTTTAAAATCTAATAATTCCCTGCAAATCGACCCGTACTCGCCACGTACTAACATTTATACGTTGTGCTTTGGCGGTAATTTTTATTATAAATTCTTTCAACGGATTTCTAAATGATAGAATTCCCGTCGACGAACAAGTTTTTAGCACTGTTGTTGGTGAATAATTTTGATTTTAATTCTACATTCTTCGAATTAGTTTGTTTGATTTTTGTGTGTTTTTGTTTTATGTGTGTTTGCATTAAAAAAATTTAAAAGTAAAATATTTCTTTTCATTGTTGCATACTGTTCCGCTATCCATTTCAAATATTTGCATTACATTCACTTCTCTTCTCTGAGTTTGCTTTGCTTTATATTTAAGCTCTGTTAGTGTTTTTCATTTTCATTGCTATTGTGCATTTCATCTCAAACCTTTGTGCATTTTCAATACTCTTATACACACACTTTCATTCTCTACAAACTTTCAACCTCTCTGTCTTCTAAAAAAACAAAGAGACATTTTTCGTATTGAACTTCATTTACCATTCCACTGTAATTTGTATCTGCATTCCATATAAAATATAAAATAAAAAATTAACTGCATTTCTTGGTTCATTGCATTTGCATTTTCACCAACATTGCATTCACACTGTTGCACTACCATCTTTCATCATCTACGGCAAGAGAAGACTTTACTATTCCCCACTGTCACATTCATCTGCTCTGTTCAACATCCAACCTGACTGTTCCACCACCAAAGTCTGCAACCACCTTCAGCTACTACCTTCCCATCCCCTTGCTACTACCAAACAGCATCACTTCTCTGCCGGATGGCCTCCTTGCATACAACCTCGCCATTCCTCAAACACTCACACAACTGAACCCCAATTCGCCCAAACCAATCACAACAAATCGCCTAAACCCGAGTCATCCACCTCTGCCAAATCGCTTAGGCATACCAACACTGTTGCAGCATGAACCCAAATTCCACCTGAACCCAAATTCAACTACAAACTCCTCAAATTACCATCGACTTCACATCACAAACCATTGCGAGCACCCAAATCACCATCATAAGCAATCGCGACCTCAATTCTACTCGCAACAACTTGTTGGCCCTCACCCAGACTTCCTCCGCAGTTCACGACCTCATCTTAATTTTTGTTTCAAGTTGATTGTGGAATTTTAAGTTTTGGAAATTTGAAAGCGTGCTTTTCGATTCGATTCGATTAATATAAAAATTGGGAAATTTGGAAGTTTGGGAATTTTAAGCTGGGAATTTTAATTTTTTTTGTGATTCAGTTTAAACTTTAAACTGTATCTTCGTTTTGAACGTCGGTGTTAAACTGAGTGAATTAAGTCTGAGATTATAATTTTGCAAATGGGGCTGTGGGCTTGTTTGGACCGAAGGTTAATACTAAAAAAAAAACACACTCTCTTATGTATAATTCTTGTTTTAGATTTGTATATATCTTGCTGTAAATATAAAAAAGAGAGAGGTTTCAATTTGTTGTAGTTTATTTTGTTTTGTTTTGATTTGTTTTAGTTCTTCTATACAAAAATGTTTGTTTCCTTAGTTTGTTTTATTTTGTTTTGTTTAAAAACAAGCTTCTTTCCTCCATTTGTTTTGTTTAATTTGTTTTATTTTTCCTTTGTTTTAGTTACTAAAAAAAAATTTGCAAGCATGTTCATTGTATTTTTTATTTTATTTTCAAGTGTCTTGTTTTTTTAGTTTAATTTGTTTTTAGTTTGTTTTTTATTTTATTTTTAATTTGTTGTAGTTTGTTTTTGTGCATATATACATATCCTGTTTTATTTGCTGGTTGTCGAAGCAGAAACTCAAAAGAAAATTGCTTGTCAAAAATAATTGTTTAGCTTTACTTGTCAAAAAAAATAAACTGCTTGCTTGATATTGTTATCTCATTTTTGGTCAAAACTGGAATATCAATGTTGTGTGCATTTCCACCACAACCGAATCAAGAAGAAGCAGCCAGCAAGCGTATATAAGTCTAGGATTTCACTCAAGGTTCAAATATAAAAGTTCATTCGGTGAAACAATGCAAGAGTCCATTCGGCACTCCAACACTCAAGCCCATTCGGCAGTATGAAACGAGATCTCATTCGACATTCAAAATACCATGGCTCATCCGGCATTCCCAATGCCGAGATTCATCCGGCATTCCCAATGCCGAAGTTCATTCGACATTCCCCCCTACCGCCGAACCAACCGAGGCACCGGACCAATTCCCCTCTCCTCCACCTACCGGTCCAACACCTGCCGAACCAAACACCTACGTGTCCAACACCAGCCGAACCAACCATCTCCACCGGATCATGTCCCACCGAACCAACCTACCTCCAATCACCACCGAACCAGCCTCTACCGAACCATGCCACTACCGGTCCAGCTCCATCTCTCCGGTCCAACCTACCACCGAACCAAACTCATTCCCAACCTATCACCGGTCCAAACTCCAACCACTCCAAATGCTACCGAACCAGGACGCCGCCAGGCAAGAATTGCTTCAGCCCAGGCCCGCCAGCAGCTATATACATCCAGGATCCCTGCCCCCAGCCTCACTCGATAAATAGAGGGGCAGAGGTACAACAATGGCAGACAAGTTTGAGAGCTCAAGCACGGAAGGAACTTTCAAACAACTTTCATATACCTGTATACAAAGCTTTGTACTTGTAATCTGAAGAGAAAAGGAGAATAACATATAAAGTGGACGTAGGCACGTTCTGGCCGAACCACTATAAACCTGTGTGTCTTTTACAGTTTAGTCCCTGCTTTTTACATATTTGCATAAATCACCCAAATCGCTGAGAACAACACATAATCAACTAAATCGTACGACTTTGGGGTGTTTGCCCATTTTTTGCGCAAATAGCTATATCTATTATTTTTATTTACCTTGCATTATGTTTACTTACATTTTATAAAAAAATTCAAAAAAAAAAACAAAAATCCATTCGTAGTTGCATTGTTAATACACTTTTAATTTTAGTTTTTGCATTTCATCCTAGATTTTTGTTAATAATAACGGTTAGAAATCGATAACACTTAATTATATATTGACAATTTGTTCTTTTTTGACAATTTAAATTCTTGATGTCTAGGCTACGACAGAGCAATAATCATTTATAAATATTACAGTGATTCGTAAATATTATTGTGGTTGTTTCTCTGAAGTTACTTAAACCTTTTGCTGCATTGCTACGGTGATTCGTGGTGCACCGATAAATCCTGCCCATTACCTGGGCTGAGAACTATCTTGTTGATTTAAGACAAACTGCGATTATACAATTTTAGGTTAACTTAGGATAAAAAGTTTGTAATTAACCCTTACATTCATTTAGTTGCACTAGTTCATGCATATTTCAAAAAAAAAAAATCAAGATCCAAAACAAAAAAAATCGTAAATATTTCTTAATTTAGTTTTTTAAAATCATTTCTTTCGAAATTTATTTTTCAACCGAAAATAAAAAATAAAAAAATAGTTACTTTTTTATACAAAAAAATATAAAGCCTTTTCAAAAAAGGCAAAAAAAAATTGAATATCCAAAAACAAAACAAAAATCAATTTTCCATTTCGAAAGATAAATTATGTTTGTAAATATATATTTTTTTTACAAAAAAACCAAAAAACATTCTTGAAAATGACCAAATTTCCATATTTACATGAATTCTATGATAATTGTCAAAATCAATATAATTTATATAATTTAACATCAAATTCTTATGGATATTTCAAAAACAACTATTGTTTAAACGATTCAAATTTTGAACCACAAAAATTTCAAAATGATGACCAACCTTCAAATCTTAAAAATAACATTTCGTCTATACTTGAAATCTCTACACGACAAAATCAAATGATAAATGGGTCCGCTTTTCAAATAATTTTGGCAATGGTAATAATCGCAACTACGATACGAGTGAAAATTTTTGTTCTCAACGAATCCAAATCGAAAATTCTCAAGTTAATAACTATAAATTGGATTTTATTGAACAAATGGACGAAATCTACAATGATCACATGGATTTGTTTTTCGAAACATATATGAATGTGAGAAACAAAACCAAATCCCAACATGTGACGATTCAAATGATAATCCATTTTTTACCCAAATCGACGATTTTCAAACAATAAGTTATGAAACTGAAAATGATGATTTTAATGAAGTTGTTGAAAACATGGCGATTGAATTGTATTTCAATTCTTTTGAGTGTGAGGAAACTCGATTTAAGATTCGATCTTCCTTTTCTCGATTTTAAAATTTTGAACACAACAACTTTGGATTTTGAACTTGACATATGTAATAAAGTTGTTGATCAATAAAGGAAGACGAATTCAATGAACATGATTTCTTTCGACTTTTCAAAAACGAGTTGTTAAATTCTAAAGGGGAAGAACTGATTCACCATTTCAATTTTGAAATCAATAATTTTGAAAATTTAGTTGATGATGAGCTTAACTTTCGATTTGGTGAAAATAAACTTTAATGTCAATCAATGATTTTATCAACCCCAAAAATCATCGAAAATAAAACAACTCATATGATTTTCAGTAAAACTACATTCTTTTTCCAAATCCACATCCAACTCCGAAATCTTTTATTATTTGGTTTTCTGAGCTTAAGTTGTGTCTCGCATACTTGACGAGACAAATGAATCGGTATTTGAAAGACCGTTTCATTTACTTTTTGACTGTATATTTTCTAATCTTGTGTAAATACCGTTCATTTTCACGTAAATATAGGTCATTTTTATTTTTCTCGTTTCACTTGGGTTGACTGTGGGGACACAATCAAAACCAAGTGTGGGGGGTGTCTCATCTTCATTTTTTTTTATGATTTTTTTTTACATTTTTCTTTCGAAAATTAAAAAAATTAATTTTTTAAGCATTTTGATTTATTTTTAAAGAAACATTATATGATAAATATATTGTTTAGGCTATTAAATTGAAATTTTTGAAAATTTATTTGTCTCGACAATAATAAAAAAAAATTTGATTACAAATAACGATAGCTTAACTAGTATATAGGAAGGTTCATACGTGTTAATTATGAAGTATATCCTAATTGTTTAAAAAAATGCTGAATTTAAATAAAAGGATATAACATTTTGTTTGTCTTCTAAGCTAAATGGTGCTAAGATGATTTTGCAAAACTCTCTCTTCATTTTTTTTTTGTATATATGTGTGTGTATATATATTTTCTTTATTAACACCTAGAGCCATGTATTCACACTTGTGTGTTCACTCGCCATGCCCTGTACCCTTTTCACGTAAGCCCGAAATGCCATGCACGATCAGTATATCTGGACTCAGTTTATCTGAGTTAGGTGTATGTATATAAAAAAATTCTTTTATTAATAACGCATGTAGTCGATATGTGCTCACTCGCCACGCTTTATATTCCTCTAACATAAGTCTGAAAGGTAGTGCATGGGTAATATATCTGGCCTCAGTTTATCTGAGTTAGGCATCTGTAAATATTGTAAATATCAATAACATTTTCAAAAAAAAAATAGAGAGAGAGTAAGCAAATGAAATCCAGACAATATTTTAACTTGTTTGATTTGACTTGTTATTGAAAAGAAATAAAAATACCACTTTGATAAACTTTGATAATCAACTAAGAATCCATTTCATAGTTACACTGTGTTATCAACCGAAACAATGAGTTAAATACAATCTATTTGTAATGATAACTTGATTTTTGTTAGATGCTTTGACGAGTAAATGACTTAAATTTTCATGACATGGAGCAAAACCTATATTTAACTTATTTGTATCGATTTAAAAGTTAATCCTTCATTTGTAAACATTTTCAAAAACTTACATTCATCTCTTTGTAAATAAATCTTGCATTCTGTAAATATTTTCACATCGCATTTTGATTTTGTGGTAGTATCCGCTGAAAACCCTCACAAAACAACACTCGTCCTACTGGGGACACCCAGAGGTTTAACGGCTTATTGCATACGCTCATTGCAATCGTGTTTCCTATGAAAGCAGATTTATCTTAGTTTTTTCTTTATTCGAGGACGAATAAAAAGATAAGTGTGAGATTATTTGATGTGCATGTAAACGTGAACATTTTTACCACCATATTTAATCTACTTAAAATAAATAAATGATCATATTATGTATTTTAACTTGTTTAAACCAAAATTCAATTTATGTTCAAATCGTCATATATTCATCTCCATATAAGAGCGAAATGGTCATTTTTGTGCATAAATTAATTTGTGAAAATTTATTTGGAATTTTCTATGTTGTTTTGTAGGAATTTGGCTTCATATACAAGTGGTTTCCTGAAGATATATGCATGCACAAGAGTGAATACAAATGAATGGAGATGGAAATAATTCATTTCATGGATCATGGAGGACCCCATCCACCTACCTTAATGTACAAATTAGAGCTAATCTACATGTTAAAAGATCATTAAATCTTCATGCATACTTAATGGATGATTATTGGATGCCAATGGTTACTTGGCCACCGCACTTCCTAGAGGGATAGTTTTGGTAGTTTTCAAAAAATGAATTAGGATTTCCAAACATGTATAAATACCCCTTATGCTTTATGTAACATCCTCTCCTCTCTTAGCCTCTCTTTACTTTAGTTTAGGATCATAAATAAATCAAGTTCTCTTCTTTTAGGCTTTCTTCCTCTTATCTTATTAGTTTAGATCAAAAATAAAATGAAAGCTCTCTTTCTTTTCATCGCTATTTAGCCATTTCTTATTTCATGTAATTTATTTTTTATACAACTTTAATAGATTTCTCTTTCCTTTTCTTGTTTATTTCCTTTCATCCTAGTAGTGTAGTTTGATTTTAATGCAAGTAGAATAGTTTTATTTCTTATTTAGCTCTCCTTTTCTCTTCTTTCTCATTCATTTTGCAATCTACAATTGTTGATTTGATAACAAATACGAGAGGCTAAACCCCTTCAATTTAGGGGTAACGAAGCTCTCTATTTATGTAGTTTCAACACTTTAATGATTATTGCTCTTCTTTTGTGCTTAAAGGAAAATGAATGTTGATGTGATTTATTGTTTCATGTTGAATCTGATAGTCTATGTGTTTCATAACAAATATGCTATGCTTAAACAATCACAAAATAAAAGTTACCTCTTCATTTACATATGCTGTTGGTAATGAAGTGGTTTTAAAACTAAAATTTAATGGTCTATATTTCATATCAATAGTTAATGGGCCATGCTTAAAATAGATTTTATTTTCAACTTCATTGTCATTTTTTATGAGAATTAAATAGTGGTTTAAGGGGTGTGTTATAGTTTAATGGCTTATGTTGAGCTAATTAATATCGTAAATAAGCCATACTTATGATAAACACATTATTTAAATTCACTAATGAACAAAAAAAAAAGATTAGAATTTCATAATTTGTTGAACTGTATAATCTACAGAGGGGATTTATCTCTAAATTGCCTCTTCCATATTTTTATCACTTTTATTTTGCTACTTTGTTAGTTTTCTCATTTTCTAGCCTAAACACACTCTCTAATCTTGGTTAATTTGATTGAATAGATTTTTAAAATCCAAAACTTCCATGCGGATCGACCCGTACTCACTACGAACTAACATTTGTGCGCCGTGCGCATGCGGTAATTTTTATTATAAATTCGCTCGACGGATTTGTAATCGATAAAATTCCCGTCGACGAACGAAAGCAAAACCATGTGAGACTTTCAGGACATCAACAAAGTTGCAAGTGGAGCATACCATGATGATCGCGGATTCAAAAATGAAGGTGGGAGGAATGTCGATCGTTATTGGAAGGTTCAATATAATGATCGGTGTATCTCTTGTATGTTCAATCTTCGACCAATAACGACCCATAACTTGCAATCTATATCTTGGAATGACCCCATATTTTAGGAGCAACATCTAGAAGCATGTAGGACCCTCCAACGTCGATCACACGGTGATTAGGGCTAAGAAAAAGGATAGGCTATATGTACATCGATCGTTCTTGATTATCGGGTTATTGGGGCCAATCAATATGGTGTGCTCTAATGGACCTAGGGAGCCTACTTGCAAAGTTTCAACCCAATCCATGTGCATCTTCGGCTATGAATACAGCAAACATAGCTTCAGAAAGTGGACTTCATCTTCTTCTTCCTCCTCCAGAGGCTCTGTCATTTTTTATTCTTGAATCTTATATCAATGGATCCTAGCTAGTCCAAATATTCTTGTAATTGTAATTCGGCGAAAGACTAATAAAAGTGTGAAGTGGATGTGGGCCAAGATTACTGAACCACTATAAAAATTTACGTGTTCATTTGCTTTTATGCTTTGGTTTTTATTTCATTCATTGCTTGATATCCATAAGATTCTACGGGTGTTGATACCCATTTTGAGCATCGACATTTTGGTGCTTTCATTGAGAGATGAATTCTCAGCTCGACTGGATCTTATTTTCTACTGGCAAATTTCAATGTTTGCGAGATGGATCCAGCTTTTAATTGATAAGTTTCCTATTCTACTCATATTTTAAATAAATCTAGATAGAAACTATTTCTCAAGGCCATGAAACCATGTCTCCTACCCTTGCAGAGGAAGGAAATTATGAGACCGGTGACCAAGTAGCCATAGGATTCACGAATATTGGTACATTTGCAAGTTTTCGAGCAAGGGGAAACGATCGGCAATTGGCTATGGACCATACACACTACATGAACAGTCATTTACCACGAATTCATTCGATCCACCACCCTACCCGATCATTCCTTATGATGGGCTACATTAATCATTCCACCAACATGAATGTGGCCACTTGCATCCCTGCACGATCATTTATCTCCGATCGTTCTTATATGATCACCCCTCATACGATCATTCCAGCTCCATCTTTGGAAGCCATCGTTTTAACTCCTGTATGACCGACCGTACCACAACAACACTTCTTCTTGCTAAAGACGACCGATCATCCCTATACGATCGTTTTAATGTGATCGTTCCAACCAGTTCCCCCACCAATTGGTTGCATATGATTGTTTCTTGTATGATAGCTCCAGATTTTCTTTCCAACCGATCGTTCCACTTCCATCCTTATAACTGATCATTTCATGTTCGCCTATCGACCAAGCAACGATTGAATTATTGCCACTCCTATATGATAGATCTATTATGATCGTTCCATGGTCGCATCACACAGCCGGTCGTTTTTATGTACATATCCATCAACAAATAATCAACCATCCATTTTTGCTTTAGCTCGAAGTGTAGAAGTTATTGGGATGCAAGTTTCTTGAAGCTAATATCCTATGTTCCTATAAAGTAGTGTGAAAAATACAAGATTCATTCAAGTTTGGTGTTGCACATGAATTTTGACAAGTACAAAACCAGGCATGACTTTAAAACCCCTGCGTTGACCCGGAGCAGGACTCAAGCAAGATAGAGTTTTACTCGAAGCAAACTCTAGAGAAACCCCAAGCGCAAATTATCAGGCCTACGAATTTATTGACTCCAAGTGATCCAATGGTTGACCACAAGTGATCCTATGATTGACTCCAAGCGATTATCAGATTTTTCAGGTCTGACCCCAAGTGATTTACTACTACCCGTCGATTTCGGTCCATCTCGCTTTGAGCGTATCATAGACATACATATGTTATCTACGAGCATAACAAGCAGTTGTAGCCTGAGAACCTCCAGGATGGGCAATGTCAGAAATGCCCTAGCTATATCAATAAAAAGCTCTGAATATTAATTGGACCACTGACGGTGATATCCCGCTAAAAGAAGCTAGGGGCCAAGTGAAATAGCGAGCGCACAATGCTACCTCACTTATCAATGAGATTCATCCTGATCTTCTTTTACTTAATTTATTTTAAGTTCAATTTCAATTATGTTGTAAACTACGACCAACTTGGATTAAACTACGTGCATACGATGCCAGTAACCAAGTGCCTAGAGTTGGGTGTCGACCAATCTCTACAAATCATGATAGAACATGTGGAGATTTTGTGTTATGAGCATGATTCGACCGTTCGTCAGCTACTATACGCCCTTGATTTAGGATGCCGAGACATAGAATATAGAACCTGACAAGTTTAGAATCCAATAGAACGTAGACATAACTGACTGTCCATTCAACAACCTTTGTATTAGGCTTGAAGTAGCCACGATTGACTGCCAACTTATCAGCCACAGGTCTCAAGACACGATTGCAGCCTGAAATGTATGCAATATAAATATCTACTCATTAACTCACTATATCCATTTCTAGATAGATTACAAAGAAAATTGTACAAGGCTTGATCATCCAACCCTAGCACGATTGTGATCCAATCATCCACCACTTACCATCTTCCTTGACTTGATGGGAAGAGCCACAATTACCAAGTGGACGAGAATCGACCGTCTATTTGCCAAGTTTTGTCTTAAATGCTGGGGGAAGAATCCCATTTCATGTGTGAATGTGATTCGACCATTCATTTGACAACTCTTACCTCGACACAGTAAATGAAGTACAAATCAAATGGGCAGAAACACGATTACCCACGACAAAACTCAAAGACCCCGACTACGGACTAGATTATAAACCATTCGGTGGAAAAATGACCGCCAATGGTGGAAACACGACTGCCCACGACAAAAACTCTTAGTCTCCAACTTCAGACAAGAGTACTCTGAGCCCCTGACTACGAACTAGAGAATAAACTACTCGGTGGAAAAATGACTGCCACAAACACGACTGCCTACAACAAAACTCTATGTCCCCAACTGTAGACTAGAGTCCTCTAAGTCCGCGACTGCGCTCTAGAGTATAAACCACTTGGCGGTAAAACGACAGCCATGGACGGTAACATGACTGCCCACAACAAAAGCTCTATGTACCAGACTGCGGACTAGAGTGCTCCAAGTCCCCGACTACGGACTAGAGTATAAACCACTCAGCGAGAAAACATCTGCCACGGGCGAAAACACGACTGCCCATGAGAAAACTCTAAGTCCCCAACGACGGACTAAAGTACTCTAAATCCCCGATTGCGGACAAGAGTATAAACCATTTGGCGAAAAAATGATAGCCATAGGCGAAAACACAACTTTCCATGGCAAAAACTATAAGTCCCCGCCTGCGAACTAGAGTATGAACCACTCGGTGGAAAAACAACTACCACGAGCGAAAACACGACCGCCCATGGGAAAACTCTAAGTCCGTGACTATGGACTAGATTACTCTAAGTTCTCAACTACAAACTAGAATATCAACCATTCGATGGAAAAGCGATTGCCATGGATGGAAACATGACTATCCATAAGAAAACTCTAAGTCCCTAGAGTGCGGATTAAAGTAGAAAAAATTCGATGGAAATGCGACTGCCCATGAAAGAACTCTAAGTCCCCGGAGTACGGACTAAAATATGAACACAAATCGATTGTGAGCCGATCACTCATAGAATAACTCTAAGTCCCTAGAGTGCGGACTTGTATGCAAACTCCATGAATAGACGAGTGGATTTCGATCATTCTCAATTCTAGTGATTCTAACCTAACATCGACATGAGGAATACAAACTGCTAAAGGCCTAAATACGCACGACTCGGTTTTCTATTCACTAGCTTGACCCCACGATTCAGTCGGGAAGAGTATAAAGCTGTGGAAAACATAACCCGCCTTCTTACTTGTCAATGTACGCCCCAGGCTTGGGGGTACACGAGAGAAACATGATGAATAAGAATCGACCATTTATTGATCGGCGTTAAGTCTTTTGGAGATTATGTCAGAGTATTACCCCACTGAAGGGCCATTACCAAACATGGAAGATTAGATGAATATGAATTGACCATTCATTGTCCAAGGAATGATTGTGATAGCACAACAACGCATCTCGTATCCACTTTTTACAAAGACTCAAGGCCACGACCATAGAATGGCCTTGGCATGGATCAATAAAATTGGTGTTCGAGTCAACAAGAAAAAAGTTAAAAGTACATAAACTAAGGAATGCTACCGTTTGGATATTTGTATAAGTAAATGCAAAAATCATACGTAAGAACGAAAGAATTTGTATACACATGAAACTGATTGTGCAAATACAAGACAAAACCGAAGGGTCATGCCTAAATGAATACAACTAACAAAAAGAGAAATGGTTATTCGAATTATTTGCATGCCCAAAAAGCACTCCTTTAATTTCTTATCCCTTTTTCCTCTTGTCTCTTTTTTGCTTCTTTGGAGTGGCTCCCTCTGAGCTACTGCTCGCCCCCCTCTTCGATCCTTTGCCGTCTCGGCTTTTCTTCAAAGGAATTTCCCTAGCTGTATGGACCGAGGCGGTATAGTCTTTGGAAGTAGAAGGGATGAGGGCATCATTAGCACCAGAATTATGGTGAACGTCCCCCAAAGGAAACGTCCCCTTAGGAGGGATCATCTGAATAGGGGAAGGTATCGATTCTTCTGGGGCCGATCCAACTAGCTCGTCCTTCACTTTTCTTTTTTCAAGCTCCTCTAGCTCAATCATCTCTTTCATACCGGGCACACCAACGGAACCGGAGGAACTTGTGATAACCACTTCTGCGTCGAAAGGGATTTCATGGTGGCATCGCCTCCCACCTTAAATAATGCCTCCATAAGTTGGTCGTCAAAGTCAAAAGCTTCATCATAGGTACCCTATGAGGCGGCCAAAATCGCAACTGTAACAGATTCTGTCACGACCGCCTGCGATTCCAGCCCCTTGTGGAGGGAGAGGAGCGATGCTTGAAGGATCTAAAGCTGGGAAAAATAGGCGAAAAGAAAAGAAATACAAATAGATAGCACCCAAACTTTATGAGAGAAGGAAAAGGTCAACAAAATACCTTCTTCGGTGTGAACTTCAGGTTGAGTTGGAGCGTCTTCAGAACTGCGCTCAAGAATTGGAAATAGGCATGGTCCGTTCGGATGATACCCAAGGATAGTTGAGGAGCTCGTCGCAGAACTAGTCATGATTCAAGGTGCTGGAGGCAATTCAGTTGCAATGTCAGAATGCGCCAGTCCGAATCCTTCATCCACCTTATGTGAAGGGGCGGTCACAAACTCTTTCAGAAGAGAAATCTGAATGTCATGTAATATTTTGTGTTCATCGCACAATAGCACTTTGCTTTCGAGTTTGGTTACATCAACATTCTCTGAGCCGTAAAGTCTTTCCTCATCCGCGATAAGAAATTCCCAGGCACGATGAAGCTGATAGAAGTAGTCTTTGGCAAGCTACACTAAATTCCTATGTTTGAGAATGCTGGCGTTTAGAAAATGAGAAGCGGGTCGAGCTCATTCATCACATCTTCTCTCACCTTGCTTTTAGCCGTTTCTGTCGCGTTGAATGAGCATGTCGACGTCTTTAGCTTTTTCAACAGCTGCATCTCTCTCAAGCCTGCACGAACCAACTCTTCACATAAATCTTGAGCGATCTTTTGATCATCATCTTTTTCTTTGATCGCATCTTCAAGCTTGGCCTTGAGCTCAGCTAATTCCTTCAAGGCTGAAGACTAGCCGTTTCGGGCCGCATCTCGTTCGACGCTATCTCATGGTTTTGGTGATGCAGTACTTGAACCATATCGAGATGGCTAGCTTTCATCTCCTCTATAGATTTTAAGGCGGCATCAGCTTTACCTTCAACTTCGGTTAAGGCATTTTTGGAGGCCTCTATTTCATTTGTCAGAGCGTCGATAATTCTCCTGTCTTAGGCCTCTTATCATTTTAGTATCATAATTTTTGCCGCATGCTTGAAGGAAACTTTTGAATTTTTTTCTATGGCCTTCATCCATTCTCGATATTGCATGTGGATGTCGGTGACGTAATCGATAGTCATTTTCTAAATGTCATCCGAAACCCTCTTCGGATTAGGAGGAAAGTAGAACCCATCAAAGGATAAGTTCAGGAATTCATCTCGAAGTTAGGCCATACGAACGTTTGGATCAACTGGGTGATTTTTAGAAATAGTTTCAACCCCAGTACTTTATTTTCCAAGCCTATGAACTATAGTATGTTCGCCATGGCGGTGGTGACCGCTCGGCCGTTGGGATTGATATGGGACAAAGGATCTTGGAAGCATTGGAATTGTTGAAGGGTCGTGAGGGGGATCAGTGGGCTGGTCCCTGCATTTCAGCTGGTCTTTCAAGACCTTTTCTAAGGAGGGGATCTTGATCTCGTTCTATGAATATCATGAGAAGGCCTGTCCCTATCATATCTCTCTTGACAACCCCGATCTTAGTTGGGGCAATAGCTTGAGTCATAATATTCACAACTACCGTAGTAGGAGCTGGATCACGATCATATGAATTATGTTGCACCTCCTGTAGGGAATCAAACATGCTCCTCTTCCTCACCATCATTTATGCAAAGAAAAATGGATACCAATCAACTTTGTGTATTAATAAGTACAAGTTAAGACAGTGTAGTGTTGAACGTGTGAGTGCGTGTAAGTTTCCTAGTGCAACCCCTCGACGAACTAGGTGTAGGAGCTTTGCTCATCGGTGTAACTTCCCCTTCGGAAGTAGGGATCTCCGAGCCAGTTCTGACGGGAGATTCTGATCCTCTAATGCTCACGTCAGTGAAATGATGAGTATCGACATCATGTGGAATTGGTAGATCAAACAGAGGATCCGGTGGTAGATTTGTCGACAATTTAGTAGGGTCGAAAAGGCGACTTCTTAGAGGCTTGTGCTTGAATGTTTTCTTTTTCTTTTAACCGTGACCGAAGATTGAGAAACTTGTGAGGGACCGACTCCAACCTCAGGATCAGGGCTATCCTCATGGAAACTAGGTGCATCTTTACTACATCCTCTAGCACTGATATCAGCAGACTCTTGGGTGATCACAACTGTGGCACCATGGGGTCGGATTGACTATCTTTTTGACCGGGTCCGGCCCGTGGTCTGATCACAGCTGTCCGGGCAGTTTTGATGAGCCTCATGCTGAGGCCCTCCTCTAAGAAGCCAAAAGCAATTACACATTCATCCCTGAGAAATAATTCAATATTTCTATCCTCGGATGGAGCATCCTTTAAAATAGAGACCTCCTCTTCATAAACATCCCTGCTGGGCCGGGTAACGACGCCGGAAAATGATTAACATCGTTAGAATGCAACTTGGATATTATTTTCCTATCCTATTGTGAAATTGGTGGAAAACACTTACGCCTCTTTAGCCATAGCCAAGTGAAGCCAGGAAGGCAGCGAACGAAGAATCATTCGCTCTTGAAAGCACTTAATTTGTTCCAAGTGCCGGCCCTTTTCTGACTTAAGGAAAGTGAATGATAGACTCCCTGTCTTCCGTTTAAAAGTGAAAATAAATCGGATGTCTTTAGTGGGTGGACGGTGCAGAAACACCATAAATACCATGTATGTACAGTTGAGGAGAGCAAAGCCATTTGGGTGGAATTATGCAGGAGAAATCCTTAGATATTGCAAAACCCTCTAGATATATGAATTGGACTATGGGATACATCCCGCCTAGCACATAAATTAGTTGCATGTTGTGTACCCTTCAGGAGGTCTATAAGCCCTATCGTCTTGTGACGGAACTAACACATCACCAAAAGGAATCCCATACCTTGTGCAAATCCTCTGGAGAGCGTCTTTTTTAATCTTTGAAGCTACCAAATTGAGAGGATTTTCAAGGATGACTGCGTCTGCTAAAGTATCGGGCGCTAGTTCGATAACTTCTGGTGGAAAGACGGGAAAAATTTCGAAAAGATCAAGCTAGGAACCCGAGTCTTTAGGCTGTCCCGAATTATGACTAAGCAGTAGGGTGTCAGACTCAATCGTTGAACTTGACTCTAAGTTGGAATTAGCTTTATGTGAAGAAGATCCAACTGGCATGATTGTGGAGTGCCCGAAACACAGGTTCCCTTGCTAGCAAACTTAATAAAAATAATACTTAGAAAAGACAACTTATACCCCCCAGTGCATGGTGAATGTAAGTGCAGTGTGATAAAGTGATGATTAGTATAACAAAGAGTTATGTGATACTAAAGACAAAAGAGGCAACAAAACTTAAAGATTTGTTCATAAAGGCGCAACTTGAGTTTCATAGACAATTGTTTGTCTACAGAAATCTGATTTTTGTTTGAGTTACGGATGTGTCTTAAAGTGATAGTCAAAAAATTTCGTTACATTTGTTCTAAGGCAATATGATATTGGTCATGGAGGTCATATCGTATGCTAGTCAAGTTCATGTCTAAGTGTGTGCTAGAAACGGGAGCTCGTTGCTTAGTTCGGGTTAATCTATTTCTATCCCATTTTATGAGAAAAGGAGAAGGATAGTTCATATGTAGGGTGGAAGCACCTAAATTAAGTGTACACCGATCGTTATAACATTATGTAATTCGATCATTACAAGTATCCTAAAGGCCGAACGTTCAAGAGCCACGTTATATGCCAAACGTTCCATGAAGCAACATTAGCCGATCGCCCTACTCACCGATCGCTCCAGTCATATCCGATTGTTTCCAAAACATTCCCCAACTCCAATAGTGCAGAACTCTATTGATCGTCCATCAACGATCGTAAAACTCGTTCATGTCCACCACTTCAACTCCTCCCTCTCCATTGCCTTATCTTCCTCTGAGATCAATTGGCCATCGTAATAGATCGATCTCCTCCCACCGAAGTGAACTACTTCCTGCTTCATATGATCGTAAGAAAATGAGGGAGGCGATCCCCTAATCAAATCAATTTGCCATGGAAAACTAGTCTCGATCTAAAAAAATGGAGCGAGTTTGGAAATTGCGCTACGTAGGTCCAAATCTGGAGAGGGAGATCGTCGAATTAATTAAAGAAAGGTGAATTTGCTATGTCTAATGGTGGATCGGCGAAAAGGAGAGATAGAGTATACTTTATCTTTTCTTTAGAAGGAAAAAATGGAGCAAGTAAAGAAAATTTCCCAAGACTTAGGCCTTATATAGTTAGCGGGCATAGCAAATCGTTTTCACTTCGAAAGTTTTAGCTGATTGTTTAGCATCCAAGTGTTGTGCCACATACATCCTTTATCCCGATCGATCCCTTCTATCACTAATTTATGCCTTAGAATGATCGTTTCACAGTCTAACCTACAATAATCGATTCGATTATCGCGAATGACTTGAAATATATATATATATATATATATATATATATATAAAGAAAAGAAATTAAAGAAAAAATGATGAAGTGAATGAAAAGTGCAGTGAAAAAGAAGAGGAATGGTGAGTGATCATAGAAATACGATTTCATATGCGAACATACAGAATATTATAAAAGTTGGCGACGACCTATGAACATTCGGACATGACCTGGAGCCAACAACGTAAACATGTGTATGAATATGCACGAAAAAAGTTTAGAATTTCAACCTTTTGGAATCAATAAGAGATTGCGATAAAACCTGGAACTGTCAATTTTGAGATTGAATAAGATAAAAGAGGGCTTGTAGGTCCCGCATGACCAAATTTGTATATGCTAACAAAATACGACTCCAGTTTATACTATTGATCAAAGATAGAGGAATAGTGTTATTCGGCCTTTTGACAAGGCTGTGATACCAAGGACTTGACTAGAAACCAAGGAAAATTCGACTCGAAGATTAGTTATACATAGTTCACTATGGATATTGGAAAATTTATTCTGAGTCCGGATCGAGCTACTATTGGCTTGATGTGATAAGCAAAGCTATGAAAGTAAACATTCCAAATTTCGAATCAATCGGAGTTCATATGCTCAAGTTATGGATGGATCAAAATCAAGAGAAAAGACCTCAGTTCGTATCCATCAAAGCCATCCTTCTTCATATCCATGCGGCTTCGTATCCATCAAAGTCAATTCCCTTCGTATCCATCGGCAGCTACCCGTGTGTCCAATTCGCATCGATCGGCTACCTTTATACATTTCATGTCGATCATTCGCAGATCTATACGAAACCAACAGAATCCATCGATACGAAGTGGCATCCCAAGCATCGATACGATAGGGACTTCCAAGCATCGATACGAAGTAGGTATAGTCAAGTAAAGGAAACAGTCACTTGGCATGAAATGTTGATCTCCCTTGAACCATCGCTCCATGTCATCACCGCACACCTGATCGATACACAAAAGATCGATACGAATATTGATCGATACGAAGGTGTCGATATGTACAATACAACCAACCTATAATGTGAATCTTGGATCGATCATAACTCAAAATCTACAAGCCCAAATGTTACTAAATTTTCATAGGAACTTTCTTACCACCTCAAGAATGTCTCCGATCGATCTCAGCTCAAAAGGAGCAAACCTTGATCGATACGAATGGAATAAAGATCGATCTGAATCGATCTCAAATGACTCCCGATCGATCTGGTGGGCCCAACCACGTGTGAGAAGGAGTATTCCAAGTTCAAAGGTAGATACTTCAGACCTATGCTTATAAATAGCACTCCAATGCTAATATAAAAAGGACTTTTGACTCCACTACGCCGTTACTCTGCCACAACTCCATTGTAACTTAAGTATTCGAGTGTTATGCTATTGTAATCAGTTATCAATCAGCAATAAAACAGAAAAACATTTAAAGTGGATTTAGGCTACAATGTCGAACCACTATAATTTCTTGTGTCTTTCTATTTCTACATGCTTTTATTAGTGTGATTGTTAGATTAGCCTCTGTTTCCATTTAATTTCTTCACTCTAATCTCTTCAATCACATCCGAAGAGTGTCATGCCCAATTTTGGTACAAACACTTTGGTGCTTTCCTTGAGAAAATTTGGTTTTCTTCTGCTCTGTGGATCCTCTATCATCGTTGGATTGCTAAAATCCAAGAAGAAGATCCAGATCTATCATCAAGTAGTTCCTTCCATTCTATTCAAATTCCATTAGACCTAGGAAAGAGCTACGTCACTCAACATGCGTACAACCAGAACTGCTTCATATGCTGCAGATCCAGAAGGAAGGGATAGGCAAATTTTCATGCAGTTGACAACCGCAGGCCAGACATCAGAGCTTTTCACAAGGTCCTGTGACTAGGGAGGAGTTCTAGATCTTAATGCAAGAGCTAATTCAGAGCTATTAGCAGCTCACTCAGTAGATCCATGCCAATACAGAGCTAGCTAACCAGCTAAACAAAGAAAAATGAAGAAGATCTAAGAGGGATTGTAACTCTTACTCGTCAACTGAAACCTTTGTTTCTTTTGATTTCAATCATAGATCTACGTGTTGACGGATGGATGGAAACAATGCAAAAGCCTCAGAGCGTCAGCGTGTTGTAAATCTCGGACAAGTCGGGGTTGGTCCTTTAACATGACACCAAGCTAGGCCCTCCTCCCGGGTAGGGGCACTTCCTTATCACACCATTCATGACCATGTAGCTGCTACCGCTATACATCTAGAAGCTGAGATCCAAAACCAGCCAGACCCAGCCCTTCGTTAACACATCCATGCTCATGAACCCTACGTCCTAGAAGATCGAGAGCCAAGGTAGCGAGGCTTGGGCCATCGACAGAGCCCGGATCGTCCCCACAACATGGAACCCAACAATGGCTTGACCTCAAATGTCCAAATGCCTGACATTCCACCATGATCCGCCAAATGATCCATGAAAGTCATGGCCTTACAAATGATGATTGGGGAATCTTCTGAAGTCATTCTCCATTCACAAATGACATTCTTTATGTTGAGCTACCTTGTCGATTTAGAATGCCTACCCTACCTGTGTAGAAGGGAGTTCGGTTGCTAACCAGCATATATTAGATTATAAATGGATCATGAACGCCGCTCAAGCCGACGATGCGGTTAAGTGCAGGAGTTTCACTATTTCTTTAGGAGGTATCGCAACCATGTGGTTCACATGTTTGCCACCCAGATCCATTTCAATTTTCGATCAGTTGGCTACAAGTTTGTCGAACAATTCTGTATGCATGTTACAAGGCCAAAGGATGTCAACACCTTGTCCAGTGTTACCCAAGCTCTAAGAGAGACATTTAGACGTTATCTGGAAAGGTTTCGTGCTGCCTGTGCTGAGGTCATCAACCCAAATGACAATTATATTTTAATGGCATTAACTAAAGGAATCGATCCCGATTCCAAGTTTGGCAATTGGTTGGTTGGGAAATCCCTCGCGTCGTTGGATCGTTTCTATACCTAGGCGGCCCAAATTTTAAGGAGAGAGATGCTAGACGATCTAGGAAGTAGGAAGATGCAGGACCCAGTGTTGAAGGCATTCAAAGTAATGTTGTTGTGAAATAGACCAGTGTGAGTTCCAGTAAAGTGTAATTGAATATACAGAACAAGAAAGGTCAACAAAAAGGTAACGGAGGTCAGAGGAAGAAGCGAGACCCAAATCATGGACCAAGACCCTGAGCTCCCATGTTTAACCGATATACCCATTTAAACACATCAATGTCAAAATGTTTATTTGCAAACTTGTAATATCGGACAGTATAAGAAGCCAGCTCCAAAATAATCATTTTAGAAACAAATTTGGACAGGAAAAATCTCCAGATTCCATGATTGTTACGGCTACAACATGAATGAGTGTCGTCATTTACAAGACATCAATGAGAAGTTAATTTGAGAGTGAATGTTAGAATAGTTTTTGCAGGCTTTTCAGGATGGGGGTGCAGGCCCATCTAACTCGAATCAAGGTCAAGGTCAAGGCCAAGCTAGCCCCAAAGAACCTATGCGCACTGGTGAGAGGTTGGTTACAAATACAGTGAGTGGTGGTCCTCTTCCAACTAATCAGAGCTGGAAGGAAATGGAGTCATATGCCAACTCGATTAGGCATGTGAACTTCGAATGTTGTAGTAATTCTGATGATGGCCCCAACGAAACAACAGAGAACGATGACAGACGACATCGTTATTGGGAATCATGATACTGATAGAGTCGAGGCCCCCACTATTGATCCGTTGGTCATTTTACCTCAAATAGGTCCTGCTTGGATGAAGAGGATCTTGGTTGACAGCGGAAGCTCCATGAACATTCTTTTTAAGCGAGCTTATGACCAAATGAGAATGGAGGCAATAGATCTAAAATTTTGTTAGTCACACATACATGGTTTTAACGGAAGTGCAACTATACCCAATGGGATGGTGGAGTTGCCAGCTGAATTAGGTATTGGAGATCGCCGAGGAGTCTAGATGCTGCAGTTTATTATGCTAGACATTAATTCCCCCTATAACGATTTCTTGGATCGACCGGCCCTAGGTTAATTTAAGGCAGTGATTACCCAATGGTGTTTGACACTGAAGTTCCTCGCTGATAACGAGGTTGGAGTAGCACATGGTAATCAGGCTGTTGGAGAAAGTTAAGGGAAAAGAGAAATCTCTCTGCATCCATTTTTCATAGAATTGACAGCCAACGCCTGGGCCTAGGCCCAGGTGCCACAACTAGTTGCTTAAGGACCTTAATCCCAGAACCTTTGAAGTTGGTGTTCTCATACTTAAGAGAATCTATCCGGCCCCTTCGCACATTAAACCAACATGGGAAGGACCATAAGTTATCGAGCAGAGACTTTGGAGATGGCTCATTCAAATTATCAACCGTTGAATGTCTCACTTTACCCAGAGCATGGAATAGCGAGAGTCTCTGTCACTATTACGCATGACAGGCTTTTATTCATTTAGTCTGCTTTTCCTTTGAAATTTGTTTATGCATTTTCTAAATTTCAGCTTGTAGTAAGGCAACTGTCTTTTCCATACTTTCTTATTCAAGCAATAAATTGCAGACTTATCAAGCCAGAGTGGCTATTCTTGAAATGCATCAAGTGACTGTCACGATGCACTAAGAGCTAAGTTCCATCCCATGGTGGGACTCAATCAAATAGGGAGTGATTGTGATCCGACGGATCACATGCTAAGTGAAACCCCGAGCTCGGGGAAAATCACGCTAAATTAAAAAAGGATTGAAATACAACAATCCTCCAACGATCGCTAGTTCCCAAAGTGTGAATTGAAGTACAAATTCCAAATCCAAGCTCGAGGAGGATGGACCCATCCATCCATGAATTTGCTTGCCAAATCACGGTGGATGTGATCTGACCATCCACAACCTTGATCAAGTTATTGTTCCCAGAGTGCGAACAAGAACCAAATACCTAAACAGACGTGATTGACCATCTGTCAGCTAACTCCAGATTTCTGTAGAGTGAACCGAAGTATAAACATGAACATAAATGGGTGTGACTGGCCGCCCACCAACTTACTCTAGTCCCGAGATCGCGGACTGGAGTATAAACACTAAATGGGTGTGACTGACCACCCATCAACCAAATCCAGATTCCCGAAGTGCGAATTGCAGTATAAACACCAGCTAACTCTAATCTCGAGAGCATAAACCATAGTATAAACATTAAACAAGTGTGATTGACCATCTATAAAACAATTTTTGTCCCCAAAGTGCGGACGTAACCCTGAACTTTAACTAGATGTGACTGACCGTCCATCAACTGACTCTGGCCCCGAGAGCGTGGATAAGAGTATAAGTGTCAAACGGGTGTGACTGACTGCCCGTAAAATAACTTATGTCCCCAAAGTGTGGACATAATTCTAAACGTCGAACGGGTGTGACCGGACACACGTAAATTATCCTATGTCCTCGAAGCATGGATATGGTTCTAAATAACAAGCAGGCATGACCGACCGCCAGCATGCAAGTTCAATCCCAGAGTGCAGATGCAAGTACTAGCAGATGAATGAGTGTGACTGACCACTCCAATTCATTCCACTTTAGCTTGGTTCAAACTTAGTTAAATAAAAATGTACAAAGGCAAAAAACGATTACCGACAAATTACTTCAGTTTATCCCCAAGACTAGGGGCATAACACAAGTAACAATCACTGATCGAGATAGTGCAACATCGAGATTCGACTCGACGTTTGGTTATGACCCGAATCCATGACTTTGAGACTTAACGACAGGACTCAAGTTCGACTCAGAGACTGAAAGCCTCACAAGTACATTGAACGAAAACACGAGTGCTGAAATACTTAAATAAATACATACAGAGTTATGCTAGAAAAAAAATGAAATTTTATTTCCAACCTTCATTGAAAAAAGGATAAGTACAAAATCTTATTCAAAAAATTCCTATAAGCAAGTCCCGAACCTGCATCTATACACGTCCTACTAAATGCAAAAGGGATTCCTATTCCATCTATCTACCAAAAAGAGGAAACAAACAGAACAAGTCTATGCCTTTGATTTTTTATCCTTCTTGCTCTTTTTTTGGGTAGATCCACTTGTGCTACCGCTCGGATGTCTCTTTGAGCCTTTACTTCCCCGGCCAACTTTAGCTGATTTGTCTTCGACCGGAGGGATTACAGTTATCTCCTCCTCGGAGCTCACGCGAACAGGAGCATCTTCCTCATGTAGGGTTGGAGGGATGCTGGCACATTAACGGTGGTGGAAAGAGGCACGCCGGTTTCGATAATAGTGCCACAAGGAGAAACGACAAATATCAGGATTGGACTAGGACCAGTCATGCCACTAACTCCATGATCTAGCTCCGCCTGCGCCATCTTGGACTTAATCTCTTCCATTATTTCCTCGGCCTGCTTTACCCAGATGCTCATCAAAATACTGATGGTTGGGACAGAGGAGCCTAAAATTATAACTTCTTTATCAGCATGGAAAGGCATTTCAATGTTCGGGTCACTTTCATGACTAAGGAGCACTTTCAACATTTTTTCATCGAACACGCATCTACCTTCGTGTGTCTCCCAACCCGATGTGTCAACCGTTGTAGTTGTGGGCTCTTTCATTAAGGCCACTTGCTCATGATGCATCTCTTGGGTTGAAGGAGGATCGATCGATGTGACATCTACAACTGAATAAAGACAGGATAGAATGTTAGTGGCATCTTCTGAAAGTGCTCCTGCATTTGCATGAATGGAAGAAGTGTTCAGAATACCTTCCTCTGATTTACCCGCATGCTGGCCCGATGAACCTTCAAAACCACGTTCATGTACAGGAGATAGGCGCGGTTGATCTGGGTCGCATCTCAAATGGCTGGAGGATCAATAGAAGGAGCAGGTTCAGATAGAGACTATGAGTACTTCAAAACCTGCCTCGTGGTGCTCGACCCCAGATCCTTCTCCAATGTTCGGGTACTTAGCTGCTAATTTTTCCTTTTTAAAGGAGACAATGGTATCATGAAGAACCTTAACCTCATCTCCAACTAGTATTGGTTTTCCAGTTCGAATTCATTTGAAGTATTGCGGACAATTTTCTCGTCTTCGACCAAGTAACCCCAAGCCTTATATAGATGGAAGGGGTAATTTTTGAGCCAGTTGAGATTGCAATTCCTTAAAATGTTGGCATTGTAAAGGACATAAGATCTTTGAATTCATCCTCCATCCTCACATTCGTTTCTTTAACTTCGCTCTCAATTCTGGCTTCGGCTTCCAGATCCTTTAAGTTTGCCGCATCCCTTTTGTTTTCAAGAGCCACCGTCTTCTCGCATGCCTTCTGGCAGCTTTGTTAGCATCATCTTTCTCCCTGATGACTCGACGAACTTCGCCTTTAAATCCTCAAGCTACTTCTGCGCAGCATCTCTTTCTGCCATGATGATAGTATTTCGATGGGCCATCTCCTCAACCAAGGCAAAATGCGTCCGTCATATTTTCCATGTAATGTTTTGCCTCTTCGACTCTCTTATCAGCCTCCCTCTCTGATTTCTATGAGGACTCAGCTTTGTTATTGAGCACATCCATTATCCATTTTTTTTGATCAAAATCGGTCTCCATTTTCTCAATTATCTTGGCTTACTTGAAAGCTACCGCTGAAGCCTTTTCTGCAGTTTTGACCCACTCCCGGTACTGGCTGTAAACGTTATGCACATAATCATTCACTAGCTTTTCTACATCAGTAGGAATTCTTTTCAAATTTGGTGGGAGGTGGAAGCCAACGAAGCAAATAATTGGGAAGTCTTGCTTTAACTTGGCAATCTGAATGGCTCCCTCTCTAGTGGGTTCTATAGTGGCTGGTTCTGTGACGATGGGAGCTTCTGCCACAGTCCTACGGTGTTGTTCACCAAACTTTGAAGTTTGAGGAGGCTCTATTTGGTGGGCAGTCTTAGAAGGTTGTCTGCCGGAGCCATAGGGTTTTGATGAACCTTTAGGAGGAGGTGATGGCGACCACGAATGATGTCTATATTGATTTGGCCTCTCCCGTTCGTAACTCTCATACTCCTAGTTGGAGTGGTAGCGATCGTGGTCTCTTTCAGTTTTGCGCCTATGAGATCGAAGTAAGAGATGGAAGAAGGTGCATAAAACGAAGACTGTCGAGCGTAGATCCCTATCTCACCATCGTATCTGTAATATGAAAAGTGAAGTACAATTAGTTATCTCCAGAGATTGAAAAATATGTGATTAGAAGTCTAATGGTGTTGTGAAGGGTGTGCATGCATGTGCAAACCCCCAAACCAACCGGTTGTGGTAGCCTTGCTCGTAGGAGTTGGCTCTCCTATATCCAAAGCACTTTGAAGTCCCTCTAATCCAATGTCTTGATATGAAGACAAGTCGTTCAGAATAGGGATGTCCGCCAATTCTTTCAAAGAACTCTCTATTCGTGAAGGAGAAGTCTTTGGACTTATAGCAGTTGCTACAGGTGAAGACATCACAACAGTTTCATGCCTCATGGATTTGTAAGCAATGGTCTTGCCTTTTTTTTTCAACTTTGAAGATCAAAGACTCTACGGAGGCACAATTGCAAGTTCATCTCTAGCGGGCATACCCTCATCACCGTCCTATTCAGTGATTATGATTCCAGGGGCTCTTCTTCCTTCGTGCCTCATCGGATCCGTTCTGAGAATACCTGCTGATCCAATGCTTTGGCCTCTTTCTATAAGCCAACCAGCGATTGAGTTTTCGTCGATGAGAACTTCACCGATATCTCTAAGCTCAGACGACATCAATAGAGAGTTCATACAATCTCTTTGAATCGCTCTCCTTTAGGCCGTGGGATTGAATCTGTAAAAGAAACAAAGTATTAAACTCGACATTAACTTTTAGTATCCTGTTAATCAATGAAAAGGTTGGGACACTTACGTCTTACTAGCCACCGTTTGGTGAACCCCGGTGGACACCGAACGAAGAACCATTCGGTTTTGAAGTAGCTTAATTTACTCAAGGCTCCTACCACTGCTTGGAAGTTTTTGAGTGCCTCCAGAAAAGTGAAAGAAGGTTTGTCCCCACGACTCTTAATGTTGAATAGATATCTGATTTCTTCGACTGTCGGAGGTCGGAAAAGATGCTTCATAAAGATAATGAACAAGCTGTTAAGAAGATTATACCATTCTGATGTAATTGAGACGGAGCAATCCTTAAGAAAAGCAACACTTCTCGAATGAACTGATTGAAAAGAGGCAGTGTTCCAGCTACACACATGAATCTATTGCAAGCAGTATACCCTTCTAGGAGATTGTGCGATCTATCTTCCGTGCATCGTACCAAAACATCATTTAAAGATAGGATGTGCCTAAGGCAAATCCTACCGGACATGTCTTCAGAGATTTTAGAATGGACAGAATCCTCCATATTCATAATAAAATCTACACCTGGCATCTCGTCCAGAGCAGGATTTATTACATCAGCCACGATCTTTGGCATTTCTATAACTGGAAGTGGAGGACTTTGGATATCCTATGGCTCTGAGCTTTCACGATCCATAGCTACTGAACTCGGTAAAAACCATTATTAGATGGCAAGAAACCGTGTTCCCCCCGTGATTGTGAAGCTAGTTATCATGTTGTGTAGCACAATGCTACATAATACTTTAAATTTCTTCAAGTCCGAAAAATGTTAAAATGACAAGACTTCGAGATTCAACCAGAGTGACCATCATTGCTGACCATCGCAACCATGCCATTCTGACTTTGGAGAACGATCCATGCTAGGTTCATAAAGTTTGTCAAATTACAATTCCATCAACGGGCTTCAAAGGGCAGTCAAATATGCAGTTTAACAGTTAAGTCCAGATATGCAAGGATGAAGCTCGTCAGAGTCAAATGTTCGAATATACGAAATCTCGTATCCATTAAAGTTCAAACTTTGATTGTTCCACAAAAGTCTGATTTCGTATCGATCACCAGCCAAGAATTTCGTATCGATAAACAGATCCTCATCTTTGTATCAATCACACGGCCAAGGCTTCATATCGATCACTCCAGATCGATATGAACTTCCACCATTCTAACAAGATACGAAGCTCCTCCTTCCATCCATCGATTCTAGATCGATGTGAGTTCCCCATTCCGGATCGACACAAAAGGTGCTTCTTCCATCCTTCATCGATACGAGGTCGAAGCCAGGGATTTTTCCCATGAATACTTCGTATCCACCAATGATTCTTCTTGCCCAAGCTGTTGAAACTCCATTGATCCTTCCTTAACCTCACTCCGACCTACTTCCTGCATCAACAATGCTGGAATCGGCAACGACCATGGGTGGAACATCGTTAAACTCGAGTCTCATCATTTTTAAGTTGATTTAATTGGTCAATTGCCTAATTTAAGGGATCAGTTTGAGAGATTAATGAGTTAATTTGATTTGGGGATAAGGACAATTCCTCTTTCTCGAGTTCTCTATCGATACGAAGGTAAGAATAAAATGAAAGCAAGTGAGAAAATTTGGCTAAGTCCAGAGAATATTTATATAGATTCGAGACCGGGCAAAAAAAATTCGTTTGCTAGTGGTAAAAACATAATGAAGCGGTCACATATTCCATCGATACGAAGAACCAACTTTGTGTCCATCTGCCCAGATCAATCCAGAGTGTAACAGTTCGTATCCGTCAGCAATCAGCCTTCAAGCCCATCGATATGAATCATCCCCATAGACTATTTGTTTTGTATCGATAGCCATCGATACGAAGCATGCATTCCAACTTCTTAGATCGATCCAGGAGAGGATCGATACAAAGGGATGCCTTTAAAAGACCATCAAACGTTGTTACAACTTGAATTTCACGCCGATCCAGAAGAGGATTAATATGAAACTCGATCCAAACAAAAACTAAAGGACTTGACAACGACCTGTGAACGTACAAATATGACTAGGAGTCAAGTTAACATACGTGCATGCATGATGAATGGACATTCAATTTTCAAAATTAACAGAATTGAATGCTCACTTGATGATAATAAAGCAACGAATAACAAATTGCTAGCACCCGACCTTGAGTTACAACAAAACACTGCATGATTATTGGCACTCAACAGTTCAACATTTATAATGCTGGAAATCAATCAAAGGTTACATCAATTGATGAAAAGGCAGTGACTACTATCCATCAGCAGCTACCCATGTGTCTAATTCATATCGATTAGCTACTTTTATACGTTTCATATCGATCAACCGTAGATTGATACGAAACCAACACTTTCCATCGATACGAAGTTGCATCCTAAGCATCGATACAAAATGGACCTCCAAGCATCGATACGAAGAAGGCATAGTCAAGTAAAGGAAATAGTCACTCGGCATAAAATGTGGATCTCCCTTGAACCATCGCTCCACGTCATCACTGCACACCTGATCGATACGTAGAAGATCAATACGGAATTGATTGAAACTTACAGTTCAACCAACCTACAATGTGAATCTTAGATCGATCATTACTCAAAATTTACAAGTTCAAATGCTATCAAATTTTCACAGCAGCTTGCTTACCACCTTAAGAATGTCTCTGATCGATCTCAGCCCAAAAGAAGCAAATCTTGATCGATATGAATGGAATGGGGTTCGATACCAATCGATCTCAAATGACCTCTGATCGATCTGGTGGGCCCACCCATGTGTGAGAAGGAGTATTGCGAGTTCAAAGGCGGATATTTCAGACCTACGCCTATAAATAGCACTCCAATGCCAATAAGAAAAAGACTTTTGACTCCACTACGCCGTTACTCTGCCGCAACTCTACTGTAACTTGAGTCTTCGAGTGTTGTACTGTTGTAATTAGTTATCAATCAATAATAAAACAGAAAACATTCAATGTGGACGTAGGCTACAATGCCGAACCACCATAATTTCATGTGTCTTTCTATTTCTACATGCTTTTATTGGTGTGATTGTTAGATTAGCCTCTTTTTCCATTTAATTTCTTCACTTTAATGTCTTCATTCACATCCAAAGATTGTTGTGCCCAATTTTGACACAAATTAATAGTAATCAATCAGGAAGCTGAATAGACTTCTTTACAGTGATTCAGTCTTTTTTCGATTCAAAAGACGTCATGTTATTTACAAAACGTAGTTTGGAGGGTAAATGTTATGCCATCTTTTGGCGAAGCCGTGACATCATTGATTCGACTAGGAACAGATGGTCGATAGCTTAAAGAGTCGGTTACATGTAGTAACATGGACAATTGTTAGACAAAATCGAACCATGACCAAATTGATGTGTAGTTAGCATGAAGTCACTAGCCTGGCCCCATAAAGCTATAACTCAAGTTTGAGAAAGTTCATATACACAAGTCACGGGCGAGAAAATGATTTGTTGGGTCGGCCATAGAAGGATCGAGGAAATAGTTCAAGTCACCGAAGAACGTTTAATATCTTGAGATCCAAGAAGCCAATCCATGTGAGACTTTAAGGACTTCAATGGAGTGGCAAGTGGAGCATACCATGACGATCGTGCATCCTAAAATGAAGGTAGGAGGAATGCCGATCGATATACATCAATCGTTATTGGAAGGTTCAACATACGATTGGTGTATCTCTTGTATGTTTAATCTTTGACTAATAACGGCCCTTAACTTGCAATCTATATCTTGGAATGACCTTAAATTTTATAAGCAACATCTAGAAGTACGTAGGACCCTTCAACATCGACCATACAGTGATTGGGGATAAGAAAAATGATCGGCTATATGTACACCGATCGTTCTTGATCATCGAGTTATTGGGGTCGATTGATATGTTGGGCTCTATTAGACCTAGAGAGCCTCTTTGCGAAGTTTTAACCCCATCCATGCATATACAGCAAGCATAGCTTCAAAAAAGGGTCTTTATCTTCTTCTTCCTCCTATGGAGGCTCTACCATTTTTTATTCTTGAATCTTGTACCAATGTATTCTAGCTGGTCTAAATATTCTTGTAATTGTGATCCAGTGAAAGATTAATAAAAGTGTGAAGTGGATGTAGGCCAAGATTGTCGAACCACTATAAAAATCTACGTGTCCATTTACTTTTATGCTTTGTTATTGATATCATTTATTGCTAGATATCCATAAGATTCTATGGATGTTGATGCCCGTTTCGAGCATCAACAAATATCAAATTGAGTTAGTATGATATACCATATCATCCCAGCAGAGCAATCTATGGCCAAGTGTTGGTCGATTTCAACACCGAGTTCATTATTCGAGATGATATAAGGGAAGAAATTGCAAAGCGAAGTGCTCAATAGAAACTATACACGGATGGAGGGTCCAACGAGCTTTGCTCGGGGGTCGGGCTAGTTTTGGTAACCCCAAGGAGCGATCAGTTTTCTAGCCTTAAAACATGAGTTCCCTGCAATGAACAATGAGGCTGAGTATAAAGCGCCAATTGCAGGACTCAAAATCGCAAAGGAATTAGGAGTCAAGACCTTGCACATATATGATGACTCTCAGTTGGTGGTTTGTTAGGTATAGAAAGCATTCCAGGGAAAGGGCGTCCGACTAGCCTATTATTTGGCAAAGGTTCTGGAACTGCTCAATGATTTTGAGTATTACACGACAACACACAGTCCCGGGAGGAAAACATGAAAGTTGATTCTTTACCAAGTTGGCTAGCTCCAAGGATGTACAACTCATGAGTTTAGTTCCAGTAGAAGTATTATCAGGTCCGAGCATCTACCAGATGAATGTTGATTGGATCTTGGAGGTTGAAGTGAAAAAGAATAGTGGATGAATCCGATTAAAGAGTACTTACTAGAGGGAACCATTCCAGCTGGGAGGAAGAATGAAGGAAATTACTACTCTAGGGTCAATGATTTATTGTCCAAGATGGGCTATTATATAGAAGAGGCTTATTTGTACCCCTGCTACAATGTGTCACCCACGATGATGCCAAAAGGTCCTTGCGGATGTTCATGACGGAGCATGTGGCAGCCACACCTGTAGGCATATGTTCATGAAGGGGCCTATGGCCACCGCCAACAAATATGTTGTTGATTATACCAGGAGGTTTATGCCAAATATTCGCCAAAGTTCTTAGAGCCCCGCCTATGGAGATTGCGCAAATGATCAGCCCATGGCCGTTTATGGTATGGGGAATTATCGGTACGCTGCCGATGTCGAAAGGTGGGGCAAAGCACGCTGTTGTTACTATTGATTATTCTACAAAATGGATCGAAGTAGAACTGCTTGCCACATACACTATGAAGAAGGCGACCAACTTCGTAGTCAAGAAAATTATTTATCATCTTGGTATCCCAAATGATCATTTCTGACAAAGGGACCAATTCAACAATGCTAAATTCAAGAACTTCTGCAGCAAGTATCAGATCGAAAGAAGATTCTCTACAGTAGTGCATCCATGGGAGAATGGCTAGGTGGAAGTAGTGAACAAAATCATCAAGTACGTTTTGAAAAAGTGACGGGAAAAGGCCAAAGGCAAGTGAGTCGATGAATTACCGTTCGCACTTTGGGCCTATCGAATGACTCATAAATCTATGACTGATCACACTCCATTCGCTTTAGCCTACGGGTTGGAGACAATGATTCAAATTGAATTGTAAGTACAATCTCAACGGGAGTTCCACTATGACTCAATAGAGAATGAGGAATTCCTGCTCAAGTCTCTTGATATGATTGGTGAAAACTGCGATGAAGCTAATTTGAGAGCCGCTGCTCATTGGAAGTGGGCAGCTCTACATTACAATAGAAATGTCAGGAACCGGACCTTCGAGATTAGCGACCTTGTTCTCAAATGAATTTTCCATGGTCCAATGAACATGGGCCTAACTTAGGAAGGTATATATGCTATTGAACACAGTCTTAGAGATGGGATATTCAAATTATAAACTATATATGGAATTTTGCTTCCAATGGAATGGAAGAGTAAACATTTATGATGCTGTTTTACTTAAAACTGTCATTGTACATATTTTTGTTAATTTCAATGTAATGAGGCATGATTAGCCATTCTTATGAATATGAAATGAATATGATGGATTTATGTTCTCATTAGCTAATTTTTGCACTGTAAATAACAACACGATGGAATGATTCATGCTTATATAACACATAATTGTAGATGCTTAGAGATATTTGCCAATCAAACTTTATGGTCCATGACTAGACCCAAGGAACAGGATTGTCCTTGTGTGTAACATCCCGTATCTGGAGGCCAAAAGCTTCGCACTATGGATGCTGCATTCAACTATAGCATTAAATTCTGATGATGAAATACGGTAGCGTTAATGGTATCCATAATATCAGAAGCATTTGATTATGAACAAAATTACAGATGTCCAAAAACAATAATTTCAGTGATTATATTTCAAATAAATCATATCCAAGTTACAAAAATCCCAAACATAATCCCAAGCAATGATCAAATATAATTTACAACAATACGCCAAGAGCAACATATGAAGTTGCCCCCTTGGATGATCAAAGCAATATAGACATAATTGTCTTAACACACAGCGAAAACAATTTTAAAACAAAATTCCTAAATTAGCTATTCATCATCCACCTGCTCATCTTCGGATTCTTTAGTCTCCAAAAACTTCTAAAACCTGAAAACCTAAACCCTTAGCATACTAAAATCAAATTTTGAACACCCAAGAGTTCAAGGGGAAACAAAAAACTCCGAGTCATACTTAAAGCCTTGTATGAATAATTTATATTACATCTCAGTTTATTGATAAATAGAGACTCGTCAATCAACCGATTATAATAATAATATAGCAATATCCATTATGCTAAAATAGGAAATGAAAGAGACTAACTGTCTAAAATCTGAACTATCTGTTCTAAATTCTAAGCTATCTACTCTTTTCTGGACTATCTGTCCTAAAATTAATTGTGGCAATTTCTTTTATGCTAGATAATGTGCTATCTGCCCAAAACAGGTAAAAGGGTGGACTAACTGTCCTTAAAATTTTAGCAAGGTCCATTATGCTAATAAACGAACAATCTGTTCATATCAGAGCCGACTGCTTTTTCTAGACTAACTATCCTCTGTGCTGACTGCCCTCAAAATTGACTGACTTTCCGAATCTAAAATGAGTTGACTGCCTGAATTTTCTTCTAGGTTAACTTTCCTTCAAATATCTGAACTAACTGCTACACAAAATATATGAGCTAACTGCACTTTAAATTTTCCTTGAAGCCTTTTCAAAATGATTTAATCCGCCAAATCATATATATATAAGGAAAATATATCTTTAGCTCTACTCTAAGCTATTTTTTTTATATATACTATACTAAAAATAATGTTGATGACGTTCAATAAGGATTGTAAATCCTTTATAATAAGTTAATGTCCTTTATAACTTAAAACACTTGGGTTATCTGCCTAGTTCATATATTCGACACCTTTGTTTTAAACCTTTAAACAGCTTTTGGGAAATATAGAAGGTAACTCCTTCAAAACCATTTGCAAAACCCTTCGAAAGTGTTGAAGGTAACTCCTTCATATCCTTTAATATACTTTTCAAAATCATTGAAGGTGACTCCTTTTAAACCTTTTAAAAGCTTTTCTTTTCGGTTTAAAACATATGACATCCACCTTTTAAATCCTTTAACCTTAACCATTTGAAAATATTGCAAAACCATACCTTTCGACCTTGTCGGAAGGTTTCTTTTCGACCTAGTTGTTCGACTTTGTCGGAAGCCTAGGGTACCTCCGCTTTATAATAAACATTTCGAAAGCAATGTAACTCAATACCTTTCGAATACATTGGGTTCAATCTAATATAGGTGGAAAAACTTTCAAAACCAATCAAGGTTAACCACTTTGAAACGTTTAAAACATTTCGACTTAAAACATCTGGATTATGCAAAAGGATGAGAAAAACATTAGAATTGAAAGCAACTGCTTTGAAACCTTTATAAAATATTTCGAAACCATTCGAAAGCAATAAAGTGTTGGCGATGGAACCAACCCTTTGAAATCAATGAAGAGAGGCGGCAAGTTTTAGAAAAAAAGATAACCTTTGACTCCATCTGTGTCGAAAGGTTAGGAAGTGGCAACTATGCTTTTAGCCTTGTCGAAAGCTATACCTTTCGACCTTGCTGGTAGGTTTCATTTAAAACAAGAAATCAAACCAATCATAACCCTTTTCTTTTAATCCTTTTTGACAATTTCGAAAGCCCTTTGTCGAAAGTTAGTAGGCTATTTTCTTTAAACCAAAACAAAACTTCATCTCTTTCAAAAGCTATAACCTTTCATCCCTTGACCTTTCGAATCCATCCAATCCACTATGTATCAACTTCCTAATACCTTATGCATTGGTATTTGACATAGCTGAAAGGCTTGATACCTTTTGATTTTGTCAGAATGTCTGGAATGAAGGTGGAAACTTTGCCGAAAGGGTTGAAATAGAAGAAAGACTATTTATTTGTACTTTAAAACAGTTCTTTTGCACCTTACCTGCCTTGTTTGTCTAAATTTGATTGGTCACCTGAATTTTATGTTCAAAAGTGCTACCGACTTTCCTTATTTAGAAATTTGAATAACTTTGAAAAAGCCCCTTTCCCCTTTATAATTATATAAAACATTAAGTCTCATACCTTAAATATTGATTATTAAAACACCTTGAAAAATCTTGGAAAAAATCCATTAAATCAAATAATATGTTCTCTTTAACATATATAATTTTCGAACAGAAACTGTTATTGTTTTTCCCGTAAACAATTTTATAATCCAAATTAACCATTTCTTCCTTAGAAAATTCATAACATTTCCATAAATATTCAGAAAATTCAGAAAATTGAAATCCATATTTAAAATAACGTTTTAGATCATCATAAAAATTCGCAAGGCTAATAGATGTCATTTAATAGGGTTTATCCCAAAATATGTCATAAAGTCTATATGAACATATATAAATCATTCACATGTATATATAATCTTTTTATCATTCAAACACATGGCAATTCTTTGCAAAATCATTTGGAATTAACCTTAAAACCGATACCAAAATTATTTAGAGATGTTAACATTATTCACCTTTTGCTTTTGTAACAATCCAGAATTTGACCACTTTAAAATATACTAATTAAATTGATTTTAGATATAAAATATGTAAGGTTATATGATTCAAATAATATTAGATAGGATTTGGAAAGAGAAGTATACACAAAAATAGTAACATTTGCCTATATCGACAAAAGTGACAAAATGCTGATTTTAGAAAAGTAAGTTTCAATGGTTAAATGAATTATTTTAATTTATTTATAAGTATTTATATTTTTAAATAACAATATACAAATTTATTTTTAAATTTGGTTTACATAAATAAATATATTAATTAAAAGGTCAAAATATGACCGTAAAACATTTTGTTGAAAATCAACGCTTTGTTCAAAATAAGTTGGCACAACATTATCGCACCTTTTTGACATGTTTTAACGTATATATTATATATTTTAATAACTAAACATATTTACTTTTACTAAATAAGATTAGAAAACTTCTAGAAGTCATTAGTAAAAGTAAGTAAGAATTAACAAAAGTAAGAAAAGTAAACATCAAATCAAAATCCAACAAAATATTTACTTTTCTTTACTTAATCTTTAAGTGACTAAGACATAAAATAAGAATTTGAAAGATGATGTTAAGTATTGAAAAATTGAAGATTGCTTTAGGTTGAAGTAAGGTTAGTTTGGTAATTTGGTAAGAGGTTATTTTGGTAAATTCACCACTTCTTTCTTTTTCTATAAATACCCACATCATTCTTCACTTTCATTCACATTTCTTTTTCTTTTCTCAACTTCTTTACCTTCTTCCTCTTCTTTTTAATGGCTTCTAAAAAAATTTATAAAGAAATAATGTCAAAATATTTACAAAATATTCAAAAGAAATCAATGTTCATCCTCTTCAAATCAAACTCCTTTTTTCTCCATATTTTACCTCTTCTTTTCTAGGCCATAATATTTTCAGAACAGAACCAAAATACCATTTTTTTCTTAAATTATGTATTTTTTCAGTGGCTAAACTTTCATGTTGGCCACTTAGTCTCATTCTAAATTGAACCTTGTCAAAAATCCAATTCTTTCCAATGCATTCTTTGGCCCAGTTTTTAAGCCAGAGAATATGTTATTTTGTTTTGATCATAACAGATCCAAATTAAGAAATTCGTTTTTTAAACCATATCAAATTCCAGTAACTACAACTTTTATGTTGATTAATTTTTACTGTTTTGAGGTTTGCTATACCTGAAACTCAATTCTTTGAAGTACATTTTCGGGATTCATTTTTGTCAATCCGACAATATCTCTTCTTTATTCTATCATATCTTCCTCATAACAACTTGGATTCAAGTAATTCTTTTTTTAATTTAATAGAAAAGAATATACAATAATTCTACAGTTTACAACTTTTCTAAATTTTGAGATTTAGAAGGCCTAAAACCAGATACAAGATAACCTATTTTTGGGGTCTAATTTTGAGAATTCAAGGTCAAAGCTCCACCACTTCTTGTCTATACTTTCAGCCCGTCTCCATTTCAAACCTTGGCTAAGCACTTCGAAGGAAGTGAAAGATGTTTACTAATGTTTAAGTGGAGTAGGAAGTAGTTAGTGAAGCATGGATTAGTTTGAATGTTGGTAGGAAGTTAATCACTTTGGTTAATGGTGAGTACTCATATTTACTAATTACTCCATAAATTATTTCAAGTATAATGATTTGAAAGTTTAAATATGTTCAATGAATGTTTGATAACTTGGTTGCAAATTGGCTGATCATGTGATTGTTTATGTAGTTGATAACTTGTTTGGTAAATGATTAGTAATTAAACAACTAACTAAATGAGAATTAAATCCATACAAATATGTGCATGGAAGTTATTTAGCCTCTTAATGATTTTAAATAATCTAAAATGTTTAAAAATATGTTTTAAAACAAATTTGAAGTGTTTTGTACAAGTTTCGAAGCAATTCACAAAATTGGTCAAAATCGAGCTCGTCGCATAGCGACGGTTCGTAAATTTCGGTCCGTAACTTCAAATTAACATAGAGAATGATTTATAAGTCAGATTTCTTAGAAATAAAAATTATTTGGTCCACAATGATAATAATTTTTTAATGAAAAAGGAAAATCAAAATTTTTAATATGTCCAAGACAATTTTTTAAAAATATCGCGGTTTTGCAGTTCGGAATCTAAAAGGGATTTCTTTATAAATGATATTTTCAAATGTTTTAAAAATATGAAATAAATTTGATAAATATATTAAAATGATTTAAAAGAGATTTGGAATGGAAAAAATGATTTTCAATTATTAAAAGGTTATATTGATCAAATAAGCTTATATAGCACTTTCCGTGCCACTTTTACGCTGCGAATTCTATAACCTTTTGAATATGAGTTTAAACTTAACGATATTTCCTAGAATAAATTATGAATGTTTTTAAAAAGGAAAATTAAGAGTTTAAAAGATAATTTTGAATCTTATAATCATTTCCAAAATAAAGCTAATAAATGAGTATGCGGAAACGACTAGTATATTTGTCCCGCTTGTGAGATCTAGGAAGATAAAACAAAGTGTTTAACTAAGATTAGGGATGGAACAACTGGTGTCTTGAACTTACCTGGCCTATGTTCTCTCTTTTTAGACGAGGGGTGGAATAGATCGAAAGGAAAACCTGGATGCTTTAAAAGATCATATTTAAGTTTTTCCAAAATAAAAGAATAGTAACAAATTCTTAGAATGTTAATTGACTACTTAACATCTTTTATTCGATGATTAGCATGAAGGAACCGAGATCGGATTTGAGTGCTTCCTATCCGAAAAACCAGGATCGGATTTGAGTGATTCCTTTCCAAAAAACCAGGATCTGATTTGGGTAATTTCCTATCCGAAACCCCTTCAAACTAATTTTCAAAATAAAATATATTGAAGACAATGATCATTGATGACAAAGATCTTTATGATGTACAATTACTTGCCATTAGTCCCTGGAGGTGAAATTTACCATAGCTAAGGTGGCAGTAGTGCTCTATTACGAAAATCTTCGATTTACAAGAATATGATTTGAAGTTAAGAAAGAAATCTTTGATTAAGATTTAATAAATGATTTGGGAATATTTTCCCTAAGTTAAAAGTTATAATTTGAATATAGGAAATCTTTGATTAAGATTTAATAAATGATTTGGGAATATTTTCCCTAAGCTAAAGTTATAGCTTGAATATAAAAAATCTTTAACTAGATTTAATGAATGATTTGGAATAGTTTTCCTAAGTAAAAGAGAAAATGATTTGGAATTATTCCAGGATTTAAAATATATTTAAACAAATCAAATGATTTAACAAATGAGGCTTAATGATTCCATATCTCTTGAAAATAAAATGGAATAAATTGAAAAGAATATATCTAAGAAAGATATTTGATTTAAATAAAATATGAAGTAATTGATTGATGGTTGATATCCACATATGAACGTAATATCTTTTATAGCGATGCTTAGCTTTGAAGGAACTAGAGTCAGATTTGGATGATCCCTATCCGAAAACCACTTCGAACCAATGTATACGTTTGAAAGTGAAGACATATTAAAGATGATGATTATTGAAGACCGTGGATCTTCATAGCGTGAGGACTACTTGTTGACATGCTCTGGGTCGCTCCCGCTATAGAGTTATTTATAGCAGTGGTCTCCTCTTTGTGAAGATTTTTCGGATTGCAAGCACTACTCGCTACTAGTGGTAGTAGAAGAGCGCCTTCAGTTTCGTTCAGTCCCAGAACGAACATGTATGCATGTTTTTCTGACATTGTATTTTAAATCACATTTGAGTGGTTTTTATAAACGTATATCAGTCGGTAGCGGAGAAGACAACTTCTCGTAGCTTAACACCCTTTCCCGAGACATATGAGCTCAGAAAGTTATACTTCTCTAGAAATCCATTGTGTGATTAAGGAATGGCAATGTGGCATTCAAAGTGGAACCTGTTATGACCAAAGTGTGGATTGGTATGGAAAGCACGGCTTTGAAGAAATTGAGCATAGCCTCACTAGCCTCACATCCCGGAAGATGATATGGGATGCTATGTGGTCTGATAGAGACAAACTTGGAATAAATGAGTATGTATGGTGGTGTTCAATACGTTGGGCCCTTTGGGGGATACGTCCCTCAAGGCACTTATTGCTCCCATTTGCATAAAGTGGTTAGCTTGAGAAAAACAGGGAACTACCGGTTATCAGTGGCAGTATAGCAAGTACAGTTCCAAATGACTAGTTTAGAAAAGCGATTAAGGCACCGTGGGAACTATGTTTGTTATGCGTGGATCAGAGAAAAGGCCACTAGTTCCCTATCATGTTGAAAATCCAATACCAATACAAGATTTACGATTTTGATTGTATTCCCAAAATAGCTGTAATGACTTGCAAACATTTCAGCTACCCCTTTTGGTATCATATATTTCATTTGGTATATCCCGTTGACCTAGTCCGAATATGTTACCTTAGACTTAGTCCGGGTATTGATACCTTATTTGAATAAGTTTAGTTGAAATTTTTTTTAGAAGAATGTCATTAAAAATAATATTAAGTGTATTTTGGTATAAAGGTGTTATGGTTATCATAAGTTAAAAACCCGTCCGTGTTTATGTGTGCGCGTGGTCTTATAAGATACCCTTCTTTGCAAAGGATTTTATTCAAAGGCTGATATATGATACTGTCATTTATTATTGAGTTTTCTCACGCTGGTTTATCAAGCCTGATCTGGGTATTTTTAATACTCAAGTCAGATCCGAGCAGTTTCAGGTTTAGTTGAAGACGGTTGGAGTTTCTAGAGAAGAGTTGGAGATCTTTACCATCGTATGGTCGTATTCTATTATCCGCTACATCTATTGTATTTGTTTTGTTGCTTTCCGCATTTGCAAGGATAGGGGTTTATAACTGTCCAAGCTGAATCTACGTTGGACTCTAGAATTAAGTTTTCCACTGTAAAGATTATTACTGAAATAATATATGTTATTCCATTGGTGTGAGATTCTATTCTATCTTATTTTCTTTATTACCCTTCATGTTCCGACTTTTCGTGCAGTTTGAGTTGGACATGTATGGTTTATTGTCGATTCAATGGGTATGAAAAAATAGGCCGTGACAGCTTTAATGATTAAGGAGCTTGAGATTTGAATGAGTTTGATTTGAATTTGCTTTACTTAAGCTTCTCTTTTGTTTCCTCTTCTTCTTCCTTCGTTAATGTTAGTCGGCCAAGTTTTTAAATTTTTGAAAGTGATAATGAACATGTGTTTTGAAATACGCGGCCTAAGGAAGACAATATAGGAATGGCCTCTTTCCCATAATACCCCTTTTCTAATTCAATTTAAACCTTTCTTTTAATGTATTAGTTAAAAGGCGCGACTACCTTAATTAAATCTAATGTCAATCCAGTTATCCCAATATTATTTTCCTCAGTTTATCTAACTAAATCTCCTAAATAATGTTATCAAAAATCTGGGGCGTTACAAACTCCCCTCCTTAAAGAGTTTCATCCTCGAAATTATAATAAGGCTCAAAACAAACAAGAAGGTAAAACATATCATCAAAACAAGTCAAGATAAGTATCTCTAATCCTGCTTTCAACCTCCCAAGTACAGTCTCTGTCATCGTCACTCCACTGGAGTTTGACTAATCTGACCGTCTTGGTTCTAAGCCTTTTCTCATCTCTCACAATAATGTGAACTGGCTACCTTACTACGGTCAAGTACGGTTCTACCACTAAATCATCTAGCACTGTCGGTGCAATAGCAGTCTTCGAGTCTCTAACACACTTTCTAAGATGAGAAATGTGAAAAACATCATGGACACCTATCAAACTTCTCGGTAATTCAAGTCTACACGCGAGCTTCCCGATCCTCTCAAGAATAGGAAACGGTCCAATGAACCTGGGAGATAACTTTCCCGACTTCCTAAATCTAAGCACACCCTTCATCGGTTATACTTTGACGAAAACTTGGTTCCCAACTGAGAACTTTAAATCTTTCCGTCTCTTATCTACATAACTTTTTTGCCTAGATTGAGCCTCCTTCATCCTATCTCGAATGATCTTAATCTTTTTTGCAGCTTCTCTGACCATATCTAGACCAAGAATCAACCTATCCCCGGCCTCTAACCAACAAACATGAGATTTGCATGGCCTTCCATACAAAGCTTCAAATGGTGCCATCCCAATACTAGTATGATAATTGTTGTTATGCGATAACTCGACTAGATGCAGATGGTCCTCCCATGATCCTCCAAAGTCCAGAACACAAGATCTCAACAGGTCTTCCAAGATCTTGTTAACTCTTTCTGTTTGCACATCTATCTGCGGATGGTAAGCGGTACTCATCATAAGCTTGTTTCCCAAAACTTCCTGCAGGCTTTTCAAAAACTTGCTAGCGAACAAGGAATCTCTATCATTAACTATATTTCTAGGAGCCCCATGCAGCCTAATCACATTCTTCGTGAACAACCTTGCTAAAACAGGTGTTGTCATAGTTGACTTAACTGGAATGAAATGGGCACTCTTGGTCAATTTCTCCATTATGACCCATCTACTTTCATTTTCCCTGTTCGACCTTGGCAACCCATCGATGAAGTCCATAGAAGTAGAATCCCACTTCCACACTAGAATATCTAACAGCTGAAGAAAGCCACTTGGTTTCTGGTGTTCGGCCTTTGCCTGCTAGCAATTCAAGCACTGTCTTACACACAAACCAATATCCCGCTTCATTCCTTCCAAAAAGAAACTTCTTTTTATATCCTGATACATCTTGGTACCTCTGGGATGTATAGTGAACTTTGAATGATGGAATTCATCTAACACTTCCTTTCTTATGCTTCCTACACTTGGAACACATAATCTTCCTTTCTTTCTCAACCACCCATTTTGGTCAAGATTAAAATCTTTCAAGTCATCGCTCTTGGTTCCTTCTTTAGCTTACTGATCCGTTCAGCTAACACTAGATCCTATGTCTTCTTAGAAGCAACCCATTCAATCAAAACTAGTAAAACTTCTAAAACAAGACAATACAACCGTATCACCACTAGACCTGCCATAGATCTTCACCGCAATCTGCAATCTACTAATGCTTCTAAATCTTTCCCCTCAGCCATCATTGCCAACATTGCATTTTGATGTTTCCTGCTAAGTGCATCTACAACCCGGTTGCCTTTCCCTGGTGTGTACTCAATCCCAAAATCATAAGCGGATGAATTCTAACCACTTCTGATGTCTCATATTCATCTCCTTCTAAGAGAACAAATACTTCAGCAACTTATGATCCATAAACAGCTTAAATCTTTCCCCCAAATGGTAATGTCTCCACACCTTCAAAGCAAAAATCACAGCATCCAACTCAAAATCATGCATTGGGTAACTGACCTCATGCGGTCTAAACTGTCTAGAAGCATAGGCAAACACTTTACCTCTTTGCATCATGACAGCTCCTAATCATGTTCCACACGCATCGGTATAAACTACCAAGTCCCGATTCCCCTCTGGACCACCAACACAGGTGCATGGGTCAATAAGTGTTTCAAACTCTGGAATGCTTCCTCACACTTATCGATCCACACAAACTTCACATCTTTCCTCGTCGCCTTGGTCATCAGTGCTTCTATCCGTGAGAAATCCTCAATGAATCTCCGATAATAACCAGCTGTCCCAAGGAAACTCTTACTCTCGGTTACTATCTCGGGTCTCTTTCAACTATCACTGCTTCGATCTTAGTTGGGTCTACTGATAACCCGTTCTCTGAGATGACATGACCAACAAACTTCACCTCCTTCTTCCAGAAGTGATACTTCAAAAACTTCGCTTTCTACTGATGCTACCTCAAGGTCTCAAGCACTATTCTAAGATGAACTTCATGCTCTCTTTCATCCTTAGAGTAAATAAAGATATCATCTATGAAAACTAGCACGAACCTATCCAAGTGCTCTCGAAAAAGCCATCAGATCCACAAATAAAGCCGGAGCATTCATCAGTCCGAACGGCATAACTAACCATTGGTAAGATCCATATCTGATCCTGAATGTTGTTAATGGTATACTATCCTCTACTAGTCTAAGCTGATGGAAACCAGTTGTCAAATCCAACCGAGAAAATACCTTTTCTCTACTTAGCTGGTCAAACAAATCGTCAATCCTGAGCAATGGATATCAATTCTTCATCGTTCTCTCATTCAACTTACGATAATCGATACATAGCCTCAACGGTCAGTCCGGCTTCTTAACAAACACTGACGCTGCACCCTAAAACGAACTACTCATTCTAACAAAACTCTTGCCCTCTAAGTCCACCAACCGCACCTTCAACTCCCTCATCTTTGAAGGAGTCATCCTGCTTTGCGGTCTACTCACTGGTTCTATTCTCGGAACAAAATCTATCGTAAACTTAGTAGCTCATTTCGGCGGCAATCCAACTATAGGCTCAAACACATCCGCGAATTCTCTAACCATGAAAACTTGAGTCAACTCATCATCTGAATCCAATGCACCCAACAAAGAAAAGACTGCACTGCCCTCCTACGGTGTAAATAATCTGATCGCTAAAATTCGGGTGACAAAGAGATATCTTCCTACCCTGGAAAAATATCTTATCATCGTACTTACTTAACCAATCCATACCTAGGATGGTCCCAAACCCCACAAAATCAAATGCGTGCAAATTGCACTCAAAAGTATGACCTAACTGGTCAAACTCAAACTGGTCAAATCTTAACCCTAGAATTGCATACCCTCCTATTGGATTCACAACCCATAAGGAAGTAGCTAAATATGTAGGTTCAAGGTTAAGATTTTCTATCAAACATCTAGATATAAAAGAATGCGATGCGCCCGTATCAAATAAAACGCTAATAGACATTCCATTAGTCTAAAGCGTTTCCTCAAGAAATGACTTTCCCTTCTCCTGGGCTGTTGGCTTGGAAGCGGTAGGCTCCAATGCATACACCTTTCCCTTACCATCTCTAATGGGATTCTTGCATTGGTTCTTATAATGGCCTATCTGGTCATAATTAAAACACTTGATATTCTTCCCTTTAGCCACATCCTTCACTTTCCCTGAATGACACTCATTTTCAAAGTGCCCTTTCTTGTCGCATTTATAGGAGACAACTTTAGACTTTGCTTTCTTGGCTGCTCCACCCTTCTGAGCAACTTTCTTGGGAAAGAGCTTTCTCTTCTAACGCTACCCAACGTGGACCACTTTTTCCTTGCTCTTCTCTAGAGACCAAGGACTTCTTCTTGCCTCGAAGCCATCTTTATAACAATATCATACGGATCTCTAAGATGAAACAAAATAGCACTACCCAATTCTGGATTCAATCCTCTGATAAACTTCTCATTTCGTTTCAACACAGTATCCACTGTAGCATACCCATACCGGGCCAACTCTTCGAACTTCCTAGCATACTCAGCAATAGACATCTCTGCCTACTCCAGCTTAGCAAACTGCCTAATCAAAGAAGACTGTGGCATTACTGACATAAACCTCTCTTGAAATCTCTATTTAAAATGCTCCTAGATTACTGTCTCCTCATCAACTGTCGATGTTACCCTATTTCACCAGAACAATGTGGTCCCCTGAAGCTGCTTAGATGCCAACCTCCTCTTCTGCTCATTATTGAGCCCTAAATCTGCAAAAATCCTTTTGCAGTGCAACAACCAATTCTCCACTTCAATGACATCCTCTGTTCTCATAAATGGCTTCCCTCCTAGCTTCACATAATCACCACTCATCTCAGCGAAAGGATTAACTACTGGAACTTCTGGAACCCCTGCTCCTGCGGCATTTTCTCCTACCATTTCGGCTGCAACTCTTACTTGCATCATATTCTTGAAAAACTGATACATGGCTTCCATTTCGACCTGCGGGACTTCAGCACCAACATTCTCTATCTCACCTTGGCCTCTCCCTACATCAGGACTGGTATTCCTTTTGGTTCTTCCGCCTTCTTGGTTAACTCTGCTTCTTCTACCATCCAAATCTTTATTCAAACCTCATGAGATACAGAAAGATAACCTAATCAAAGATAGATGAATGGAGATAAAGCACATACTTATAGATAACAAATACAAGTACGTTACTATAGCGTTAACCCAACCCTAAATCTTACTCCAATTTCCTCGGATTTTTATTTTCAACACCAATTTTTAGTTAAATTTCTCATTAACCTATACTCTGTTACCAAGCTATAACATCCCTTATTTGGAGGCCAAAAGCTAAGCGCTATGGATGCTACAGTCATCCATACTATTAACTTACGATGACGAAATACGGTATTGTTAATGATATCCATAATATCAGAAGCACTTGAATATGAACAAAATTATAGATTTCCAAAAACAATAATTTCAGTGATTACATATCAAATAAATCATATGCAAGTTACAAAAATCCCAAACGTAGTCCCAGACATTGATCAAATATAATTTACAACAATACGCCAAGAGTGACATATGAAGATGCCCCATTAGAGGATCAAAACAATATAGACATAATTTTCTTAATACATAGCGAAAACAATTTTAAAACAGAATTCCTAAATTAGCTATCCGTCAGCCACCTGCTCATCTTCAGATGCTTTATTCTCCAAAAACCGCTAAACCTAAAAACCTAAACCCTCAGCCTACTCAACTCAAATTTTGAGGACCCGAGAGTTTAAGGGGAAACAAAAAACTTCAAGTCAGACTTAAAGCTTGGTACGAATAATTTATATTACATAAATCATGAGACCACGTCGCTTAGCGGAATGGGTTTCCCCTCACCAATATCTCTTTTCAAAACTTATATTTTGCAAATCCTTACCTGCAACCAAACTAGTTAATCAACTGATTATAATAATAATATTGCATTATCCATTATGCTAAAACTGGAAATGAAAGAGACTATCTGTCTAGAATTTGAACTATTTATTCAAAATTCTGAGCCATCTGCTCTTTTTTGGACTATTTTTCCTAAAATTGATTATAGCAATATCTTTTATGCTAGGTAATAGGCTATCTGCCCAAAATAGGTAAAAATGGTGGACTAACTGTCCTTAAAAATTTAGCAAGGTCCGTTATGCTAATAAATGAACTATATGTTCATATCATAGTTGACTACACTTTCTAGATAACTGTCCCCTAGGTTAACTGCCCTTAAAATGGACTGACTGTCCGAATTTAAAATGAGCCGACTACCTGAATTTTCTTTTGGGTTAACTACCTTTCAAATATCTGAGCTAACCGCTTTACAAAATATCTGAGCTGGCTGCTGTTTAAATTTTCCTTGAAACCTTTTCAGAATGAATTAATTTGTTAAATCATATACATATATAAGGAAAATATATCTTTAGCTTTACTTTAAACTATTACTTTATATACACTTTACTCAAAATAATGTTGATGATGTTCAATAAGGATTGTCTATCCTTTATAATAAGTTAATGTCCTTTATAACTCTTAACACTTAGGCTATCTACTTAATTCTTATATTCAAAACCATTGTTTAAAACCTTTCGAAAACATAGAAGGTAACTCCTTCAAAACCATTTACAAAACCTTTCAAAAGTATTAAAGGTGGCTCCTTCATATCCTTTAATAAACCTTTCGAAATCATTGAAGGTAACTCATTCTAAACCTTTTACAAGCTTTCCTTTTACAAGCTTTAAAACATATGACATCTGCTTTTTAAATACTTTAAACCTTAACATTTTGGAAACATTGCAAAACCATACCTTTCGACCTAGTCGAACGGTTTCACCTTTTGACTTTGTCAAAAGCTTGGGGTACCTCCCCTATTCAATAAATCTTTCAAAAGCAATGCAACTCAAAATCTTTCGAAGACATTGGGTTCATTCCAAAACAAGTGGAAAACCTTTCAAAACCAATCAAAGTCAACTACTTTGAAACCTTTAAAATGTTTCAACTTAAAACATTTGAATATGCAAAAGGATCAGAAAAACATTATAGTCGAAAGCAACTGCTACGAAACCTTTATAAAAAAATTCGAAACCATTTAAAAACAATGAGGTGTTGGCATTGGAACCAACCCTTCGAAATCAATGGAGAGAGGCGACAAGTTTTAGGAAACAAAAGATAACCCTTGACTCCATCTGTGTCAAATGGTTGGAGGCGGCAACAATGCTTTTGGCCTCGTCGAAAGTTATACCTTTCGTTTTGACAATTTCGAAAGCTCTTTGTCGAAAGTTAGCAGGTATATTTTCTTTGAACCAAAACAAAACTTCATCTCTTTCGAAAAGTGAAAGCTATAACGTTTCGCTACTAAACCTTTCGACTCCATCCAATCCACTATGTACCAGTTGTCTGCCACCTTGTGAATTGGTATTTGACCTAAGCAAAAGGTTTGATACCTTTCGATTTTGTCGGAAGGTCTGGAATGAAAGCGGAAGCTCTGCCAAAAGGGTTAAAATAGAAGAAAGACTATTTATTTATACTTTAAAACAGTTTTTTGTACCTCACCTGCCTTGTTTTTCTAAATTTGATTGGTTGCTATAATTTTATATTCAAAAGTGCTGCCGACTTTCCTTATTTGCAAATTTGAACAATTTTGAAAATGCCTCTTTCTTTTTTATAATTATATAAAACATTTAAGTCTCATACCTTAAATAATTTTATATAACTAAACACCTTGAAAAATCCTGGAAAAATTCCGACAAACCAAATAATATGTTCTCTTCAACATATATAATTTTTGAATCTAAATTATAATTATTTTTTCCATAAATAATTTAGTAATCCAAATTAACATTTTCTTCCATAGAAAATTCATAATAATTCCACAAAAATTCAAAAAATTCTGAAAATCAAAACCCATCTCTAAAATAACTTTTTAGAATAGCATAAAAATTTGCAAGGCTAACGGATGTCATTTAATAGGGTTTTATCTCAAAACATGTCATAAAATATATATGAACATATATAAATTGTTAATACATATATATAGTCTTTTTATCATTCAAACACATGGTAAATCTTTGCAAAATCATTTAGAGTTAACCTTAAAACCAAAATCAAAATTATTTAGAGATGTAAACATTACTCACATTTTGCCTTAATGATTAAGGAGCTTGAGATTTGAATGGGTTTGATTTGAGTTTGCTTTACTTAAGCTTCTATATTGTTTCCTCTTCTTCTTCCTTCGTTAATGGTGGTCGACCAAGCATTTAAAATTTTGAAAGTGAGAATGAACATGTGTTTTGAAATACTTGGCCTAAGGAAGACAGTATATGAATGGCCTCTTTCCCATAATACCCCTCCTCTAATTCATTTTAAACCTTTCTTTTAATGTATTAATTAAAAGGCATGACTACCTTAATTAAATCAAATCTCAATCCCCTTATCAACACATTATTTATTTAGTTTATCTAACTAAATCTTCTATATAATGTTATCAAAAATCTATGGTGTTACACATCCAAAGTAGACACTGAATAACTATTTTGATCCATGAGTTTTACATTGAAGCATTAAACACACGAGGAGTCGAATAAGATAGTTCACCCCAAGAATCGTTGCCTGAAGTTAGCAAACCAAACAATTTACTTTGTAATCAACCTCTCACTTGGAGTTTAGCGGAGCTCAAACTTCCCACCAAAAAATGATAAGGTCAAAGTTCCATGCCCATGTTAAGCAGGGTCCTCCCTATGTACCCCAGGATGAACATTATAGCCACTATTTTAGGTGATCAACCTCGATCATTGCCCGGAGTTAGGCACGATTGGAGGAAAGCGTTCACAAAATAGTTGTTCGGATTGTCGCTTTAAACAACCAATTCCGATCAAAACCTAGTGCTAGCCACGGCGTAACAAGGATGTTTTGAGATAGACATCCAGACCATTATTCTACAAGAATGGAAAAAATGTAATTTTGAACATTATCACTAGTATGACACAAATCATTAAAAATAGCAAAGTGATCTATTAATTCAGCAAATTGATGATAAAGAAATGACAACACGTATCTGAGCAAAAATAATAAACTTGTTTCTTAAAACATAAACATATTGATACAAGGCTTGGACAAAAAAGTTTAATTTTTTTAACATACTGATTAAAATAAAAGGTGAAGGCTGTGCTCACACAGCTTCACCCTGTTTACATGATTATTCGAATCAAAACAAGAAGGGATATAACTATATCTTCTTCCTTCTCTTTGAATCCTTCTATTCGGAAGAGGGCGTTCCAGACTCACCAGGCTTCCTCCAGCTCCTGTCCTTGCCATTATAACCCTTTGGATGATCTCTCTTTGAAGTCTTAGAGGCCACAAAGATAGGCTGATCGGGCAACGAGATGGACATGGGAGGAGGTATATCAACATCTTTCTCCTTCTTGATCTCCTTAGCCACCAGGATTTGAGTTCGGAGCACCTCCTTCCTGGTACTCCCCAAAGAAGGATCAGAACCTCCAGCTATGACAACGTCCTCTTCCACCTGTGCCCCTAGATAGTCTCCTATCGCCTCCTCTTCCAAGGTGTGAATCGTTACATCCCCAGGGCCTAGATTCTTGTCGACCGAAATGTTTAGGAGTATTTAGGAGTTAAACATGACCATTGATTCTGTAACTTTGACTTGTGTCCAAGTTGACAAGCTTGTTTTGGGAAAAGAGACAATCGAAGGCTAACTTGAAACTCAGGAAACTAAAAGCAAAGGTTAGTTATATCGACTGGTGTCATAAGGCCATCTCAAACATGGGTAAGGTTAATGATATACTTCTGGGAGATACAGATTCGATGCGAGTTGGAGTTCCACCAAAACCTCCCTTCTGAATTGGAAATGAAATGAATGAGTGTAGAAGCAAGGGTTCACTAAGGTTGTAGTAAGCCCCTAACGGGTATGCCGAAACCATTGTAGCTCTCGAAACCACCCCGACTATAGAAATGGCAGTAGAGCCGGGATGAGAAGTGATATTTATAGTGGATAACAACTTAGAGGTCTGATGGGCAGTGATGTCCGCTGTGGAATCACAGGGAGCAGACTAAGAGCCCTCACCTTGGTCTTTTTGACCCTCGATAGTAGATTCAAGGTGTAGGATATACATTTACCAGCCCTATGCGCCTCTAGGTTTTTTCATCCAGGAGGTTGAGCCTTAGTTGTTACACATTAACTTCAGCCCTACTAGAGAACTCTCACTCTTAATTTACAATATCTTCCAATGACATGGCTAGAGCCTTAGGACCCATTTCAAGTTACCAAAATCGATGACATTTGCATTGTAATAGACAAGCATGGTCTCGAGCTTATCCTTAATTCGTTTCTCCATAGCATCGACCTACTTCTTGACATTTTTCACCCAGGTCTATACATTATCCTTAATTGTAATAGACAATATCTTGCTTTATGGGCATCTAATAGCTCCTTGCAGTAGCCCTAATCTTGGATGAGAGCATCATCCTTCTCTTTCTTCTCACCCTCGAGCAGCTTCTTTAATTCCTCTACTTGTTTCTTAAGATGCTCATTTGCTAACGATAGATTATAATTCTTGTGATGAGTAGCCTCAATTTTGTTTTAGTAATTCTGTTGCTCTTCCTTGGATGACTTAATCAGATTCTTCACCTATTTCTTAGCTTTGGCCAATGATGCATTAAGCTGTGGAACCTCTTACTTAATGGTAGAAATGACACGCTTATCATGCTCCTTTTCTAGCTTCACTTCGTCGAGCTTAACCTTTCTTTTGTAAGCATCCTTGAAGATCACCTCAGCTAACCATTTCTATTTGAATTATTGCTCACACACATCATCGACATAGGCCATGGTGTTAGTTTTGATGTGCTCCTTCGATTCAAAGGCGAACATGACATCGTTAAAAAGGATTTTAAAAAATATGCACTTCAAGGCATTCATATGAAGATTAGAAACAATTTTTTCCTTTGCTTAAACCTATCTCTTGTCGGGCGTTGAATGAAGAATCTCAAAAATGATCAGACCAGATAGTTACTCAAAATGATGTGGCACATAAGAGGTGAGCGTCGGCTGCTTTAAAGCAAGAACGTTTGGCACATCTACAGACGGAACATAATCAGGTTTCATCCGGTACAGATCCATATTATGGAGGCAAGGGTGACTGATCCCTGTGTCATGGAGATGACCCACAAGACGAGTATCCTTTTCCCCGACTTCTATGGTCTTGATCGAAATGCCTCCTCATATCAAAATCTTAAAAGGAGCCATGAGGACGATTGGATGCTCCATGTTTCTTTTGCTAGCTCCCATGACTTTTGATGGTATCATACATACATATGCGTTCCATTGGACCTGCAAATAAAACAAAGTTGAGTTAGCTTAAATAAGATAGAAATATGGCATTAGCTAAACAAAGTGTAGTGTTATGTGAGTGTGCATATGTGTCCTAGTGTCCCCATATGGACCGTGGACTTGTATTTTGCTAATAGGGATGATCTCTCTTATATGGGTAGCAGGTACTTTATTTGACAAACGAATAGGGGATCCGATATCCCCAATACCGAAGTCACCCAGGCCGTAATAACCGAACTCATCTAGAATCAAACCGAGGTTCCTCAGAAGGTGGGATAGGATTTTCCTCTATTACAGTGGGTGGTGGAGGTTTTGTTGGAGTTCGCATTGGGATGATTTTTATCTTGGGTCGTCGCTTTAGACGAGAAGCTTGGTCATCATCGCCTTCATCATTGGACAGCTCACGACCAATACCAACATCATCATTAACTCCTTCACCACTTCTTCCTTTCTCAATGTGCTTGGGAACCTCTCCAGTCTTAACAATAAGACTTTAAACTAGGGGCACTTTTCGGTTATTGTTACCATCCTTCGATATGGAACCCTCACCATCTTCGTCACTGGTTTTAGAAACGTGTTCAATGCTGAAATCACCTTTCAAAAGATTATAAGCTCTCAAATTGTCATAAGTATGATGTTCCCTCATATCCCTTTCCTTCAGTAGAAGTTTATGGAGAGATGCGAGAGTGCTTGCCAAGGCTGTACCGCTAGGCATTCTTTAGCTATCTGCAAAAGCAAGGAATGATCGTATGTGTAACTAAAGTTATATTGTCCATGTAAAAAAGATGAAGGTAAGACTTACATTCGTATAAGCACCTCTATGCAATCCTTAATAGGAAAATTTCTTTCCTTTATTTATCTTATGGTTGAGCTTAACCTAAAGAGGCGAACGATGATTCTTCGTCGGTGATATAATGAAGCCGTGCCACAACCTACCTACATAAGTAGGCACTAATGATTTTGATTCCTAGATCATCCTAATCCTTTGACATTGATGTACTATGCAAATCAGGTTAGTTGATGAATGAGGAGATGTGTGGATTTGAACTAGAGGAGCATACTGCGGTGCTGGAGCAAAGTTTGGATCAACGGCTGAAGCTTTGGAAATTGGCAACTTGAGAGCTTAGAAGAAGAAAATCCCAAAGTACGATGCAAATGAATATGGACTGAGGAAGTAAGTTATAATGACCCTTATTTTTAATGATAGGATATTTAAATAATTGATTTAAATATGTAACCATTAATTAAAGAAGGCCCAAGAATATGATTTTTTGCACACGATCGAATCAACACTCAAGACCACTTCCGTTGAGTTCAGACGAACGTTGCAAATTAAAATGAGTATAATCATCGCTATATTTGGAGATCGGGAAATCCGATGGTCGAAACGATCTCAAAATGCACGAAATTAGCATCCCAGGGCATAGTTTCAGATAGCAATGAGATTTATACCATTGCATCTAGAAATACAAGATGATGTACACAGATGAATTTCATTGCAATTAGATGTGTCGTATGATCGTACGGGCTTGAAACGTACGACCATTTATTTAAGAGAATAAACAAATGGAATATTATATTAATATATATATTATTCAAATCCTTTTCCTCTCTCTCTAATTTCATTTTCTAAATCACCTTCTACTCATCCTTTAGAAAATCATAGTCTTTTCCCTTTTCCATTCAAAAATAAAATTGACCAATTCTCCATCGATAAATTATGTAACCAGATCCATTGAGATCGTATCGATTTGATCTTCATGATGATTATGGTAAAATTTAGATCGATCGCGATTAGTCGACATCAATCATCCATGGTCGATTTAGGGTTAAACTAAGTCGAAGATTCAGGCGACGATAGGAAAAATGGAGATCGCCATTGGATTTCTCTTTGCGAATAGAACCTACCAGTAAAATCTCCTCAAATCCAATGGAGTATGGAAAAACACGTTAGTGACCATGCTGGCCTTATAATGTCTAGGACGCTTTCTACCTAGGTCGATCAAGCTTCTTCTTTTCGGGTCAGATGTGGAGAGCATAGAGTGATTTGTTAGCGAAGATGGATCTTGATTTCATCAAGTAACAGCCAAGAAAGGAGGAGAGAGAGGATGTGCATTGGTGTGTGCATGGCATGTACAGGGAGTGATATGTTGATTTAGGGAAGAAGGATAGGGGTAATTAGGTAATTATTGTTTTGATTAGTGAATTATTATTTTTTGGCAAGACGGGGTTGAATGGTTCCCTACCATTTTATTAATCACTTGAAAGAATATAAGCAGTTAAAAAATAAATATAGAGGTGAACAAAAAGGAAAAAGAAACAAAACAAAATACAGAAGAACAAACAAATTATATTTGGCACCATTTCTCAACAATCTCAATCGAGAACCAGTATGGAGAGAAGAGCAATGCATCATAAGTACCTATTGATAACATGACAAATAACCAAACTAGACTTGTATTTGGCATTAAAATCTCCTTTATTTCTCTCCTTCCAAAAGCTCATTACAAACACTTTCAAAATCATCAAAAGTTCATACGAGCAAGAGACTTTCCATTTAGTTTCCTTGTAAATGTTCTCCTATTCCAACAGACTGTCTTGAACTAGTGGAGCATATCCTCCCTAGATTTTGAAGCTTGACTAAATGGAAAACAAGAAGGGACAACTAAAAAAGAGATGAAGGTTATCCATACATGTATTGTTAATTAATTATTTTAGCTAATCTCGATTCTTATATTGGCCTTATCTTTTGCATACGATGTCTGTCTTGGATGTGGTTTATTGTGTTGTGCCCGTGATGGAGAGATCTAGTTTTGGAAGTCGTTTGGATAGCTTTTATTGAAGTAAGTGATATTATATCTCACCATACTATGATTTTTTGTATAGTATTAGATCGATGTTTTAGAATGGTTTCTGGTTTTAAAATATCATTTTCCTATACTTAGACGCCCAATATTATTTCAAATGGTTTTATATCGGATATCATAATTTTCTCAAAGACGTTCCATTTTTAGGAAATTATTAAATTTGGGATATTTTTGATATGATTTCCTCATTGGTTGGTATGGACTTATATGTTATATGTATGTTATTTTGGATGTATGTATGGTTGTTAGTTGTATGTAGGTTTGTTTGGTTGTTTGGTTGTTTTTGGTTGAATATGCCAATTTAGCGTTGATCGAGTATTAGGGAATATCTTATGCATTAGGGTTTCATACATGTGCAAATTCAATAAACAAGATAAGTGGTAGAGGTGGGTTAGGATACGTGCCGACTGATCTAAAGGTGGAAGGCAAGGCTTCGGACTTCAGGATAGATGTAGGACGTTTCCTTTTGCTTTGTACTTATCCGTTTTGGTTAAGTGCATGACCAAAGTGGAGTGGTCAATGTCCATCAATATTATTGGTTGGCGATTTGGATAATCTTTAGCTTGGACGTTATGGAGATTTCATGGTGTGTGATGTGATGGTTTGTTCATGCGACGGACTTAGAGTCTTGATGTTGTTGCTTTACGACGAGCGATTTTTATGATGAGGCGATGACAGGATGCTTCAACACGAGAGTTGTACTTTGGATTATGACTCGATGGTGTATGGAGTAGGTTCTAAGGTTAACAGTTTCAAAACTCTATTGGCAATGCTGGAGGTATTGGCTCGTTCACATCATGCATGGATGGCACTGTAATAGCATGATGAAAAGCCTTGTATTTTCGGTTTGTAACTCATGTAGGGAGTAGGTGCTGAAGATTAGACACTCTGTATCTTCGGTTTGTGACTTGAGTAAGGAGTAGGTACCAAAGAGGACCATGTTGGAAGTCACGGACTGAAGGAATATGGTGGTTCCCATATTATGGAAATTGTATTGAGCTAGTATAACTTGGATGGATATGAATGTGCTAAGGGATCATTGATGACTCGAAGTGTTTTTTGTTATACTCGAAGCAGGGGTATTGTATAATTGGGGGTACCTATAGATTGGTAGCAAGAATCCGTATACCCTTGACTTATGGCTTTGGGTCTAGTGTCGATCTTTTGGGCTATGAGATACTGAGTACAATAGAGAACTGGGATTTCCACTAGTCCCTGGCAGTATAGAGGCCATATGAGTTATCATATATCTAGAGCACAGCGGGTGACAATTAGTATTGTTTGATGGATGCTATTTTTGTTATGGTTGCTTCACTAGCCACCTGTCACCTTAGGGATGTCACATGGGATAGGTATTGTGCATAGGGATGCCTTGATACGTCGATTTTATTTAATTTGGGGTATTGTGGATGGGGATACCCAGGCACTCAGATAGTTTACTAAGTATGGAGTACCCCTTTATGATGTTATATAATAGCATATTATTGTTGTTATGTGCTGACTTTTTGGTTGCAGGAAAGGTCAGGTGTGATTCGTATACCCTCTGCTTTGCATACTATATCGACTTTTATAGTATTTTGCGATTGTTTACTGCTCACACCAAACTATTGTCTGCCTTAAGTTTTATGTTTTCCTTCTTATTATCTCAGGTACTCTTAAATGAGTAGATTAGAGAGCAGGTACGGATGTCATAGGATTTATGTTGATGGATTAGCAGTAAGTGGCGTATACTCATACTTATGTTTGAGTTATTATTGTATATTCTGTTGTGTGATACCGTGGCGCCTTAACTGTGTTTGACTTATTATCATTAGAGACAGTTTATCAGTTGAGTTTATGTATCAGTTGTATAAACTATGTTATTGTGCTGTATAACTTTATATTCTGATGATTAGTTTTTATTATTATTACTATCTCGACTATTTATATCTGTACTGACTATTATGTTTTATTGATGCGTTATGAGATATACGACAAGTTATTTGATGTTTTCTTTTTCTTCTTTTCCATTATTTTCTCTTCTATTTCCTCTACTTTATTTCTTTACTTTCCTTTGACAACCATTTTACACCTTGTTAACCTGCATTTTGGCAAGGCCATGGACAAGCGGGTTTAAGTAAATCGATTGCTTGATTGTTGAGGACAGGAATGCGACAGATTTTAGTCAACTGGATGGATGGACTACCAAGCATGGGTAATGGTCATGGATTTACAGCTGGGATTCGGCATAGTCATATGGAGTCGAGCTTCGAGTCATGTGGATGATTTTTACGGGTCTTTTAGGTGGCTTGGCAAAGGCATCTCAGCATGGGTGGATCGGCATTTGGATGAGTCGGCACGTTGAGATGGCGCAACTGGAGGATATGGGTCAGTGTGGAAGCACGGTTTGGCTTGGAAGTCATGGGTCGCTCGGTATTGAGTTCGGCCTGGAAGTCATGAGTCGCTCAGTATTGAGTTCGGCCATGACAGGCCGTTCGGCCCCAGTGAGATGCTTTGGTTACTTCGAATCCTGAGGCGTATGACTTTTGGACACCATTCGGGTAGCTCGGTGGAGTATCAGGTTGCTCGGCGTAGTTGGTTCGACAAGTACCGCTCGGTGACTTGGTGATATGGATCGGCATACTAGAGTATGGAGTGGATCGGCATAGGTCGTTCGATACGGCAGTGTGGGTCGAACATAATAAAGGATATTGGCTTGGCTATGGACCTGACGGTCCTAGACTACTAAGGAAGCCCATTAACCCGGGATTTACCTATAAATACGGCATGTGGGGTTTCAGAAAAAGGATCGTCGGCCTGGCTCTCTGGCTCTATTTTCTAAGGCTTGGACTATCCTGTCATTTTGTAGCTATAATCGATTATTACAGCAATAAAAAGGAAACTTCTGGAATGGACGTAGGGCAGAGTTAGCCGAACCACTATAAAATCTATTGTTCTTTACTGCTTTCATTTTAATTTTGACTGTTCTTCACGTTATTACTCTCTACATATATTCTATCTGTGAGCTGTGACTATGATTTGGTGCTTTCACTTGGATCTGGGTGTTAGTGACCAATTTTGGTGCAAACATTTTGGTGCTTTCACTAATAATGCCAGAACTCAGGGGTTTTGGAGCTTGGATTTTGGATTTTTAAGCAAGGAACTTGGATTCTAGGAGGCAATGGCTAGACCACCAACGTGGAAGCAAGCAGCGGAAAGGAGCAATCAGGAAGGAAGTCAAGTGGCCTCTTATGGAGCTGGAGAGGATCATGCATCCATCTACATAACTCGGGACGAGATGCAGGTTATGATGAATTCTATGCAGGAACCGATGATGAAACGGCAAGAGGAGATGATGCATGCTCTTCTTAGGCAATTTGGACAACCAGGAACTGCAGGTGCTCAAGTTTTTGGAACTGGACCAGAGGAACTTAACCAGCAGGCAGATGGAATGATTCAGTAGGGGAAGCTCCCAATCAACAAACAACTAACAATCTGAATGGACCTAGACTTGGGGGCACACCACCGGGTAATGCTGGACCAGTTCATGGAGGGATACTGGATGACGCTACACAGCCCGACGCCAATAGGAATACAGAGTACATGATGAGGAGTATGTGCCAGAATTTCCTCGTGGACTTGGAAGGCAGTTTGGAAACTTGGATGGGGGCAACCCTTGGTAGTAACACTAGATAGGCTGACATCATTAGGCAAACCATTCGTAGAGGTCTAAAAAATAGAGATTTGGAGGGAGTGAACAAAAGTCCATTCACCCGGAACATCGGGATAGCTAGAAATCCGCCCGACTTCAAGCTGCCCACTCTAGAAGTATACAACGGAAAGACGGATTCCACTGACCACTTAATGAGGTACACGAGGCAAATGGAAGTGCTGGGGTAACAAAGGAGGTCATGGATCGGTGTTTCCCCCTATACTTCACCAATATAGCTGCTATGTGGTTCAAACAGCTAGAGGATGGATCTATTAGGACATGGATAGAACTGGTAGATAAGTTCTTGAGACGGTTTTGAGTTCACATTAAAAGGCTAAAGAACGTGATGACACTGACGTCAGTTAAGCAGAGGGCAGATGAATCGCTCTGGACTTTCTTAACTCGGTCTAATGCAGTAGTCGCTTCGGTGGATCGGGCGGATCCATCAATGGTTTTGATGGCTGCAATATCAGGAGTCAAGGGTAATTCGGATTTCAAAGTTCATTGATATGGGATCCACTACTAGATCTCGGGGAATTCTTTCATGAAGATGAAAATTTTCTTCGACAAGAGGATGCATGTCTGGATATGAAATCAAAGGAAGTAAACATTGTTAAGGATGGAGGACCGCTCGGTGAAAGCTCGAGTAAATACAAGAATAAATGAAGAAGGAAGCACTAGGGAGAACCAAAATTCTCCATTTACACAGAATTAAATGCAACACCAGAACGGATATTCTTGGATACTCGGGATCGCCTTCCTTATCGAAGGCCGGCAAGGAGGGATACCTCAAAACGTGAAAGGGCATCCGGAAGGCACTATCTCTTTCATGACCTGGAAGGGTATGATACTAACAGTTGCCGACATCTAAAGGACATAATTGAGGAGCATGTAAGGAATGGTCAATTGCGGTAATATGTCGAAATTCGAAATGTGACGATGGAACAGGAGCAGCCAGCGCCTACCCCGAACGATGATGGCGTAAGGACCAGGACTGGTGGTTGGTTGGTCATCAACTGATCGTGATGGTTTAGAATAAGTAGCAAACTCTGGACAGACGGCTAAGTCGCGTACTCATGTACAGGGTCAAAGATAACCCTTAAGCATGCTCTGAGATGATGATAAACCATGACGATCTAGTTTGTAAAATATGTTTATTTCCCTTTTGGCTTGGACATTTGCTTTTTCTGCTTTGGTTTTGGAGTTCGGTTTGAACTCCCAGTTTTGTTGGTTTTTTGGTTTGGATGCTTGATTTTGGATTTGGATTTTTATACGGATTTCTGGTTTTCTAGTTGGATTTGGGTTTAGATTGGATTTTCTTTCGATTTTGGCTAAAAGGTCGTTGAGTATGGACGATGCTCGGCAAGGGTCTGGAGAGACCAGAATTCGACCCAGGGCTTAGGCCCTATATTGTCTACTATACAGGTCATCGATTACGGACTATGCTCGGCAAGGGTCCGGAGCGACCAGGATTTGGCTTAGGAATTAAGCCACAGCATTATTCAACGTTCAGGGACACTGAACCAGGAACACCATGGAATTAATTGACACAGGTCGTCAAGTGTGGATTGCGCTTGGCAAGAACCCGGAGAGGTTATAGATTTGGATATAGGCTGAACAGCTAAGGATTTGGACACAGACTCGGAATGTTCCCGGATTGGGACATCGACCCAGAGAGGTCAGGGACGTTGTTATTGGTTATTGGATATGGATGGATTAGAACACGGTTGTCGAGTTCAGATGGATATGGATTTGGCAAAGGATTTGGTTGCTGGATTCGGAATTGGGTATCGACTCAGAGCACGTAGATTCAGAGAAGGATACGGTGATGGAAATTAGATAAAATGGATTGGTTTATGAATCGGAAAGTATGGATGTGGTTAACATACAAACTTCGAATATCAGACTTGAGGCTATTCAAAACACACCTTCCAAAGCAAGACATGTTTTGGGGGGCAAATGTTAACCCGCCTTTTGGCAAGGCCATGGACAAGCGGGTTTAACTAAATCGATTGATTGACTGTTGGGGACAAAAATGCGATAGATTTTAGTCAACTGGATGGATGGACTACTAAGCATGGACAATGGTCATGGATTAACAGCCGGGATTCGGCATAGTCGTATGGAGTCGAGCTTCGAGTCGTGTGGATGATTTCTACGAGTCTTTTAGGCGGTTCGGCATAGGCGGCTCGGCATGGATGGCTCGGCATTTGGATGGGTCGGCACGTTGAGATGGAGTAAGTGGATGATGTTGGTCGGTGTGGAAGCACGGTTTGGCCTGGAAGTCATGGGTCCTCGGCATTTGTGGTTCAGCCTGGAAGTCATGAGTCGCTCGGTATTGAGGTTCGCTGTTGTGGCTCGGCATTGGTGTCACGGCTCGGCCTTGGTGACGTGGTTCGGCCTAGATGCGGTCGCTCGGCATTAGGAGAGTTCAGGGTTGCTCGGCATTACGGAGAGGTCAGAGTCGCTTGACATTTTGGAGAGGTCAGGGTCGCTCGGCAAAGTGGCTCGGTGTAGTGATATGGTTCGACCATGAAAGGTCGTTCGGCCTTGGTGAGATGTTTCGCTTGCTTCGAGTCCTGAGGCATATGACTTTAGGACATCACTCGGGTAGCACGGTGGAGTAGCAGGTGGCTCGACGTAGTTGGTTCGGCAAGTGCTGCTCGATGAATGTGTGACGTGGAATGGCATACTGGAGTATGGAGTGGATCGGCATAGGTCGTTTGGCACGGCAGTGTGGGTCGACCATAATGAATGATATTGGCTCGGTTATGGACCTATTGGGCCCGGACTACTCGGGATGCCCATTAACCAAGGATTTCCGTATAAATACGGCATGTGGGGGTTCAGAAAATGGATCTTCGGCCCGGATCTCTGGCTTTTTATTTTCTAAGGCTAGGACTACCCTGCCATTTTGTAACTGTAATCGATTATTACAACAACAAAAAGGAAAATTCTGGAGTGAACGTAGGCCGGAGTTAGCCGAACCACTATAAAATCTATTGTTATTTACTGCTTTCATTTTAATTTTGATTGTTCTTTACGTTATTACTCTATATATATTCTATCCATGAGCTGTGGCTGTGATTTGGTGCTTTCGCTTGGATCTGGGTGTTAGTGACCAATTTTGGCGCTACCACACCTAAAGTGTAGGGTGGTCATTATATTTGATATCAGAGCTTTAGTTACATAAGCAACCTAAGTTGATACCGCGAGTCAACAGAGATAGGGTGGAAGTTATTGCCTTAGACTGGATCTAAAGTGTATGTATACGAGAGATTTCGTATTTGTTATATATTTTTGTTTTCAAAACTATATAGAAGTATATATAGTATATAAGTTATACTGCATACGTGAGCACTATTGATGCAATTTTCTTTATGAGAGACGGATCATTCTTATTATACAGTAGGAATGATTTGGCATATGAGAAACACTGCTACTGGTTCCATCTTTAGAGTTGAGGGTTAAGTGGGATGGGGTCATTAACCCTTATTGATAGAATATGCTCACAGAGATAGTGTGAATCATTTTCTAGAATTGCCAAGTTATTCTGGATGATTAGGTGCTCTGGTGCAAATGGTTAGAATCAAATTTGCCGAGTTGTATAAAGACTATGGTTGTCTAGAAGGAAATTTGTTCCTTAGAACGAAGTCAGCTATTAGAAGGTAAGATTGGATGGTTATTGGCAAGAGGATCTTCACTGACTTGGAGTTAGATGATACAATGAGATATAATTTAACGTCTAGAGAAATCCTAGGATGAGCAATGAACTAGTGCAGTGTCTCTATAGCTTTGATTCTCGAGGATCGATTTACGTAGGATTAGTTCATAGTTCACTTCAAAGAACGATGAATTTATCATTTGGTTGAATGATCGTCTTGGGAAGTGATTGATTAGTCATATTAACGAGAGCATCGAGAAGATGATCGAGAAGGCTTTATGACGAAAGGGCCTATATCCAGTGTAGAAGGGTTGTCCCAAACCAGCTAAGTAGGGACAAACCGTGGAAGCATATGCATTGATTGTCGTTTCGATTTCGTCGAGTGCTCCATCGACGAGAGAGAAGGGAAATGGAATTACCATTTGAGGTATGGTTTCCACTTATGATGTTTCCACACATGTCTTACCTGACATCGAGGTTTCATATCCCTTCGTATCTAGATTTGGTGGAGATACTGGGATCGAGATTCGAGATGGTTAACCGACCTTTGATGTTTTGAAAAGAATCTTATGCTTTCAAAGAGGTCATCCAGAGATTTCGAAGATGATGTTTCAAATTTTCAAAAAAAAACCCACTCTCACTTTTAAAGAGTAATTACCATGGCAAAACTAAATATTTTAGAAGTATCACTTCTTTATATATTGTAATTAACCCATAACAGTACTTTGGGAAAAGACAGAATAAACAGTTAGGTTAACCCAGTAGTGAATATAACTTAAGAAATGTAAAATCTTAATTAAAGATATTGGCAGGGGCTAATCAGTTTGCAGTAAGCCCATGAAAACTGTATATAACTAATGATATTGGCAGGGGCCAATAGATTCATAACTAGCCCATGAAAACTATGATTTGATAGTGTCAAGGGCCGATAGGTTTATAGTTAATCCATGAAAACTATATCCGGATTAAAATGTTGACAATTAGTCATAGCTACCTAGTCAGCCCATGAAAACTAGGATAATAGAAAAGATATTGGAGTTACCAAGAGGTTTTTAGTGATCCCGTAAAAAATATGATATTGGACAGATAGTCCATAAACATTAAACAAGTTTATAGTGACCCATAAAACTATAATTGATAGTCAGAATGAATGGGGATAGGTAATCCAGATTTGATTTACTTGTTTTGCATATCATCATAATGTTTTTGAAATACTATGTTTTAACATTGTTGATGCAGGAGCATGGTATATGGTTTTATAAATGTTTCAGAACACTAGTGAGGGGAAAACCCGTTCCGCAAGCAGCGTGGTCTCACTAGATATCTAAATGGTTTGAGATAGTAAATTATTATTCATACCAGGTTTATATATGACTCAAATTTTTTCCCCTTAAACTCTCGGGTACTCAATTGATTTTGAGTAGGTTGAGAGTTAACGTTTCCAGGTGTTCTTTTAGACGAATAAAGCAACCGAGGACATGCTGGAGGCGAACTTGTTATTATGGTTCTTTTATTTCCACTGTGTGTTTTGTTTGTAAAGGAAAATTTGTTTTCTTGCCTATCTATATACTCTGATCAACCAAGGAGGCATCTTCATATGTTGCTCTTGGTGTATCTTGTAATAATTATATGTTATCTGAAGGTGATCTGTGATCTGGGATTATGTAATTAATTTGGAATATTTTCAAATGGAATATGGAATTTGTTTGTTGTTTAATTTTTTTTCCACATTCTTATGTTTCTATGTATCAATGTATCTAATATCGTCGTATGTGGTCACTGAGGATTAATAACTATGAACGAATACAGTATCCATAGTCGTTAGTTTTGGGTCTCCAAGTAGAGGGATGTTGCAAGTTGATATCAAAGCATAGGTTTATGGAACTTTAAAAGAAACTTAAACCTAAAATATTTTCCAAACATAATCCAATGAATCAGATAATAAGATTGGGTTTGGGTTAACGCTATAGTAACGTGCTTGTATTTGCTATATATAATTCTGTATATAAGTACGTATCCCCCACTCTTTTAGACTGTTATTATGTATCTTACTAAGGCTCGTATGCAGAATTACAAGAAAGGAGATATGGAAGAAGGAAACAGAAGAGGAAATCTCGGTAGAGGAAGCACCACAACTAATGGAAATGCTCGACCCACTACTAGGAGATATCTGGGTCGACAGGTTAATGCTAGTAATCTAATTGATGATGCCAATGTGAGTGTTGGAAATCCACCCATAGATATGTGGGTGATGTATCAGTTCTTTGTTGGTTTGATACAAGCAGGAGCTGCTGCTGGTATTGTTGGAAACGTGGGAGGAGCTAATCCTATGGCTGCAGTTGGGAATAATTATGCTTTGCTGAGTAGAGATTACACCAGTTTGAGTGGGAAGTAATTCTTAGGAATGGAGAGTGCCACAGAGGTTCATAATTGGTTGTTGCATTATGAGCGTATATTTACTGATTGAGACCTAAATGATGGGCATAAAAGAAGGTTTGCCTCTAAGCAGTTGCAGGGGTCTGCACAACATTGGTGGATGGTGTCACTACTGGAGTTCCGGAAGAGCAGTTAACTTGGGCTGATTTAATACGAGATTTGAGCAGAAGTTTGTACCTGAGTTTGCTAAGTCTGAGTTGATGAGGAAGTTTAAGGATTTAGTGCCAAGGAGGGATGTCTATAGTCAAGTATGCTACAAAGTCGAGCTGTATCGATATGAATATACTATTATAGATACCAACATCAAAAGGAATGAGTGGTTCATTCGGTGATTGAGGCCCAAGCTTGCAAGAATGACCATGACACATGTCCGTAATCCTTGTAATATAGTGGTGGAGATGGCCATTCGCCATGAGGAGTTACTTGCTGGGTTTGCTAGAGAGAAATCAGTGGAAACTCAGGGTTCTCAGGAGCAAAAGAGGAAGTTCTTTAAAAATGAGGGAGCCTATAAGGGAGATGCTGCTAAGAATTCAAAGGCTAAGGTAGTTTGCTACAAGTGTGACAAGAATGGTCACTTTGCTAATGAAACTAGTCAGGAAATGGAAATGAAGCTGCAAGAAGAATGTGAAGTGCTTCAACTATGATCAAGTTGGGCATTACAAGAATTGGTGTCCAAAGCCAGTTAGGGAGGACAAAGGAAATTTTTTGTTATAGGTATGCTTTTTATTTAGAGTATTCCAGTTAGAGTACTTTTGATATCGGTGCATCACATTCATTTATATATCAGTGTCTAGTTGATAGATTATGTTTAGAACCCATCTTTGTTACTTCCTTAATGGTGGGGAATCCAATAGGAGGGTATGCAACTCTATAGTTAAGATGTAACCAGTTAGAACTTGACTTGTTAGGTTATAAGTTTACCTGCAATTTGTATGTTATTGATTTCGTAGATATTGGAATCATTTTGGTTATGGATTGGTTGGGTAGGTATGATGCTAGAATATTTTGCCAGGATAGGGAAATATCACTGAGACACCCTAATAGTCATAACCAGCGATGTTCTCAATAGAGAATACTTACTAGAGAGTTACTGCTATGCTTAATGCTATGGAGCTAGGAAATGAGTTAAGTCAGGTTCGGATAGCAAGAGAGTATGTAGATGTCATTGAGCTAGTCACCGGACTACCCCCAAAAAGATTTGTTGAGTTTATAATAGATCTTGTGCTAGGAGCTAAACTTGTAAGTAGACCACATAGCATGATGACACCGACTGAGATGGAAGAATTAATGATGCAGCTAGTGGATCTAGAAGTAAGAAATTTTATTAGACCAAGCAGTTCATCTTGGGGAGCGGCCATAGTGTTCGTGAAGAAACCGGATGGGGGGTTAAGGATGTGCATTGACTATCAAAAGTTAAATGAAAGGACAATTACAAATAAGTATCCTTTGCTAAGAATAGATGACCTGTTTTATCAGTTGAGTGAAGCCAAAGTGTTTTCCCAGTTGGTAGTGATAGATTTCCATCGGTTAAGAGTGGCGGAGGATGATATTTCTTTGACAGCATTTCGAACTAGGTATGGTTCATATGAGTGGTTGCTGATGTCATTTGGATTAACGAATGCACTTGCTTTCTTCATGGATTTGATGAATTGAGTTTTCCAAAAGCATTTGGATAGGTTTGTATTAGTGTTTATAAATGACATTCTAGTCTACTCTGGGGATGAGAGAGAGCATGAAGTTCATCTAAGAGTGGTACTTGAGATGCTGAAGCAGAATAAACTAAAGGCAAAGTTTACCAAATGTCATTTCTGGATGAAAGAGGTAAAATTTCTTGGTTACATGGTTTCAGAGAAAGGATTGACGGCCGATTCAGATAAGATCGAAGTCGCGAATAATTAGAAGAGACCAGAGACAATGACTGAGATCAGGAATTTTCTTAGACTTGCTGGCTACTACCGGAGATTCGTTAAGGATTTCTCATGGATAGCAGCACTCTTAACTAAGCTAACCAAGAAGGAAGTGAGAATTGTTTGGTCCGACAAATGTGAGGAAGCATTCCTTAGGTTAAAGCATTTGTTAACCAATGCACCCATGTTAGTAGTTCCAGACAGAAACTAAGGATTGGTGGTGTATACTGATGCATGTGGAACTAGATAAGCAGTGTTGATGCAGAATGCTAAGGTCATCACCTACGCATCTAGGTAGCTTAGACCGCATGAAGTTAGTTATCCTACTCATGATTTGGATTTGGAAGTTGTGATCTTCGCATTGAAGATTTGGATACATTATCTCCTAGGGGAGAGGTTTGAGCTTTATATCGATCATAAGTCTTTTCGGTATCTATTCTCTCAAAAGGAGTTAAACATGAGGCAGCAGAAGCGGCTAGAATTTTTAGCTGCATATAATTTTGGTATAGAGTATACACAAGGAAAAGGTAACAAGATAGCAGATGCTCTTAGCAGAAAACATCAGAACATGGTGTTAGCTACGTTGGCAGAGTGAAAGGATTTAGAAACCTTAGTTAGTTGTGATGTGCAGTTAAGATCGACCATTGGCTCTAGTTAGAGTTCCTCTAGGTTGTCTTTTTCAAAAGTTCAACCAATATTGGTTGAGAAAATAGCTTCAAAGCAAAAGGAGGATACATTGTTGATGAGAGAATTAAAAGGCTTAGGGCTATAACTGAGATCGATGATCTAAAGGATTATAGCCTTGACCAGAGAGGATGATTGAGAAAGAAGGGACAATTGTGTGTTCTGAATGTGGACTCGAGGAAAGAAGTTCTTAGAGAATGTCATTAGCCTAAGTTTATGATTCATCCTAGAGGGACCAAGATGTATCAGGGTATGAAGAGGAGCTTCTATTAGGAAGGCATGAAGAGGGATGTTGGTTTGTGGGTTAAGCAGAGTGCAAACTGTCAACAAGTGTATGTGGAGGACGTGCCAAATAATTAGAATTTAAAATTCATTTCATATATTTAAAAAACAATTTAATAAATTGTCGAAATCAATAAATTAATTAAAAATATTCGTAAGTTTAAATTGCCACACTTGATTTTCTTAAAATTTAAATTTTGAGTAATATAACACAAAAATATTTTTTATTGTATTTCAAATAATTAACATATATATACTGTTAATCAGGTTTTAACCCGATGAAAGTAAGATGGAGTTGAACATTCAAACTAAGCCTGAATGATTTGAAACTTGGCATGAAGCCCTAAAAGAACATAACAAATGAACCTTGAGAATTTGAGAGGAAAATAAGACAAGTATTTGGATCGGCACCGATCCGATTGAATTGGATCGGTACCAATCCAAATTATTGGCTCGTTATTGCTTTGAACCACTTGCATTATGTCCCTACATCACTTCTATGCTTATTTTCTAAATTTGATAACATTCCGAGCATCCCGGTTGAGAAAGTCAGGACTTGTCCTATGCAAGTCACAGTTCGATCCAGCCTACTAGTAATTCAGCATCAAAACAAGTCAACAAGTCATGAAATTGCAATGGAAGCCTCGCTAGTAGAAAAGGAAGCATTGGGATGAAAGTAGTGCTAGAATTGCTCAACTATTTGGATCGGTACCAATCTGATCCAATTGGATTGGTACCGATCCAAATAGTTAGCTCGGTTTACTTCCAAAATTTATGTGCTACCTCATAGTGATGATTAAGGGCATCTCGATCCAAGTGCTTTCAGAATCCTATAGATACCATCCTACCATCAACAGAAATGGGTCTGGCTACTCTAATCACTTGAGAAACACTACTACAAAGATTCTTCAACCTTCTCCTTATTCACAATGGCTGCCATAGGACAATTGAGGTCCTTGCTTTTGTCTTCTTGAATGGCATCATGATTTCCTTGAATTCAAACATACAAATTGTAATCAACTTGTGCCTATGATCAACTATCAATACATAATTAGAAAACAAAAAGTGGACGTAGGCTTTATTAGTAGCCGAACCACTATAAAAATGTCTTTTTCATTTACTTTTTCTGCATTTTACTATTGCTTTTTCTACCTTATTTTTCCTTTATAAACAGGGCTAGTGCTTTCACACTTAATCCAAAGCATTGACCCATTTTTTAGGTTAACATTTTGGTGCTTTCACTGAGAGGCCAACTCAGGTAAAGATCTAGCTATCTACTTTGGATCAGATAGATTCAGAAGTTAGGTCCTTAATCTCTATTCAAAAAATCTGCTGCTAATAAACAATGGCTCCGGGAAGAAAGAGAACTACTTTCGGAAGATCCATAGGGGCGACAATTGCCGAAGAAGATACGAATCATTAACAAATCGAAGTAAATGGTGCCAATGCAGGAGATCAGGTGTCAGGATCCTCTAATCAACACGAAGTTGATGCAGGAGATGAATTGAATAAAACGGTCGATAAAATCAATCAGAAAATAAGCAGTCAGAGGGTTCTTATGGACAAACTGAATGTCCTCTTGACCTAATAATCAAATCCTGCTCCGAGAACCATAGTAGAACCCACAGCTATCGTAAAATAAGAAAATTCTTCCGTTTTTGGCTTAAATAGTAGAAACGGGAAGCAACCACAAAATGAGTGATAGCTGAAACCATGGGAATGTAGAAGGAAACACAAGCACTCCACAGACCACGAGGCAACCGACTACGAACTTAAATCTAGGAGCGAAGACCCCACAAGAGAATATAGCTGTGGACCACTTCGATTCGGAAGATGGAGAGTAACTTAACGATTGCAAGTTGGAAGGAAATGCCAATGCATTCGATAACGCCACGAATGTCCAAACTGCGCCCAATTAGGCCAGCCGCAAGCCAACGAAATCCTAAGGGAGTGGCTCTTCTGAAGATCGAAGAGCCTAGGCTTCAGCCCACTAACCAAGATTGTTTGCAAGGCCAAACACTCGGTGTATTTACTGGCAATCGACCCCCGGACTACCGAACATCTAAGGCATATATCGCGGACATGGTCAAGTGACTAATGGATGAGAGTAAGAATAGATAGGATGATGAATGGGGATCTGCTCCAAGTCGAACTCCCTTCACTGATGAGATCTTGAGCGGTACCCAGAAAAGTTCACTATGCCAACTATTCCGTTCTATGACGAAATGAGAGACCCAAAACCCCATCTATATAAGTACAGTTGGTACATGGACGAAGCGAAAACTTCGGACGCCGTTCGATGTAGATGTTTCCCAATCTTTCAGGAGGGAATTTCTTCCATGTAGTTCACTAGGCTTCCGCCAAGATCCATCTCTTCTTTTGATCAACTAGCAACAAGATTCCTTAATCAATTCATACTTCACACGACACATCTTAAAGATGTGATGTCCTTGTCTAGTTTATTTCAAGGACGAAATGAATCTTTAAAGTCTTTCATGAATCAGTCAACGTCGCAGTGATAGAAGTAAGCAATCCAAACGAGGTTATGGTTTTTATGGCCATGCTCTGCGCCATCCAGCCCGAAATTGAGTTCAAAAAATGGATCAAAATGAAACAACATACCACTAGGAAGGACTTCAACCGTAAAGCAAGTCAATACTTGATATTGGAAGAGGCACAGGAGTTAGAAAGGGAATCTACTAGCTTACAACTGATTAACGTTGGGCAGTGTGGCATGGCGATGAACCAGGACATAAATATTTCCGGGACCGCTAAAGAAAGTGCGGGAAAAGACGAAAACCAGAAAAGGAAAAATCAAAATTCCAACAAATGAAATGGCAGTAAGTGGCTTAGAGGCTTCAGGCCTGAAGATTACATCCCGCTCAATGATACTCCAAAAAAAATGTATCTCGCAACAAAGGGGACAGAGGAGTAAAAGAAACCCTCTAAAAAGGAAGCAACTGAATAGGAAAAGCATTCCAGGATGTACTACCGTTTCCATTAAACGCATGGCCATAACACAAACGAGTGCCGTCACCTAAAGAACTTGATTGAGGAGCTGATTCGAGAAAAAAATTTCAGCAGTATGAGAGAAAACCGCAAAATCCTGACCAAACCGCAGCTCCCTAAGCTCCTAAGGATCGAGGAAATCAAGCTGGAACCAGTGAAGAGGGATCTAGACGAATTGACCAGAGACTCATCATTCAAATGATATCTGGAGGACCTCATACCATACAAAGGAGTTGGGGAGAAATGCAGCGGTATGCGAACTCACTAAAACACACTCCGAAGGATTCGTGCCTCGCGATCGAAGATGCAGCCCTACCAAAAAGCAGAGTACTCTGAACGAAAATATAGCATTCCGAAATCGAGGCACCAAAGGGATTGAAGCTCCAACTCTCGATCCCATGGTTGTGATAGTAGAGATTGGACCCGCTATGGTCTGATGAGTATTGGTTGACAGTGGCAGTTTTATGAATCCTTTTCAAACACACCTTTGATCAGATGATGATCAGCACGAAAGACATATCTGCCAGCCAAACAAAATTTCAAGGATTCATCGATGAGCCCAAACAACTCGTCGGGATGATTGACTTGCCAGTAGAACTTGGGAAAGGCAACCGATGAGTAACCTATTTGCGCCAAAATTGGTCACAAATCCAAAATATCATGAAAGCACCAATTTACGAATATAAATCAACAATATCCAGACACAAATCTCAAAGTCAAGCAAAATAGAGAACAACAATTTAGAAGTAACAAACAGTGACACGAGATTTATACTAGTTCGGCTATCTTCGGCCTACGTCCACATCGAATGATAATCTTTTTATTGATGTTCTTCGTTGGTTACAGTTGATTACAGCAGATTACAATGAGGAAATTCGAGTACCACGGCAATGATGAAGTGCAAAGTTGAATCTGCCAGAGTCTGGACGTTGAATAGCCAAAAAGATCTTTTATCTGTAGGCTCTAGGGTGCTATTTATAGGTATAGGAGGCTAATATCTCGCTCGAACTTCGAAAGACTTCTTCTGACAGATGAGTGGGCCCACACGATCGATCCCAGGAAGTTTCGGCTCGATCCGTGGTCGATACGAACTAATTTCGTACGATCAAGATTTTGTCCAATGGAGTTGAAACTTGGCATGAACCTTCCTTGGCTTGTACGTAAGCTCCTTTGAAAATTTCATAGAATTTGGGCCTGTGATTTAGGAGATATGATCGATACGAGATAGAGTTTTTTGACAAGAAGTTTAGTTTGAATCGATAAATTCGCATCGATCTGTTCGAATCGATCAAGGCGCGTGCCTAGGTGATGACGTGTTGCGAAATTCCTTGACCGGTCCATTTTTTGTGTCGAGTTGACCGAGTTATTTGTATCCAATATCAAAGCTTCATTCGCATCGACCATTGATTAGTGTCCATTCATTTCAGTCCTTTTTCGAATCGATTATCGATTCGTATCCATTCATCGAAGCCTTCGTTCGTATCAATAGTGATGGATACGAACAAGGACTTGGGCGCTATTGATTCGAACAACCACGAACTGAATGGATACGAACTAGGCTTACCTGTGATCGATACGAACTGAGCCAGTCCTCGATCGATATGAAGTATTACAATCATGATGGATACGAACTAAATCGATACAACGCTGCTGCTTTTGGATCTATTGGAAGAGTTTAATTCCGGATGGAGTCGAACAGTATCGATTCAAATAGAGCTTTATGATGGATTTGAACAACATTTTTTCTTAAACTTCTATCAATCATATCTCAATCACATGAACTCCGATCGACCTGAAATTTGAAACATTGCTCTCCTAGCCTTGTTCGTCACTCCCAATCAATCCCGCGTTGATTGGAGCACGGCCAAATTTTAACAATATCGATCACAACCTTGTTTCCAATCGATATCAAATCCTGATATACATCCTTTTCCAGCCAATTTGTTGGTATTCCAGCCTTGACCAAAGGGTGGGATAACATTTGTCCCCTAAAACATACCTTGTGATAAGAAGTTGTGTTTTGAATAGTTTCGAATCCAGTATCTGAAGTCCATAGCTATGTCATCCAAATGCATCGTTTTTGACTCGTCCAGTCGACATCAGATTCCAAATCCAGTAACCAAAGCCTTAACTAATTCCATATCCATCCGGACTCGATAACCGAGTCCTAATCCATCCTTATCCAATAACCAATAACCGAATCCATGACCTCTCTGGTCAATATCCAAGTCCTTTATCATTCACAGCCAATATTCATATCTGTAACCTCTCCGGGTTCTTGTCAAGCTCAATCCACACTTGACAACGGTGGCCCAGTGTCCTTGGGCATTTAGTAATTGCTATGGCTTAAATCCTAAAATGAGTCCTGGTCGTTCCGGACCCTTGTCGAGTATAGTCCATAACTGAGGACCTGAAATAGTAACCGATGATATAGGGTTCCGGACCCTTGCCGAGCATAGTCCATACTCGACGACCTGAATAAGCTAGTTCACCGCGCTCGGACGAAGAGACATATCCCTTGCCAAGTATTATCCATACCTGACGACCGTTGACCAGAAAGCCAGATAAAAATCCAGTGAAAATCCAATCAAAAATCCAAACCAAATCAGAAAATCAAAAATCCACATCCGAAACCAAAACCAACAACCAAACATGAGAACAATCATCCAAACAGAAGTCCAAACTAGAAAACAAACAAAATTAGGAGTTTGAACCAAGCTCCAAACCAAACTAGAAAAACGAGCATCCAATCCAAAAAAACGAAAAACAGATTTCGCAAACCATAGCATTGCAGTTTATCGTCATTCAGAGCATGACTAGGGGCCATCTCCGTCCCCGTACATGAGTAAGCGACTTGGCTATTTGCCCATGGTTCGCTACTTATTTTATAATATACAAGTCAATTGATAACCAATCCACCATCATTCCTGGGCCTCGCACCATCATTGTTTGAGGTCGACGGTGGTTGCTCCTGTCCCACCGCTGCATTCTGAGCCCCGACGTATTGTCGTAACTGTTCATTCCTTACATGCTCCTCAATTATGTCCTTTTAGTGCCTGCGGCTGTTGGTATCATGCCTATCTAAATCCTGGAAGAGACAGTGTCTTCTTGATGCCCTTTCACGTTCGGTAGGTTCTCTCCTAGCCGGCCTTCGATAGGGAAGCCGATTCCGGGTCTCCAGGAATATCTGCTTTAGCGTTTCATTCAATCCTGTGTAGGTGGAGAATTTTGGCTCTCTCTATCGTTTCTTAGGTTTTTCTGAATCATCATCAAGCTTCCTTTTTCCTTTACCTTTATCTTTATCCGAGCTTCCGCCGGATGGCCCTCCATCCTCATCCACAGTCACCTCCTTTAACTTCAAATCTGTACATGCTTCTTCCTGTCGAAGGAATCTGTCAGCTTCGTGAAAGAATTCCACGAGATCTAGTGGTGGGTCCCATATTAGAGGTACTTTGAAATCTGAATCCTCTCTGACTCCTGAAACTGCTGCCATTAAAACCATCGACAAATCTGATCGTCCACCGAAGCAACAGCCGCATTGAACCGAGTTAAGAAAGCTCTGAGTGATTCATCCGTTCTTTGCTTTATTGACGTTAGCATCATCACGTTTTTCGATCTTTTGATATGAACCCGGAACTGCTTCAGAAATATGTCCACCAATTATGTCCACGTCCTGATAGATCCCTCTTCCAGCTGTCCGAACCACATAGCAGCTATGTCCGTTAAGTACAGAGGGAAATATCGGGCCATAACTTCCTCCGATGCCCCTAGCACTTCCATGTGTCTTGTATCTCTCATCAAGTGATCAGTTGGATCAGCCTTTCCATTGTATACCTCCATGTTAAATAGCTTCAATTCCGGTGGATTCCAAGCTATCCTGATTTCATAAGTAAACGGACTCTTGTTTACTCCTTCCAGGTCTCTATTGGTCAAACCTCTGTGCATAGTTCTCCTGATGATCTCAGCCAATCCAGCATTGTCCATCAAGGGTTTCCCCCCGAGTCCCCGAGGGAATTCTGGTACATACTCTTCATCTCGTGCTCTTACATTCCTACCAGCATCCTGTTGTGTGGTGTTGACTGGAATCCCTCCATGAAGTGGTTCATTGTTGTTGGGAGGTGTGCCCCCGAGCCTAGGTCCATCCAGATCAGCAGGTATATGCTGATTAGGGATTGCGCTCTGTTGAGTTGTTCCATTTGATTGCCTGTTTTTCCCTTCCGTTCTAGCTCTATGGATCTGAAATCCTGGAGCTCTAGCTATTCCTGCTTGTCCAAACTATCTGAGGAGGTTCTACATCATTTCCTCCTGCCTTTTCAGAAATTCTTCGTGCATCGCTCCCATCATCATTTCCATTTCATCTTGAGTGATGAAAGTTGACGTCTGATTACCCCCTGATGAAGCCTTCTGGCTTCCTTATGTTGGCTTCTCTTTGTTCTCTGTCTTCAACTTGATTGCCTTGTCATAGTTCTCTAGATCTGAATCCCTATACCTTCAAATCTGAATTTCAAATCTGGTACAACGAGCACTAGTTGTTCTCAGTGAAAGCACCAAAGTGTTTGCGCCAAAATTGGTACCAAACCCCAAATATCATGAAAGCACCAATTTACGAATATAAATCAACAATATCCAGACACAAATCTCAAATTCAAGCAAAATAGAGAACAATAATTTAGAAGTAACAAACAGTGACACGAGATTTATAGTGGTTCGGCTATCTACGGCCTACGTCCACTTCGAATGATAATCTTTTTATTGATATTCTTCACTGGTTACAGTTGATTACAATGGATTACAATGAGGAAATTTGAGTACAACAGCAATGATGAAGTGCAAAGTTGAATCTGGCAGAGTCTGGACGTTGAATAGCCAAAAAGATCTTTTATCTATAGGCTCTAGTGTGCTATTTATAGGTGTATGAGGCTGATATCTCACTTAAAATTCGACAGACTTCTTTTGGCACGTGATTTGGCCCGCGCGATCAAGTCCAGGAAGTTTCGGCTCGATTTGTGATTGATACGAACCAATTTTGTATCGATCAAGATTTTGTCCAATGGAGTTGAAACTTGGCATGAACCTTCCTTGGATTGCACGTAAACTCTTGTGAAAATTTAATAGCATTTAGACTTATGGTTTAGGAGACATAATCGATATGAGATAGAGTTTTTCGGCAGGCAGTTTAGTTCGAATCGATAAATTCGCATCAATCTGTTCGAATCGATCAGGGCGTGTGCTTAGGTGATGACGTGTTGCGTGATTCCTGGACTGATCCATTTTTTGTGTCGAGTTGACCGAGTTATTTGTATCCAATATCGAAGCTTCATTCGCATCGACCATTGATTCGCATCCATTCATTTCAGTCCTTTTTCGAATCGTTATCGATTCGTATCCATTCATCATAGCCCTCGTTCATATCAATAGTGATGGATACGAACAAGGACTTGGACGCTATCGATTCGAACAACCACGAACTGGATGGATACGAACTAGGCTTATCTGTGATCGATACGAACTGAGCCAGTCCTTGATTGATATGAAGTAGTACGATCATGATGCACACGAACTAAATCGATACGACGCTGCTGCTTTTGGATCGATTCGAAGAGTTTTATTCCGGATGGCGTCGAACAGTATCGATTCGAATAAAGCTTTATGATGGATTCAAACAACATTTTTTCCTTAACTTGTATTGATCATATCTCGATTACACGAACTCCGATCGACCTGAAATTTGAAACATTGCCTCTCCTAGCCTTGTTCGTCACTCACAATCGATACCGCCTTGATTGGAGCTCGGCCAAATTTTGACAATATCGATTACAAACTTGTTTTCGATCGATTTCTAATCCTGATATCCATCGTTAACTAGCCAATTCGTTGATATTCCAGCCTTGACCAAATGGTGGAATAAAATCACCCTTGTCCAAACTTTTACGATCGTAGATGAAACTTTTGCATACAATGCCTTCTTGGGACGACCCGCGCTGGCGGATTTCAGAATCTCTTTAGCCAGTGGTGCGTTATCAAGAAATTCCTAACAGTGAACAGAACTAGAGTGATCAAAGGAGAACAATGTGCCATCAGAGAATGTTACATCGTAGAACTTTGTAATCTAAAAGAACGGAAAAGGGAAGAATGTGGGGAGAACCCTTTACAATTGTGAACCGTCCAAATGGAAACTATAGAGCCACCCTAGCTTGGGGACCATAGCCAATTCAACAAGGATTTGGATTTTAGAAAGAAGAGTTCATGGGAGGATTGGGAAACACCGGTAGAATTAAAGGTGTCTATTCCAGTCGACATGGATGACCCGACGTGGATCTTGAAAATTAAATCGCACCTTGGAAACAAGATGTGATTAGAACTCACTAAATTTCTTCGCGCCAACTTGGATGTGTTCGCTTGGAAACATTTCGATATACGTGGGGTATCACCCAAAATTGCATGCCATGCACTCAACTTTGATCCTAGATTTTCACCAGTAAAGCAGAAAAGGAATAACCTGGGCCCCAAACGATCCATTGCATTGAGAGAAGAAGTAGACAAGCTGATGGCCAATGGTCTTATCCATGATGCAACCTACCCCAAATGGGTAACTAACTCGATTTTGGTCAAGAAGTCTGATGGGAAATGGAGAACTTATATCAACTACTTAGACTTAAATAAATCCAGCCCGAAAGATAGTTTTCCTCTGCCCAAAATTAACCAGCTTAAGGATGGGACGGCTGGATATGAATTGCTATCATTTATGGATCCGTACTCGGGGTAAAACCAGATCATGATGCACAGACCGAACTAAGAAAATGCCGGTTTTATTACCGCCTTAGACTATATTGCTATTAACTAATGTCATTTGGCTTAAGGAATGCTAATGCACTTACCAACGACTGGTAAATGCCATGTTCAAGTGTCAAATTGAAAAAAATGGAAGTCTACATGGATGACATGTCATAAAATCGAGAGTAGTTGCCAATCACTTGGATAATCACTTCGAAATGTTTGAAATACTCCTAAAATATAGGATGATTCTTAATACACTTAAATGTCACTTCGAGGTAGCCTCCGAACAGTTCTTGGGATATATAGTGAACACCAGAGGCATCGAAGCAACTCTAGAGAACTTGTTCGAATGGAATAAGGCTTGTCAAACCGCGTTTGAAGAGTTGCTGTGACATATGGAAACTCCGTCGATCATTTCAATGCCAGTAAACTGAGAGGACTTGTTCATCTAACTTAGCAGTCGCACTTTACGTGTTAAGTGCTGCTCTTGTATGTGAAGAAGCTAGAATCCAGCGACTCGTATACTACATTAATAAATGGTTCATTGGAGCCGAGAAAAATTATCAAAACTGGAAAAGCTAGCGTATTCCCTCTTGATTACATCTAAGAAGTTACGACCGTATTTCCAGACACTGGATCAAAGTATTGACTGATCAACCCTTAAAGAAAGTATTGTATTACCCCGAGACTTCTAGGCGGTACATCAAACAGAATATCAAATCGAGTCAATATGAAATCAATAACCATCCTAGAAGAGCAATCAATAGGCAAGCGTTGACAGATTTCATTGCTGAATTTACCATGCGGGATGATGAAGAAGAAACTACACTAGAAGCAAAAACAGGATGGAAATTCTTCATCGATGGCACGTCTTTTAACTTCTTCTCAGTGGTAGAGGTAGTGCTTGAAAATCTCCAAGGACGAGTCATTTGCTAAGCCTTGCGATTATAGTTCCCAGTGACAAATAATGAAGTAGAATACGTTTCATTGATAGTTGGGCTAAAAATTGTGAAAGAGCTGGAGACAAAATCCATACACATCTATAACGACTCTCTATTAGTCATTTGTCAACTGAAAGGCAAATACCAGGCTCGAGAGGAGAACCTTGCCCCATATCTATCTAAAGTGAAAGAGTTGTTGAAAGACATCGATCGTTACACCATAACTTACATCTCGAGGAAGCAAAACACGAAGGCTGACTACTTAGCTAAACTGGCCAATTCCGAAGAAGCTCAATCGCTGGGACTTGTCCTTGTTGAACCTCTGACCACTCCATGCATAAAAAAGTGGATATAAACTGTATTTTTGAAACCACCACTCAACCAAAAAAGCTTCTCTAGAAGGCATCATAACACAAGATGGGATACTCTATCGAAGGTGGTTCTCTACCCCTTACTTAGATGCATGGATAACAATGAAGCTCAATAGATCATCAAAGAAGTTCATGAAGGTGACTGCGGAGTGCATATTAGGGGGCAAACCCTTGCAAAGAAAATCCTCTGATACGGGTTTTTCTGGCCAACAGTAAATTACAATGCAGCGATTATGCCAGACGGTGCGATCGATGCCAAAGATTCAGCAAGATCAAAATAACTCCCTCAACAGAGATAACACAGATGGATAGCTATGGCCGTTCGCGCTATGGGGAATTGATATGATAGGCAAATTGCCAATGGCAAAAGGATGGGTTAAATATGTTATAGTTTCCATTGACTATTTCACTAAATGGGCCAAAGCGGAACTGCTAGCCACCATTACCACAAAGAAAGCCATTAAGTTTATTAATAAAATCATTATTTGGAGGTTTGGCTTGCCATAGAAAATCATCACTGATAATGGGACTCAATTCAAAAGCATAGAGTTTAAAGACTTTTGCAAACACTTTCGAATAGAGAAGAGCTTTTCCGCGGTCGCCCATCCGCAAGCAGTGGGCAAGTGGAAATAATAAACAAGATCATCAAGTCCACCGCCAAAAAGCGGCTAACTAAAGCTAAAGGAAACTGGGTTGATGAACTTCTACTCGCACTATGGGCTTACAGAAGAACACACAAAGTAGTAACCGGGCATACCCTATTTTCCTTAGCATATGGTACAGAAGCAATAATCCTCGTTGAACTAGAAGTTCCCTCTCATCGAATGTAGAATTTCGATCAGAGGTAAAATGAGCAACAATTACTCGATTCGCTTGACATAATCAATGAGAAAGGGAAAGAAGCCGAGTTAAGGACCACTGCTTATCAAAAAAGGGCCGCATGGTACTTCAACTCCAAAGTTCACAACCGAACCTTCGATGTAGGGGACCTCATCCTCAAATGAGTCTATCCCATACCAAACTGGAAAGGGCCGTATGTGATCAGCCAAAAGCTATAAGATGGAACATTCAAACTAACAACCATCGACGGAATCCAAATTCCCCAAGTATGGAATAGTAAATCGCTGCGTTGTTACTTTATGAAACTATCTTATGTACTTCTTATTTTTTAGCAAATAAGCCATTCCAGGATACCAGAGGCATTGTAAATAGGCAGAACTTGCCCAACTTTTCTTAATAAAATTGCTTTGCTTTCTAAACCAATAAAACTACATTCATAAAAGTAACCTACTGAGTTGATGGGGTCAAATCGGCTCAAAATCATCCATCGCTGCTTAAGATAGCAGAACCTTTCTCAAATATGCCCCCATTTACCCACCGGGTTGATGGAAGCAAATCGGCCCAAACTATTGGATCGGCGGACCCGATCCCCGCCTTCTAAGAACTGGTGTTGCTCCGGCGGTGCTGGGAATGCCTAAATCAAAGCCGCATATCCAATAATCCATGCATTACCTTTTGAGATGTGGAATCACGCTCTCAAAGCATGAACTTCATGTTGCCCAAAGTTTGGTAACGTCAAGAAGTTCTAAACCGTTCTGGATCGACGGGTCATATCCCAAAAGTCGCACATCCCATAAGCCACGCATGCTCCATAAAGCCATGCACACCATAAGCCAAGCACACTCTCAAAATTCACGCATTTCATAAGCCGTGCATACTCTTAAGTACTGGTATTGCCCCGACAATACTAGAATACTCGTCCATTGTAGGAATAAGAAGAATCAACCCACTTCCAATATTGGGAGCAATGGGTATGAATCCAACAATGTCAAACAACTGCGAGTCAAGCACCAACCCCATGAACTGAGGGGTACACACTGATACTCAAATGAAAAAATTACTCAAAAACAAAATCCAACTACTTCATAGTTCTATTACTCTAAACAAAGAACCTTGGCGATAATTATAGGACTAGATAAAATATCAGTAAATAAAATTAACATAAGTGCATGAAACGCGGATAAGTAGATAGGTAAAGTTACAATCAAAATATCAACATTCTATTACTTGTAGCATTTTCTGTATAAATTCAAAATATGGTGGTCGTATCCACACAATATCGACCAACAAAAAGGAAAATAAAAAATTTCTCTATGACAACAACAAAAAGAATAATGAGCCCAGACTTCACACTTGTACAAAAAGTAATAAAAACAAAACAATAAGAGGAAGACATGTCAAATCAAGGCGTCTGCTCGTTACTGCCTCGGTCTCCTTTCCCACCTCTAATCTGCAGTTTGTCGAGCCTATCCTTGCCCGAGGCACCCTCACTCTCCGAAGCATGACCAATGGCATAGCCTCCTTTTCCCTTATGCTTGCAAGGCCAGTGAGAGCTTTTAGATGACTTCCTCTGTACCTCAATCTTTTTTTTTTACCACAATCATCTGTTCCTCGGTCTTTTGCTGCTCTGTTTTCTCTTTCTCTGGTTAGTTGCCTCGGTCTGCCTGATCTGCGCACCTGTAGCTGCCAGGCTCTCATATTGAGAAATAGAGGGATTATCCAGACCATGCAGAGCCTCAATTTTCTTAGAATACAGACCAAGCGAAAGCCAGAAGCAATGGCAATGGTTAATGCTGTTAAAATAACAATAGATGTAGTGTTATGATGAGAAGGCAATACAATAGGTGGAGGAGGTTGAGCTATAATATTATAATAAAGGTGGTTATCTCAGCAATTTCATCAGGCGTGAATTGAAAATCTTCAAGCATGGGAAAGAGGAGAAAGTTACCTGCAGTTGGGGTTTGGTCGCGTGCAACGATTACGAGCCTTCGCCATTGCCTTCCTTCCTCGGCGGCACAATCATGGGAGAAGTGGCAGTGATCCCCTCGTCGGTATAGAAATGCAACAATGACTCGCCTGGCATTGAGGGAAAGTGTTCAGCGGCAGCCTCGGTGCTGGACATAGCAGTGGTGGATCCACGCTTCCTCTCTAGCTTTAAGATTCTCCGGCCTTCCACTAGAGCTTGGTGGGATTCCTCATTCAGGCATGCCCAAACCAGCTCCTCCTTGGAGTAACCGCCACCCTATGTCATCGAAGCAGGCTAGAATTTCCTCCCAAACCACCGCGAGCATGCGAGGGAATGATGGGCCCAAATAACTGAGGCTACCTTGATGAAGCAAGGAGTTAACATTAGAAGCCAAGAATAGTGGCATCCAAGCCTTCCATTTTTCTTGTAAAAGTATCTTGGAGCTTCGAAAACCTTATCTCCGTGCTAGCCTTCAACGATTTTTCTTGATTTACAAAGCCAAAATTTGAGCATGTAGAGAAGCAATTTTTTGGGATTGTTCAGGTACGAGTCTCTTCTCCGCCTTAATCATTCCTCACTTGCACTTAACTTCTCTTTCATGACTGCCTCATCGGCGTGGCACTTTTTTTATCTCGTCTCTGAATACGATCGCAGCTCGTTCGTTCGCTTGCTTCAGCTCCTTGAACAAAGAAGCATTCTTACTTTCCCTCTTCAAGGCATTGTCCCTCTCCTTCTGCATTCTTTCAATTTTTGCATCGCGGTCCGCAAGCTGTTTTTCAAATTCATCTTTCTCAGACTCAAATGAGAGGATCTCCTAGTAATTATTCAGTCAATGGTAGAAAGTAGCATGCATAGTTTCTCCCACCCCTCGGTCTATTCCAAGCCGCTTTGGATCGCCCGATGATGGGGTGAATAAGATTCTGCACGGATCGACTTCAAATTGGACTTGTCAAAAACAACCCCCTCAAGAATAAGTGGGAAATGTAGCCTGCAAAAGAGTGGGACCGATAGGGAGAATGTAAGGAGCTCGCCTTGAAATTGGAAGAGAAACAGTAGCAACATGAGTAGAAGAAGTCATGGCCTTGGAAGTGGAAGTCGAAAGACGTTTTTGATCTTTCTTTGACTTATTAGACGGGTCCCTCCACTCAATCAGGCTTTTTCTTTTTTCTTGGCTATACTCCCTATCACGGTCTTAATCCTTCCCAGTCCGTTGATGCTCCTCTTCCTCCTTTTCTTTTCTCCTCCATCTCCCTTCATTGGTCTCACGGAAGGAGTAATATCGGGATGAATGTCTTTGCAAATGCTAAGACTCGAGCGTTCGGTTAAGATCATTATAGAGGCCTCGAGACATGATTACCGCAGCAAATAAAAAATTGATTTTAAGAGAAAAGACATTTGATGAATAGAAATTCTAGATGAATAACGATGAAATGTGCGGTCCTAGTGAAGTGTTTGCTACAATCAAATGACCCAATAAAATAAAACAAACTGGATCAATCTCCAATTAATGTCGGGATATTCATTTCGGTGGGAATGATTTGGGTAAGCTTATAAGCACCCTTCTGAAGTAAAATCACACATTCGATCCTTCACATCCACATAGATGGCACTCGCATCTCCGAAATCAAATTCGGCATCTCTCGGCGAGTGTCTGGGGAAGGTTCGACTTTAGGAAGGACTTCTTCAAAATGTTCTTGATGGGGATGATGGAGTGTGCCTGGGACTCTACTCCAAGGACTTATCACCTGAATCAACATTACCTTCATCAATATCTATATTTAAGTTTTCTTCCTCATCAATTGAAGGGCGTCCCCTCATCGGCTCCTCCTTTCTCCTTTCTCATAATTACCGTAGCTTTACCTTCTCGATGGACCAACTCCTCTTCCTTCTTCTCCAAGATTGGAGATATCTTGGGCAGAATGACGATCTCAATTTTATTTTGGTTTTCCTCAGATGGTTCTGCTGACTCATCGGACTATTCGCTGTCTCTCTCTTCATTATCATTTTCTTCGTCAAAATCGCGGGAGGTAGAAATCGAGTGAGTTCGTGCTTTGGAGCAAGAGAGGGCACTAAAAACCTAACTGATCTCCCGAGATGTAAAAGCCTGCATCGGTGAAAATTCTCATCTGCAAGCAGAAATCTAATCGTGCATTCTCGAGCATCAGCCGCATTAAGGGAACTGAAAACAGGCATGAGTACTGGATCATTGTTAATTCTCGGGAGGACTGCATAATATTAGACGACTACTCAGAAGACTTTTTCATAGCTAAAGCAAATTTTATGCTGAGTGAGAAAAAACTTACCCCCCGTGGTCCATAGATGAGAGAACCCCTTAGGACATTTGAAAAAGAAAAATTAATTTTTGAATGAGGGAACTTGTTAGGGAGATCGAGCACGAGCTTTCGCCACATTGCACCTCAATGTAGACAAGAGATGAGTTGGACTCCCTCTTTTTAAATAGTAAAAAATACTACAACTCGGCGAAATTCATGGCACGATTGAGTGTTCGCACGAAAAGAACGTATAGACAGGTCAGCATGGCATAACTATTTGGGAGAATCTGAAACGGGGCCAACCCCATATTCTGAATGGTCGACATAAATAAATGATTAAATGGGGACATCGCACCATACAAGCACATGTGGTGATAGCTAAAGGCAAGTGAAGTTATGGAGAAATAACGGTGGAAGGGATTTCCAGAGGTAGTGATTAGTGGCGCCAAAGTAGTCAACGGCGGCGATGTTCCAGCGGCATCAGGAGGCAAATCGACAGAGTAGGAATTGATCTGGAATGTCTCGGCATGAAAATGGAGAATGGTAAAATGGGAGATCCGATCCCACTTACATATTTAAAAAAGGAGAGAAAGTTTAAAAAGTTTCCTAAGTACTCGGATTGGTGCCGATCTGACCCGATTGGATCGGTATCAATCCAATTTACTTACCTCGAATGACGACAAACTTCTCCTGTTTGCCTAATTTGATGTTTGCATTTATCCTGAAAGTTATCGAGTCAAGATCATTCTGTAGTTGCGACTAATGAAGATTCCCACTAAAAGACTGGATAGTTAACGTAACATCATAGGCATCTGCTTAAGGAAACAAGATGCTGTCAATAAAGCACCATAAAAAGAAAACCGGAAGATAGGTGATTTTGGAGCATGCCTTATTTCCAATGAAAGCATCCTCTAGGGGTAGATCTTAACCGGAGTTTTAACCCGGTGAAATTAAGAAGGAGTTGGAACATTCAAACTAAGCCCAAATGACTTGAAACTTGACCGCAATCCCTTAAAGAACATAACAAATGAACCCTGGGAATTTGGGAAGAAAATATGACAAGTATTTGGATCTGCATCGATCCGATCCAATTGGATCGGTACCAATCGAAATTATTGGCTCGTTATTGCTTTGAACCACTTGCATTATGTCCCTACATCACATCTAAGCTTATTTACAAAATTTGATAAAATTTCGAGCATCCGGGTTGAAGAAGTTAGGACTTGTCCCATGCAAGTTAAAGTTCGATCCAACCTCCTATTGATTCAGCGTCAAAACAAGTCATGAAATTGCAAGGGAAGCCTCGCTAGCAGATAAGGAAGATTTTAGGATAACAGCTGTCAAGGAATTGCTTAACTACTTGGATCGGAACCGATCCCATCCAATTGGATCGGTACCAATCCAATTTGTTAGCTACGTTTACTTCCAAAATTTATGTGTTGCCTCATATTGATGATTTAGGGCTTTTGGTGCTCTGGTTTCGATCCAAGTGCTCTTATAATCGTATAAATACCGTCCTACCATCAACAGATAGGAGGCTGGCTACTCTAATCACTAGAGAAACTCTGCTTTGAAGATTCTTCAACCTTCTTCTTCCTTACAATCGCTACCATGGGACAATTGAGATCCTCCCATTTGTCTCCTTTAATGGCGGCTTGATTTCCTTGAATTCAAACAAACAAATTATAATCAACTTGTACCTATGATCAATAGTCAATATATCAATAAAATCCATAAAGTAGACGTAGGCTTCGTTAACAGCCGAACCATTATAAAAATCTCTCGTTCATTTACTTTTTTGCGATTTACTATTGCTTTTTCTACCTTATTTGCCTTGATAAACAAGGCCAGTGCTTTCACACTTAATCCAGGGTATTGCTCCATTTTATAGGTTAATATACATACATATATATATATATGTATGTATGTATATATATATTAATGTGATAAAATGTAAATAACTTTTTGTGTGCACAATGCTTCTGGAAAGTTGTAAAATATATATATTTTAAAATTTTAATTAATATACATACATATACACACACATATACATATTTACATATTATAAATATTCTTATATATATAAATATAATAATAATATTGCTACTGTAATTCATACATATATATGTATATGTGTAAAATGAGTTTAAAAAACTTTATATATTATGTATATACCCATATATATAAATATTTAATATTTAATGCAACAATGTGTGTGTGTATATATATGTGTGTGTGTGTGTATCACCAATATTTTTACGTATAAAATACACACACACATAGAACACACACATGCGTGTGTGTGTGTGTGTATATATATATATATATATAATTTTACATAATTTTTAATATTTATATAAATAATAAGTTTACATACCTACATATATTTGGAAAACATTCAATACATATAGGATGCACTAAGATGTCTATTGCAATGTAAATTCTAACATTTATACGTGGGCATGTACCTTGCATGGATTATTATGTTACTCATGCACACACATACATATATGTGTATGCTACATAAGTGTACTATTATATTTAATTTAATATAAATTAAATAAAATTCTATTTAAAGAGATTTTATTTAAATTAAATATAGAAATGTCCAAAATAAATTAGACTTCATGGGCCCAATATAGATCCAATACAATTTTTTTTTAAAATTCATCCATATCTTCCACTACGGGCCGACCAAGTTCCAACAATGGTATCAAGGCCCAATAGCCCATGCGGTCTAAATTGGACATATTAGTGTTAACCCAAAAAATGGATCGGCACTCTAGTTTGAGTGTGAAAGCATCGGCCCTATTTCTCAGAACAAATAATACAAAAAATAGATGTAAAAAAACCAAAATAGTAAAAGACAAGAAGATTTTTATGGTAGTTCGGCTGTTAATGAAGCCTGCATCCCCTTTATAGCTTTTATTGATCAACTGCTATTATAAAAGGAGTTTTGATTACAATATTATTAATCTTTCCTAAGTTAGATCAAGTCAGCATTGTTAGAGACAACCGGAAGGATCATAGTTGCTCCTTTGTGACTATTGTGTGGGAGAAGAAGAGTAAAGAATAGTAATAGCAGAGTTGCAGCAGCCAGTCAAGAGGATCCCTTTTATGTTGCAAATGGGATGGTATTTATAGGGGTTGAACAACACTTGGGCCAGAATCGCTTTGTCATAAGCCCATACTCAGCATATAGATGGAACCAAGAAAGTTTGAGCCAATCCAAGCTACGGATTTGGATCGGTACCTATCTGATAGCATCGGATCAGATCGGATCGGTACCTATCCGAATACTTTGCAAATTTTTGAGTGTTCTTAGTTTGGTTGTCTTCCAACCTTCTGTTTGAGTACCTTGTCCAATTATAAAGTCGTTCGGAGTTAGTTTGACCATCTGTCTTCATGGATCATCCAATCCATCCGTTTGTAGAAGATTCATCCATAACTCACTCAATACTTAACCAAATGACATAAAACTTCATATAAGCAATATAGATGAGTAGGAGAGCCTCTAAATCGGATCTCAGGTGGTGGGGACCATTCTAGATGGGTCGGACCAGTTCCATCAAATGGCTCAATTTGGAGGAGATCCATACATAACTCACTCAATACTTATCGGAATTAAATGAAACTTTGCAAATAGTTTCAAGTGGTGAGGTCCAATTAGATGGGTCGGACCCGAACAGAAGCACTTGGGTTGGCAACGACTCAAATTTGCCTGGCCAATTGAGTAATTTTTTGTGCAAGGCTTCTTTTATGTCTTCAAAGTGTTTCCTTTGAATTTTGAGTCAATCCAAGTTCGTATGAGTTCTCTAGGTCCATTTTAAGTTGCTCTGATCCCGAAACGGGTATGTGGATTAGTTGAGTCTTTACTTTTTAGACTAGGTTACCTGGAATGCAATGAAACTTGGCAAGGGTACATTGAAGAGGTATAGAATCATGATGCAAGAGGTTGTGATGGATCTCCATGCATCAATTCGAATCGGTATCGGCCCGATGGAGTCGGCTCGGTGCTGATGCGAATACTTAAAGTAATATTGGATGATATTTCTTGAGGTCCATTGCTTACTTCTTCTAAGCCCTTTGGTCATGTTTCAAGTCATTTGGGTTTAGTCTGGATGTTCTAACCCCTGTTGAATTCTGGGGGTTAAAAACCGATTGACATTTGCCTCCCAGAGTATGCTTTCATTGAAAACAAGCTGTGCTCTGGAATTGGCTATCTCTAGGTTCTATTTCGAAGGAGTTTTGTCGATCTTTTTGAGCTATTTTGAAAAGCCATCTATGATGTATTAGTTAACCATTTTTTTGTGTGGATCTTCATTGTCTACGATCACGAAGCAATCCTGACTTTTCACTTCATTTCTTCCATTGCTTTTGCTACTTTTATTCAGTTACTTGTTGGTTGTCCATTAATCGTATATTATAGTTACGATTCCAATTGACTACACCAGAAATGATATCTATACCATGTTGACCACATAATCCTTTATTTTGGCAAAGAAAATCCTTTTGTTGACTCTGGGATGGCAGTGAAGCTGAGTTTTGCCTCAAACGAGTTACGCTATTCTAGAGCCAAGTCTTGCCTTCCGTCTACAACTCTCTCTTTTCGAGGACTTGGCCAAGTCCATATCGTCGTTTTGGATTCTAGCGTGATGATTTTATTCAAAATTGCATATAGTGGATGATTCCATCATATTGCTCTTCTTGTTTCTGCACTTTCAGTAATCCTAAAAAGAGAAGCATTCCATGTCGCTTCGAATAGCGGTTCCGTTATCGATTTTTTTATCAATAACGGATAAGTTCCAAGAAAGATAATGTTAAAGTACAAGATAAGTCAGCTATGTACACATGATAGTTTGTTCACGGTGCTCGGGTCACTGGATCAACTTTGCATAGATAACGTTCTACATTCAACCCGGTCATTGCTCCGAATCCAACTAGTCAACATACATCGACTTCCCTTTGATCCCAATGGTTGGCCATATGGGGATATTATTTAAAGTAAAGCATACCTGACAATGTTGAACGCCAGGTTTTGTTGTTGAAAATTACTTTTCGATCATCCAATCCTTACTTTGGCGGAGCAACTTCCACTCCCCCAAAAGCTAGATCCTTTGTGGTCGAACTTAGCTTTTCATTCCTATTATGTCGTGATGATTTATTACAACTAAATTACAAGGAATGTCGCTCTTGTTGAGTTATAGTTGAAGTTTGATATGGCACAACTTCAGTCTTCGAAAACTAGTACATGAGATGTTTAATTATGAATTTCCTTCCTTTGTGTTTTTTGGAATTCAACTTGCACACCGGCTTCTGTCTCCAGGGACTGTTGGCTTAATTGCTCGATTTTGAGAATTGTATTTTCTTGCTGATTATTTGGTGTTGCACTTTTGTGTTCCTATTCAGCATACTTGTTTATTGCAATTTTGTACATGTAATTAATACTCTCGCAATCATTTTGGCATATTCTATTTCATAGCTTTATCTAGAACTTTGAGGTGACTTGGTCCAACCGGTTTCGTGACTGATCTTGTTTATGCTCAGTAGAGCTTATGCTCAATCGAGTATGTATGACAAAGCATTGGTGTATATGTCCCTGTCCGTAGGGCTGGTTATTCTATGTACTAAATCCATATGTTTTCGGGAGACTAGGTCTCCTGGGAGATACGTTCGATTGCCTCAGTTTGATTAACATGATAGTTCCTATCTATGGGAACTAGGGACTTTGCCACTTGATTCCAAGCTTTGAGTTTTTAACAATGTCGATACGTATTGGAAAGATGCATTTCCAGCATCTTTTGGTAAATTAAATTCTTCCACGTCCATTGTTGAGATCTTAATCATGTGTTGGTTTTTATCTCCGAAAACCCACGCACGGACGACTCAACCTTGTGGATTTTTCCTAGATGTTATGAATCTTCAGATAACGTGAGATTCAAAAAGGTATGACTAAAGATTCGATCAAGCTCTTGCTTCTGTTTTGAAACCCAATGTATTGATAGTCATGTTCTGGGGGTTTTTCTTAGCACCACTAATCTATGGGCGATGGCATACTCCCGCAACCTGGGACAATATGGTCTAGTCGGACCGTAAGTAGGTCATCAATCCTTCTCGTCATTGCCAGACTCTGAGCGATAGTTAATTTTTGAAAATTGAATCCATCCATTTTCCTTGTTGGCAATTTGCTACTAGAAATGTCTATTTGGTAGAATGGAACTATTTTGGACCGAGGATTTGTGCGCCTATCCCTATTTGCAGGACGAGCTATTTCAAACGCTGGTATTTAGATGCTTACAAGAAATGGAAAGGTGTGAGGCGAATTGCTCAATTGCCTCTAGTTTGGCTCTCAATCCCATTCTAGAATTGAGGAAGTTTGGGGATTTTATTTTCAACCTTCTACGATTGCCCCTGTTTGTCCTTGGCCATGAATGCTTAGCTTAGTTGCTGACGTCGTCATGGAAGTTTGTTCATACACTAATTTTATCCTAGAATTGGTAACATAGCTTCTTGGTTTCAAGCAACAATTCCTTGAGGCTGCCTAACTCTTAGCTACATCTAAACTCTTTTCAAGTTGGATACTGGAAAATTGGTTGTGCACTAGCTTTCATCCTTAGAAATTAGCACACAAGAAATTTAATCCAAAGATTTCCTTTTGGAGCTGCTTTATTCCCATGCAGGGGCTAATTCTTGCGATGTAAGGTCGGACCATCCAAATGTCTTGTAAAAGGTTTTGTATTCCTGCCATTGTCCATCTTCGACAAATAATAGCTTTCTAAAGACAACAGTAGTTAAGTACCAACATCTATCTTCGAAAGCTAGCACATTGATGGTTCATGAGATTAAGTGTTTCTCATTGACTCTGTAGATTAAAGTTTTCCTGATGATGTCGGAGCAACACCGATACTTAATGAATAATAAATTTCTCAACATTACCTAGGCAATGTCTGTACTTAGGGAGCAGAAAGTTTCCCGACGTTGCCAGGGCAACACGGGTATTTAGGAAATGAGAGAAGACCTCGGCATTGCCAGGGCAACACAGATACTCAGGAGGTTGGGATCAATTTTCCCATCAATCTCGTAGTGCCTTTAATCCAGTTGTGTACTAGTTTCAATCTATGTAAGCTAGCGCTTCAATGATTGGATTGTAGAAGTCTTTTCTTAGTGCTGCCTATTTTCAAGCAGCGTTAAAGTCGGGTTGCTTAGGATTGAATCCTTCATCCGATTCTATAAAGTTGAGTAGATCCTTTTAACCCGTTGTGGCTGCTTTCTCAACGTTTCTTAACTCTAGAATATGCTGCATTTTGGAAGGTTGGGAGTCCCAGGTGTCTCCATTATTTTTCTTTTTTTAACCGTCAAGTGCTCCCTTTGGCAGTACAGGTTCACTGCTTAATCAGTTCCATGGTTGTTCCGACTTCTAGTCGATGAACCTATTATTCCTAAATGCTAAATTCTGATCACTTATAAAAGATTAGATGCTACGGGGCGAGTCGTTATATTGCCCCTCGATACACTTGTACTCTTCCCATTGTAATCATGGATCAGAAGAGTTCGGTAATGTTTTTCTTGAGTCTATGACAATTAACTTTGCTTGTTCCATGCCATATATGCTATACTAGGGCGTTGACATTGTTGCGGATATCCACCTTATTCATAGGTCCCAATCTTCGAGAATCAATGGTTTAGTTTCTCGATTCTAAATGTTCTCTCCTTATCATTGTTTGTCTTCAAACAATGAATGGTTTTCCACAAGCAGGAGTCGAGGTATCTGATCAGTCCCTGCATGGTTAATTATAAACAGTAAGGCTAAAGTCTAGGCCGCGATGAATCTATGACGATCGGGACTCCTTCCTAACATTGTCGTCTTCGAGCGGTGTCAGATTGCTGAAAGACAAGTTATTCCCTTCGGATGTTTCCAATCTTTGGGCTATGATGGATTCTTGTGAGTTGGGATTGGAAACTAGTGCATCGATGACTTGATTCTAGAAACGTCCTCCATCAACATCTATATCTAGTCGACCGTAAGTTCCTCCTTTTATTGCCTATTTCTGAGCGATGATGAATTTTAAGGAGTTTGATTTTCTTGTTGATATGACAGTTTGGATTTTTCGGTGTTGTCAAGGCAATATCAATGTCCAGCAGGTTGGAGCAGTTTCCCTTTTAATTCTGTAGTCGTTTAATGTATTATATTGCTTAGCTCTATTGCAATTTTCGAAATTCTTTGTTCGGCATAACAGAACCATGAAGTGATTTTTATCCTGATCAAGTGTTAGTGTGTTATGTGCCCCTAGTCCATAAGGCAGATTACTCTGAACACTTGATGTAAGACTTGATATTCTGGATGGCTCTCTACATGCCCCTAGTCAAAACTGAGTCACAATTCCTATCTTTGGAACTCATGACTTGAATGTCTTGACTTTAGACATTGTTGTATATTAACTTTGGTCAAAGATTGGAATTCTTTACTAACCTCTTAGCTTGGGAGCTTTGCGGCACTGTTGGAGTAATTTCGGTTCTTTTGGGTAGTAGGAGTTGATCCTTGTTAATCCTGCAATAGAAAAGTCTCCCAGTGTTGTCGGGGCAATATTGGTACTTAATTTTTTTTTTAAAGTCATTGATGATGCCAAAGCGGCATCAAGCAGTGTTTATGCAGCTTACGAGATGCGCACAATGAGATTGTGGTTATTTGGATGTGATTCCACTAATCCAAGAAGTGACACGCAGTTTATGGGAGTGCACGTCTTATGAAAGTGCACGGCTTATGAGTGTGCATGGCTTATGAGATCGTTACGACCCGTTGATCCAGATCGATTTGTTGATGATGCCGGAGCAACATCAGGCAGTGTTCATATGGCTTATGAGATGCGTGGCTTTTGAGAGCGTGTGGCTTACGATATCTATGGCTTATGGGATTGATACGACCCATTGATTCGGAAAGGTTTGTTGATGATGCAGAGAAACTACAAGAAGTGTCTGCGTGGCTTTTGAGAATGCGTGGCTTATAAATGCGTGCAATGGTTTCGGCCTCCCCGGTGCTGTCATAGCAACACTAGTTCTTAGAAGGCAAGTATTGAGTTTTCCCGTTAATTCGACAATTTAGCTTCCCAGGAATGCGGTTTCCTTGGTTCTAAGAGATAAGTGGTTTTTGGATCAGGCAACCATGGCTTGAATGATCCTTCCATGTTTCAGGAAGATGTGGTGACCAAACATATTAGATTTCCATGGTGGAGAGATCTACAATTGACTGTATGAAGATGGATATTAGAAAGATCCTATAGGAGTTTAGGGCAAGACTCTTGGCTTTTGGTCCAAACCGGCTTAAAAGAATGGTTTCCAATTGACCTACAGTCTAAGAGGAGGAGGAGCTAGTCACCAAGGGTAGTAAAGGAGGAATTAGGAAGAAGTAAGCAAATATTATGATTCTATTTTCATTTGTTGCGCTAAATAGGTTGTTAAGTCCATAGTTGTTATAATGCCAAAAATTTTGATCGGGCATAACAGGACCGTGGTATGATTAGTCTCGGCATTCCTTATGGCTATTCAAGTGTGTATGGTGCCCCTCATGCCATAGGGCTGTTCGTGCGCTTGGATTCTAGGATTTTTTCCATATCTTGTATGGTCACCCACGGTCTAGTGGATATGGCTATGTCTTCTAGATGATTAAGCCATGAGAAAGCCTCTATCTTCAAAGGCTTATATGTTAAGGATCTGAGATGCTTGGTTCTTTCGTATGTCGAATCTTGACTTGATTCGAGTCGGCCTTTGATTGATCACAAGGTTGGTTCACTTTTGGCTTAGTTTCTTTGAGCAGCTTTGAAGCTCTGGAATTCCGCACTTTTTGTTTCATTGATCGTTGGAAATGGCTCCGTTAATTTTACATAGTAATTGATGTCGCCCTGAGCATGACTTCACCAACTTCCAGGAGTTCTAGATCAAATGACTGCTGATCATCCAGTTCGCCTTCATGACACTTTAATTCATTAAGGACTTTTGGATCAGATGACCGCTGATCTACCGATTCGCCTTCACGACGCATTAGTTCATGAAGGACCTTCATGACACTTTAGTTCATGAAAGACCTTTGGATCAGATGACCGCTGATCTACCGGTTCACCTTCACGCCACTTTAATTCATGACGGACCTTCATAACATTTTGGTTCGTGAAGGATTTTTTGCATTAGATAACCATTGATCTACCTTTTCACCTTCATGACACTTTAGTTCATGAAGGGTTTTCACGATGCTTTAGTTCATGAAGGGATTTTTGGACCAGATGATCATTGATCTACCGGTCCGCCTCCATGGCACTTTAGTTCATGAAGGGTTTCTTGGATCAAATTATCGTTGATCTACTGGTTCGCCTTCACAATGCTTTAGTTCGTGATGAGTTTTTTGGATTAGACGACTGCTGATCAACTGGTTCGCCTTCACGACACTTTAGATTATAAAGGACCTTTGTGATGCTTTGGTTCTTGAAGGGTTTTTGGATCAGATGGCCAGTGATCTATTGGTTCGCCTTAATGACACTTTAGTTCATAAAGGATCTTCGCAATGCTTTGGTTCTTGAAGGGTTTTTAGATTAGATGACCACTAATCTATTGGTTCTCCTTCACGACACTTTAGCTCATGAAGGACCTTTTCAACGCTTTAGCTCGTGAAGGGTTTTTTGTATCAGATGACCATTGATGAATCGGTTCGCCTTCAAGATACTTTAATTTATAAAGGACCTTCACGATGTTTTAGTTCATGAAGGGTTTTTTATGGTCAGATGTCCAGTATCCAAATGGCCATGGAGTGATGATTCATCAAATCCAAGAAGAATTTTGGTTAGATGTGCGGCGATTAGACGGCCTTGGAGTGATAATTCATCAGCTCTAAGAAGATTTTTGGGATTTGGCATGCAGGAACATAGTTTTATGGTACCCGAAGACCAAGGGTAAGATCTGTTCGTTCGATGATCCTTTAGAAAGGCCTTTTCAACGTTACCAAATCAATGCAAGTTCTTAGAAGGAGGGACCAATATGACCCAACGATCTGGCAGTTAGTAGGCCTACGCTCTTCATTCATAGTTCGAAGGCAAAGAAGTATTCCCTTTTCTTTGTTGTTTGCAATGCCCCAGTGTTTTGGTAAGGGTCATTTGAAAAAGGAAAGTAGATAAGGATGGATGAGAAGGCATCGTTTTAGATTGTTATCCCCTTCCTCTGTTACTAGCTAGCTAGAGTGTTATTTGATAGTCATCCTTTCGTTTATTGGCCGGGATGCTTCTCCGCTGGGTCTTAACGGTCTTGCTTGAGAAAAAAGTCCCCGAGGGCCTGAAGCTCCTTTACCGTTTGGTGTGTTCTTCGAAAAATAGCTGGAGCCCTTTTTTGAATCTCCTTTAGCACAATGTATTTGCACTTTCGATTTTATTTAAAACTATAAAACTATGTTGTATCAAGTATGGTGCGTTCGGATTTGTTTATAGTTTTCTACTTTTGTACCTCCATCTTTTGTATCATGTGTTACATAATGTTTGACGGCCAAATCTCTATCAGATTAGAAAATAACCGATCAAATTTTAACTAAAAATAACAACAAGCGCATGGTGTACAATTCTAGTATGTGGCGAGTACATGTCGATCCCTAGAGAATTGTTTAGGTTTTAAAATTTCTATTCAATCAATTTAACCATAGAGTTTGAAAATTGTTTAAGCTAGAGAAAACGCAAAAACTAACAACTACAAAAGTGAATGAAAACTATGAGATGAAAAGACAATTTAGAGATAAATCCACTCTCATGATCACATAAATCAACACAACAAGAAATTATGATCTCTTTTTTTTTGTCATTAGTGAATTTAATCGATGTGTTTATCATAAGTATGGAATATTTATGATATTAATCAGCCCAATATAAATCATCGAACTATAGCACACCCATTAAATCATTTTTAACTCTTGTGAAAATGACAATGTACTTGAAAATAAAATCTATTCTAAGCATGATCTATTAAATATTAATTAGAAAATAGGCCATCAAATTTTGATTTAAATACTCAGTTCATTACTATAATCATATGTATATGAGTGTTCTTTTTTGTTTAAGCATAGCATATTTAGTGTCAACAACATAGGCTATCAAATTCAAAGCTAAAACAACAAAATTTTACCCATCCAAACATTGTCATTAAGCATAAAAAGAGATCAAAATTAGCAAATTGTTGAGTCTACATGATTAAGAGAGCTTTATTACCTCTAAATTGAAGGGGTTTAGCCTCTCATATTTATTATCATTCGAACAAATGTAGAGTTCAATATGAAACCAAAACAAGAAGAAAATTAAAGCTAATTAAAAAGAGAGCTAATTAAAATGAAATAAAAGCTAATCTACTTGCATAAGAAATGAAACTAAGCTACTAACATAAAAAGAAAGAAGGCTTGTAAATAGAAAAGAGAATGAATTAAAATTGCATAAAAAAGAAAATTATATGAAAGAAGAAAATGGCTAAGTAGCCATGAAAAAGAAAGAGGCATTATATTTATTTTTGCGCCTCAAACTAAACTAACTAAAATGGAGGCTCAAAGGAGGCTCAAAGGCTAAGAGGTTAATTACGAGAACATTTGGGGTATTTATATTTGTTTGGAAACCCTAATCATATTTTTGGAAACTACCTAAATTACCCTTGAGGAAGTGTGGTCGTCAAGTTATCATTAGTCTTCAATCAATCCTCCATAATTGTAACTTTAAGCTCCACTAACATGTGCATTAGCTCCTAATTGAAGATCAAGATAAGTGGGTAGGTGGGGTACTCCATGATACATGAGTTTGAATTATTTCTATCTTCATTCCTTTGTTTCCTCTTGTGTATGCATATTTTTCATGAAGCCACTTGTATTTTGAATTCAGATTCCTATAAAATACATAAAAATTTCCATGTAAATTTTCTTAAATTAATATACGCACAAAATGACCATTTTCCCCCTTATTAATCCGCCTTTTGGTCAAGGCCGGGATATCATCAAATTGGCTGGAAATGATGGATATCAAGATTGGAGATCGATTGAAAACAAGCTATGATCGGTACCATCAAAATTAGACCAATCTTCAATTAAGATGGGATCGATTGGGAATGATAAACAAGGCTAGGTGAGGCTATATTTCAAATCTCAACTCAATCGAAGTTCGTATGCTCGAGTTATGGATGGATCAATATTCATAAAAAATCAGTTCGTATCGATATGGTTCGTATCGATCGACATGGGCTCGGCTATCTACTTCAAATCGATACTTTCATATCGATCTCGATCAAGAATGTACTCGATACTTTCGTATCGATCAGGAATGTACTCGATGCTTTCGTATCAATCAGTATGGATACAGATTGTTATCAGGATGGATATGGGTTTGGACTGATGTGTGCGCTTTGCATTTGGTTTGGATCGGTCAGTCTTCATCTCGATGCATTTCGTATCGATCAAAGCATGGGATTGATATGAAGAACATGGTACTAGATCGATATGAAGGTTGCGACGCTAGATGGATACGAAGCATTGATGGATACAAAGGCTCTATACTTCGTATCGATGGATACCAAGGAAGCTGTCGAGTTGGAGCAAAGGATATGGATCAGAGCGCATGAAGTTCAGATCGATGCGAAGGCTATGGCTATGGATATGAGGACCGATGGATAATTAGATGATGGATACGAAGGTGATCAAGACAATTTATAAGAACTAGTATCGATACGTACACTTCAGCCACTTGCAAAATCAAACTTGGATCTATCATAACTCAAAATCTACAAGTCCAAATGCTATAAAATTTTCATATGAGCTTCATTATGCATTGAATAATGTTCATGATCATCTCGGCTTGATTGGAACCAATTTGGATCGACACGAATTATACCTGGATCGATCAAAAATTACTCCAGATCGATTTGGTGGGCCCACCTACGTAAGAGAAAAGGCATTCCATGTTTTAAGGCGAATATTTCTGGATCTTCACCTCGCAGTCCTATGGAAACTAAAAAGGGGAGCTTCTTCTTCTTTACAAGGCTAAACTCTGTCATTTGTTTACTGACTCCAAAGGCTTGTAACTGTAATTGTAGTATAATGGGAATAAAAGGATTAATTCTAAGTGGACCAAGGCCGGAGATAGCCGAACCACTATAAACCTTGTGTTCTTTCTTGCTTTCTTTCATTTGAATTATGCAATTTCTTTTCTTTTATTCTCTACATTATCTGGATCTGATATCTGTGTTAAGATATTGAGGAATTGTGTATAAACACTGGTGCTTTCACTACGTTTGGGGTTTGTGACCAATTTTGGCACAAAAACTTTGGTGCTTTCACTGAGAACGCTAGCACCCGCTATACCAGATTTGGAGTTCAGATTTGAAAAGCCGAAGGATCAGATCTAAAAGGAACCATGACATAGCAATCAACTTGGAGACAAAGAGCGGAAATGAGTCAGCATGAAGAGAGTTAGGAGGCCTCCTTAGGAGCAAACCAGGCATCAGTTTTCATCACCATAGATGAGATAGAGATGATGATGGGAGCTATGCATGAAGAATTGTTGAAAAGGTAGGAAGGAATGATGCAAAACCTTCTCAGATAGATTGGACAGGGGGAACATCTGGAGCTGGTGGAGTTCAGATCCACGGAGTTGGAACAGAATGACTCAACAGACAAGCGGATGGAGCAGCTCAATAGGGCGCAGCCCCCAATCAGCATACATTTACCGATTTGGATGGATCCTGACTTGGAGGCACATACCCATGCAATGATAGGCCAATTCATGAAGGGATTTCAGGTGACACCACACAATAGGATGCCGGCAGGAGCACAAGAGTACATGATGAAGAGTATGTACCATAATTCCCTTGAAGACTTGGGGGGCAACCCTTGGTGGATAACACTGGATTAGTTGAGATTATCAGACGAACTATGCGCAAAGGTTTAGCAAATGGAGATCTGGAAGGAGTAAACAGAGTATGTTTACCCATGACATCAGAATGGCTCAGAACCCACCAGAGTTCAAGCTTCCTACTCTGGAGGTGTACAACGGTAGGGCTGATCCTACCGATCATTCGGTGAGGTACACGAGACAAAAGGAAGTGCTGGGGCATCAGAGGAAGTTATGGCTCGGTGTTTTCCTCGGTATTTGATGGATATAGCTGCTATGTGGTTCAGGCAGTTGGAAAATAGATCTATTAGGACATGGACAGAATTGGTGGATAGGTTTTTGAAGAAGTTTCAGGTTCATATCAAGAGGTCGAAAAATGTGAGGACACTGACATCGGTGAAATAGAGGACAAAGGAATCACTCAGGACATTCCTAACTCGGTTTAATGTAGCATTGTTTCGGTGGATCGGTCGGATCGATCGACGATTTTAATGGCGGCGGTATTAGGAGTTAGGGAAAATTCGAATGTCAAGGTATCGTTGATATAGGATCCACCAATCGATCTTGGGGAATTCTTTTACAAGGCCGAGAGATTCCTTCGGTGGGAGGATGCAAGTTCAAATATGAAATCAAAGGAAGTAAACATGGTTAAGGATGGAGGACCATTCGTTTAGAGCTCGGATAAGGATAAGGATAAAGGGAAGAGGAATTTGGATAATGATTCTGGCAAGGCAAGGAAACGCTGGGGAGAACCAAAATTCTCCACTTACACAGGATTAAACGAAACTTTGGAGCGGATATACATGAAAACCCAGGATCACCTTCCCTACCGAAGGCCAGCAAGTAGAGAACTCTCGAAACGTGAGAGGGCATCAGGAAGGCACTGTCTCTTTCATGATCTGGACGGGCATGATACCAACAGCTACAGGCATCTAAACGATATAATCGAGAAGCATGCAAGGAGTGGTCAGTTGCGACAATATGTTAGAACTCGAAATGTGGAGGTGGAACATGAGCAGCCACTGTCTACCTCAAATAACGATGGCACGAGGCCCAGGAATGGTGGTCGATTGGTTATCGACTGACATGGATGATATGGAATAAGTAGCAAACTCTGGGCAAACAGCCAAGTCATTTACTCAGGCACGGGGACGGAGATAGCTCCTAAGCATTCTCCGAGATGATGATCAACCGTGATGCTCTAGTTTGTGAAATCTGCATTTTCTTTTTGCTTTTTTCTGGTTTGATATGAACTCCTGGTTTTGTTTGCTTTCTGGTTTGGACTTGGTTTGGATGATTGTTTTATAGTTTGGATATTGGTTTGGATTTTTGGCTTTCTGATTTAAACTGGATTTTGGATTGGATTTTGAAAGGATTTTTATCTGGCTTTTGGTAAATGCTCGTCGGGTATGGATTATGCCTGGCAAGGGGTAAGTTGCTTCGTCCAAGCGTGGCGAATTGACTTATTCAGGTCGTCGAGTGTGGATTATGCTCGGCAAGGGTCCAAAAAAACCACGATCTGTCCTAGGACTTACGCCCCATATTATCTATCGGTTACTATTTCAAGTCGTCGGGTATGGACTACACTCGGTAAGGGTTCGGAGCGACCAGGATTCCGCTTAGGACTTAAGCCATGACATTACTCGGTGTTCAAGGACACTGAACCAAAAACACCAAGGCGTTGCTTAGTATAGTTCGTCGAGCATGGATTGCGCTTGGCAAGAACCCAAAGAGGTTATGGATTCAGATATTGGCTATGAATAGCTAAAGATTTGGGTATGGATCCGAAGTGGTCCCGAATTTGGCTAAGGGCCTGCAGTGGTCTCGAATTCGGCTAAGGGCCCGGAGTGGTCCCGGATTTGGATATCAACTGGAGAGGTCATGAATTTGGTTATTGGTTATTAGATATGGATGGATTAAAACTTGGTTATTGGGTTCGGCTGAATATGAAAATGGCTAAGGATTTGGTTACTGGATTCGGAATCGAATGTCGGCTAAAAGCGGTCGTGGATTCGGATAAGGATGCGTCTACGACGCTTGATAGGATAGCTTGGTAATATATTGGATTATGGATCAGATGGTATGGTTTTGGATGCAATATGCACTTTGGATATCGGATTCGGAGCTATTCAAAACATGTGTTCTTACCATAAGGCATGTTTTGGGGGGCAAATGTCACCCGGCCTTTTGGTTAAGGCCGGGACATCAACAAATTGGCTAGAAAGGATGGATATCAGGATTGGAGATCGATTGTCGATACCGTCAAAATTGGACCAAGCTCCAATTAAGGTGGGATCGATTGGGAAAGATAAACAAGGCTAGTTAAGGCTACATTTCAAATCTCAAGTCAATCAGAGTTCGTATGCTCGAGTTATGAATGGATCATTATTCATGGAAAATCAGTCCGTATCGATCGACATGAGCTCAGCTATCTACTTCAGATCGATATTTTTGTATCGATCCTGATCATAAATGTACTTGATACTTTCGTATCGATCGAGAGTGTACTCGATGCTTTTATATCGATCAACATAGATACGGATTGTTGTCAGGATGGATACGGGTTTGGACTAACACGTGCATTCAGCATTTGGTTTGGATCGATCAGTCTTTGTCTCGCTGCATTTCGTATCAATCGAAGCATGGGATCAACATGAAGGACATGGTAATGGATTGATACGAAGGCTGCGATGCTAGATGGATATGAATTGATGGATATGAAGGCTCTGTACTTCGTGTCGATGGATGCTAAGGAAGCGGTCGAGGTGAAGCGAAGGATATGGATCAGAGCGCGTGAAGTTCGGATCAATGCGAAGGCTACGGCATGGATATGGGGACCGATGGATAATTGGATGATGGATACGAAAGTGATCGAGACGGTCGATGCAAACTAGTATCAATACGTACACTTCAGCCACTTGCAAAACCAAACTTGGATCTATCATAACTCAAAGTCTACAAGTCCAAATGCTATGTAATTTTCACAGGAGCATCCTTATGCACTAAAGAATGTTCATGATCGATCTCGGCTTAGTCGGAGGCAATTTTGATCGATATGAATTATACCTGGATCCATCCAAAATCACTCTGGATCGATCTGACGGGCCCACCTGCACAAGAGAAAAGGCATTCTAGATTTTAAGGTGGATATTTTCGGATCTTCACCTTTAAATAACGGTCCTATGGCAACTAAAAAAGGGGAGCTTCTTCTTCTTTCCTAGGCTAAACTATGCCATTTTGTTTACCGAATCCAAAGGCTTATAACTGTAATTACAGTATAATATGAATAAAAGGATTGAATCTAAGTGGACATAGGCCGAAGATTACCAAACCACTATAAACCTTGTGTTCTTTCTTGCTTTCTTTCATCTGAATTCTGCTATTTCTTCATTTTTATCCTTTACATTATCTAGATCTGAGATCTATGTCAAGGTATTGAGGATTTGTGTATAAACGCTGGTGCTTTCACTACATCTGGGTTTTGTGACCAATTTTGGCGCAAACACCCCTATACGAAGATGAATATATAATGATTTGAAATAATTGAAAATTTTGTTTAAACATGTTAAAATACCTTATATCATCATTTATTTAATTAAATTAGATTAAATATGGAAGTAAAAATATGAACATCTGCGTGCACATCACATACACCCACACTTATCTTTTTATTCCTCGTCGAATAAACTAAAACTAAGATTAATCCATTTTCGTAGGGAGCACGATTGCGTCGACCGTATGCAACAAGTTGTTAAACCTCTAGGTGTTCTTATTAGGACAAGTCTTGTCTCGTGAGGGTTTTCAGCGGATATTACCCACAAAATCCAAAAGCAAAGTGAAAAATTCCTAAATGAAAGATTTATTTACAAAGCGATAAATGCAAATTTTTGAAAATATTTACAAATGACGAACTTACTTTTAAATTAACATGAATAAGTTAAATATAAATTCTGGTTATTATCTTGAAAATTTCAGTCCTTTTACTTGTCAAAATTTTCAATAAAAACTAAGTTATCATAACACATAGACTCTAGTTTGGCTAGCTGTTTCGGTTGATAACATGTGAAACTATGAAATAGATCCTTAGTTAATTATCAAAGTTTTTCAAAGTGGTATTTTCATTTCTTTTGAATGACAAGTCAAATCACATAAGTTAAAATAGTGCTTGGATTTCAATTGCTTGCTTTCTCTTTATTGAATTTTTTTATTGTATTAACAATATTTGCATATGCCTAATTCAGAAAACTGAAGCCAAATATATTACCCATGCACTGCCTTGCGAGCTTACGGCGAGGAGAATACAGAGTGTGGCGAGTGAACACATGAGTGTGCTCATCTATCGATTATAGGCATTATTAATAAAAGAATTTTTTATATACATACACCTAATTCATATAAACTAAGGCTAGATATACCGATCGTGCACTGCCTTTTGGCTTATGTGAGAAGGGTACAGAGTATGGCGAGTGTACACACTTGCATGTAAACACATGGCTCTAAGTGTTAATAAAAAATATATACATATATACAAAAAATTCTTTTATTTGTTTGTTTTTTGTTATATATATATATATATATATATATATATATATTTTGAAGAGAGAGTTTTATAATATCATCTTAGCACATTTAACTTAAAAGATCAAAAATGTTATATTCTTTACTTTAAATTCATTATTTTTAACAAAGATTTTCGATTAGGATGTACTTCATAATTATCACCCATGAATCTTCCTATATATTAGTTAAACCATCGTTACTTGTGATTAAACTTTATTTTTGTTTTTGTTGAGACGAATAAATTTTCCAAAATTTCAATTTAATAACCAAAATCCTATACTTAACCTGTAGTGTTTCTTCAAAAATAAATCAAAATGCTACAAAGAAAAAAATTGAGATTTTTTTCTTTTTTGTTTTATGTTTGGGAAGGAAAATGAAAAATTAACCATGACAAATCGAAAAGAAGATGAGATTTCCACCCACACTTGATTTTGACTGTGTGCCCACAGTCAACCCAAGTGAAAGGAGAAACATAAAATAAAAATAAAATATGACCTATATTTACATGAAAATGAAACGGTTATTATTTGCACGACGTTAGAAAATATATTGTCAAAGAGTAAATGAAACGGTCTTCCAAAGACCAATTTATCTGTTTCGTCAAGTATGCGAGACACAACTGAAGCTCGGAAACCAAACCATAAAAGATTTCAAAGTTGAATGTTGATTTGGGAAGTTGAATGTCATTTTATTAAAAATCATACGAGTTGTTTATTTTCTATGATTTTTGGGGTTAATAGAACAATTAGTTGAAGTTCAAGTTTATTTTCACAAAATTGAAATTCAAACTCATCATTGACAAAAAATTTAAAATTATTGATTTCAAAATCAAAATGGTGATTTTAAATATACCCCTTTGGAATTCAACAACTCATCTTCGAAAAGTCAAAAGAATTCATGTTCACTAAATTTGTTTTCCTTCGTTAGATTATCAACAACTTCATTGCATATATCAAGTTCAAAATCCAAAGTTGTTGTATTCGTTTTTTCAAAATTACAAAAAGGAAGATCGAATTTTAAATTGAGTTTCACACCCTCAAAAGAATTGAAATCCAACTGTATTACCACATTTTCAATAAATTCATTAAGATTGTCGTCTTCGATTTCAAAAGTTCTTATTTGAAAATCATCAATTTTGGTAAAAGATGGATTATTATTTGACTTGTCACACGTTTGGGGATGATTTTGTTTCTCATGTTGTTTCATAATGTTTCAAACAACAAATCTGTGTGATCTTTGTGAATTTCGTCCATTTTCTCAAAAAAATCAAATTTATAATTATTAACTTAAAAATTTTCAGTTTGAACTTGTTGAGAACAAAAATTGTGACCATCATTGAAACAACTCTCATTGCCAAAATCATTTAAATAGTTTCTTCCATTTTCGGTTTGATTTTGAAATTCATTTTGGAGTTCGAAATTGAATTGGCATGGGTTATAATCGAAATCATTTGAATTTTGAAGTGAATTCAAATTTTGATCATCTTGAAAACTTTGGCTTGAGTTGTTGCACAAATATGAATTACACAAACCATTTATCCTTTGATCATTTTGTATAGAGAGTTCAAGTAATGACGAAATCGTTTTAATGCTAATTTCAAGATTTGATGGTGTTCATCATTTTGAAAATTTTGTTCAAAATCCAAATTATTTATACGATATTTGTTGTTAAAATATCCATAAGAATTTTCTATGAAATTATATGGATTATATTGATTATCACAACTATTGTAAAATTCATGTAACTATGGAAATTCGGACATTTTCAAATTTATTTTTTTTTGGATTTTTTTTATAAAGGAAAACTAGTTACCAAAAGGAACTTAGATTTTTGGATTTTTTTTATAAAGGAAAACTATTTACCAAAAGGAACTTAGATTTTTGGATTTTTTTTATAAAGGAAAACTATTTACCAAAAGGAACTTAGATTTTTGGATTTTTTTTTATAAAGGAAAACTATTTACCAAAAGGAACTTAGATTTTTGGATTTTCAATTTTTTTTTGAAAAGATTATTAATTTTTTATTTTTCCTAAAAAAACTAACTTAAATTTTTTTAGATTTTTGATTTTCATTAAAAAATATCAAATAAAAAGATTTAAAAACTAAGTTAAGGAATATTTACACTTTTTTTAGTTTTGGACTATGAATTTTTTCTTTAAAATATGCATGAACTAATGCAACTAAATGAATGCAGGGGTTTAATTACAAACTTTCTATCCTAAGTAGCTCCTAGCCCAAAAATGTATAATCACACTTTGTCTTAATTCAACAAGATGGTTCTCATGCAGGTAAGAGACTGTAGTTATCAATGCACCACGAATTACCATAGCAATGCAGTCGAAGGTTTAACTATCTTCAAAAAAAAATTCAGTATAATATTTATGAATTACCGTAATATTTATAACTTATTATTTCTCTGTCGCAGCCTAGACACCAAGAAGATAACTTGTTCAAAAAGACAACTTATCAATATACAATTAAACCCTAGGTGAGCTCGTGACACCCTTAAATTCGATGTTTAACCATTATTATTAGTCAAGTTCTAAGATGAAATGCAAAACTGAAATTAAACGTGTATTAACAATGCAACTACGAATGTAATCTTTTTTTTTTTTTTTTTTGGTTTTTGAAAATTTTCTTTTAAAAAAAATGCAATCAGCCAATAATGCAAAGCAAATAGAAACAGAAGAATGAGGGCATGATACCAGAGCGTGCGGAATTATCGATAAATTTTATTTTAAAGCGGCGGATTTTTTGTATAAGCAGGCAATTTGGCAAGCAGAGCAGTTAAAAGCAGTAATTTCTGTTTATTTTCTGCAACTTGATAATTGTGAAACACACATGTATATTTGTAAAACAAGACAATTTTTTTTTTCCTTTTTTCTTTTTTCAGACAAAAACAAGAGACAAGTGAACTTGACTTGAGCAAAGAAGGCAACTAAATAAAACGAAGCTAAACCAGCCCGTTCCAAGTTTTCAATGCTCAACTCTCTTTCTTTTTTCTCTTTTTTTTTTAAATGATATCGCTCAAGTCAGTGCAAAACAAAACCCGGCCTAATCTCTACTTTGTTAATTCATGAACAAAAGAGACCGGCGTTCTTAAATTTCCAAGCGAACTCTCTCTTGCCTTTAACTTCACGAAATCAAACTTTAATTTTCAAAATCAAAATTTAAATCAAAACATAATACGATTTCGGTTTGTTTGTGAGTTCGAATTAGGGCGTGGATGCAGATTCGACGATGATTTTGGGTTTGGTGATTTGCGAGGGTTTATTGGAGATGGTCGAAGGGTGATCGTGATTAGGAGGTGGTTGCTAAGTTGGTCATGGTGACTGGTGGTATGACTGCTGCAGTTTGTGTTCGCGAATTTGGGTTTGATCAGAGGAATGCGTAGAATGTTGGAAAAAGGGTTGTCAGTTTGGAGGTGAACGGTAGTTAGTAGCGTAGGAAATGTAGCAGGCAATGATGCATGATGGTGCTGTCTATAGGTTTTCTGGGGTGATGACTGACGTAAAGGTGGGATGATGATGGAATTCTTTTGGCAGTTAAGTATGCAGCTGCAATAACAGTGAAGTGATGATGATGGTTTTGGATAGGCAATAACAGTGAAGTGAAGTGGTAATTTGTGATGTTTGCAGAGGCAAAGCAGGTGAAGGCAAATTGTTTATGATAGACAGTAGAAGTTTGCACTGTGAAGGGGGGAAAGTAACAGTGAGGTCGATGGCAGTTTTGTATTGTTAACTAGGTGGTGATAGGAAGTGGACAACAGCAGTTGCAATATGAAGTGGAGTGGTAGAACAGTGGTATGTAGGCAGTGTGTATGGTGGTAATAAATGTTTGAGGTAAGAAAAAGGGGCAGTTGCAGGTTGATGTTGTGAATGATGGTGTACTGGGTGAAGTTGTAAATGTAGAGAAGTTTATGTCAGATATGTCAGCAGGATGGTTGGTAGCTGAAGTATGGGGTGGTTTCTGGAAGGTTGATGGCTGTGATGTATAGGGAGATGATTGCGGTGATGTAGTATTGTTGTGTGGTATTGTATGGTTGTTTGCAGTGAATGGAGTGGTGGGAAGAAGTTGATGGTTTCAGTGGGTTGTTTGTGGTAGAGGTGCAGGTTGGTGAAAAAGGAAAGTATGGATGTTAGGCTGATGTTGTTATGACTGTGGGATGGTAGGCTGGGGATGTGCTGTGAATATGGTTAGTGATAGGTGGTTGTTGACAGAGGCTATGTTGAATGGTGGAAGTATGAAATGCTGTATGTGATATTTGTATAGGAACAGTTTGAATGGTGATGAAGTTTAGGTCAGTGGTAATGCAGTGGTGATGACTGTGTATGGTGATGGAAGGCAGTGAAGTCTGGTTGTATGCGGTGAAGTGGGAATAGCAGGCCGAGTTAAGTGGCGGTAAGGAGGGTGCAAGGAGATGTGACTGGTTGTCGGGGGTAAGTGTGTGGCTGTTGAGATGATGAGAAGTGGATGTTGGTTGTGTTGATATGTAGGAGTTGCAGAAGTAGTTTATGGTGGATGATTGAACTGGGATGTATGTGACTGTATGATTGTATGGTGGATGATTTTTAATTAAAAACAACCGCAAGCGCATGACATACAATTCTACTACGTGGTGTGTACGGGTCGATATTCAGGGAATTATTTAGATTTTAAAATTTCTATTCAATCAAATTAAACAAAGAGTTTGAAAATTGTTTTAAGCTAGAGAAAATACAAAAACTAACTACTACAAAAGTGAAAGAAAACTATGAGATGAAAAGACAATGCAGAGATAAATTCACTCTTATGATCACATAAATCAACACAACATGAAATTATGATCTCTTTTTCGGTCATTAGTGAATTTAATTGATGTGTTATCATAAGTGTGGAATATTTGTGCTATTAATTAGTCCAATACTGTGCAGTTAATGCGCTCGATAGATTCAAAGCGGTGGAGGTGCAAAAAGTCATAGCGGGGATACAGCGAGGATATAGCGGGATATAGCAGATGACTCTAAAATAGCATATAAAACTCGTACTTAATATTTTACAAATATATAAATGGTAATTAAATGAAAAATTATCATTCAATTGAATTATAAATAATACATAAATAATTTTAAATAAAAACATGTGCGAATATACTTTAAATAAACGAAAAACTGTTATATAACATAATTGAATTTGGTAGAATATTAGAGTATTTTCATTTCTGAAAATATATTAAAAATTAAATCAAATAAATTAGTTTCATAATTTTATAATATGTAAACGCAATTTTTCAATTCATTTTATTAAAAAAGATATAGCAGGAATTGCGGAATATAGCGGAAATAACGAGATATAGCGGAAATAACGGGGATTAAAGCGGAAAGGCTATATTTTGTGACTATATGGAGAAATCGTATCGGTAGAAATCCGCTATGAGATATAGCGGGGTAATAGCGGGGCATTAACTACACAGGCCCAATATAAACCATCGAACTATAACAAACCCATTAAATCACTTTTTAACTCTGATGAAAATGATAATAAACTTGAAAATAAAATCTATTAGTATGATCTATTAACTATTAATTAGAAATATAGACCATCAAATTTTAATTTTAATATTCACTTCATTACCATAAACATATGTAGGTAAGTGTTTTTGGCTGTTTAAGCATAACATATTTGGTGTCAACAACATAGGCTATCAAATACAAAGCTAAAACAACAACATTTTACCCAAACATTGTCATTAAGCCCAAAAAGAGATCAAAATTAGCAAAATGTTGAATCTACATGATTAAGAGAGCTTCATTACTCCTAAATTGAAGGGGTTTAGCCTCTTATATTTGTTATCATTTGAACAGATCTAGAGTTCAACATGAAACCAAAACAAAAAGGAAATTCAAACTAATTAAAAAGAGAGCTAATTAAAAAGAAATAAAAGCTAATCTACTTGCATAAGAAATGAAACTAAGCTACTAACATAAAAAGAAAGAAAGCTTGTAAATAAAAAAGAGAATGAATTAAAATTGCATAAAAAAGAAAATTACATGAAAGAAGAAAATTGCAAAGTAGCCATCAAAAAGAAAGAGAACTTATGTTTATTTTTGAGTCTCAAACTAAACTAACTAAAAAGGAGGCTCAAAGGCTAAGGGATTAATTACATGAACATTTGCGGTATTAACATGTTTGGAAACCCTAATCACATTTTTAGGAACTACCCAAATTACCCTTGAGGAAGTGTGGCCACCAAGTTATCACTAGTCTCCAATCAATCCTCCATTAAATGTGTATGTAACTTTAAGCTCCACTAACATGTACATTAACTCCTAATTAAAGGTCAAAGGAAGTGGATAGGTGGGATCATCCATGATACATGAGTTTGAATTATTTCTATCTTCATTTCTTTGTTTCCTCTTGTGCATGTATATTTATGAAGCCACTTGTAATTTGAATTCAAATTCCTACAAAATAACATAAAAATTTCCAAGTAAATTTTCTCAAATTAATATATGCAAAAAATGTCCATTTTTTCCCATATATGAAGATGAATATATGATGATTTGAAAATAAATGAAATTTTGGTTTAAACATGTTAAAATACTCTATATGATCATTTAGTTAATTAAATTCGATTAAATATGGAAGTTATGAACATTTACATCACATAAGTAGCAAGAGAATCATAACTCGAGTTTCTACATCATTCTATTCAACCTTCTTCTTTGTTAATTAGTGTGGATCGATGGTTTTGTCGAATCAAATATTTGCACTTTAATCATCTTAGGCGATCCAAGAATTGATGGTTAAATAAATAGTTGAATAATTAGTGTAAGTAAGTTTCCATTGATAGCTTCAGTTTGGTAGGTGTTTGCTTCATCACCACTAAGCGTTGTTTCTACAACGCTTCCAGATGAAGATCTATTATTAGGAGCCATAAGAATAGCAATTCTCTAACATTCTTTAAGCTCATTTTTCGGATCTAACTTCTAGATCAAAGCAATCCAAAGTGGATTGCTAGATCTAAGCCTGGATTTCAAATTCTTAGTGAAATCACCAAAAATGTTAACCCAAAAAATGGATCAACACCCTGGTTAGAGCGTGAAAGCACCAGCCCTGTTTCTGAGAACAAACAATATAGAAAATAAATGTAAAAAAGCCAAAATAGTAAAGAGATAAGAAGATTTTTATAGTGGTTTGGCTGTTAATGAAGCCTACTCCACTTTATAGCTTTTATTGATCAACGACTGCTACAAAGGAGTTTGGATTACAATATGGTTCATCTTTCCTAAGTTACATTAAGCCACCATTTTTAGAGACAATGGGAAGGATCTCAGTTGTTTCTTTGAGACTATTGTGTGGAAGAAGAAGAATAGTAATGGCAGAGTTGCAGTAGCCAATCTACCGGATACCTTTTATGTTGCAGATGGAATGGTATTTATAGAGGTTGGAGAGTACTTGGGCCACAGTCTCTTTGTCAAAAGTGTTAGAACCTCGATTTTTGACATTTTGATTGTGACAACTATATAAGAAAATATTATATATAAACTAACCAAGTTTGCAGAAGAAGATGATCACAAACATATGAAGACCAAATTCTAGATTATTGCTACAACGTATTGTTAAGTATAGGTATGAGTCTAGTTGTAGATAAATGTTAAAATCTATCTGAAGTGGTATACACATATACACATAACAAAAGAATCGACAAATCAAAAGAACTGGGCAAAAACATTGTATTCAGCTGACTGAATGGTCCCTTTAAGCCGTCTTAATGACGCACATGCACAAAATTTTTAAGAACATTCAACCGGCTGACCTACAATATTCATACGGCCGAATTCTGCCTATTTTGCAATAATTTCTTGCCATTTCAAATTTTACTCGGTTCAACTGGCTGGAATATTTAATTCAGACGGCTTAAGATTCATAATGGCTAGTTTTTTTTTTGAAAAGATGCTTCTCTTCCATGAATAGTAACAACTCTTGATTCATAAGATACTTCTATATCTCTTCATAGTTCATGAAATGAACGATCTTTCAATTTCAATAAATAGCATAGAAATACAACATCCTGGACATCAACTTTCTATTTCTTGATTCTATTCATTCTTGCTATTTATACTCAAAGGCTTTCTACACACAAACACTCTATTGATCAATTATATATTTGAGTTTATTCTTTTATGCTCAAATAAACTTTCTTTCTTCACAAAATACATGACATACCGCAAAGGAGGAGATTATAGGAAGGATGTACTCTAAAGACTTATCTATGCTATTCAAAGAGCACAATCAATAAGATATTTCTTTATTATTGAAGTCATATTCGGTCGCTCAAGCGGTTAAAATTCCTACTCAGCTGCTTAGGTGGTTGAAGTCATGTTCGGTTGCTCAAGCGGTGTTAATACATATTTCTCTAGGTTAAGAGAGGGTTGATAGTTGAATTCGAGAAGGAGTTTAAGACTGGTTGTCGAACGGGAAGTTCGAACTAGTATAAAAATCCCGATGTCATTTACTTTACTACTTTAATTTTACACTTACATTCAAAACAAGTAGATGGATCGTTTAATATTCCATGTTATACGATCTGTAGTCAATTTCATTTGGTATCAAAGCAACGTCATCATATAACTATAACAAAGTTTTTGATATTCCAATTAATATGGATAATAATACCAGTACAAGTTTTATTGAAGGTTAATCCACTACACGACCACCACTGTTTAATAGATCAAATTATAATTATTGGTCAGCTAGAATGAAAATTTACATGCAAGCAAATTGATATGATACTTGGAATATCACTTAGGATGAATACATTGTACCTACTACACCATATTCACAATGGTCTAACACACAAAACTAGATACAACTGCAAATGGTAAAGCCATGAATATGTTATTTTGTTCTCTACACAAAAATGAGTTTAACAGAGTTAGTATGTATAATTCTACATATGAAATTTGGCATACACTTAAAGTTACATATGAAGGTACTAACAAAGTTAAACAAAGCAAGTTTTCTGTGCTTAAGAATGAGTTCTTGAACTTTATGATGAAGCAAGATGAAACTATAAATGAAATGTATTCCAGATTTCAAGATATATATCATTCACATTTGGCATTAGGAGAAAAATATGCAGATTTTGATATCATTTCAAAAAATCCTCAACTCTTTAATAGACGATTGAGAATGAAAAGATTTAGCAATTGAAAAAGCTAATGACATTTCAACCATAAAACCAGAAGAGTTGATAGGAAATGTAACAACCCATTTCTTGGACTCCGAGAAATTGACACTAATACATCCTTGGTATTCACGTGCCGTAAATCCAAGTGTCGAAGAAGTGGATCATTAAGGGTACGAAAGAAAATAAAGACATAACAGAATATGACATATATTATTTCAACAAATAATATTTACAGCGGAAATTAAAATACATTTATCAGAGTTAAAAACATGGACAGTTATAAATCATGTCCTTACAAATGCGGAATACTATAGCATAAGAATTTGGTGGAAATAAACAAAAATCTTCGAAAAATCCTCTAACTCCATGCTTCGGGCTCCATCCAGCTTACTTCTAAACTAAACCTGACTACTAGGCTGCCCGAAAAATTTAGGGCACCTAGAGTTTAAGAAAAGGGAAAATAAACTCTGGATTAGTCATGGGACTGGCATAAGGACTCAAAATATGCATTTTGAAAACAAAAAGGCATATCATAAGACCATGCCTTACGTAAAAATGGAACGAGTTTTTACCTTATGATAACCAAAACATTCTACATCAAAATACTTGATATTATTTTTAATGACATATCTTTGAAAGCATTTGCAAATAAACTTACTAAGCTTAGTTGAAATTGTTACTATTATTAAATTCCAACATACTAGGCTCTACAAACAAAATGGCAGGCACTTATTAGAGAATGGATTTCATACTAAGGGCTAGGTGAAGGGACTACCTTCTGACAGTACATCTCTAGAGAAATGTACTAAGGTCAACAGAATATTTGCACATCTACCAACACAAGACCGGCCTAACATTCCTTAGATAGTATCGAATATGTCATCACCCCAGTCATTAATGACCTATCCAAGAGCTCTTTTTGCATACATCCACATTAATTTACATCCCAAGCATCATAGCATGAGAAATATATTGTAACAACCCATAATTTTGTGTATATTTTTAATAAAATTTTATTTGAAAACTTTGATTTTAAATCATTTAAAAGTGAATTTTTATAATTTTCCAATGTAAGTTTGGAATTTGTTTGTAATTTATTTTCCAAATACAATAAAATAAATTATTTCTGAAATTTTATATTTTAGTCAACTGGAAGTCAAAGTTTTACCACTATCAAAATTTTTAAATTTGAATTTTTATTTTTATATCTTCTTTGAAGCAGAATATAATTCTAATATTCGTTCTACTTTTCGTTTTGTCAAATTTCGTTTTGTACTCTTTAAATTTGATAAAATTCAGTGTTTTACACGAAATTACTTTCTGTAATTTATTTTCTACTTCCTATGTTCATTTCTGTATTTTGTTTTCTATTTTTATTTTATTTTCGTTTGCACTTTGATTATTTATTTGGATTTTCATTTTGAAAATAACTTTGGAAATTTCAAGGGACATCATTTCTCTCTCCTTAACTTATGCCTCTTCCGTTTCCTAACATTCACTCCTTTGCTTGCCGTCCAAACCACTCCTATAGCCATGCAAATCATTCGACAAATCACGTATAAGATTTATTTCTCATCTCAAACTCCTCATTTCATTTCTAGAAAAAAAATTGTATTCAAGATCTCATGGCTTCCTTCTTCTTTTTCTCCTTTTCCATTTGTTTTTCTTTTGTTTCCTTCATGCCTTGATCGGCCACCACCATGATCTAGCCCTTGCCGACCACTTCAACACCATCACATCACCTCCTCCTCATCGCCACCTTATTGTCGTGACCTTGGATGCCAACCACATCACCAAAACCTTGAACCAACCTAGCCAAGCCATGTTTATTCACCATTTCCTCTTGTATAAGCCTCGGCCACCAACAATACAACCCCTCCTCATCATTTGATATGACCACTTATCCTTGTCGTGGACCTTGACCCAAGATCCAACATAAGGCCGAGCACTTGTGCCTATGGCCGAGCACATATGTGTGCTTGTGCTCCTTTGTCCTTTGCCTCTTTGACTTTCTATTAAATGTAACTTCCACATCTTCATTTTCTCAAGCCATAGCTGTGCCTACATATCCTTAGCACATCATAGTCGAGCCCATTGTGATCTTGGCCGAGCATAAGCACGATGTGGCCGAGCCACATGTTGATGTAGACGAGCCCACTTTCTTGAATAGAGCAAGGTTATGTCATTCAATTCATATTTCTTCCATTGCTTAATTCATACTTTTTTTTGTTTTGAATCTTATTCTTATGTTTGTTCTATTTGTTCGTGTACAAGATTTGGATCATGACTCTTCATTCACTCAAGTTTGATTCGTGCCTTGTCGTGCTTTTTGGAGTTTGTTGTGTATCTCTAGTTTGTCAAATTCTAGCTTTAAAAAGGCGAGTTTATCACTCTCGACATCCGTACTTTTATAATTGTGAAATGATGACAAGTGAATATGTAAAACTGATATGTTATGTTCACACATGCCTGTGATATATTTATATGATGTTGAAAAATGTTTATATGCCTGTTACATCATCTGATATGATATTATATGTTATACTGTTCATTTCATTTACTATATCTCACACTGCAAGTTCCCTATCACTATGGGTTGATACATACCCGAACGGACTTTAGAATAAGGAAAAATTATTATGAGCTGAAATGATAGGCTCGAGTGATTTTTATTGCATTTGATTTGCTTGGAATTGCGGGTTTGAAATGATAAAACCCGGATTTTCTTTTTAAATTACGGATTGAAATGATACATATCTGTATCGGTTGACCTAGGTTAAAAAATATTATGCAGGCCCATGGTTAATATTTTTAAAATAATATTTTCCTAAAATTTTTTATTAAGTATTTTGAATATTTAGAAAATATGAAACTTTAACTTAAAAGTTTGATTTAATGATTTAAAATATAAAGAGATATTGGCTTTTAACAAGTTAAAATTTTATAAGTTGATAATTGGTTTAAATTGTAATTTAAAAATCTTTATTTGGTTTTAAATGGTAATTTAAAGATCTTTATTTGTGACAAATGACTTAACAATTAAAGTTGATTAACATGGAATTTTAAAATCTAACCAGGTAATTGCAATCAATTTTTGGTTTTGAAATGAATATGGTTTGTATAATAAATAATGTATTTTGAATTAATAAATTGAAATGCAGTTTTGATTGGACTTTTGTAATAAAAATTTATTTCATTTGAAATCATAGTTATCTGATGTCGAAATGAATAAAATTATATAGAAAATTTGATTTTATATTAACTATGATAAAATATTTTATTTATGAAGTAGATATGTTTGGAAAATGAATAATTATGTTTTAAATGGAAATGTATTTTTTTTTTGAAATATGACTTAACTTAAAAATTGGAAATTTGGTTTTCAAATGGAAATTTTGATTTAAGTAAATAAATGGAAATTTTGATTTAAGTAAATAAATGGAAATATAGTTTTATTATGGAATGGGTATTTTAAAATAAAGTATCGAGTTAATTGTAAATAAAAAAAGTTAAGAAAACAGTGTGCTTTTGACTTAATAAATGAGTTATTGTTTAAATTGGATATTTATTATAAAATTTTATTTTATTAAATCATAAGTTAAATGATATCCAAATGAATATTTTCTGAAGTGGGAAATATGATTTTTATAAGTTAAAATGGCTAAAATTGAATTTTCATTGTTTCTGAAATGTTGTAATAAAATCTAGAATTTATTGGTAGCACTTCAGAAATGCTGTGGTTTTAAGATAGCATTTGCTAAGTGCTATCAATTCTGAAACTTAACTAGGTTCTGAAATAACTAAATACCTATTACAGCACTTTATAAGTGATACTGACTTTGAATTTGAACTATTTCTAAAAATAACTAAATAACTACTACAACACTTTATAAATGCTGTTATTTCTAAACTGAAACTATTTTGAATAGCTAAACACCTATTACACAAAGTGCTGTTGTTTTTGAAATTGAGCTGTTTTGAAATAACTAAATACGTACCGTAGCACTTTATAAGTGCTGCTGTTTTTGAATTTGACAATGTTTTGAAATATCACTATATCTACCGTAACACTTTATAAATGCTATTGTTGCTGAAAATACAATGTTTTGGGAAATTTTATAATTAAATAAATGAACTTGGAAATGTTACAACTTTGGAAGGATATTAGGTGACATTGAATTTAAATTGTTTAAATGAATATTGTTTTGAAAGATATTAATATTGATATTTAAATGGTTTAAATGAATATTGTTTTGAAAGATATTAATATTGTTATTTAAATGGTTTAAATGAATATTGTTTTGGAAGATATTAACATTGATTTTTATTGGTTTAAATGAATGTTTAAACTATTATGATTTTTCTAAGTATTATGATTTCCGAATGACAATATTTCAAAGTGTTATGATTTCACGTATTGTGGTTTCAAAGTGTTGTTTCGGATGTGTTATAACTTTGAAGTACTATGGTTTTGGAAATGAATTTATTTGAAATTGAATTTATTTAAGAATTGTCTTTAAATATAGTGATTTGAAACTCATTGAAATTGATGATTTAAGAATATTACTTAATGACCCGGTTTTGGTTTAAAGTGATTTTAAAAGGAATATTTCAAGTTTAAATAAATTGAAAGAAATATTCAGTGATTTGAAATCTAGTTGTATTTAAATGATAACATTTGACTTGGTTTTGAAATGGAAATGATATATTATTGAATTTGGTTTTTGAAATGGAAATGATACTATTGTGATATGGTTTTGAAATGGATATGCTATTTTGGTTTTGAAAGTATATACTATTTTAAAATAAATATCCATGGGTTATAATAACGGTTGGTTGTTAAAGAGATCGGAATTGAATATGGGCATACTCTTTGTCGATACCGAAACCCACTTTAACAACCGTGTATGCGGTGGAGATTCCAGAATGAAGTAGGATGGTGGCGACGTCCTTTGAGGTATGTATGTGGACCCGACTCCCGTGAGTTGGCATAAGGTGGCTAAAACAGGAGCGATTCTGGGCCAGTGAGGTAGCTCCTCTTATCAGACACACTCCTTCAATACCATTATATTACTTTGTGATTGATTAGGGCCCTTTGATTTTGGGGGTGTGACTCGAGGTGGGCGGTAGTGGCTGTTATGCGTCACCACTAGTCCGGATGCATAATTGGTATATCTACCATGGCATTGCCTCGTTGTTCCGTGTCACCTACCCTAGCGTGCCTTGTACGATTTTGGTTTTGTGCCGTAGCCTCTGGAGTATCCATTAGTGGCTTTCCGACCAAGAGGGACTATGATACTGGATAGACTACTGGGACTATTTATGTGTTAAGGTGGAAAATGTAAAGCATTAACGCTATTTTAAAGTAAGTTAATTTTACTACTAGACACTATTATAATAGTGTATATTACTATATAGTAAATAGTTTAACGGATCCTTAGAGGATGGGCAATTCCAAGCATCCTTTAAGTTACTTGTACATTTATATTACAATTCACTTGAGTTGGTTTACATTGTATAAGTATGTATGTCCTGACTCAAGTGTTTTGTGTTTTGCTTTATGCTCGGGCCAGACTGAGTGATACAACATTTGAGACTCGCCTTTGAAGTTGGAGCTTTGCTTGAAGATCCAGCTATCTATTTCGCTTTCAGTCATTCAGTTGATTCCTGGGAAGTATTCAGCTTTGTGCTTGTTTACCATATTGAAACTTCTGTTGTAACTCGTTAATTCTATTGTATCTTATATAACTCTGATGTATTTATACAATAGTTTCATGAACTACTATCTCTTTGTTTCCGCTGCATTTATTACTCTGTGTCTCTGATCTGTGATTTATTTATTTACTGTATGTTCTGAGTTTTTCCAAATTTAAATTAACAATTCGGTATTTTGAGCTATTCAAGTCAGACATGTGTGGTTTTATTGTCGATTTGAATGGTCCAAAATAGTGGGTTGTTACATAGCCTTACTGCATAGCCTAGTGGTTGCGAACCACATAGCCTTACTGCATCCAACCCCGTTTCGGTCATCTCCTGATGTGAGGCTTGAGGTATCGATTACCTTTTCATGTAGCCCATCATCTTCCTTTGAATGCCACACTACCATTCCGTCGATCACTTGTTGACCTCCACAAACATGCAACCTCCGAGCTCATATGTCCCAGAGAAGGATGTTAAGCTAAGAGAAGTTGCCTTGTCCGCCACCAAATAGATATACATTTATAAAAGTCAATGATGTAAATCTCAAGTGTGCAATGTCAGACATCTGTCCATATAAGTTCATTCTAGGACTGAACGTAACCGAAGGCACTCTTCTACCACATCCTATCAGGAATTAATCCTAGGATTAGTAGCAAGAAGTCCTCGCAACCCAAAGAATTTTAGAAATGAAAGAACCGCTACTACTTTAGTATTTAGGAGCTAACCAGAATTATCAACAAGCAGTCCTTTCATTCCAAAAATCTATGGTCTTCACTCTTCATCCTCTCTATCAAATCTTCATTTTTGGAATGCATACATTGGTTCGAAGTGGTTTTCAGATAGGGATTTTCCCAGATCTGACCTGGTTCCTTCAAATCCAATCATCGATAAAAAGAGGATTCGTGATAGGGAATCATTCTTTAATTGATTAAGTTCTTACTATCAAAAATCTCACTCGGAGAGATATACTTCTAAACATTCTTTCTGGTATATACGGAATTATTAAACCACTCTTATCAAATCTTTGATTACTTAAAATCCTATTTTAAACTTTGACTAATTTGAAATCATTTCTTTTATACTTGGGGAAATATTCCTAAAATCATTTCATTTAAATCTTAACAAAGATTTCTTAATTCAAAACTCTTTATTTTGCTCGAGTTAAAACCATGTTATCTAGGATGTTAATCCAAAAATCAGTAAATATTAAGTGAGAAGAATCTATAGAAATCATGTAATTCTACTAAATATCAATCCCCATATTCAACAAATACTATAGAGGGAATAACCGTAAAATCACCTTTTAAATTCCAAGAAAAGTACGAGTTCCCTCTTCGGGCTTTAACACCGAGTACAAGAAGATCATCTCCATAAAATCCAAGTTGTTTAAATCTTGGAAAAGTAAATCTTTTTATACTTAACTCGTTTCCAACATTTTTACCTTATCTATCCTTCACCCAGGTAAGATGCCAGGTGCGCCAGGGAACTGGTTGCTCCTGAGCATCTCCTTAGTTTAAGCACCTCACATGTAGATCTCACAAATAGAAAAATCCAGTCTACTTGTCGGTTTTTAAAGCCATGATTAAACCACTTATTTATAATAGTTTTTTCTTTAAATCATTTATTTGAACTTTCTTCAATAAGCTAGAAAACCTCCAAATCATCATTAGAACTCTTAATTATCCATTTGAAAATATTTAGAAAATATTTGGATAAGTAATCGTTAATTTGAAACTATATTTCAAAAGTTATAGAAAAGTGCTGCGAAAAGTGCTACGGAAAGTGCCTTTTAAGCTATCTTGATCCAAAAGATTTTTTGTTATTTGAAAATCCATTTTTATTACTCAAGTAACTTTAAAACATTTTAAAAGATCTGTAAGATTTCTTTCACATTTTAAATAACTTAAAACACCATTTTCAAAGAAATCCAGTTTTGGATTCCGAACTGCAAATTCAAGATTTTTCAAAAACTTGTTTTATTCATATTTCAAATTCTACTTATCGGAATCTCAATATTATTCCAAGAAAATTATGGATATAATAGTTCGAAAAATTCTTATTTCGAAGAATTCCGAGCTAAATTCCAAATTTTACACTGGTTTGACTTTATAGCGCGACATCGTGAACTAATGATATGCGACACACTTTTTTTTGACTAAATTTTCTATTTCTTTTCTGACTTCACCAAAACACTTTTAAATGTCTATAAAAAATTTCAAATATATTTCAAACCATTTTAAAGAGATTTAACAATTCCATACACACTATTTCATTAATTCAAGGAAAGTGGTTTTCTTTATGCTTATCGACATGTATATTCATGACTTACATATATATTCAACATTCATATTAAAACAACCAAACTTGATGATGAAAGAATATTAACATCCACTTGTAAACATCATATCAACATCCAATATATAGTATAATAAATTAGGAGTTCTCGCCTTAGATTCGAATGATCTAACTTCAAATCGGCTATAACTCCGCTACGATCGAATTAAACTCTACAAAATCAAGCTCCGAAGCCTTATGTGGTTAGGAATAGCCTTGGGAGTGTAGGAGGTGCTCACAGCCATGGTGGGAATGGAGGAAGGGCTCGGCCAAGGGTGGATCTAATGGTAGCCATGAGTTTGAGTGGTGAAAAGGAGGTGCTTTGACTTGTTTTTGAAGTGGATTGATATTATGTACATGTGTATATATTTTGCTAATATTTTTCCATAACTTTTCCTAATTTTTTTCTATGACGACCCACCTTTGTAGACGGTTTAAATCGACGTTAAATCATAAATGTCTAACTCAAACCATTCAAAATGGTAGATTATCAATGGATTTATTAAGAAAATAAGAGAAAAGAAGGAAAACAAAACAAAGAATCTTCCTGCGGAAATGGCAAAATATAATAATCAAATAAATAGTCCATGAAGCTATTTTACAATATACATTTGATTACACAAATTTTTACAACAAAATCAGAGTACAAACAACAGCATACCAATAATAATGCAGCAGAATAATACTAATAATATGATATACCAAACTCCGTCTTCGTCCTCTAGAAATAATATCTTCAAACACTGCTCGGGTTGACCCAAGCGCAATGAAATGACAAAACACTCGAGTCAGAACTAGAAGTTCTTATGTAAGTTAAATCAATAACATGTAAATATGAGTGTGATAGCTTTAGAGATATTTACGGGAATTTACATCTCCTATCCAGTGTATACTGTGAGTGCAATTACTTAAGAGATGTTACAGGATTTTCCACCTCCTAAGGATCCGTTAAACTATCTATATGTAGTAAGATATGCTATATATGTAATGTTTATCAGTAGTATAAAGTATTAAAATAGCGTTAAGGCTTTACATTGATCTCCCTTAACACATTTTTAAGCAGGTAGTCTATGCAGGTCCTGTAACACAACCAGTAATGTCGGTAGTCAGTGAGTCCCTAATAGGTACCATACTAAAACAAAGTTGTAGTGGGCGCGGATAAGGATTAAAATATGACAAGGCACGTGAGGCAATGTCCAAGGTAAGATACTACCAGTTCGGGTCACAGGGCTGGTGGTAACGCATCGTAGCCACGACCACCCACCGCGTCCAAAACACCCCCAAAATCAAATCAAAGTGCACCGATCAAGCCAACATCAATATAGTAACACGAAGAGGTGTGTCCGCTAAGGGTAGCTATTCCACTTGGCCCTGACAAGCCGTCCTGTCTTAGTCATTTCAAATTGGCACAATTGTCGTGGTCATCCACATTGTTCTCTTTCTTCAAATCCAGTAAACACCTCCACTTCAACCGCATCATTCTGCATCATCCACCACGTACACAGTTGTTAAAGTGGTTCCAATATTGACAGAGAGTATGCCAATAAGAGACCCCGGTCTCTTTAACAACCAAATGTCATTTTTCACATCGGTTGATTCTTTCACATTTCGAAACCAATTCATATTTGATATCAAAATATCGTATTCAATTCAAAATACCCTTCATTTCAAAATCATCGTTTTTACTCAAAATATGTCATTTTCACCTAAAAATATCATATCAAATTCCAACTTAGGTCATTACCTCATTTAACTGCATTCGCATTAAAATCAACGATTTAAATATAAAAATTTCAACTTTGTCCAGTTTGAACTTTTAGAAAATAGTTTGAATTGTTTTAAATAGTTTAAATAGTTTAAAGATTTTAAAACAGTTTGATATAAAATGGTTTAAGTATAGGAAGTGGTTTACATAGTGAAATAGTTTGGAAAATCTAAATAATTTGAATATTAAAGGATAGATTTTTAAACAGTTTATATTAAAATAATTTATTTTGAAAATAATATCAAATAAAACTGTTTTCTTTCCATTTCAAAAAAATTTGGGCCCACATCCAAATTTCAAATCAGCAAAAGCTCAATTTTCAATTTTTTTCAATACAATTGACTCAATTTCAATTTAGTTTCAAATCAACTTGATTTAAATTTCAATTCAAATTAACTTCAATTTTCGAAACGTTCTTTTTTACTTCAAATACGATTCAACAATTCAATTCAATGATTTAAATTTCAATCTAATTATTATTTTAAACCATTTCAATTTACATCATTTTCAAGTTCAATTTCAATTTACTGATTTAAACCACTTAAATCAATTTAAACCTTATTGTTCAATTTTAAGGTCCCAAATCTTTAAATAATTCAATTTTTTGAATTAAAGTCATATATCGATTATAACTATACATTTCCAATTCAATTCTTTAGAACAGTTTCCTTTTAACCAACTTCGGTTTCAACATTTCAAGGCTTGAAGTAGAAATAATTTGATTCATATAAATCCATAATTTATTTCCTGTGAAACAATATCATTTAATAAAAATCCAAATTCAAGATTTTAAAACCATTTAATTTAACCAATCCAGTGTCCGTATATAATTTTCTACCATATGGCCAAGTGATCAGTTATTTTAATTTAATTATAGGGATGGATATATATCATTTCAACCCAAAATTAAATGACATAGGTATATATCATTTCAACCTACTTGTTAGTTTATTCGAAATAGTTCAACTGGTAATTTATAGGATGTCAAACAAATAAATGGACGATAATAGGGATATAACAAAATAAATAACAACCACACATCTAACATATCAATCAATAGACATCCAATTGCAATCAACATCCAAATCAACCAATATAACATTACCGTTGCTAGTTGTCAATTTCCAATATTTAACTAGCAATTAAATTCAATATTAATTTAATTGTTAATTTAATTCAATATGAAATTCAAATTAACATAAATGTAAATTTGAACTACCAACCAGCAACTAATAAAATTCTTATCAATACATAAATTTAATTTAACTAACATAATAAGAGTTAGTATTGCATGAGTGAGTTAAGTCACTCACCATTGATTTTTAGCATATTAAAAATCCAATAAAAGGCCAATATTTCAACAATCTTCAAATTCAACCAAACTAGTTTCATGCTGTTCGGAATTTCGATATGAGTCCAACGGAAGAAACCATGTGTCAATCGAAGTTCTTATGCAAAAGTTATTCACAATATAAGAAATATTATTATAATAATAATTGGTCCACAATTCAACAATAAAATAACCAGTTTAATAATTCACCTACGTTCTCTCTTATGCTCATGTACGTTCCAAATCCATTTATTTCTCTTTGACCAAATTTTGACTAACCATTTCCACCACCTCAGACCTCTGTTCGACATGAGACCACCGCCACTAACCTTATCTGGATGCCATCTACACACGGTTGCCTCGCTCCTCCTAAAACCACCGGAATCTGCCGCCCCCAAAACCTCCACCTTGAGCTTCATATGCTGATTGCCGATGTTACGTTGATCTATTTTTCAAATTGAAGCCAGATCAGAGTTTCCCTTGTCGAGCCCTTCAATACCTATAAGTCAATTTCTCCAAATTAGTGCCCAAATTAAAAACGCCCAAATTGATGCTTAGGGTTTCGCCGTAGCTGACTTTGGCCAAGAATTCTGATTACCTCAGGGTCTTTATTCTAGAAACGAATGCTAGACGCTGTCTCCATTCGTCTAGCTCTTTCCAATGATATATAATACGAGAGGATTGGAGAAGTTTGAATTTTTTGGAGTTTGATTTGGAATTATAATTAGGTTTTGAGATGCCTGCCATTGAGAAGGAACGGATAATGGAACAGATAAGAACAAAAATTGTACATAAAATGAAAATAGAAAATTGGTAGGGTTTATAACAGCCTATATATAGACAAAGCTGAAACAAGAATGGATGGAATAGATCGATTGGGCCAGAGCGTTAACAAAGACTTGAAAAGTCCGTTTCGTTCCCGAAACGAAATTGGTCATCCCATATATCAAAATATAGGTTTTTAATATTTTTAAACTCAATGAAACTAGTTTCAAACCCTAATTCTATTGTATATAGAATTTAGCTCTTAAAATCGAATTTTATTTATTTAAATTCCTTAAATTGATTTCTACGCGTTTTGATTGCTCGATCAAATGATAAGTCTGATCGCTACGAAACTTGAAATCCTATAATAATTCATTATTACGGGTCCGATGAAACTGATTTTCGTTGAAATCCGAGATGGTGGTCAAAAAGACTAATTTTACACGTTAATTAAAACGATCTATTTTTAAAAAAATTAATCACTTTTAATTTCAAATTTAAAAGCTAACCATTTTATCAATCTTGATTACACAGAAATTTAATGATCTTTTGAAATTCAATTTTCCATGTTAATTTAAATGTTAAATTAATTACAATGTTAAATTACAACAGTAATAAAATCCCAGTTTATTATATTTTAAATTTCAATAAATTCTTTTATTTTGATTTACATTCTTATTATTAAATCAACAATTACCTTATAAATTTTGTTAACATAAGTTTCCACTTTATTATACTTATTTTCTACAGTTAACGTCTTTTCTTATATTAACTGCACTATTGCAATTACTTTTAATTTCCATTAATTTCTAAATTAATTTCAAGTGGGTTAAATAATAAGATGACAATTAAAGCAATTGTTATATATTAGCAACTCATGTCTAATAACTTATTGTTTAAAACCAAGGATTATAAATTACATACCCAAAGATGATTTCACATCCTATATTAACCAATTTCAATTACATAACATACTATTTCTAGTCTTAATACAACATTTAATTTATTTCTTATTAACCGACAATTATATCCAAATTAACCTCTATAATTATATTTCAACTAGGAATGACATTCATTTCATTTTATAACATTAGCATTTATTAAGTCGATCGAATTTCCGATAACATAGTTGTCAATTACACTCAATCAATATTATTAAATTATATCGTAATAATTTTTTTCCATTAATAAATCATAAATTTTAATTCCTGAAAATATTAAATTCCAAAATCTTATTAAATTTAATATTTTTATTTATTAAAAATACGAGTCATTACATTGTCCTAAGGCGTAGAAGTCATTAAAGAAGCTCTTAGGAAGCTTAAGAAGAAGGAAGAAGAAGAATGAAAAAGAAGAGAGTAGGGTATTTATAGCAAAAAGAGAATGAAGGAAGATATGCATATACCAGTTTTTCCAAGCTTCTCCGACACACTTTCCCTTAAAAATACATGGCCATAACCCCTCTCCCATGCGCACACCATTTCCATCTACTCATGTATGCATATGTTGACTTGTTTAAGCTTAAGGAAGAAGCATTATACAAAATATCTTTGATTTTTATACTATATATGTATTTATATGTATGTATACATATGTTCATGTGAATGCTAGTGGATGCAATTGTATGTTATATATGTGTACATGACACATAAACAACGTTGCATTAATTTTGAACAACGTTCGTTCGATAAACCGTTGCAGATCAGAGAACCGATTCTTGTTCATATTTTCACTTATACTTTACCGTACATATATTTGTAAATGAAATTTCATAATAATTTCTTGTAACGACCCACCCTTTTGGACGGTCTAAATTGATAATAAACCACACATGTCTAATTCAAACCATTCAAAAGGGATGATTGTTAATGGGGTAAATAAGAAAATAAAAGAAAAGAAGAAAAAATAAAACACAGTATCTCGCAGCGGAATGAAAAAATATAACAATCAAATAAACAGTTCATGAAGCTATATTACAAATAAAATTTGCTTACACTTTTACAATTCAAATTAGAGTTATACATACATCAGAAAATAAACAAATAATGCAGCGAAACACAAGAAGCAGTGGGACAATACTAATAAATAGTAATAATATACTGAATCTTCATTTTCGTCCTCCAGAAAATAAAATGATCTTCGATACACTGAAAAAGCTCAGACTTACCCAAGCGTAATGAAACAAAACATAACTAAAACATTTTATGTAAGTCAGATTAATCTAAAATAAAATGTGAGTGCAATGGCTTTAGAGATATTACGGGATTTTCCATCTCTTATCAAGTGTTCAATGTGAATATAATTATTGGAAGATTTCAAATAATTCGAGGTATCAATTTTAACCACTTTAATTAGAAAAATTCGATGTTTAAATTAAACCTTTTAAATAATTCAGTTCCAACACATAATCCAAATTCAAGAATTTTTACGGATATATCATTTCAACCAATACCAAAAATCAACATATTCAAATCAATGAAAACCGTTCGGGTTTATCATTTCAACCCATAACGATTTTCCCTTAATCTATAAGATCATTCGGGTATGTATCATTTGAACCCATAATGAACTTGCAGCATTATAACGATATAAGATACAACATCCATTCATCCGATATCAACAATCAATCATCCATCGCAATCACCATCCAAATCAATCAATAAACATAAATAGATAATTGAAAATCAATAACAGCTATTTAACTGGCAATTTATATTTTAGAATAAATTAAATAACGATTTAATTCAAATAAATTCAAATTAACTGAAATGATGATTTAAAATATACCAAACAGTCATAAATAAATTTCCAATCACATCATAAATTTAATTTAACAAACAAAGAAGCTTTAGAAGTTATGAGTGGGTTAAAACACTCACCTTTGAATTTAAATTGAATTTAAATCCAGTTTAAACCCAAAATTCAGATAGTCTCTAAATTCGTCTAAACCAGCGTCAAAATATCCGAAATTTTAATACGATGCCAACGGAACAAACCGCATGTGAATTGAACCTCGTATGCAAAAGTTATACGTAATAAAACATTAAACGCTTTGAATCTTAAGATAAATAAATAATTAAATTAACAACATATACCCCACTCCACTTCCGCATGTTTCACGAGATCTATCTCGTTCGAAACTCTACCACGTTAATGGAGCCTAAGCCGCCACTGCCTTTTGAATTTTTTGCGCAGCCTATGACCCCCAATACTACGATCGACAAACGCCACTAACCGGAGCGACCCCGGCCGACTATCACAGCCCCTCGCGACGCCCTCGAGCACCACCTACGCCGGCCGTCGCCACCCATCTTATTCGAATTATCTGGAAAACCTAGGACCCCTCTGACACAAACGAACCTCACTGATGATCATTGTTCGATCCCTTCTACACAACGCACCCCTCCGATCGTCGATCGGAAGATGATCGACCGTTGGATCGCCAAAGTTTTGAAAGTGGCTATGCTTTGATACCAAATGAAAGTGTGCTATGGATCGTGTAATATGGATATATGATAATGCAGAGTATAGTGATGATAGCAACACAGTAAATAGTGCAGAATATAAAAGAAGTATAATAAAAATAACACCAGAGATTTTTATACCGGTTCGGAGCTCTGTCCTACGTCCAGTCGCAAACTCCTTCTGGAATTTAACTAAAACAACAACCCTCACTTAACCCCGAGAAACAAGTCTATACAACCGCTGAGCAGCCGAACAAGGACCTGAGCAGCAGAACAGGATTTCGCCTTAGCAGCCGAAGAGGACTTCACACGCCTGAGCAGCAGAACAGGATTTCAAAAAATACAAAAGATTGTTTTGACTTTGTGTAGTCTAATAACATAGATTTGTCACTTGTAGTACACCCTTCCTATAATCTTCTCCCCGAGTATAAGTATATATTTGAATTTTATGAAGACTAGAAAGGTATAATATTGCTTTAATGCATAATAATTGAAAGTATAATTGCAAATAGATTCAAGAGAGTTAGATAAGAAAATTCGTTAATTCGATGATTTGGAATCAAGTAAGAGTATGTGTTTATCGAGGTTAGAAAGCAACGACTATAGATGAAGAGTTTCGATTGAAGTGTTGTGTCCAAATCTTTTCATAGAGGTACGTAACTCTTCACAAATAGTCATGTCTTTTCAAAAAGTAGCTTTTGTAGAAATTCAGTCGACCGAACCTCTGGGTCAGTCGATTGAATATTCAAACCAATTTTTAAATATATATTTGTATATCTATAGCTTATGCATGTTACACATAAATTTCTGGGTCAGTCGATTGAGCCTCTGGTCAGTCGACTTACCTGGTAATATCTGTGCAATTTGCACAATTTACACAGGCATAATAATATATATAACTTTAAACACTTTTATAATATGTATATATATATAGTATATGCTTATATATGTATAAATTATTTGGAAATAAGACGGTTAAATATATAAGCTAATATATACGTAAACGAGGGGAGAGTTTAACAAAATTGACCCAAGACTCAAAAACAAAATAATACAATTGATGCATCGATTTTGAAGTCTTGTCTCCTTGTAGTATATATTCTCTTTTTGTCGTAGCAGTTGTCAAATCTATATATCATAGTGATAGCTTTGTTTCATGAATCAAAACCAAGTTTCAACATTCTCCCCCTTTTGATTGATGATAACCTGTAAATAGATATAGATTTCGACTGTATATATAATATAAATGCTTACTCCACCTGAATCTTTGACACTCTATATCCTGCATTCTTAACGTTAGTAATAATATTTCTCCCACATTGTCATCGACAAAAAGGACTAAGGAATATAAAAGTTTGAATCCATAATGTCATAGATATTATGAAGGAAACGATCATTCATACATTAAAATACGATAAACAAGAGTCTTGAAATAATACGAAAAAGTGACTATTTAATACAAGCCATAATGTTGTGAAATAAAGACCGTGTTTTTATAATATAAGAAAAGTAACATTAAAAGCATGCGATACCAAAGATTCTTATAATTTCCTAATTTTTAGGAAACCATACCCATTTGGGTGTGGTTGAACCTTTATAAATATAATTTTCATTAATAACTACCATATCAAAATAACCATTAGTGTATTTTTTTCTATTTTTCTAATTAACAGGAACCTAAATACTTAGATAATTTTTATTCATATTTCCCGTAAATGATTTTGTATTTCTAGAGAGGTTATAAACATTATTGGCCATAACTGCATTTGAATTTCTATAAAAATTAGATTTAGACTTTACTCGAAATTTAGTACTAGCACTAACATATTTACTCTACATGAAAGCGTATCTAGTGATATTTCTACGATCAGTTTTATTATATCCTAAACCACTTTTATCATGTAATGGTCTAGAACTGGATAAAATCATGTTTATATTCTTTTGACCTTTATTAAATTTTGGGACTTCAGTGTTAAGTTTATCAAATTTACCTTTAAAGTCACAATTATTATTTTCAAAAGAAGTATTATTATTTTTCAAAATATTAATTTACTTGTTTAATTTAGAACTTTTTTTTAACTTGCATTTCTCGTTTTCGAGAAGAAAAATTCGAGATTCTGAATTATCTAAAGATGATGTAATAAATCATTTTGTCTTTTCAAATACGTAATTTCTTTTGAAAAAAATTTCTTTTTCTTTTTCAAACATTGTATTTTATCCGTCTAGAAAATCTTTAAAGAGCCTCAAAATTATTTTTCAAAACACCAGGTTGATTTTATAAATCTAATATCTCGTTTTCCAATTTCTCATTTTCAAGTTCAATAGATTTCATCTTTTCTAAAATAATAAAATTTAGCTTTGAAATCTTATTGCTTATACTAAATAATTCATTATTATCTTTTACTGAAATTTGTAAACCAGAAAGTATCTTTTTGCAGTCCTCACTAGTGGCTTTGACCGAGATTTTTCCTGTTGTATTTCGAATGGATCGTTTTCTGGCCATTATTCTATGATATTGTGATGATCGATAGAATTACAGGCCCGGATACCAAGTGAAAGTGACTGATATCAAATGAAAATGCTCTAAATCGTATAATATGGTTATGATAATGTAGAGTATAGTGATGATAGCAATACAGTTAATAGTGTGGAATATAAAAGCAGTATAATAAAAATAACACAAGAGATTTTTATACTGGTTCGGAGCTCCGTCCTACGTCCAGTCCCAGACTCCTTCTGGAATTTCACTAAAACAACAACCCTCACTTAATCCTAAGGAATAGGTCTATACAACCCCTGAGCAACCGAATAGGGACCTGAGAAGCAGAATAGGATTTCACCTCAGTAGCCGAAGAGGACTTCACACGCCTGAGCAGTAGAACATGACTTTAACAAATACAAAAGATTGTTTTAACTTTATGTGATCTAATAACACGGATTTGTCACTTGTAGTACATCCTTCCTTTAATCTTCTCCTCGAATATAAGTATATATTTGAAGTTTATGAAGAATAGAAAGGTATAATATTGCTTTAATGTAGAATAATTGAAAGTATAATTGCAGATAGATTCAAGAGAGTTAGATAAGAAAATTTGGTAATTCGATGATTTTGAATCAAGTTAGAGTATGTGTATATAGAGGTTAGAATGCAACGACTGTTGATGAAGAGTTTTATTGAAGTGTTGCGTCAAAATCTTTTTATAGAGGTTCGTAACTCTTCACAAATAGTCGTGTCTTTTCAAAAATTTGCTGTTGTAGAAATTCAGTCAACTGAACTTCTGGGTCAGTCGACTGTATATTCAAACGAATTTTTACATATATATTTTTATATCTGTGCACCTGTGCACGTTGCACAGAAATTTCTAGGTCAGCTGACTGAGCCTCTGGGTTAGTCGACTGACCTGGTAATATCTATGCAATTTGCACAGGTTAAACAGGTATAATAATATATATAACTTTAAACACTTTTATAATATAATATATATATTATATATGCTTATATATGTATAAATTATTTTGAAATAAGACAGTTAAATATATAAGCTAAAATATACGTAAACGATCAGAGATTTTAACAAAATTTACCTAAGACTCAAAAAAAAACTAATGCACCGATTTTGAAGTCTTGTCTCCTTGTAATATATATTCTCTTTTGTCATAGCAGTCGTCTAATCTGTATGTCGTAGTGATAGATTTGTGTCATGAGTCAAAACCAAGTTTAAACAAGTTTCACATGGACGGCCAGAATTTGTTCGCAAATTCTGGGTAAATGGTGAATTCGAGCGAAAAATGAATCACACCAGAAGATTACGCTCGTCAAGAGTTTCAAACTGATATATAATTCGATAGGATTTGAGGAGCTTAAATTTTTGATTTGAAATTGGATTGGGAATTTGTTTGTTTTCCATTGTGCGTACATAAAAGTGACAATAGGAAAACGCTAAGGTTTATAACGAGCTATCTATAAGTAGGATGGAAAATAGAAAAGAACGGACAAGATTTGATTGAACGATAAACGACCCGAAAAGCCCATTCTGTCTCTAGAATGAACATGGGTAATCCCATATATCAAAATAGATATTTTCAATATTTTTAAACTCAATGGAACAAGTTTCAAGTCCTAATTCCATCTTATGAAGAAGTTATGCTAAAGATCAGCTTATTTCAAATTGATTTCAATTGAATTTGATTAAATTGATTTCCAGACGTTTCAAGCCCGTACGATCAAACGACAAATCCGATCGTTACGAAACATGAAATTCTATAATAATTAACAGTTACGGATCCAATGAAACTGATTTGGTCAAAATCCGAGACAGTTGCCAAAATGGCTATATTTTAGTTAATTAAACAAATTAATATTAAATTAATCAAATCCCTTTTTTATTCAAAATGAATAAATCACAATTCCTATCATTTTGGCTTACTTAGTGATTTATAATCCTTTATATCAATTTCTACATCAATTTATTATTGAATATTGCTTAATTTCTAATGTTAAATTTCAATTTCAATAGGTTCAATAATTATAAATTAAATTTTCAATAAATCCATTTATTCGATTTTAAATCCTGTTATTACATCAATTATCATCTTATAGATACAATTAACATTGGTTTATGTCTTAGTACATTAGTATTCTCCAATTCCATTCAAATTCTCATTAATGTATTATTCAATTTCATTTAATTGCAATTAATCCAATTATTATAATTTAATTTCAATAAATTACTTTAATTTGATTTCAACCTTAACATTCAACCAATTATAAACTGATAACATGGTTAACATTTATGTTACATTTCATTACGTTAATATGCCCTAATTTCCATCTTTTATTTGTATTAACTACTATATTTCCATATTATTGAATTTTGGTCAGTTTCACACATTAATTATAATTAAAGTCTCAATTAATTTGTTTATCTTGGTCTCATTTCTCTTATTAAATCAATTATTACCTTACATATGTTAGTCTGTGAGATGATGGTTTTGATGACAACAACCTTAGAATAGATTATAAAAATAAATACTAACATTATAAGTTTAGATATATATGTATATGCAGGATTTAACCACGTAGGTACCAAGAATGAAGACTGTACATTATAGAGATTCAAGATATCAAGATTGAAGACTCATGAGTATCAAGATTATCAAGAGTTCTAGACTTTAAGAATAAGTATTTTAATTAGGAATTTTGTTAAAACTCCTAGAAAAGCACTAGCATCTTAAAAACCAATTTATTCGTGGAATGGAATCCACTTCGAGCCCGTTAAAGGGATGGAACCCTATGTAGGCTGGAACTTACGAAAAATCTAGTGGAATATTGTTTTGTATCCACTAATTTCTATTCAAATGATTTTACAAAAAATTATCTTGTTTTCAAAATGATTTCAAAACTTTCCTTTTAAAAGATTCAAAAACCTCTATCCTGATTTTAAATAATTTTAGCCTCAAAACCATCTTTAATTTCAAAGTCAAATTACTCCTGATTTTAAACTATCTTTTAATATAATATATTTGAATTTTAAATATTTATACTTAGATTTAAATGTAAAATTATAGTTAAATTATATATATATATATATATTATTCTCTATATTTACTTATGAATTTTAACTATAGTAAAGTATATTTATAAAGTTTAAAATAGTTTTAATATAAGATAAAGGTTATTTTCAAAGAAAATCAAATCATCAAAAATTTCCTTGGGATGTCGACATACTCATGGTGACCATGTCGACATAGTGTCAGTTAAGTTCAAAATTTAAATTTCAAAAGAAGTGTCTATTCGCCATAACTCTTCACGAATGGACATGGTTGTTGTTCTTCTATAAATAAGGGTTAGAATCAACGATTTTGACATCAGATTTTCTAGTTTTTCACTCCTCTTATTCTTCCACTTTTCTTAATACATATTCTTACCATTGCTCTGCCGAAATCAACATTGAATCGAACTCGATTAATCGTAGTTTGATTCTCTATCACTATCTCAACAAGATCCTCAGTGCTATTTAGAGTTATAGGCTTTTTGTAATCAACTTAGCGAGAAAAGGTGTGATTGTAGCCTTGGGAAATCAATTGGGTGAACTTGTTGCCCGTAAAATCAAAAAGGTGAACATGTTGCCTGGAAAATCAAGTATCTCTACCCAAAGGATTGTGATTCTGGAGGGTGTACCTTGTAGCCTTGAAATCGAGGGTGTAATTGTAAAGATTGCTTTTAAAAGGAAATTCATACTTGTGTTACGGGACTGGGCGTAGGGTAACTCCGAACCAGTATAAAATCTGGTGTGTTCTTTCCTTTACTACTTTTTATTTTATTTCTGCATCTGTGTTTGTTTCTATGATCATATCTGTGTCTGTATATTGCACACATCTGTGTCTAAATTAACATAAACTCAAGAAGATTTAGTAATTCTTTATAAACACTATTCACTCCCTTCTGATATTAATCCCAGCCTTAAGATCCTTAATCCGCATTTCTCACAATTGGTATCAGAGCAAGGTTTTCAAAGTTTCATAATCTGTTTTTTGAAAAAGTTTTAAAATAGCTATATTTGTTAATACTAGTTTAGAAATATTCAAATCATCATTGTTTCATGAGTCTGCATATAATCAATATTCAAATTCAAGTTATCTACCAAAATTATTTGATGTGCAGGAATCATGCTTTATGGCTGTTGAGGAATCAATCCACAACAGACAGATTGTGCAGATCAGAGAGAACAAATGGATACTTGATAGTGGATGTTATAGACACATAACTGACAATCTAGATATACTGAATGATATTATATACAAAGATGGAGGACTGATTAATTTTGGAGATAATTCAAAAGGATATGTGATTGGCATCGGCAAAGTCGGTAATTCTAAAACTCCTACTATTACTAATGTTTTGCTAGCTAAGAATCTGAAACATAATCCGCTAACTATAAGTCAACTATGCGATAAAGGATATAAAATTAAATTTGAAAAAGATAAATGCCACATTGAAGATAATAATTCAACCATTATATTTGAGGAAGTCGGGAAAAAGAATATTTATATTCTTAGTATGAAAGTTTCAAATGATAACCTGTGTCTATTGGCAAATACAAGTGACCCTTGGATTTGGCATAAGAGATTTAGGCATTTGAATTTCAAACTCTTATATAGATTGTCAAAACATGATCTAGTAAGAGGTCTTCCTAAAATGAATTTTAAAGTAGATAGTCTATGTGATGCTTGTCAATTAGGAAAACTTAGAAAAAGTTCTTTTAAATTAAAAGATATGATTTCAACTTCAAAACCTCTTGAATTACTTCATCTTGATTTATTTGGTCCATCTCAAATTCTGTCAATAAATCACAGTAAATATGTTTTTGTAATTGTAGATAATTATTCTAGATTTACATGGACAATATTTTTGAAACATAAAAGTGATACTTTTGAATGCTTTAAGAACTTTTCAAAAAGAATTCAAAATCAATTTTCTTTTAAAATTATAACTATTCATAGTAATCACGGTGGTGAATTTGAAAATGAAAAGTTTGAGGAATTCTGCAATAAAAATAGGACGATTCAAGAGTGTGCGAGAACTATGCTTCAGATAGTAATTTACCAAAGAATTTTTGGGCAGAAGCTGTTGCTACCGCCTGTTATATTTTAAATAGAATTTTAATTAGACCTTTAACTGATAAGACATCTTATGAACTTCTTTATTCAAAGAAACCTAAGGTATGTTATTTCGGAATTTTTGGAAGTAAATGCTTTATTTTAAATACAAAAGATAATTTAGATAAATTTGATCCTAAATCCGATCCAGGAATCTTTATCGGATACCCTAATAGAAGTAAAGCATATAGAGTGTTCAATTGAAAAACTAACACCATCGAAGAAACAATGCATGTTTCATTTGATGAAAATTTCAAAATTTTTGAAGATACGAATGATGAAGAGGATTTAATCACTCAAAATCAAGAATCAATTGAAACTAATAATGAAATTAATCATCCTAGTAAAAGGAATAAACTTTTAAAAGATCATCCTATAAAATATATACTGGGAGATATGCAATTTGTTGTTAAAACTAGAAATCAACTAAGTCAAATGAGTAATGTAGTTTTTATATCAACCATTGAACCCAAAAATCTAAAAGAAGCATCAACTGATGATTCATGGATTTTGGCTATGCAAGAAGAATTAAATCAATTTACTAGAAATGATGTTTGGGAACTTGTTCCTAGACCTGAAAATAAAACTATAATTGGAACTAAATGGGTTTACAAAAATAAAATGAATGAACAAGGAGAGGTAGTTAGAAATAAAGCTCGATTAGTCGCTCAAGGTTATTGTCAAGAAGAAAGAATATATTTTGATGAAATCTTTGCTCACATAGCAAGATTAGAAGCCATTAGGATTCTACTTGCTTTCGCAAATCATAATTTTCAAATTATTTCAAATGGATGTTAAAAGTGCCTTTTAAATGAATTTGTAAAAGAAGAAGTATATGTCGAACAACCACCAGTTTTTGAAAATGATAAACTACCAAATCTTGTTTACAAACTTAAGAAAGCTTTATATGGTCTAAAACGAGCTCCAAGAGCCTGGTACGATAGACTAAGATCTTATTTATTACAATCAAATTTTGAAATTGGTAAAGTAGATAATACTCTTTTTATTAAAAGAAATAAAAATAATATTCAACTAGTACAAGTTTACGTAGATGATATCATTTTTGGATCAACTAATTTTGAAATGAATAAAGAATTTTCTGAAACAATGACAAGGGAGTTTGAGATGAGTCATATGGGTGAATTAAATTTCTTTTTAGGATTACAAATAAAACAATTAGATAATGGTATCTTTATTAGTCTAGAAAAATATGCTAAAGACCTAATTAGTAAATTTGGTTTGACTACTGCTAATGGAAAACCCACTCCCATGGCAACCGATGAGTACCTTAGTAAAGAAGATCTCTCGAAAGATGTAGATCAAAAATTATATAGAGGAATGATTGGGTCACTACTCTATATTACTGCTAGTAGCCTGATATCATGCATAGTGTTTATCTTTGTGCCAGATATCAATCCCAACCTAAAGATACCCACTTAAAAAGCCGTAAAACATATCATAAGATATGTTAAACACACATCCGATTATGTTTATTTTACCCTAAAAATAATTCTTTTGACTTAATATCTTACTGTGATGCTGATTATGCTGGTTGTAAATCAGACCGAAAAAGTACAAGTGGGACCTGTCACTTTTTGGGGCATTCTCTGGTTTCCTGCTTTAGTAAAAAGAAAAACACAGTTTCTTTATCAACAACAGAAGTAGAGTATATTTCTGTTGCTTTGGCTTGTTCTCAAGTAATATATATGCAACAAACTTTAAAAGATTATGGTATAAATATCTCGAAATCACCAATTTATTATGATAATACTAGTGCAACAAATTTATCCAAAAATGCTACTCAACATGCTCGCACTAAACATATTGATATCAGACAACATTTTCTCAGAGATAATATAAGTAAGAAAGTAGTTACTCTCGATTATATCAATTCCGAGAATCAAATTGCTGACATTTTAACAAAACCCTTAAATGAATCAATATTTACTAAATTAAGAAGAGAATTAGGTATTTGTTCAATAACTGAAATATAAAATATAAATATCCATTATAATAAATAATTAGTACTAAAATAAATTAAATGGTAAAAATATAAAGGAGCATGTCGACATCCCCCATAAACCCATGTCGACATATAACGTTTTTACTTTTTTAAAATATTTCCCCACCAAAATTCAAAAAATTAGTTATATATTCTTCTTATTTTCGAATTTTTGGTCATTCTCTCTGTTCTCTTTCTATTCTATCTTATGAAATAAATAAAATCATGGCGTCATCTTCCAAATCAAAAATAAAATCAACATTTTCATTCCCCTCTCCTACTTCTGGTCCGTTTCAACGTACTACTCTCGCTCGTGTAACAAAAATGGAGGAGTCTTCGAAGGATGCGCTTCAGATGATGACTGAAATTCAAGTGATTCAACTTCGTATGGCAAAGGAACATAAGAGGCAAGGCAAGATTCTTAGGAATTTGCAAAAATTTCTAATGGGTAATCAAGCCAACCCTATCTTGATTGATAAAATTCTTCATACAATCAAGAACAAGAGGCCAGCAAAGAAAAAGAAGAAGAATAACCCATGGAAGAAGCAAAGCGGAAGATGACAACAAAGTCATTTGCGTTGGAGAAGTGTGCTTTGATAAAGATGGGAATCTTGTTGAACAACGTGGAAATTTCTGTTTCCACTATCCACATTGTTCGATTCGTAGATCTCCTATTTAGTTTCTTTTCTTTCTTCTCCATTGTTGTTTGTGTTTCTTTATGTTCTCTAAATGCTCATGTAAATACAACTTTATACGTAATGTGTGTTCTTATATGTTTTAATTATAAGTATTATCATGGACTTTAGTTAGAATGGTTAGTAGTAAGTTTTAGTTTTAGATCTAAGTGTTGATTACTTATGATAACACTATCGTTATAATCACATATCATAGGGTACTCGATTTTGGGGGAGTTATATAGTTTAAAGTTATAAAGTTTAGAGGTTGTTTTTGTTGATGACAAAGGGGGAGAAGTATAAAATAGGGTAATTAGGCATAGATTAAGGGGGAGTTACTAGGTTTGAATAATATTTTATAAACAAAGGTTGTCATCATCAAAAAGGGGGAGATTGTTAGTCCGTGAGATGATGATTTTGATGACAACAACCTTACAATAGATTATAAAATATAAATACTAACATTATAAGTTTAGATATATATGTATATGCAGGATTTAACCATGCAGGTACCAAGAATGAAGACTGTACAGTATAGAGATTCAAGATATCAAGATTGAAGACCCATGAGTATCAAGATTATCAAGAGTTCAAGACTTCAAGAATAAGTATTTTAATTAGGAATTTTGTTAAAACTCCTACAAAAGCACTGACATCTTAAAATCCAATTTATTCATGGAATGGAATCCACTTCGAGCCCGTTAAAAGGATGGAACCTACGAAAAATCACGTGCAACATTGTTTTATATCCACTAATTTTTATTCAAATGATTTTACAAAAAATTATCTTGTTTTCAAAATGATTTCAAAACTTTCCTTTTAAAAGATTCAAAAATCTCTATCCTTATTTTAAATAATTTTAGCCTCAAAATCATCTTTAATTTCAAAGTCAAATTACTCCTGATTTTAAACTATCTTTTAATACAATATATTTAACTTTTAAATATTTATACTTAGATTTAAATATAAAATTATAGTTAAATTCTATATATATTATTCTCTATATTTACTTATGGATTATAACTATAGTCAAGTATATTTATAAAGTTAAAATAGTTTTAATATAAGATAAAGGTTATTTTCAAAGAAAATCAAATCCTCGAAAATTGCCTTGGGATGTCGACATACTCATGGTGACCATGTCGACATAATGTCAGTTAAGTTCAAAATTTAAATTTCAAAAGAAGTGTCTATTCACCGTAACTCTTCACGAATGGACATGGCTATTGTTCTCCTATAAATAGGGGGTTTAGTTTCAACGAATTTTACATTAGATTTTCTGGTTTTTCACTCCTCTTCTTCTTCTACTTTTCTTAATACATATTCTTACCATTACTCTGCCGAAATCAACATTGAATCGAACTCGATTATTCGTAGTTTGATTCTCTATCACTATCTCA